>CM054130.1:80908395-82108395 GCA_028751855.1 Ambrosia trifida
ATATATATATATATAGGGGAGGGTTATCTTGAGAACGCTAAATATCGCGAGAACCGTGAGAACAAATGAGAAAACCAATCAAAATCATTTTTTTTCAATACAAACCTAATTATAATCAAAATATAATATTAAAAAACGAATTTTCTTTCCAAATAATTCATCTTTTCTTACAAAAACACTTTCAGATTAACTTTTTACACATGTGTAAATGAAACAGTTTACACATGTACAAACAGTAAATTTACACATGTGTAAAAATAATTTATTTCCGTATACGTTAAAATTTTTACGCGTAAATTGTGTTTTTGGAATTGTATTTTAGTAATAAAGATAAGTGTAAAAAGAAAATTTTGATTTGAATGGTTTTAGATGGCGTTCTCGCGGTTCGCACGAAATATAGGTGTTCTCAAATTAACTTTCCCCTATATATATATATATATATATATATATATATATATAGGGGAAAGTTAATTATATATATATATGTATATAGGGGAAAGTTAATTTGATAACACCTATATTTCGTGCAAACCGCGAGAACACTATCTAAAACCATTCAAATTCAAAATTTCTTTTTACACTTGTCTTTATTACTAAAATACAATCTCAAAAACACAATTTACGCGTAAAAATTCAAACGTATACGAAAATAAATTGTTTTTACACATGTGTAAATTTGCTGTTTATACATGTGTAAACTGTTTAATTTACACATGTGTAAAACGTTAATTTGAAACTGTTTTTTGAAAGAAAAGATGAATTATTTGGAAAAAAAATTTAATTTTGATTGATTTTTTACTTGTTCTCACGATATTTAGCGTTCTCAAGATAACTATCCTATATATATATATATATATATATATATATATATATATATATATATATATATATATATATATAGGATTGAGATCAATTAGGAACCACCACCCTAGTTAGGAACTTAGGAACTAATCCTAACCATCCATCTACAATCTTGATCATAAGGGTAAAAGTGTAAAAAAACCAATCAAATCCTTTAATTATTTTAATCAAATAGTTTGTTACATATACTCTTTCCTAATCAAAACCCTAATTCATCTTCTCCATTTGAATTTCTTAATTATCTCCCTAGATATCTCTTTTCTCTCTCACGCAGATCATAATCCTGAAATCAACCAACTCATAAACTATCGACTAGAAAAATTCATATTAATCACCAAGTAAGCAACACTGCCAATCACAATAACAATCATATCATTAGTATCACTAGATTATCAATTTTATCCTTTCTTTTCCAGTGCTACAAGTGTCGACGTGGAAGAGCATCTTTATAGGCTTGCACGTGACATGGGTATCACAGTCATTACATCATCCCAGGTAAAATGATTTCTTTTTTGTTTCCAATCCTCTTTTAACTTTGTTCATTGTTGCGAGTAAATGTTGGTGTTTTTTATTGGTTGTTGTTGATGATTATGAAGCAATTCAATCTTCCATGGTGCGTGTGTGTATTTTTTTGTTTGATTGATTTTTCTAACCCATATAATGAGTTTAGGTAGTTATTGTTTATACAAGGATGTATACATGGTTGTACATACGTGTATAAACCAATTTTTTGTGTAACTGTGAATGTACATGAGTGTACAATGGAAATTTTTTTTAAGTTCTTATATCTAATAACGAGTTCGTATGGTAATATGGAATTTGTACAATGGTGTATATAGTTTTTGTATAACCTCATTGGTTTAATGTACAAATGTATATCTGTGTTAAATGAAAGAAAAAAAACTGATATACATCAATGTATATCTGTGTCAACGATGATGATGATAAATGGAAAAACGAATATACATTGTATATCTGTGTCAATGATGATGATAAAAAAAACTGATATACACCAATGTATATTTTTGTTGGTGATGATGAATGAAAAAACGAATATACACCAATGTATATCTGTGTTGATGATGTTGAATGAAAGAAAAAAACTGATATACATCAATGTATAACTGATGTACACCATTGTATATATGTGTTGATGATGAATGAACAAAAAAAAATTGATATACACCAATGTACACTTCAACTTACGATAGCTATATACCAACGTATAATATACACTAGTGTATTTTTTGCGAAAATAGCAGTTTTTGGATTGCCCAGATTCAGTTTTCGAAGTACACTTCGAATTATACACTAGTGTATATTTTGCGAAATACTTGTCTTGGATTATACAGTTCATCTTTTTTCACGTACAAAATTTGTAATTATACACTGGTGTATTACTTAGTGTTATTCGTTGAAGCACACAGATACAATTAGATTTCATCTTAGTTTATTAGGTTGTTATACACTAGTGTATATTTGCTGAAACTTACAGATACAATAATTTTTTTGAAGCGTACAGATACAATAACATTAACTATACACAGGTGTATATTAGTTATAAAATATTGGTTAATTAAGTTCTAATGTACATTTTTTATTGTAGGTTCCTCGTCCAGCAAAGTATATGAGTCTCCTGGTGGGACGAGATATTGGACGCCTGTTGTACCAGACATAATATACACTGACGTATAGTTTGTTGAATATTATGGTACAGTACAATGTTTTTTGTATCATTAATTGGACTATACACTGATGTATAATTGTTGAAATATGACTATACACTGACGTATAGTTGTTGAATATTATGGTACTGTACAATGTTTTTTGTAGCAATTATTGGATTATACACCAATGTATAATTGTTTTGAAATATGACTATACACTGACTTATAGCTATTGAATATTATGGTACTGTACAATGGTTTTGTAGCAATAATTTGACTATACACTGATGTATAATTGTTGAAATATGAATATACACTGACGTATAGTTGTTGAAATTTTATGGTACTGTACAATGTTTTTGTAGCAATAATTATAGAAACAATTATGGATATTATTGTGGTGTTTGTCAGTTATAATGTATAATAAATAACCTATTAATAATCAAATACCAAAAGACAATATTACCCTTTGCTTTAATTAAAAAGTTAATTAATGTTTAACATATTTACCATCATGCCATTGAAGATGGATGGATGAGATTGGTTCCTAAAGTTCCTAACTAAGGGTTGGTTCTCAATTGAACCCTACCATATATATATATATATATATATATATATATATATATATATATATATATATATATATATATATATAGGTAGAGGATCCGGTAGGAAAATTGTTTTGTGTAGAAAGTGTAAGAAGTATTTTCAACCATTAGATCATCAAATCTGATTAAATCTTTAGATGAAGGGCATTATAGACTTTTTATCCATTTTTTATTTATTACAAACCCACTAAATTAGCAACTAACATCTAGATATTTATGAACATTAATCATCCTAAATTAACTAATTATTCATTATTTTTCATAAGAATCATAAGATATTCATATCAAATAAGTTGATCAATATCCAAAAACTTGTTCGATTCTTCAAACATATAGCCCATCTCTATCACTTGTTCGATTATTCAAGTCATGGCAGAAGGTTAACATTAGGAGTGTTTTATAATAACATCAGGAGTGTTTTATAATGAAAGAGAAACTAGTATGCATTAATAAGGAGTGTTTTATAATATCATCGGGAGTGTTTTATAATAACACCAAGAGTGTTTTATATTGAAACTAAACACAATAGAAGAGTTTTAAAACAGTAGAAGTGTTTTAAAACTGATATGAGAGAGAAACTAATGTGCATTAATTAAGGAATTATGGGAACGGTTTCAAAACTAATAGGAGAGAGAAATTGGTTTTCTCTAAATAAAGTGCATGGTTGCTTTTGTTTTGTGAAGATGAATGTTTGACTTTGAATGATATTATTGAAAACAATAATTATGAGAGAGAGAGAGGTGCCATAAATGTAGGAAACATTTAAACAGTTTCTAAAAAAACTTGATACATAATGACCTTGATACTCTCATTCAAAACACATATTGACAATCTTATCCTAATTTTTTTAATATATTAATTAGATTTTAAACACCGTTATATCTTTTAATCTCCACCATCTATCTTTAAATCTAATGGTTTAAAACACTTCTACACTTCCTACACAAAATTATTTTTCTACAAGAACTCTACCCTATATATATATATATATATATAATTTTTAATTAATATATTAACAATATATGTAAATAATAATGATTAATATTTATGAGATTACGAAAAAGTAGCTAAATTATATATAAAATAATATTTATAATTAATATTCATTAATAGATAAATAATAAACAAGCTGAGCCGGAGCTCGGATAAACACCTACGAGCAGAGCTCAAGATTTAGAAACAAATTTCGAAACGAGCTAAACTCAAGCTCGAGCTTTCAAAACCTAAATGAGCTCGAGCCCATTCAAACTTGGGTATGGCTCGACTCGATATTCACAATCATCTTTAAAATTATTGTCCCAACATAGTACGTATGAGTCAGTGCACTAGTTCGCATTAATTGGAGTGGTCACGGACTAAAAATAGACGGTTCTACAATGACAAATTGAGAATATTGAACAAAGAGAATGGTGATGCCACCAATTATTGGTGATGTGTGGTACATGGGATGATTATTGGTGATGCGGTTGCTAAGGCTTTAGGCATTTTTTGTTTGGAGGGACCATTATTGGGGCTTCGATTTAACATTAAGAAAACAAAGTTTTCGGCTGTCTTGTAACGGAGTGAAAGTTAGTGATACACCAATACATTTTTGTTCCCTTGACTTTTGATACATTTGGCTTCCTGACACCGGAAGCCATCCGTTTCTTGACTAGTTAACTTTATTCTCTAGTAAAAACTAGCTTTTTACTGTCGTACGCGACATGAATAAATATAGACTACAATTAACCCGACTTATTCCGAACTAAGATTACGTCGAAACTAGAGTAATCCGAATTCATACCGTTGAACAGGAATGTATTATGCTTGATCCGACTTCTCTAAACAATCCGCGGCATCATAAAGTATAGACTACAATCGACCAGACTTGTTTCTGAACTAATATACATAGAAACGTAAGATAATTCAAATGTATACTATCGACTGAAAACGTAATACATTTGATTTCTAAACTGAATTTACGTTAAAACATATGGTAACTCAAATTTATAGTGTCGAATGAAAACGTGTGCTATTTTACCTGATTTGTTTCCAAACAAAATTTACGTAAACGTAGTCTAACTCAAAACTTACAAAAAAAAAAAAATTACAATTGACACGACTCGTTTTCAAACAAAAAATATGTTAAAGTGTAGACGAACTCGAATTTATACCGACACGTAAATAAAAATAAATTCGAAATAAATTAGCTTTAGGGTAAGCTCGAAACTTTAGAATACTTGAGGGAAAATTTACAAAGTCAGAGAGTTACTCTTGATATTATAACATTGTTTGAGGCTAGAATGAGTTAGAAGGTATGAGGATTTTTTTTTTCAAGGTAGAAAGTGGTTTTATTTTTTTATTTTTTCTTTTTTTTAGGTCTTACTGTCAATTTAAAAACTTACTTTTTGTCTAGTTACAATCACGTGTAAATTAAATCTTTTACAACATAAGAACACTAGCCCAAATTGGCTACACCTAACTTACCTTCCCTACTCCCTACAAACATCAACACTAATGTACACCACATAATTTAATTATGTTTTACATGAATTTTAAAAACAACAATGTATTATAACTTCATTAAAACAGCACTATAAATATAAATCAGCCCATATTACATAATGATCATGAATATAACAAAATTAAAACCTTATAAATTTAATCATCAATCCATCTTTATGTATTTTTAAACCTGCAATTCTTCCTCACTTCACCATCAACATAAGTCTCAGCATTTGTAATGTTTCCCATTTTCACCATAGACTCAGAAAACTGCTCGAAAAACGCGACCTGATTTTCTGCGTATTTCCTCACAAGTTTACTTGTTTGGACTCCAAGAACACTAGAATAGAGTTCTTGATCCGAATTAAGAAGGCCTTCTCCTCTAAGAAGTATGTGGTAATATGTGTTATCAAAAACCTTAGGTGAAACATAGTCCATTGGCGCTTCGTTGTCATCTCCCCCTCCTGCAGCCGGGCATGTTGACTTTAAAGCTTTGAGGTTTGGCTCTGCGATATTGCTCATTGTTGCGGTTGTTTGGTAGTCTCCGTAGATTCTTGCTCGATAATTTGTGCAGCGAGCCATACCGATTGTGTGAGCACCTAATAGTAAAAGAGTCTTGAGAATGTAATAATTAAGTAATCACTTTCAAATGTTAGTATAAGCATTAATTTTAGATGAGTTTAAAGTTACTTTAGTATGTAAACAAACAAAACGTTCAGCGAACAGTTCGTGAACTGTTAGGCGGGAAGTTTGTTTGTGTTCGTTTGTCTAATAAATGAATGAACACAAACCAAAATTTATGTTCATTTAGTTAAACAAACGAACATGAACAGAGGTCGTGTTCGTTCATTTTAATATAACAAAACTAGTTGAGGAATTTGTGTGTGACAAATAAGGAAGTATGTTGGCTTATTATTAATTCAACCTTTTTGAAAGTTATGAAACATATATGTTTTACCAGAAAGTGCAACCATGTCGGTGACAGAGAGGCTTTGATACATAAACTTAGAAATGATTGATAGAAGGCCGTCGTTGGGACGAGGAATATTTGATTCCACCTGCGAAAAACTAGCTGTTTTCGAGTCTTTTCTCCCAACCGGGACATCCCAATAAGGTCCACCAACCTATATCCGCAGTTCATAACAATGTGACATTAACATTATTCATTTAAAAGGAAACTTTATTAGTAGACCGGATACTGGACCCCACCAATACCGTGCTAACTAGTGGGACCAGGTAAATGCGATATGTTTCAACTTACCAACACGGTTGCATCTCTTGCGGCATATGAAAGAAGATCAGCACATGAAACTATGCCAGGACACTCGGATTCAAGCTTCTCCTTTATCCTATCAATGAATTCAAAGCCCTTCAAAGCATTCAAATTGGTGGGAGCATTCTTTTCGCCTTGTAACGTGGCTGTATCGTCTAGCAACACCGATCCATCACAACCCTAGATCAAATAAATAAAGATTAAATAACAAACCAAACTTCTCAAAAAAGGAAAAAAAGATTCAAAGAAAGAGTCATTTTTGTCAAACTCACCTGTACGAAGCAGTCATGGAAGTGTAACCGAAGAATCAAAGCCGCGTTTCTAAGATCAGACTGCACCACACACTCCATTTCTTTCCTAACAATAGCTTCTGCATTTGGGCAAGAAGACTTGTAGTAATCTAAAGATAATGGTGGGTTAGTTGCATGCAAGAATGTGAAGCAAAAGATGGTGAGAAAAGAAAGAATGAAGATGGATGATTTGATATGCATTGCAACTGTGTTTGTTTGATCTTGATTGGGTTTCTTGGGTAGTACTTAATAGAAATGGTTGGGACTTTAGGCTATATAAGTAGAGAAATTTGCATGCATGTGTGTGTGTAATATGTTGCTTTTTTGTGTAAAATTGTGTTTTTAGTCAAGAGAGGATGGAACCACTATTGGGTCGGTGGCCATTCTTCAACAAAGATTTCAAATTGTGAGTAACAACTAATATCTACTAAACAATCGTTTACTTTGTATATGAATTGATAACCCACCTTTAACAATCCATGAGAGCATTGACTATTTCAAGTTCTATATCTAAAGCTCGACCTCAATTCGAAAGTAAATTTGTAAGCTCCAGACTAGC
Source organism: Ambrosia trifida (assembly GCA_028751855.1). Classification (NCBI taxonomy): domain Eukaryota; kingdom Viridiplantae; phylum Streptophyta; class Magnoliopsida; order Asterales; family Asteraceae; genus Ambrosia; species Ambrosia trifida. Next base: position 80,916,138 of record CM054130.1, read on the forward strand.
TCGGAAACATTTATTATTTATAACTATTTTATATTTTATTTATTAACATATAACTATTTAGATATGTATTGGTAATAGATATATGCATTATAATATTTTTATGTACTACATTATTATTATTATTAAGTTAAATACAAATTACTAATTTTATATAGATAGGCTCGAATCTGGATTAGGCTTGCGGATTTGAAGTAGCTCATGAGTCATTAACGGGTCGACTTGTTTACACCCTGGCTCCAAACTAGGGGTGCAAACGAGCCGAGCTCGAGCTTCACTTATCGAACTCACGAGCCTAAACGAACTACTATTTATATTATTTTTGTTTAACATATTAACTAATAAATAATAAACAAGCCAAGCTCGAGCTTGAGAAATTACAAACGAGCCGAGCTCAAGCTCTTATAAGTTAATCGAGCTCGAGTTCGAGCCTGGTCGAGCTCGGGCTCGGCTCGGTTGCACCCCTTTGGACCAAACTCATAATCATAGTAAACCAAACATACATACATTTTCTTGAATAAACCAATTCAAATTCAACCTACAAACCTAAACTGACAAGAAAACCGCAAAAAACAAATCGAAACTCAATTTTGTTCGGGTTGAAATCTGTTTTCCAAGTCCAAACCAAACAATCAACACTAAAAAGTCACAACTCCTGGAAAAAAGTACATGTATTACAAGAAAGGAATAATACTAATTGTCTGCTCAGTTTCTACAATATGAAAATGTATGGAAAATTTGAACTCAAAATCAGGTATATAGTTCAGAATCAAGATAATGATTTTTGTGACCAAACCTCAAGCCTTCATCTTCACCATTAGCCTCAATACTAACTTCCATGTTCGGTAACACATCTTTAAGCAATAAATCTTTAACCATCGACGTCACCAAGCCACCCGATTCAGGCCACGAGACACACAGAGTCGCCTTTATATTCATCATCTGGCAACGACCCAACAGAGCAGCACCCAACCCTTCTACAACACTTCCTGAAGGAAAATAGTTCAAACTTTTCAAAAGCGGGACTCCTTTTCTTTCTCTTGATGTTTCCAGCTTCATTGCAAATGTATCGTCTGTTGAAATCCTGCCACGGAAGTTTCGGCTTTGAACAGAATCAAAGATCACAACCCGCTGTGGGATAATCTGTTGGCTGATGAGTGTTTTGGCAATTGAGTGGGCTCTCACTGAAGAAACCGAGTACTGGAAGTTGGCAAGAACAATGGATTCACTACCATGGCTGATGGCGTACAGGTTGCAAGATTTGTCTTTAAGAGAAGGGTCAACAGAGTTCCCTGAGGACGGTATTTCGGGTAGAATAAGGGTTCCAATTAGTGTTTTGGGGGATAAGTGGTGGAGTAAGTGTAGAGACGGGTTGGAGATTGCGATTATGAGGAGGGAGGGTCGGATTGAGGTTTTGGAATTTGGAGTGGAGAGTAATATGAAGGGAGATGGTAAGGGTGATGCGGGTGGGGCAAAGTTATTTAGATCCTCTAAGAAGAACCGTGACGGAGGTGGTAACTCTGTTAGCACGTCTTCCATGTCTTGTTTGATTACTACAACCTTAGATTCATGCATGAAAGGTTAAAAAAAATATCAGAAAACTTCTCATTTGATTCACATCACTTTTGAAACAAATCACAAATAGACTACAATCAAGTCCCGATCAATACTCAAACAAACATAAAATTATGGCTAATTCCCGCAGTATTATTAGGATCAAATGATCAATAAAACTACTCAAAAACTTGATTAGAAATCCCTACCAATTAACACGGTATATATACCTAATCTATCGCATTAGACTATAACTAGGATACCTATTAATTAATTACACAATAATTATCTAACGCACATCCTAACATAACACGTATAGGATACTAGACAATTATCCACTAACTAAGTACTAACTAATGTTGTTTAACTTATCAACTCCTAAACACGAGATGATCATTATCTACTAGCCGCCTCCACGCATGACGCCATGAGATCGACCAGGAATTCCCAACATACAAAGTTTTGCACTATTTTTGTCTACATTATATCGCGCTCCTCTACATGTTTCTTCTCTATGTCAACTAAACACACAAGCTCATCCCTATTATGTAAACAAAGTCCATGCAATGACTTTAGACATTCAAATTTCAAGGCATTATTCATCGTACTAATTGATATGGATGCCAAGCGGTCCAAATCGCAGCTGACTACACTATTGATCTCAATATTCATATAATGATATTGAACATTGGGCAATATGATCTATATTTCTATTTCTAACCCTAGTTACTTGAAACACAAATTCAGGTACACCATTAACAAATTGTTCTTTCTAATTACCACTAATCCAACTCTCTTACATTAAAAAAATCATCATATAGTTCAACCCATAGTCTAAAAACTGACCTAATTAAGCAACATCAATAACAGTATAACACATATGCAATAATATTAAATTGTTATGAAACATACTTGTCGCTCCAATCACGACCCGAACCCGGTAGAAAAAAAACCCTAACAGAAACACATTTTGTTTTTTTTACATTTCTTGAGCAGGAAGAAACATAAAATAATGAGTGAAATACAGTAAAAACTAAAAGAAAACATACCGATTATAACCCTACCGATTAATACTGATCGGAATTACAGCAACTGTCGTACGACGGAGATCTGTTATGCCTACTGAAACCTGTATTATTATTATTCCTTCTATGAGTTTGCTCTGTTTTCTTTTTATATGCATTTTTATGTTTATGTGAATGATTTTAGTCCAGCTTTAACCCTTCGGGTATTTGAGGTGACCATGAAACGCCCCTCATCTATACTCACTATTCATTTAGCTACAAGGGAACGGACCCATTGGCTCTCAAAATTGAGTACTGGTATTGAAGATGTTTGGTAAAGTATTGGAATTTGAAGGTAAAATCGGTAAAATACTAGTATTGGTTGGTTTGGGTTGAATTGGGTTTATATGAGGTGTTACCTCTTCGTTGGTGGGTTGATTGAGTACTTTGAGTGACCCCCCCCCCCCCTCCCTCCAACCATAACAGTTGGTTGCTTTTAGTGCTAGGATCAACGTCAAAGGCTGATGAGCTTTTATAAATCACCGAAATTTAATACTAGTTTTATATATGTGTGTATCCTTAACGAGACACAAAAGTGTTTTTGTTGCCGGAATGATTGTAAGGTAGTTTTGTTATTTGCTAATTTGAATGATTGTGTTATGTTTGATTCAAATTTGGAAAAATTTTACTTCTTAACAATGGAACAATCCAATAGTTAAAAGTTAAAACCCTAGAACAAAGTAACATAACTTTCACATTATGGGCTAAAAACCTATGAGAAACCTATAATATAAAGGGTTAATACCATAATTTAAAATAACAAACCGCTACCCCTTAAACGGATTAAAGTTTGATCTAGTTACATTTTCAAATGTGCAAAAACATGGTAAATTCATTTACATAAGTATATGAATTTGTATATAAAGCAATAGAAAAAATATGAAGTGATGTTCCACGTCAACAAAAGAGTCTACATAACATCCAAGTCAGAAAAAAAAAAACCGTTTACATAACCTTCACATATGTAACGAATGTCGTGGTAGCCAATGTTTATCATTTATTTTACGAGTACAAGCTTTTTAAACATAATATAAGTTAAAATATTTTAATTTACCAAAATCAGGCCGAGCCTGATTTTCGCACAAAATAACCAAGTGTGCCAGCTTTATAACATATTTATCATAACATGGGTGATGGGTTGAGGGATACTATAGCGCAAAAGGATACATATGTTATATTAACAACAAATCCACAAGAACAAAAGATAAAAGCTTTATTCAATTACAGCATCTGCAAAACCGAAAATGTAACGGTAAATGAATGAAGTTGATCCACCAAACCACCAAGGTTCCTCGATGATAAAAATCCGGCGAAAACAAGAAAAAAAAAAAAACTATCAACAAACTGAAAACACATCCCCAATTGTCTGAACCAGCATGTAATATGACAAGAGTTGACTTTGTATATCAGTTTTGACTCTTTATCTATACAAGTCTGTCCATTGACAAAATCACTACACAGGTTGATCTCAACAGGAATGATAGATCAATCAATCTTCATGTTCTTTATCGCTGTCTGAATCTGGATCTGGATCCGAATCTGAATCAGAATCTGAAATATGGCAAATTAAGAAACCAAACTCAGCAAGGCGGAGACTTGAAAATAATTATTATCGTTAGTAAAAGATGAACACATTAACTTACCAGAACGAACATCGTCGCTGAGTTTGCCTCTGTCTTGAATTTGTTTAACGAGCATGCGGTACATAAGTACCCACCAGTATATGTGAAGAACAAGCAGACAGTAAAGAAGAGTGTTGAACACATAGTAGTAGAGCGGGCCCTCCTTTATATGCTTCTCCTTATCCAAACTCACAACTACTTCATAACTGATATTCAAAAAACAAAAAAAAAAGATTGTACTCAATGGCGTATTAATATTATTATGTAAAGATGTTGGTAATCATCTACGAACCTTGTACTCCACAATATCCAAAACGGGTAATAAATAAGGCGAAGCACAATCCAAGATATTACAAATATAATAAATGAGAAGCTTGCAAGTCCTTCTGCACCACTGTACTTAGACATCTTGCCTACTTCAAGAAACACATCACTTGCATCATGAAGCGCTAAAATAATCGAACCAGCACGAGCAAACCTATAAAAGATATAAAAAAGAACATATTCATCCAAAGTTTTAACTAAAAATAACATATTCATCCTTAGTTAATACAAAAAAAAAAAAACTAAAAACCTGCATATATAAGACATTGCAATGAGAATGGCGGTTGCAACATGATGTCCCATCGACACACCAAAATCAGATCTTCTTGTTTCCCAGAAAATCAAAGCAAAAATGGAATACGTGTAGAATCCACCCGTATACATGTACAGACCTTTCAATTTTAACCTGGAAACCAGTTAAGGAAGATTATAATTATTATGATTAATTAATTATTATTTTCAAGTATTAGTTATGCATAAAATAAGAGAGACTTACTTCATCTTTTGGTCAGGCCATTTCTGGTCACCAGGACCTACCCAAAAATTGTTTGTGTTTGTGAACCATGGTTCGTTATACGTTACCGCTAGGGCTAGAATTTCTGCTGAGAGATAATAAACGCATTTCCATGCGGATTCTTTAAATTTTCTAATCTTCTTGTTTCTGTCATCTGTCTCAACATCTAGCTTCTGCTGCCCCTTATCGAATATCAACCATCTACCTACACGCTGCAACGTATGACTCGATTATAAACAAATAGTTGTCTTTTATCAGCCATGAATATTGCTAATCAACCAAGTCAAGTGTTTGTCTATCTACATTTCTTTAGACTATTATAGTAATAAAGCACCCATTTTTCTTTTCTAATCCAGCACCAAATCATGCTCGATTTGGGAAATACTCATACGCTTTAACCCACTAAAAATGATCAAATCGGTTCCTATTTTGACTTCTTTCAAGCTCTGTTGTTAAGACTTGCCTAGGAGCACGCCTAGGCCCAGCGCAGCCTTCTTGCTTCACTCCAAAAGCCCTGCTTTCAGGCCCTTAGGCGCATTTTTTCAGGTCGAGTTCTGACGAAATTCCGGCCAAAATCGTTTGAAACTTTGAACAAGTCTGAAACAATTATACCAACCTAAACAAGCCCTAGAGAAATAAAAAACATGTCTAAAACCCCTAAAATTGAATCTTTATAATACATGCCTCCCCTAAAAAAAGCGCTAGCCTTTCAAGCGCCTTGCACTGAGGCCCAAGGCTCACCCATTGCCCTTGAGTGCGTCTTGCGCCTTCGACAACTATGATTTCAAGGACATCACTAAAAGTCCAGTGATTTATATATTTTCTGCTTGTAAACAGACTCACATATGTTCAGTCAAAAGAGAATTTATGCGGAAAGATTATAAAACGCGTATTTTTCTATATCTAATTTGGCACCAAAACATGCTTGAGTTTGAGAAATACTCGCAACTTTTAACCCATTGAACACAATCAAATCAATTCCTATTTCGACTTATTTCAAGAACATCACTGAAAGTCTTGTGATTAATAAATTCCCTACTTTGTAAAGAGAGTCACACGACGAGCAAAAACTTGCGAAATTAACAAAGAACCATAAACAAAACCGCATCTCGCACTAGAGACCAACACCATAATATTCATCCAGTCATGTTTGACATCAAAGTTATCGTCAAGCGTCAAACCAACACCTCATCACACAAATTCTCTTATCAAGTTTACACTAAAAAACACCGAATTCGATTGAAAAACACCATCAAAATAATCCATAATCCTCCTATAACTAAAAACCTACCAAATTAATAAACTTTCCATGCCCAAAACAACATTTACCTAAAAACTTATAAAAATCTAGTTGACTTTTTAGGATCCAATATTCAGATTACTTCCATATCAGCTTTGTAAACAGAATTCAAACCCCTTAAAGATTAAAGAACATTCAAACATAATATTTTATTCATTCAATCAAATTCTCAACAACCCATAAACAAATTCCAACAGAAACAACAACAATATAATCAATAAAATTACCTCAAAAACAAATCTGTCAAGGAAAAACCTGACGGTTGGGAAGAAGATAGCAAACATAGGAAGAGCTGCGAAATCCCCATATGTTGGAAACGATTCTTGTTCGAAATCAATAGATTTTAGAGTTTCAACAAGACCCATATCGAAAATACAGTTTGAATCGATTTGGATGAATATTATTTCGATGGGTTGATTTATTTATTTATTTATTATTCGAGGACATTAAGGATCTATGAGAATGAACGAACATATGTTTGGAACAGAACAGAACAGGCCCCTTGACAGTTTTGTTGTGCATTTAATGCACAGTGAATGAACATTTAATAGTGTTATTAATTGTTACTTTTTTTTATTCTAGATTTAAATACTATTGGTAACCAATAGATTAAAAATAGACCGTTGATGGTCAATATATTAAAATTTGAGATCACCAGCACACATTTCTATAGTGAAAAATTATTTTTTACAAACTTCGGACATAAATAACTACATACATGTGTTATATGAGTAATTATCTGTAGGTTTTCGTTCTACTATGTGAGATTGTCTCAACGAACAAAATCGTGTATAAAGCATAGTTAAGATAAATGCGATATCTATGGTCAAAGTTGTGTATTTGGAAAGATCAAAACTACAAAATTTTGAAATATAATGTATGTAACTTGTCAACGTAGGATGTGGGACAAACCTTGAAGTGATATATAAGAGCATTCACACCTCATCCATCAAACATTTCTTTATCTTTAAATTTAAAAAAAAAAAAAAATCTACTTAAACACACTACACCCATCCATCATTTTCTACCCCACCTTTATAATTCAAAAAAATGTTATTGTAGTTTATATATATGAAAAGCTACTATACATAAAATTAGTGTGAGTATATAAAAACGAAAAATATAATAAAAATAAATGTTTGTGGGTAAGATAAAGATAAATATGGTGAATGAGATGTGAGATGTTTTTTTTAAATGAAAGATAACATTTAAAAAGTATGATTTTTAGTTAAACTATATGATAAAAAATGGTGCAGAAGATATGAATGCCCTAAGTGAGATCATTTCTTAGATATCCTTTCTTTAGACATATCAACAAGTTGGGATGAACCTGAAGAGTACGACACACTTCAACTCGTACATGTCAGTTCAATTTGATGCTTTAACGATGCATCACTTTACACTTCTCACCCTCGTATCGTTTTAGGTTCACACCACATCTAATAATTAATAAAACTTTTTATCAACTAGCAACTTAATTTACCTAATTGTGTGCTTATTTACCCATTTAAATACATTAATAATTTTCTTTATGAAATTAGCAGGTATATACTTATATTTGATATATTTCGTGCTTGTGCTTATTTACCCCACGAGCCAAAAGTCAAAACCCATCACCACCCTTCACCTCATGATTTGCAATATCACTAATTAACTTAAGTAAGTTAGTTTCTTATAATATAAAAAAAAGTTTTAACCTCCCCATGCACAAAATCACAGGGTATAGGATAAGTAAGATTACATATATAATGGTTATACCAATTTTTTTTTCCCAAAGTTGAACCCAATATATAAACAAGATGCATAATTGTATTAAATTTAGGTTACATGATGAGTGATCCTTTATATCATACAGCCATACAGGGGTCTATGTTCATATATAGCTAGGTCTGTCTCATTCATAGCAAATCAAGATATGGTTGAAAATCCAATTACATTTAACTTAAACTCATAAACACAGTTTCACATAAGTGCTTTCTTTTTTTTTTTCTTCAGAAAACTTTGCATTATCATCAAGTTAAGTGACTTCAATACAATTCACTAAGAGAAGTATATATTTTTGTTTTATACTTCTTCGATCATTGATTGATTAAGGGCTTCGATAAATTAACCCCATCACTATATAACTTAACAAGTATATATGTAAATGTACAGGAGAGCAGGAAACTCTAGAAGACCCCAGGCCAGGCATAGATATTCATGGGTATCTAGCTAATGTTTGTTAAATGATTGAAAATTTGTATAATTGTTAATTTGTATGATATAAAGTAGCAATAAGTGGTTTGGGTTGGTGGATATTTGGCTGGGTGATTGCGCATTGAAATATAAATGGCCTTTGTTATATCGTCTGGAAGATAATAAATCTTGCTATGTTTCGGATAGACTCAAAGAGGTGAATAACCGGATGATTGTTGATGCGGATTGGGTTGGTTCCATGCAAAATGCCGAGGAGATTTCTCAATGGGTGCAGCCCTATGATACGATCAAAGGTAAGGTGCTTTCGGATGTTAACGATTATTAATGGAGTTGATTATGGTAGCAACTTTGTGTTAAAGTGGGTCTCTTGGATTCCTTTAAAATGCATTATCATGGTTTGGAGGGCGGAAATGAATAGGTCGCTGAAGAAGATTGAATTAGTGAAAATGAACATTGTTTTAGAGAATAGTATATGTCCTTGGTGCGAGTATAATGATGAGACGGTGATGCATATTCTTTCGGATTGTATCATAGCCGCTAATGTGTGGGATCGGATTGGGAGATGGTGTCGATTGGAGCCGATTTATGCGTTCGAAGTTAAGGATTTGTTACAAGTGTATAAGTCAGTTAAAGGAGGTAAGACGAGGAAATAGATTGTTCATGGGTTTATTATGGTTACTTTGTAGATGCTTTGGAAATCTAGAAACGAGACGGTGTTTAATGGGACGAGGCCTAGTGTGGAAAACATAGATCTAAATGTAATAGGTTACTTTGGAAAGATTGGTGTCGATGTCCTATAGATTTGTTGTAATTGGTTTGTGCAATCGGGTCTTGCTTTGAGGACCAGTTTGACGTTTGTTGAACGAAAGTTTAGTTTCAAAAAAAAAAAATGAAAAAAAAAAGTTGATAGAAACCAAGCATTAAATTTTCAAAGGCTGCAATTTCTAAGGAGGGAAGGAGTGCTCCAACATAAACTTTTCACTTAACTGATTTTAACCAATCCTGCATTGTCACATCACTTCACTGATTTACTTCACTGAAACACTTTTTAGCGGCAGCACTCCACTGATTCTTTTATGCATTTTCATTTAAATATCTAAATTTTTTTGTTTTTTAAATTTCACACGGTTTAAAATTTTAAACCGGTTAATAATTAATTAATTTCATACTATTACAACCGTCCCACCAAACGTCAGCAAAATTAAATTGTGAATTTTTGGAAACCGTCGATTGAATTTAATTTTGACAGTGCAACCGTTCCAAATTTTGTATATAAATAGATCAAACCGTGGGTTAAAACTCACACTTTACCACGGTTTAAAAAAACAAACACTCACAAAGATGAATCCTTGGACCGAGGAACAAGAGATGGCGTTAGTGGTGTGCTACAAAGACGTCACAAACGACTTAGCTATACAACAACTCCCGAGGGCCTCGGGCTCGGCCTACCCCCCGGAGGGGTTCTGGGCCCGCGTGTTGAGCGACTTCAACCAACATGTTGGCACCAACAACGGGACCCTCGCAAACATATAGCTGAAGTGGGCCGATCTCAACATTAAGTGTGAGAGGTGGACCACCCTCTAAGAGCGCACGATGAGGGAGGATCCGGACCTCGATCACGAGTTGGCTATCGAGTTCACTCATGTGGACTATGAGGCTCGATACGACAACATTTTTGACCATGTCGAGGCATGACAATTGTTGCGCCAACCTTAAGTTTATTTTTGTTTTTATTAATGTATTTTTATTTATTTTTAAATATTAATGAAATTATGTTTTTATGTTTTATGCTTTAATTAAATTTATACAATATTAAAACAAACGGTTAAATTTATACAAAACAACAGTTAAAATGACAATGTTAAAATAAACGGTTAACATTAATAAAACAATAACGGTTAAAATTATTATTTTAAATCAAAATAAAAAAAAATACACTGTCCGCCCGTTAAAAAGAACCAGAAAACGATTCACGGGACCCCTACCAATAGCACTGGTGACGACGGTATTATTGTATTGGTAGTGGGGTACCCGTGACCTTTTCTAGTGCGCCTCATCCCCCTAATATATTGTACTCCAAAGATTCTATATCAATCATATCTTATCTTAAGCTTTTGCTTCTTAAAGGTTAAAGATAAATGCTTTGGATTTGTATACAAAAGCAATTGTGTTTGTGCTCTTTTTCTCATATCTAAAATTAGGTTATAAATTGAAACTTTCATATTGGTTGTAGCTATCTATTAATTTAACCAGTAATTCATGTGTTAGTTCCATCTCAGTTTATGCATTCATTAGTGGATCTTATAATGACCTTTTAACCTCCAAACTTTAACCAGATATGATAGCTTGACTGCTAATTTAATTCACTCAAGTTTTGTTGTTTCAATCTAGTGCAATTTCTACATTCACTCAAGGCTGCTGGTCAACACGAAACAACAATGGATTCGGGCACCTACATTGTAGCATTTCTGCTTCCAAACAGCAGCCATTTTCATGCAAATTCACAGCATGTCCTGCGCAGCCTTATCATTGCTGCATTAGCTTGTAACATACATCTTAAACATTCATCAACTGGTGTATACATAAAAGAAGACAATAATAATAAGAAGAAGAAGAAAACAGCCGGATATGTGTAAGGTGACTAATACGTTTGAAGAGAAGAAACTTCTGCAAAACTCAAGTATTAAGGGCATCACGAAATTGCCCTTACGTCTGAGGATTACAAAGGAACTAGTAATCAGCAACAACAACATTATGGCCTGCCCAGGGTAAACGTCCAATTAGCACCAAGAATTGCGTATAACTAACTAACTAACTAACTACACATTTTATCAAACATAAATAAATAAAGTAAGTAAGGTTTGGTAACGTAAAAGAAGAGAAGAGAAGAGAAGAGGAATAAACCTCAAACGCAAGGGGAGAGAGCTTTTCTTGATTAATAGCAGGTATACAGCTTCGGTAAGTTACATACATTTCTTCCAATAGGTTCCTGTCCTTGTTGCTTTCATCATCAACAGTTTTGACGCATTTCATAGGTATACGATAACCGGTTTCACTACACCGATAACTTACATCTTTCTGCATCCATAAAGAATGAGGTGAATTGGTATAATACTTATTAATTAACAGACAGATGATTAGGAAGCGGAAGGGGTTGACCTTTTCGTGGTAGAGGCAAGGGACGCAAGGCCCAGAAGGAGAGCAATCGAAGGTGATGTTGGAGCCCTTTTCCTTAAAGCTCTTCAAACCTCGAACCCCTCCGATTCTGCACAGTGCACACTTTCAGATCTATTTCATCACATCACATACATATAGATATATATCATATTTGCTTACAATTCCTGTAGATCTGAAGGAGAAGAATGAACCACGATGATGAAGAAGAAGAAAGTGATGAAAACAAGACGATGATGATGATGATGATATCTCTTCTTCGTCCTCCAACCGCTGCTTGCTTTCTTCACTCGATTATAAACAAACAGTTGTCTTTTATCAATCATGAATATTGCTATTCTACCAATTGTTTGTCTATCTACATTTCTTTAAACTGTTATAGAAATAAAGCACCCATTTTTCTTTTCTAATCCAGCACCAAATCATCCTCGATTTGGGAAATACGCATAAGCTTTAACCCACTAAAAATGATCAAATTGATCCCTATTTTGACTTATTTTAAGCTCTGTTCTCAAGGCTCACCCAGGCACACGCCTAGGCCCAGCGCAGCCTTCTCGCTTCAGATCAAGAGCTCTGCTTTCAGGCCCTCATGCGCATTTTTCAGGTCGAGTTCTGACAAAATTCGTCTAAAGAAGTATGAAACAATTTAGGATGATTCTAGGCTTGTCTAAAACATGTCTAAAACCCCTAAAATTTGTATCTTTATACTATACGCCTCACCTAAAAAAGCGCTCACTTTTTAATCGCTTTGATCGAGGCCCAAGACTCATCCTTTGCGCCTTGAGTGCGACTAACAACTGCGATCTCAAGGGCATCACTGATATATTTCCTGCTTTGTAAACAGACTCACATTTGTTCAGTGACAAAATACAATTTGTGCACAATGTAAAAACCTACCAAATTAATAAACTTTCCATGCCCAAAACAACATTTACCTAAAAACTTACAAAAATCTTGTTGACTTTTTATGTTCCAATATTCAGATTACTTCCACATCAACTTTGCAAACAGACTTCAAACATAATATTTTATTAATTCAATCAAATTCTCAACAACCCACAAACAAATTCCAACAGAAATAACAAGATAACAAGATAAACACATGACCAATAAAATTACCTCAAAAACAAATCTGTCAAGGAAAAACCTGCTGACGGTTGGGAAGAACATAGGAAGAGCTGCGAAATCCCCATATGTTGGAAACGATACTTGTTCGAAATCAATAGATTTTAGAGCTTCAACAAGACCCATGTCGAAACTAGAGTTTGAATCGATTTGATTTGGATGAATATTATTTCGATGGGTTGATTTATTTATTTATTCGAGGACATCAAGTATCTATGAGATGAACATATGTTTTGAACAGAACAGGCCCCTTGACATTTCTGTTGTGCATTTAATGCCCAGTGAATGAACATTTGATAGTGTTAATAATTGTTACGTTTTATTTAGTAACTAGTTTTTATCCGGGAGCGTCCCGGGTTGAAATATTTAATATGACATAATAATAATATATTATTATTATTATTATTATTATTATTATTTAAACAAATCTCTGCCATAAGTTATCATATTCAAATATAAAAAAAAAAATTGAATCTCTGCGTCAGGGTATAAATCTAGTGCCATTACAAATGAATTCGGAAGTTTGTAATCGATCATTCTAAAAAGAACTAACATGAAATAAGAAAAAAAAGTTAATTATTGAAATATCGAACACATTAGTCTAAGGATTATGTGATGCGTTAAAAAATTCATGGGTATATGATCGGGTATATAGTTCGGGTATTTGGGTATGTTGTTTCGGGTAATTGGGTCGGGTATCACCTAATCCCAGACCCGACCCAAACCCACAATTTTTTTTAAACTAATCCCATACCCGACACAATACCTGTCGGGTTACAAAAAATAGTCATTTTTTTCTCCGTTTTTATATAGCACTATGGTACTCGTTGGAAAGATAATAAAACCCTCGTTAATTTGGTATAATTTTTTTCTTTAAAAAAATCTTGTATATAAAAGATATTAACGTTTAAAAGTTATGGGAGGAAACATGAGAGAAAAAATAGTAAAGATTTAATATTTAGATTTAGTAGATTAGGTATTCAATAGATTAGGTTAATAATATTTATTCCTTTTTTTTAATTGGTTTACACTTGCCACATCACATCCTATGTGGCATCTCTCAAATGAGAGATTGCATAAGAGTATGACATGTAGAATTAATCCTTTTGTAATATATATATATATATATATATATATATATATATATAGATTGATTTAAAAATAATATTAACTATTAGCTATTGCTCACTACTGGTATTAACAAAGACCGTCTGTTGTGAGCTACAAGCAAACTCAAACAGCCACGGCGTGAGCACACACGTTGGTGCTCGCGTTCGTTAATGGGAGAAAGTGAGCACAGGTCGCGGCGGTGCTCACCCTTGCCACAACAGGGTCAAGTAAGCATAGACGAGGGGGTTACTTGAGAATGAAGTCGGTGGTTCGCGTCTGTAAGTAAGATAAAGATAAATATGGTGAATGAGATGTGAGATGTTTTTTAAAATGAAAGATAAATTTTAAAAATATGATTTTTAGTTAAATTACATGGTTAAAAATGGTCCAAAGAGATATGAGTGCTCTAAGTGGGATCATTTCTTAGATATCCTTTATTTACACATATCAACAAGTAGGGATGAGCCTGAAGTGTATGTGACACTTTAACTTGTACACGTTGGTTTAATTTAATGCTTTAACGATGCATCACTTTACACTTCGCATCCTCATGTCGTTTTAGATGCACACCATACCTAATAATTAGTAAAACTTTTTATCAACCACCAACTTAATTTACCTAATTTTGTGCTTATTTACCCTTTTAAATACATTAATAACTTTCTTTTTAGAATTAGCGGTATATACTTATATTTGATATACGTCGTGTGTGTGAAAAACATTTAAAGAAAAGAGTTGCACTTAGGCTATGCGGTGTATACACTTACCCCACGAGCCAAAACCCATCACCACCCTCCACCTCATCATTTTCTCCTCCACCATCTTCCATATCACCCCATTATTAAGTTAAGAGATAAAAGGGAGCCCCATGAAGAACGTGATGATTTCCACGGCCACCACGCATAAAGGATGTGGGGGTGGTGTTTCTGTGACACCATGACAGACGTAGCAAGGCCACAAGCCTCCCACGCCCATGTATACAGTTCAACCTTAAGTAGAACGACAAACAAATCATTCGGACAGTTTCAATCATAAACTATTCAAGTATAATAACCAATGAAAGTAGGGCTGCAAACGAACCGAACGAACACGAACAAGGCCTTGTTCGTGTTCGTTTGTTAAGGAAATTAGGTGTTCACGAACAGTTCATGAACATTTACCGAACGATATTTTTTGTTCGTGTTCGTTTGTTAAGAAAACACTAGTGTTCGTGTTCGTTTGTGTTCGTTTGTTAATTTTGTGCATGAACGCACACGAACACAAACAAACATTAATGAACGCAAACAAGTGTTCATGAATGGAAACAAACACAAAGAGACACATATTAACTTTCGTATAAGATCGAATTCACATATATTAAGAAATTAACTAGATCTACCCAATATAACCTAATTATACAAATATACTTAGTACTTAACATAATATTGGTAAACATAATAAAGTAATGTCTCAAATAAACTAAGCTCGCATCTTTAACTTGAAGTTTTCATTATTTATTTATTTAAACTTGAACTCTTCATTAACGATTTATTTAATGATTATACTAAAAGCAGGGTTTATTCATCTTACATAAAGTATTTATTTGGGTAAAAGAAATAAAAATAAAAGAATACGGAAAAATATAAAAGTTAAAAACTCTATTAAACTATCGAACACAAACGAACACGTTACCGAACGTTCACGAACATAAACGAACGAACGAGACCTCTGTTCATGTTCGTTCGTTTAACTAAACGAACGGAATTTTTTGTTTGTGTTCGTTCATTTATTAAACGAACGAACACAAACGAACTTCCCGCCGAACGGTTCATGAACTGTTCGCTGAAAGTTCAGTTCGTTTGCAGCCCTAAATGAAAGCTTTATAATAAAACTTTTCAAGTATAATAATCAATGAAAGCTTTATTATAATACTATTCAAGTATAATAACCAATGAAAGCTTTATTATAAAACTTTTCTAGTATAATATTCAATGAAGTTTATTGATGGCTCACCACACTCGTTTCTCTTTCAAGAGCACTATTCTTTGTGAGTTGTTAACTTTGGGGCTGAGTGGTGACATCTATCCATGATACATGTTCCAAGTACACACGTACAAACCAAACAAAATCCACATGTTGGCATACAATCAGTAGTAGTTTTGCAACTTGTATAATCATCTTGAAACGCGATTGTTCCTTGCCACATCCCTTCACAAATAATTTCGAATAACCCAAATATTTATTAGATAAAACTACGAGACGAAAAGCGAAAAGGATAACAAGTATATAAGCACCAGGAGCAAGAGAGGTAACTACCAGATAAAATGAGAGCAAACACCATAAATCGAGTCAAAGCTTGCTGTGCATTCCCCATTTTTCTTCTGCTATGAATTCTCTTTATAATACATGTATATATATACACACACAAACGTAGTAAATTAAAAGAATAATGGAAATAAATAATCCTAATTATTAACTATTGGCCAATAACAGTCCCAACTACGAAAATTATCAATAGTGGTCTCAACTTTCGACATATTGGAACACAGTGGACCCAAAATAACGAAGGTCTAACTCCGTTAGTGTGATGCTGATGTGACATCCTAGGTGGCAAAATGATCCTACGTGGCATCCGACGTGGCATCCTAGGTGGCAAAATGATCCTACGTGGCATGCCACGTCAGTACCACACTAACGGAGTTAGACCTCCGTTAGTTTGGGTCCATTATATTCCAATATGTCGAAAGTTGGGACCAATAACCAATAGTTGGGATTATTTATTTATATTATTCCTAAATTAAAATGTAATCATAATTTTCTATTTAGAAAAAAAGTTATTTTTTTTATTTTTGATAATTGTTTGCATGTATAAAATTAAAAAAAAAAAGGTTAATTAATATGTACACGTTACTCAAAATTGCTATTTTTATATTGTGGGTTTAAATTGATTATTTATCACGTTGCTCAATTGCAATTTTTGATAGTGGGTTTACATTGATTATTTGTCAGGTTACTCAATTGCAATTTTTTTTATAGTGGGTTTAAATTGATTATTTATCACGTTAATTACTTTCCAATTATGTAATTGAATAATATTCATTATATTTTTCGTCTTAGTTTTTTTTTTAACGGCCAATGAAAACCCGGTCACCTGGGTAAACCCAATGGCAAAATACCACCTGTAACACCCCAACCGATGGCGGAAACATCGGGGTGCCATGTATTGATGATTGTTTTCAGTAGCACATGGTATAACATAAATTTTAAATAATTTATTCAAACATAATATCCAAGATGTGAAATGATGTCTAAGAATTCAAATACATAATATCAAATAACAACTTCAATAACTTCAAATAAACTTCAAGTAAAATCCTCATGCTAACTCAAGCCTCAGCTTCATTGTTACCTGAAACATGTTAATTTTGAAAGTATTTTGGGTCAACATAAGTTGGTGAGAATTACATAGGTTTTTGATAATAAAATGAATAAAATGTTGTGCAATTCATGTGTCATGTTAATCTAGCCCATATGTGAGAACATACTAGAAATAAATCGAGTGCATAATCAACCCTGTTGACTGTTATAAAATGATACATACCATACACTTATGGTCTAATTGAATATGTTATGCGATAACAAACACCCACGTAACCTTTGTAGGAGGCACGTATCCGGGTGGGATTGTCAGTCCAATAGATCTATCAATGTATACCGTCGGCTGATCAATGTTAATGATTATGCTAGAATGGTGCTTACTCTAATCATGCTCAAGACATAATGCAACATAGAAAACACATAGACACATTGATGATTGAATTGCAATGATAATGTTATAACATGTTTCACCCCAAAAATGGTGATAAATAAAAGGGGCTATGTAAAACTCACCTTAGCAAATGTTAAACTTGTTGAAAAGATGAAATAATTGTGTTGCCCAAAATGATTCCAAATATCACCCTATAATAAGGTAATATATATTAAGTCTAAGTCTAATTAACTTATATGTGTATCCTAGGGTTTCGATTTGGGGATAATCATTTGTTGAATTTAAATTAAAATGTTAATTAATAAAGGAAAATTTGATAATTAATAAAAGAAAGTCTTTTTATAAAATTTGAATTTTGGATGGACACAATAAAGTGTTTGAAGTATAAAAATAATTTTTATAAAATTATTTAATTTAAAATAGATTTTTAAATCTATTTATTACAAATTGCCAACAATTAACTTTAATATTCAAAAATACTAAAATTAAAGAATTTCTATTTTAAAAATCATATTTCTGTTCTAAATAATTAAAAATAATTTGTATAAAATTTTGGTGCAAAAATGATGAAAATTGGATTTATTATGATTTAATTATGATTAAATCTAACAAAAATTGATTAAAAATATAAAATAAATGATTTTACTGAATTAAAAATTATTTCAGTAAAGTTTAACTTTATAAAAAGTCAGGATAAATTTTGGAGAATTTAATAAAATTGTTTTGATATATAAATGGATTTTTATAAATATAATAGTATAAAAATGATTTAATTATTATAAATATTAAATAAATGAATTTCTGAAAAATAAAAATTGTAAATAAAACTTTTATCTCAGATTAAACAAATATAATTTTTTTAGAATTTATAAAATAGTTTTGGTATTTAAAAATGAATTTATAAGTTTTAAATATAATATATATATATATATATATATATATATATAATTGTTGTTTAAAAAGAAAAGAAAAGAACAAAAAAAAAGGGGTCAGAGCCGGGACTCGAACCCGGGTACCCTCTGTGGTGAACCAAGGTCACAACCACTTGGCCTAGGCCGGTGGTTGTGATATCTTCTGTTTAAAATTAATTAAATACACATGCCCGTTTCAGTTTATCCCCAATTAAACACGAATGAACCCTAGAATTTGCAATTGGGAAAATCACACATCAATAGCCTGATTAACCATAGGGCTATTGATGTGTGATGGCCGATGAACATAACCCACACTGAAAAACAGACTCACAGTGTTGTATCGAGTTTAATTGCCGAGTCAAAGCAAAAGTCAAACGTCGAACAAGATAATCAACATCAGAGTGTTGCAGAGAAAATTGGAGGTTGAGAGAGAGTTGTGAGCGAGTAATCAAGGATCGTAGGTGGTCTATTTATACAGAGGATCAAAGGGTTGGGTTAATTGGAAAGTTGACCACGTTTAATAACAAACGCGTAGGGTTTTTAAAATTAGGTCAATGATTCGTGCAATTGGCGTGTAATTGAGTCACAATGGGCCGGTAATCATACGAATTTACCAATTATAGATCAATTACCAGTTGTGCATGAGCTTGAATCACACGCTAAACCCACAGTTGACTTTCCTTGTCAACTGTGAAGGTTTTTAAAGTGTGTATAAAATTATAATGCATCCGGGTTTAATACAAGAAGATGGTCCAGCCCAGATGGTTGTGTGTTGGGTTTGCTTTGGCTTTGGCGCGGGTTCGAACCCCGGCCAAAGCATATTATTATTTTTTTTGACATTTTTGCAATACAACACACATATATTATATTATATATATAGTATTAGGGTTCCACAAATGCGACAAAAATAATAAATGCGATGAATAAGATGAAACTTGACGTTTTATTAATGACGAACGTGTAACGTACAAGTTTTTAATGCGTAATGTTACACCACCCACGCCCGCGAACGCAGACAACACTGGTGACCCGACCTGCCATCATTCTAGAGGAAACTCACCGCCAACTTTCCTCCAGTTGAATCGTATTGTCGGTTCTGATTATTCGCCTGCCAAACGAAATGGAGACCTCTGAACTCTGGATCTGGCCATTCACAATCATCATGTTTGCATCCCAGGGCGCAGGGGCGGATTTAGTGCATGACGAGCGGGTTCACACGAACCCACTCGGTTTCAAATATTTAATAGAAATTCTTTATAAAAAAAATTCGGATGAACCCATAGATAATTTATGTATTAACCCATAAAACAAAAATAATGTTGGCTCAATGGATAAGTCCTCTTGTTATTGCACAAATGGGGTTTAGTTCGAACCTTGCAAATGACGTTTTGTAAGTTTTTGTTTTCCTTTTTGCTAGTTATTTTCTTTATAAAATGGATAAAAAATAATAGGCGCCTTAAAAAGACCCCAATATCGATCAAAAGTTAAGCAACCCTCCCTTCTCATTCCTTAATTTTCCATCCACCCAAAATCTATCTGATTCATAACTCAAAATCTATACATCTAATAAAACAAAGTCCATGAGGACACTTGGCACTCCCACATTCATCCTCCAATTACATAGCCAATCAACTAATGCCAAGTGTCCCCATTGTGAGAATTTATAAAATTTTTCTTTTTTCTAAAAATCAAAAATCATTAATTATATTAAATTAGGTAATTATATTAAATTAGGTAATTCATTATGATTTGGTCAAAGCTTCTCATTCACACCTAAATCACAATTTCATTCGTAACCTTCTTTAACCCAAGAATCTTCTTCATTCGTAAACCCCCTTTTATCACATAACCCTAATCATCATCGATCTGCTCGAATCAGACCATCCAAAACCGTGTTCTTCATCTCCTCTCCGAGGTGTTTTCTCTTCCATTCTTATGCCAAGTCAATCGTTCTTCATCTCTCTCTTTTTCTCTGTTTTATTTCATGTTTTTTGATGATATAATTCTATATTAATGTTTGTTTGTCGATTAACATATTTTGTGTCTCTGTTTTCATTGATTTCAATGATTCAACTTTGATTACTTGATTTTTTTTTGTTTATTATTGTTTAGGTTTACTAATTTTTAGAAAACCATCATCATTTTTAATTCCCTAACCATAAGGGTAAACTTGTAGTATTGAATCTACCTAGAATAGTTCATTTGATAATCGATATGCGCAATCTCAAACTGCTTATTGAAACAACATATTTCTATGGCTAGATTATTAAAAAAAAAACGCAACAAGCAGATAGATAAACAGTTTAAAATAAGCAATTGCCTCTAAAATGTTTTTGCTTTTATGATATATGTCAAATTCATGATATTAAATGTTAATGTCCCCATTGATGCAGTTGTCGCTCTAATGGCTATAAAGCAAGGTTTGAAGGATCCACATAATGTTCTTGACAACTGGGATTTATCATCTGTTGATCCTTGTAGTTGGAAGATGGTTACCTGCACCTCTGATGGATCTGTTTCTGCTCTGTGAGTTTCTAAATTCACATAATTTTTTTAATTGTCGCGCGTTCAATTTTTAATGTTGTTTTTTTCAATCCTCAGAGGGATGCCTGGTCAGAATATTTCTGGGACGTTATCGCCTGCTATTGGAAATCTTAGCAACTTGCAATCTATGTAAGCAACTTTATAATATTTACCGAACTTTTTGACTTTTTTTTTTCTTCTAATTGCAGGTGATATTTGTTTGCATACGGTTGATCTTTTGATATATTCTAATTTTAACATCAATCACATTAAATGTTTTTTATTTTAAAAAAATTAAAAATCTGGATTATAGTGTTTAGAAAGTTATGTTTTTTAATCTGTTTTTATGTTGGTTAATCTTAACTGGTTATATTTGTTCATGATATTATGTTGGCTCGATGATGTTTGTCTTCGGGTGAAGTTGAATGTTCATATGTTCTTCGATGTGTTTTTGAGGATCATAATATTAGATGAAAGGTAAAAGAATGTTGGATATTTTTTAGTGATTAATCCGCTTAGGAAAGCTATTCGGGTCCGGGTCCTGTTTGTTGATTCGGGTCTCATTTATTAGCATTTTATTTGTTTCCTAAGTTGATGGCTTAAAGTTTGGAAGGATAATTATAAGAATTAATTGTTATAAATGGTGGTTTGAAAAGTCTTGGATGTTAAAAGGAAGGGTCGACTTTTTTGGTAAGAGATTGATTGATTGTATTATAGGAAAGTTAATAGCACAATTAGTTGTACACTTTCCATATAGTCATAGTCAAATGTATTAACTGCATAATCAAATGTATTAACTATAATTGCTATAATTATGAATCTTGGTTTGGAAAGTTGTTGAATGGAATTGATGGTGGAATTGGTTTGTAAAGTTATTGCACTAATTTTAATACATTTTTAAAATTCTGATTTGTTTTTTTAATACTTTTTTTATGGCGGTTGCAGGTGTATAACGATTGTGTTGCACCAGTGAGCAACGGTGGAGGCTGTCTGGTGGTGATCGATCATGGTCGTACTCACGACAACTGGGTAGTTTATTACAACTTGGAGCAGCTATGGACCTCAAAAGAATCAACGAATGAACAGAATCAAAATCAAACTCAGGTAAATATAAGTGTGATAATAATTAGCTTTTATGATATCGTTACATTTTTCTTTAATCATTTAAAATCAAAATTTAAAAAAAAAACCGGTTTTTAAAATTAAAGACATTTAATCATATATAAATACATTTATAAATTTATTTTTAAACATTTAAAATCAAAATTAAAAAAAAAACGGTTTTTAAAATTAAAGACATTTAAACACAAAATAAATGCTTAATTCTTTGATTTGTCATATTACTATTTTTAGCGTATAATTACCATTTATCATGATTTACACAATATTGGAAACATCTAATGTTAATAATTATGATTACCATTTCATTAATAACATTTAAACACAAAATTATTAATCATATATAAATATAAATACATTTATAAACAAAGTTAAATTTGAATTTTTTTCATCACACTTAATACGTCTATTTTCAATTGAATTACTTTATTTTCAAATATTCAAAATCAAAATTTTAAAAAAATTACGGTTTTTAAAATTAAAGTCATTTAAACACAAAATAAATGCTTAATTCTTTGATTTGTCACGTTACTATTTTTAGCGTATAATTGGCATTTATCATGAGTTACACAATATTGGAAACATCTAATGTTAATAATTATGATTACCATTTCATTAATAACTTTTAAACCCAAAATTATTAATCATATATAAATATATTTATAAATTTATTTGCCCGCGTTTAAAATCAAAATTAAAAAAAAAACGGTTTTTAAAATTAAAGACATTTAAACACAAAATAAATGCTTAATTATTTGATTTGTCACATTACTATTTTTAGCATATAATTAGCATTTATCATGATTTACACCATATTGGAAACATCTAATGTTAATAATTATGATTACCATTTCATTAATAACATTTAAACACAAAATTATTAATCATATATAAATATAAATACATTTATAAACAAAGTTAAATTTGATTTTTTTTCATCACAATTATTACGTCGATTTTCAATTGAATTACTTTATTTTCAAACATTCAAAATAAAAATTTAAAAATGAATACGGTTTTTAAATTTAAAGACATTTAAACACTAAATAAATGCTTAATTATTTGATTTGTCACATTACTATTTTTAACGTATAATTAGCATTTATCGTGAGTTACACAATATTGGAAACATCTAATGTTAATAATTATGATTACCATTTAATTAATAACCTTTAAACATAAAATTATTAATCATATATAAATACATTTATAAATTTATTTTTAAACATTCAAAATCAAAATTTAAAAAAAAAATCCAGTTTTTTTATTAAAGACATTTAAACACAAAATAAATGCTGAATTATTTGATTTGTCACATTACTATTTTTACCGTATAAATAGCATCTATAAGGTAATAGTCGGTTAAAATTATTGAGTAATGCTCCTTTTACTTATACATGGGTCACTTAGGATATTGTTCATTCCTATAAACGGGTCAAATAAGGTAATAGTCGGTTAAAATGTTGTTTTAGTGGTGTAGGTTCATGTTTGTTTACTTATAAATTGGTCGATTTGGGTAATGTTCAACTTTTCCAATGGGTCAAATAGGGTAAAAGTAGCCAACAGTGTGTTTATGGTGTTTTGATTAGATTGATGTTCCTTTTACTTATACATAGGCCATAGGTGAATTGGGACAATTTTCCCTTTTCTTAACGGGTTGATTTGGGTAATGTTTGCCTTTTCAAATATGTCAAATTGAATAAAATGTGCTCAAAGCTTTTTTAGCGGGTCGATATGGGTAATGCTCATCTTCTCAGACGTGTCAAATTAAATTGTGAAATTTAGGTGGTAGTTAGTTTCTTATTTTTATTTTTATTACTTTCTTATTGTTGAATATGCCATAAGTCTATTTTTAACACATACCATTTAAGTCGCTTTATTCAGGTTGGATTGTATTTAAGAAACCCTGTATTCTCACATGGCCAGCTTTATGTCGCATTGTCAAGAGTTAAAAGCAGGGCAGGCGTGAAGTTACTTATACTTGATGCTGGTGGGAAAGTGATGACTAAAACAAAAAATGTGGTTTATAAGGAAATTTTCAGCGATATTTGAATAAATGTGTATTCGTTGCTTTTAAATTTTAATAAAATTTTTCTACTTTATTTTTCTTATACGTTATACTACTCCAAATAATCGTATGTTGTTGAACTGCGTGTCAACGCGGGCAAATATCTAGTTAATTCATTATTCAATATGGCAATTACGCTATTGCAATTGCTGGTTCACATAAAATATAACCAATTAATATAAAAGTATCTAAAAGAAAATTTAGGCTTCTTCATAAATTGCAATATGCCACATTGCTTAAAGATTTGTTATTTAGTTATTATGATCTTGAGAGATATTACCAAAGAAAACCTTCAAAACATTGAATCATTATTTCCAATAGTAAACCCTCCAAAAACATATTTGGATGATCGTCCATGGGATGCTATTTGAAAGAAAACCAATTTTATCTTATCACCCTACTCAAAGTGATGAAATTAGACGAACATTTTTGTTTAGAGATGTCCATGTCAACCAACATGACATAATTTTCCACCATCAGATTTTGGTGGTATATTAAGATATAATGCAACGTCTTTAAAAGATGAAAACCCGTCGGGAAGAACTATAAGCAGTTATTTTTTCAAAGACCAACGTATTTATGTTATGTGTTTTTTTAATTTCTAATGGCGATGTTTTTTTTATAATTGTATCATATTTTTATTATGCAATGAACCTTACCTAGACCGAACCCTAACCGACCTGAACCATCGAACGAGCCCGAATTTTTATATGTCCGGTCCTATAAAATTGAAGCGTCTAAAAATCGTGAACCCACTGTTAAAAATTCCTAAATTTGCCACTGCCAGGGCGGTGCTAAGTATCAACCTAATGTAGAGTTCTTGCCTTTCCAAGCTAGATGGAACCTATATATGCATTGTGAACCTCAACGTTCATTGAACCTTTCTTGCTTGAAACCTTCAATTTCTTTTTATTCTCTAACTAGATAATTGCCCGCGTTACACGCAGTTTACCAACGTACGATTATTTGGAGTAGTATAACGTATAAGAAAAAGTAAAGTAGAAACATTTTATTAAAATTTAAAAGCAACGAATACACAGTAATTCAAATATCGCTAAAAATTTCCTTATAAACAACATTTTTTGTTTTAGTCATCACTTTCCCATCAGCATCCAGTATAAGTAACTTCACGCCTGCCCTGCTTTTAACTCTTGATAATGCGACATAAAGCTGGCCGTGTGAGAATACAGGATTTCTTAAATACAATCCAACCTTTGATAAAGACTGTCCTTGGCTTTTATTGATGGTCATTGCAAAACATACACTTATTGGGAATTGACGCCTTTGGAACTTTACTGGAATCTTGATATCAGATGGTATCAAATTTATTCTTGGAATAAGAGTTTTGGTACCAATGTTTCCACCTGATATGATCTCGGCTTCAATAACACGCTTTGCAAGTCTGGTGATTCGTAACCTCGTTCCATTGCACAAACCATTTTGTTGATCTATGTTTCGCAACAACATGACGGGTACACCGACTTTAAGTGCTAAACGATGGTTAGGTAACCCAGAAATTTTTAAACCATTAAGGACATCAGGAGAGTATAAGTCTTCCTGTGAACGATTATTACCATTCTCAATCTGACATATACTATCAGAGCTAAGATACTCGACTTCATCTCCAGGAAACAATGCAAGAAGCCTTTCATTTATATCATGTACGACTTCATTTGTAGGTGCAAGTATTGCTCGTTCCCCAAAGTAATCCTTATCTTTGTAAAGTTGGATAAGTGAAGGGTAGACGAAGTCAATTAATCTAGAAATCGGATCTGATGTACCCTTAATAAGAAGATCATCTGGAATTTCCACATCAAACTCATCATCATGAATTGACTCACCAACTTTACCCTCACCTAATTCAAGAAGCCAGTTAGCAAATGCCTTTGTTTCATTGGATTCAGACGTGTTGTTACCTAAAGTTAACCTCATGTTTTTTGTTAAAGTGAGGACTTTGCAACTATTCCAAATAGGAGAAGAAGTTATTGATGCATTTAAAATATCTCTTCTACTACCGTTTGGAACAACAGGAAGGATCTGTCTAAAATCACCACCAAAAACCATAACCTTACCACCAAAAGGCAAATCAGAATTAGGTGAAGAATTTGACTGCAGGACGTCTTTCATTGTACGATCAAGGGCCTCAAAAGCATGCTTGTGAATCATTGGAGCTTCATCCCAAATAATTAACTTAGTTTGCTTCAATAAATCAGCAATATCACTATTGGGCTTTATACCGCACAATGATTGTTCAGTAACATTCAAAGGTATACGAAACCTAGAATGCGCTGTCCTTCCACCAGATAACAGCAGAGAAGCAATACCACTGGATGCAACGTTCAAAACAATTTGTCCTTTAGATCTTATGGCAGCAGACAACGTTTTCCATAAAAAGGTTTTACCAGTTCCTCCAAAACCATAAACAAAGAATAGCCCACCTTTGTTACCATCAACCGCATGTATGATTTGATTAAAAATTGAACGTTGCTCATCAGTTAAAGAACGTGAATAGGTATGAAATTCCTCAGCCAACGTAGTAACTTGATAATTCAGCTCATCAAGAATCAAACGGTTATTTGCAGATGATATGGAATCATTATCAGGATAAGGCATAGAAGGAAACCTACGCAGGCTTGAGTTATTGCGAAGCAATTGTTTCTCAATTTCAAGCAACGTAAGGTTCTTTATTTGTTCATCAGGAAGAGACAAACCTAAAAACAAAGAAGTTTGGACCAGTCAATTTAAAATAAAAGGGACATTAAAAAAAATTATTTCATTAAATTTCGAAATTAAAATTTGTTACCTTCAATTTGGAATACGTCTTCGTGTCTACGCATAATACCATCTGACAGATACTTCCATGATTTTTCCCAAACATGCTCAGGTCTAGATAAGGTATTAGAAAGCAACATCATCGCAAACAAATTACGAAGACAATATCCAGAACCGGTATAATGAGCCTCTTCAATAGCTTCTACATATTCTTTGTCATCGTCTAAGAGGCCAAGAGCATAACATGCATCACGAAATGTTGGTAAGATTTCTCCATTGACCGTTCTTATCTCCTCAAATGATCTAGGGCCTTTTACTTTATTTAGAAGCACTCTCAAAAAATACGCCTCGCCCATAGATGGATTAACCATGTGAACACGACCAATTGCCTTACCCATCTTTCGAAAGTCCCATTTTTTTTGTTCCTCTTTCCAGACAAATTTACTTGGGATTTCAATGTAACTTAGTTCACGTGCCACAGCTTCGTTTCGGTTCAGTTCCATCCATTTTAGAAACATTGTGGCAGCCACCGTTGGTTTGTCGAGCACATTTTGAATATTTTCTTTTGGACCATATACAACACTTTGCTCACCGGGCAAATGAAATGGAAGCCTTATAACTGGAGGGTATCTATAATGCACTTCATTTTTAAATATTCTCCACGAAGCTTCACATGCTGAAAGGAACCTACAATCAAAATGTTTTTTGATTTCATCTCTTTGCATCACTTCTTCACCTTCTCCATTATCTTCGACAAAAGCAACTTTAGCCATATCAGGTCCTTTATTAATGTATTTAAATAAATACTTAATTGAAGCGGCCTGGTTACACCATTCAACATTGATATGAGCTTGGTAACGCCTTAAAAGTTTTGCATTATAAGGGACCACATGTCTATTGTCTAACGTAGCAGTTCCTTTTTCAACAAATATCCCTGACTCTCTTCTTCTATAAACCGGATATCCATTTGAATCTAAAGTTGAAGCAGGAGAAAACTTCTTTGGAAATTTCTTGGAGCACTTACCGTCAAGCATGCACGGACAGTTCGGAAATTCACGCCCACATGGTCCATGCATCATAAAGTCACTCACAAGACTAAACAACTCCGGATCAAGATTCTTATCAGGGATTTCAGCCGAAACAAAACGATCAACGTGTTCAATTGTGGGTAGCTTACTGGCTTCTTTAAGAAACAAACAGATATGAGCATGGGGCAGTCCACGCTTTTGGAACTCTATAGTATAGACAGCTGAAACATAAAGTAAAACAATATAATAAAACACGTTACTATTTAGAAACAACAAATAAGAATTGTATTAGTATAAATGAATAAAGATGCTAATATATGAATATATATTGGAGGTTTTTTTTTTTGGTAATCAATTTTACCTGCTGAAGTTTTGCCCAATAGTGCTTTTTCACGTAAATCTTTCATGATTGAGTCTAGCTTAACTTTGAATAGTCTAGCTAAAATATCTGGCCTGTCTTCTGGATTTGTCTTCTTGTCTTTAAGAAACCGTCTAATTTCAGGCCATTTTGGATTGCATGTGATTGTAATAAAAAAATCAGGGTATCCATGCCTTTTACAAATAGCCATTGCATCAAGATAATTTTCCCTCATGTAGCGTGCACCACCAGTAAAAGAAGAGGGTAAAATCACAGGTGTCCCTACTTTTGCCAAGTCAGTAGGTCCATTTTGGTTCAACGTTTGAAGATTAGTATAAGTTTCACACCTAAGTTTACTTTGCTGGAAACGGACATAAAATAAACGCTCACTCTCAATCATTGTATAAACGTCAACCAAAAACTGTTGTAGAAGCCGCCTAGCATTCAAAATCAATGAGAACTTACCAACTCTGTCCTGAATATGATATGCAAAATACTCTCTCATTGAACACTTTGAATCAACCTTCTTTTTAGATTTCCTCTCTTCCCTATGTGGTATATCAACCCTATAACAATCTTCTCCAAAGGGAATAAGCAATGGATACTGCAAGGCTAGATACGACGGATGAAGTTCAGATATACGCTGAAGTCCCTCTGATCTTGATTCGACGACAATATCTCTATTGTCAAGCTGCTCATCATTCTCTGAAAAAATAAGAGCAGCGATTTCTGACGAAGTTGGTAGGTTGTATGTTCGGCCATCTTTAGTTCTCCTACCAATAAGACGCAACTTAAGGGTAACTTCTGGATTTTCATGAAATCGATCCCGTACACTCCTATAACTTTTCACAAGCGCATTATTTGAGTCTAACATCGACTTCAGGTACTGAATGATTTCAATGTCAAGGAGGTCAGAAATATCCTTACACTTTTCCTTTTCCTTACTGAAAAGAATTGAAAAAAATAAAATTAATACATTAAAATTTATATACAGGGCTAAAATAAAGTAGAATAAAATTTGTAGAATATTACCTATAAATGTTTTTTCGGTTTGAAACTTCATTTTCAGTGTCATATATATATAACTGCGAAAACTTCGGTTTCGAACCATCATAAGGAAGAAGACCACCCATCGTGTGATAATTCTCACCACTTATTCTGTATATGAAGGGAGCCTTTCCACTATTGATATTTGAATCAACCTTCCCTCCCATTGAAGTAAAACAAAACATAGAATTGAAGCGGCGAATGTGCTTTAAGAAATATTTGCTCTTTAATTCTATGTTCTTGAAAAGGTTCTGATAATCTGAATTGCTCTCTTTGAAATCTGGAAGTTGTACCTTTCCATAACCACAACATAGCAAATAGGTTGTTTTTCCACAAACATTTACGCTTCTAGTAGCTTCAGACCTCCACAACTTTGCATTACACATTTGACATACAACGGTTTGATCACCATGATCCAGATAATCTTGCAAACAGAATAAATAAAATAAAACTAACTTATAAAACAAAAAAAAGGCTTTTAAATGTTTTGTAAATTTAATATTTACCTTTAGAGACACCCTTAAATTGCAAGCCTTCAATTGTTTGAGGTTCCACATTTTCTTCGTCAGATAAACTAACCATTCGGACAGGTGAGATGCAACGTCGATTATTCCTTGATGTATTAATCGGATCTCTTTGAGCAGAAGATGATGCAAGTGAGACCATATTAACATCAGTAAGTCCACCTTTAATTAATAATAACATTTAAAAGTTAGTATTAATAAGATTCATAAATTCATTACATTAATCGACACAAAGCAAATAGTACCAGATGGGGTTGGATAAGTAGGAGTTCTTAGCGTGTCATCATTTGAACACTCATGTGCAACAGTGGGTTGTTTTCGAGGTCTACCAACAGAACCAACTTTACGTCTTTTTGAATCTAGTTGTGCTTTTCTAACGTTTCGTAACTCTGTAGATTTTTGTCTTTGGACTTCAGCCACGGAAACTACGGATAAAAATAATATCAGGTTGTATATTCAATAAACGTTTAATGTTAAAATAAAAGAATAATGTAAAAATAAAAGGTGTATAACATAGTATTATGATACCGTTTGTAATATTGGACAAAGGAGTTCTTTGTGTGGAACCTAATAATACATAATGAAATAACAAAAAGAAAGTGTTAGAGTTAAAAATCTGTCATCAATTTAAAAAGTAAAGGTATCGAATATTTAAATGGCATACAAATTTATTACCAGAGAAGGATGCATTAAATGGGTTGTTGAAGGTTGATCTAAAGGATGGCATATCGATTGAAACTAAAGTACTTCTGGATGTTGATGAGTTTGAATTTTGACATTGATTAGCATTGAGTCTCATAGAATCCATTTGTAGTTTTCTGGATTTTGGACACTCCGTTGCAATATATTTATTGACTTCAATTGTAGAAACAACGTATGAAATAGTATTAGTTTTTATAATGAAATCAATAAGAAAATAGGATATTCGTGTACAGTGAAACATGTAGTTTACATAAATAAAAATAACATTTGATAAATTAAACAAATGATTTTGTTGCAATTGTACTATAAAAAAAGACGAACAAATAAAATTTACTTAAATTGTAAATGTGGAATGGTAGTTAAGACTGTATAGAAATACTTAAAAATAGAAAGTGTTATTCGTTGACTTACCTGGTGTAGAAACATTCAATGTACTTTGGAAAGATGAGCTTTGATGAATATAATGGTTGGAAGTTTCAACGGAGTAACGATTAAATATTGTAGTTGGCGGCACATTTTGAATTCCATTATTATGATTGTTCACCTTGCATCTCTTTGCATCCAGTTGTAATTTTCTATATCTACGACACTCGGCCGCGTGCCTAACTTTTTCTTCATGGGAGATAACTATGAAGAATTACGTATTAGTTACATAAGTAAACGATAATATAAATAAAGACATATATAACTACGAAATAAGTGTACCGTTTGAGATATTAGATAATGGCGTTCGTTTGTCATCACCTTATAAAAAATCGAAAAATTAGATGACAAATTAAAAATAATAAAATTATAAATACATTGTATATTTATGCCAAAAAAATTACCATTCGAACTTTTAGAGAGTCTTTTACGTCCCATTTCAACTAAAAGGATGCAATTCTACATAAAATGCATTATAAGAGTTTAACAAAATATAATCAAACTTAAAATTATGGATGATAGGTTTATATATATATAAACATTCAACGATACATAATACTTATCTAACAATATATTATAAATCAACATAAAGTACGAATCATCATGTTATGCGAAAATATGTAATATTGAAATTAAAGAATTACATACCTTCATCTTCTTTGATGGAGCAGTAGAGAAAAAACATGTAGATAAACATGTTCTACGAAAACATGTAATATTGAAATAAAAGAATTACTTACCTTCAACTTGTTTGGTAGAAAGTAGAGAAAATATACAAAAGCAAAGATGAACTCTTGAATATTTGAGTCTTCTGATTTGTCTGTAAGAATGAATGGATTCGTTTATATGAAAGGTGTTGGTTTGATTTATAGTAGTAGGGTTTTATAGATTTTTAAAAACAAAAAAATTCTAGTCAAAACTGTTTTAATATTGTTAATTACTTACCATATTTAAATGAATTTCAAAATTTGAATTTTTTGCTGTAATTACGTTTGAAAATTTTCGAAAATTTTAATGTATGGACATGTATAGGTTTTTATTTTTAGCAAGTGTGTAATTACAAAGATTTTGTAATTAAAAATGTTTATTAATAAGCTTAAATACTTACCATTATTAAAAAAATATTATTTGAATTTTAAAGAAAAAGAAAAAGTCAACGTAATTATTATTAGTATTTATTATGTTTTTTTTATTAAGTATGTAATTAGAATACTTAGAATTTTATAAAAAACTAACTAAAAAAACGTTTTTTAAAAAAGTAATATAATTAAGTATTACTCATATTTTGTTGAATAATTTTATGGAATGTATTAGAACATTATGTTTGATAAATTGTTTGAAAAAATATAAATATGATAAAAAATGTTAATTATATATAGATGGACCTATGAATAATGTTATGATTCTTATAGATAATTCAACGTAACGTATAAATAAATAAAATTTATTCAACAACGAACAATTATTTGATAAAAAGCTAAGGAAAAAAACATAAATGTTCAAACCAACAACTAATTCAAATGAAAAATAGTAGCAAACATCAAACAAACCATAATAAAAACAAAATTGTTTCAAACCATAAACAAACATTCAGAAAAAATCCCCAAAAAAATAGCAAACAAACGGATAAATGTTCTTATTTTTCAAGCTTTGGGATCAACAGGGGGATCTCAACTGATTTGTCGGTGCAAACTTTCTTATCACCCTTACGCACTTTGGTAGTAGACTCACTTGCATCATCTTCTAGACCGTAAACTTTGTCGAGGCTACGCTTCACTTCCTGCTCGTCATGGACCAGACTAACTCTGCAAGATGATTCTGGAGTGTTGTTATCTCCAACAGAATCCTACAAAAGTAAATGAAAGGTTTAATGTTTGATAATAGTAGCAATTTAAATTAAATTGCGGGAGTGATTTAATAGGTGAAAAGAACCTTAAGAGAGACTGCATTTTGTGTAGACGATTCAACTCCATCCAAGCTTTCAAATCCAGGTTGATCCACCTAAAAACATTAAAGGATTTCTATGTGTCACATTATATAGTAAAACAATAATAAATTTTTATAAAAGCAACCTATAAAGGAATATAGTATGGGAATAAAAAACCTGAATATCGGAGAACTTTTGTTCTAGTGAAGAAAGTATCGATGACTCATTTGTAAACTTGCGTATACTATATCCGTCTAGATGCTTGTCAATATTGAATTGACCCACTTTTATTTTGAACGCAAACTTTTTGTCTTCAAGATCACGAAATTCAGTTGGAGTTGTTTTTTCTTCACCAGAAACCTTAATAACAAATGACATTAATAATATAAAGCAAAATAACTAATTTGTTTTGGACAGAGTGTAAACAACTTACTTGCTTAGATTTTTCTAAAAGTTGCATTGCTGACATTCCCAGCAATTTCTTTGCTTCACGATCAAATAAAGTAAGGGATGTAATACCAGTAAAATCCTGAACCCTTAAAGGTACTCTGAACCTACATTTACAAATTACAAAATATTATTAAACAAATTTAATACTGTTTTACTTTAAGATGTACATATTTAAGATAAAGCATACACTGGATCAGCAGAGACGATGTGCTTTGGACATTCTCTGTTGGGGCAAACTAACACCTGTTTAAACGAAGTAACATCTGTTTCTTCATTATCATCAGGTAAACTTAAGGTCGGCTCCACCTTGTGATTACAGTGCTCACATCCCAAATAATACCACTCATCTTTATCATCGACACCCTTAATGGTTCCAAGAACAATGACCTGTTTGTTCACCTACAAAAGAAAAAGGAATTGGTTAGTCTTATGAATTTTAAAAAAAACTTGTATATAATGATATGATAAATCAATTGAATCTTACCTCTGTTATCAACGGAAGATCACGAATTGTGCTGAAAGGGGTTTTATTCAAGAACTCATCATTAATATTCATACTACCAGACGATCCAAGAGATCGTTGCACAGACGATGATTCCGTAGATAAAAACTTTTCAATATAACTATAAGAAAAAAAAAATTAATATAACATTTATATAATAAGTCAAATTTTTAGATATATGTAAATAATTACAGGATAATTTAAACATATCACCTTTTCTTAAAAGCACGAATATCGTCAATATCTTCGTTGATAAACAGGCGAGTTATATTGAACCCATTTTGCAAACTTACATTACCTAAAAAAAATAAAAAAGCAAGGGTTATTTTTTTAAAAAAAGTAAAAAAAATGTCAAACGTAATACAAATTGCAAGAAATGACAAACCTTTATAATTGGTAAAGCTACCAAACTGAACAATAAGAACTACATGGACTTCAGCTTCGTTCTGCTTGATGTACTCAAACATCTGCTCACTATATTCATCCCACAAAGAACATGACATTTTTACCCCACTACATACAATACATTTTTTATTAGAGCATGCATAAATTCCAAACATTTCTTCCAAAGTATTAATCGTACAAATGAGAATTGAATATATCATGAAAGATTATGAGATAATAAATTATGAATGGGAAAAATTAAACACATACTCTAGATCAATCAAGAGTAGGTTCATTTTCATTTTCAATCCAGCTTTTGTTTCGATAGGCTCGGGTGGACTCCATTCTTCAACAAAGCCAATGAAATCTAAAATATTTAAAATGTTATCTCAACTAATAAATAAGAAGACAAATTAAAAGAATAAAAATATATAAAAGATTAAGGCTTCGAAAACTACCAATCCTTTGTTCTTGCGAAAGGTTACCAGACTTAATAGACTCAAAAGAAGAGAAATTAAAACCATATTGGCTACCATCAAATCTGTTACACTTTGTAAGATTTGTTTCAAAAGTAAAAGATAATATGTCATTTTTAGAAAAGTGTTTAACAGATTTGTTATCCGCTAGTTGTGGTCTATAGATATAATATGATTCATTTTCACGTAGAAATTTTTCATGCTTCTTCATGTATCTATTCCACACAATCGCTTGCATTTTAGAACCCTGCGTAAAAAAATGTAATCGGAATACATTATTTGACCAGAAAATATTCAATGGAGTTTTGGTAACATATATGTGTCAAATGAATTGATGATATAAAATCTAACCTGTTCATCCATAACAACCATATCAATGCAAAGAGTTTCACCCGGTGTCTTTCGATTTGCTCTCTTCCAAAGCCTAAGTACCTTAACTTTGATTGTATAATTACTCAGCCGCCATGTTATGTCATTCAAAAATGTTACATTATTTGGATCCATCTGCCTGCACGTGTGTAATAGTTATCACAAATAATTGCGAACAAAAATATGTTAGTAGTCGTGTGATATATAAATTAAAATGTAAGAGCCTAAAGTAGTATATACTACCTGCAAAATGTAGAAGAAAAATAAAGTGCGGTCAGTTCGAATGGTTTGTACATGTATATATAATTTGCTACACCAATTATAAATAAGGAAAAAATGTTTAATTTTTGGTATTGATTATATAAATAGAAATGCCAATCTAATTGATTAAGTTTAAAGGTTTCCATAATATATTTTGAATCAAATTAATGGGTCAAAGTTTCCGAAATTATGAAAATAAAAGTTAATTATTAAATCTTATTGTATAAAATTCAAAGACTAATTTTTGGTATGTAGCAAAAATTTTGCTTGTCAAATTAAAACTTTTTTAATTTGTAAATTATTAATTACTTGTGATTTTAAAATAAAGAAAAACGTTTAGTTTTGTTTTAAAATTGTACTGGATAAATTTAACATTTTTCAAATAAAACGGTTGACTTTGTTAATAAGCATTCAACAGGTAAAAACACAACAATGTATGTAACTACTAACAGTTAATCACAATACAAAAATATTTCAAAAAATCTTGTGTCTCAAGATAAAACAGTTCGATTATGAAAATTATTAATTAGTTTTGAGTTATAAATATTAAAAAACGTTATAATTTTTTTTTAAAATGTTATTCCAAAAATTTAATTTTTTAAAAAAAAACGTTGGATTTTCTTAATAAGCATTCATATGTGTTTAAAAAAAAGAATATCATAAATCTATTTCTCGTTAGACATATCAACAGGTATAACAAACCAATCTATGTAACAAACAACAGTTAATCACAATCCCAAAAACAACCATACTCTAGTGTTAAAAGTTACACAGCAACAGTATTTGACCAGAAAAAAAGTCAACGCCATAAATTAGGATATTTAAAGACAAATCGATTATAGGCTTTCCATAAATCTTCTTTGTCAACATAAAACGGTTTGACTTTGAAAATTATTATTTAATTATTTTTTTTAAATATTAAAAAACATGTATAAGTGTATACAAATGGAAAGTATTAAAACCTGGGACTTTTTTAAAAAAAAAACTCAAACTTACGAAATATTAGAATTTTAATAATGAGAATGACAAAACTTAATGTAATGTAATTTACCAATTTTAAGTTTTAATTTAAAATTTTTAAAAAGTCAATTTGTAAAAAGTCAACTACTGTATTGTTTCAAAAACCATAAGACTGATATATTTTTGAAAATTATTAATTAATTATGTTTTTAAAATGTTAAAAAACATGTATAATTTGGTATAAAAAATGGAAAGTATGAAAAGTTGGTACGTTATCAAAAAAAAAGTCAAAGTTAGTTAAATTTTGAATGTTAATAATAAGAATGACAAAACTTAATGTAATGTAATTTACCAAATTTAAATTTTTATAATCAATTTTTAAAAAGTCAATTTGTAAAATCTATAGTTGTCTAAATTTTAATTCTCATTATGGCAAATAAATCATATTAACCATATTTACCTATTGCTAAAAAAACATATTTAACAAATTTTGGCTAACTATTATAACCTAGAAAGCATATGACTGTATATTTTTTCAAAACACATATCAACACAAAAAAAACATATCAACACACATATCAACACAAAAAACAAATAAATGTATGTGACCGCTAATTAATCATCATCCAAAAAACGACCATAATCAAGTTTGTTAAGAGTTACCCACAACGACTGTATTGTTTCACAAACCACCACGACTTAGGACCAAAAGTATGCGGTTTATATCCAAAAAACTACCCACTGAATCCCATCCTAATTACCATCAACCCTAACTACTTTAGAGAGCTTGAACAGACCTCGTTTTTCAAACCAATGGAAATGCACCTGATCGCCAGCCTGCAAATCATTGTCAGCAACAAAGACAGACATACCTTTGATGAAATAACGCTTACTCGATCCCCTGTCTTCAATACCTACAGAGACACCCCAGCTATTTTGCGCAGCATCCTTAATTGTCAATGAGCGCGGCCTGTTCAAGCCGTTGTCCTTCGCCCATTGTGTCTTCATCCGCTAAAACAAATAATCATACATGAAATTTGTTATAAAAGGTTTTATATAGCATCAAAATAATTATAACAGATTGCTTAAACATATAATACTTACAAAATGCCTGTCAACAACAAAAACAACTGGAACGGCCCAATCTTCTATATCGTCAACATCTTCATCCGATCCAGAGTCATCATCATCAGTTTCCATATCATCATCATCATCTGAATAGTCTTCTCCATCGTCATCATCAGAAACCACAGCTATTTCCTCCTGATTAACTTGGTCATCCTCGGGCTGTTCAACGTCCTCCCACAACTCCGGAGGCAGGGTCAGCTTGTTCTTTTCAAAGATGGACAGCTCCAATGTTTTCTGTTAAATTTACAATGAAACACATGAAAGGTGTACAAATTAATGATATAAATCTGAAACAAAATTAATGATATTTTTTGAAATTTGAAATCGACAAACAAACCTCGTTGTAAATTTGAAACACCATCAGATGATCCGCTGTTATGTTAAACCTCTGTTTCATGTACGGCCATCCCTGGGTAATAAAAAACTCATGACCATCGTATTCAAGTTGGACCTGGAAAACATGGCCTGCAAAGAAGATGATTTCCCAGCATATACTGTTATGATTAGGAACATCAAAATTTAAAAAAGTGTTATTATCTAACAATATATTATATACATGATATTACCTGGGAATGAGCTAACCATAATCGGTTCAATAGGAGGGTTTCTATTGTACAAACCATGATGAACGAAGGCACTTATATGCTGGGAAGTTGAAAAACAATGTTGAAACATTAGTACATATTAATCTATTTAAGGCGTTATGTCATGTTTATAAACATCATTTAAAAAACATACCAGCCGATTCAGATCACTCAGCGGGTCATCGAGTTTGCAATAGAAATACTTTCCAGGTGCAGCTATGGCATCCTGATGGAAAGTATACATGTTAAAACAGTTCAGCAATTCTTCATACTCAAACACAAAGTGACAACCACTTGGGTAGTTTAGCGTTGTAATCATGTGCTTCCACCCATTGTAAAAAAACCACTTCCCAGCGATATTGATCACTTTAACTTCGAATGATCTCTGATCCAACGTATGGATTCTGGTCATGCCAGTAGGGTATCCATACTTTGAAATCCATTCCTTATAATCAGCGGGCAACGCCTACAAATCAATACAAAAAATTTTGATTATAAACTAATCTCTTGGATTTTGAGTTAATAAACATTATACATCGGAATACTGTACAGTGATTCAAATGAAAATATTCTAACAACAAACAGAGTTTTAAGGCATAAGAAAGGTCGCTTACCATACACACACGTTCTCTGCCCTCGGATTTAACCCAAAATCCATAAACCATTCTGCAACGACCTTTAGAGCAACTGTATTATTATTAAAAACATATTAAAACATCATATAATATAACTAAAATTGAATCATTTGATGAATACATAATTGGCAAATCTGTATTTTATTAAAACCTATTCAATTTTGAAAACAGATTCATTTTGTAAAAATCCCAAATTGAAAACTTTATATAAAACAAATTAAAACATGCAATCATATAACTGAATTTGCATCATTATATGAATACATAAATGACAAATCTGAAAAATCTTGAAACCTTTATATAATCGACTCATAATCATAATGTTCATACAAAACTTGCATCAAAACAACATCAATCTAATATTCTGAAAAGCTAACTTTCACCTAACATCATCAATGCCAAATCAAAGAAAACAATGTCCGAGTCCATTTATATCCATTCAAGAACCCTAATCAAACAATCAAGAAACCTAATCAAACAATCTAGAACCCTATTCAAGCCATATTACACACAATACATGAACATTCAATTGTAAATCAGATCTATACATATAATCCCTAAGAAATTAATCGCACAACAATTAACAAACATGAACCATACAACATGAACCCTAAAAATAAATATATATAAAACTGACCAATAATAGATGTAAATGCAAGTGTTATAAAAAAATTACTGAAATCAAACAAAAGAGGTATAAAAAACTGTAATCGATCTTTGAAATCAGTAAGAAAACCAAAAAAAATCCAGACAAAAGAGATATAGGAAAGACAATTGATTGAGATAATGATAGAACAGATCATACCTTTGATAGGAGATGAAGAAGAAGGCTGTAGGATGCCTGATTTGGGCGATCGCCTGGTAGGTAGGGTTTGGATCAGAGACGGCGAGGAGGAGGATTGTGTCAAAGATGTTATGTCCGTGTTTTTTTTTGGTGTTTTTATATTTTTTTTTTTTTTTTTTTTTTAAATCAAAAAGTTTATTAAATCCCACAATGAGACACTTGGCACAATATGATTGGCTCCACAATTGAGGATGAATGTGGGAGTGCCAAGTGTACTCATAGACTTTTGTTTATTAGGTATATAGATTTTGTGTCATATAAGAGACCCTTAAATCAAAGAATTCAATACATTTTCTATTTTTATATGTCTTATAACTTTTAAAACACAATATTTTATAATTTATGAGTATGTATTCATATAAATTTTACTTGAAACGGTGTTGTAAGTAGTAATATATAATTAATCAAAGCACAATACATGTTATCGAAACTACCTCATATCTAGTTTTTTTTTTAAATTGGCATACCACTTTCATTTTTATAAGATATACTTTTATTTCGAAACCAAGTTGTAAGTAGTAATGTACAAGTAAACAAATACAAATGTATATGTTATCAAAAGTATGACATTATCTCTACTTCTCTACTACCTTATTAAGGAGGAGAGATGGGTAAGAAGGTAATTTCACCAGCATTTTAAGATGGCATACAAAAGGTCACAAGGTAAACAATTATATTTTTGCTAAATCCTTCCCTTTATGCCCCTATGTGCAACATTTGATTACAATTGTACAAATGAGTAATGCAAGTCATCTCTATTATTATTATTATTATTATTATTATTATTATTATTATTATTATTATGCATGTATGACGCCGTTAAGGGAAGCTACTTGCTAGGTACTTATTCTACAACTGATTGGTTTGTATGGACAGTGTCAAGGTAATGAACCACAGTTCACATGTATTAGTGTTCACATAACATTTCACTCGGTCAATACCTATATTTTGCATGTTCTCTCTATATGTTTTATCTCATAGATAATAGTAACATTGAGATCCTTAGCAATAGTAACATTGCTAAACGCGAAATAAAAGGCCTTCAATTTCGAATTAATTACGAAAATGCCATCGTAGTAATTTTATTATTAAAACCAAAATAAAAAGCCTTTAGTTTCGAGGTAATTACGAAAATGCCATCACTTTACTTTTATTAGTAAATCCTCCTTTTCAAGCGGTTTAGGCGCTTTGGTCGGTGCGCTGCAAGGCGCACCGACGTACCGACGGAACAATAGGACTCTCTACGTTGTGTTATCCGATTAGCAGACCCTCGCAATACCGTGGGTGTAACTCCGCTGTTTGTCGGAAAAAATTGTAGCTTTTAAAGAATCGGCGCCATTTATGTTTCTACGCCGCGCTTAGCGCGGCGCGTAATTTACTAGTTTTTTATAAACGGACTCCATTTACTCATCTCAATATCCATATAATATAATTTAATGATTTACAAAATATCCGTTGCATCGTGCTATTTTTCTAACATTTCAATTTAAATTTTGTTTAAAATATGTCCACGACACTACTAGAAAATTGGCTATTTGCTACAAAAGTTTTCCTACGAAAAAAAATTGGTCACAAATTCTGACAAAGTTGCTACGCATTTGTGACGATAAAAAAACTCAACTTTTTAAAACAAATTTGCTACACAATAGAAACAAATACTTAGGAAATTGCATAGGAAATAGCGTTGGAAATGAGTCGCAAATTTCCTACACCATATATTAGTATGAAATGCGTTGAAAATTGCGTAGTAAATGTGTAGTAAATGGTTTCCAACAAGGTTATTTACAACATCAAGATTTCGTTGTAAATGCGCAGGTTTCGTTAATTTGCTACGCATTTACAAACGAAATCTTGATGTTGTAAAAAACCTCGTCGGAAACCATTTTACTACACATTTACTACACAATTTTTAACGCATTTTCTACGAATATA
This sequence comes from Ambrosia trifida, assembly GCA_028751855.1. Classification (NCBI taxonomy): domain Eukaryota; kingdom Viridiplantae; phylum Streptophyta; class Magnoliopsida; order Asterales; family Asteraceae; genus Ambrosia; species Ambrosia trifida. Next base: position 80,957,796 of record CM054130.1, read on the forward strand.
TGGTGTAGGAAATTTGTGACGCATTTCCTATGCAATTTCCTAAATATTTTTCTTTATTGTGTAGCAAATTTGTTAAAAAAATTAGAGTTTTTTTTTTGTCGTCACAAATGTGTAGCAACTTTGTCAAAATTTGTGACACATTTTTTTTCCGTATGAAAACATTTGTACAAAATGGCCAATTTTTCTAGTAGTGCGATAATTGTTACAATTTATGCAAATGTCCCTCATAACGGTCAACTCATATTTCCTCACTAGGAAACAAACAATCATGGTGCCATCACATGTTTGCTTCAAATATTGTGTGAAGAATTTGATTAAGTTTATTAGGGCATATAATTATGGTTTGTGACTTTCTAGCCTATATACATGAAGGCTATGTATTGTTCTCATTCAAGGTTTCAATTTTACGTTTAGGGGTGTAGGATCAGGATTTCTCGATGAAACAAGAAATTTGATGATACCATGCGCGTATCCCGATCAAAGGCAGAATCATTGATCCGGTTAGTTATTAGATGTGATAGATATGTGAAAAAGACAAACAATAAAGCGCACACACATATCAAAACACAAACGGGCAGCACTTCGTCTTATTGGAAAATATGAGCAAAAGTTACACAAATGAGCACCAATGGGTCATATTTATAAGACCCATGTCATACGCCTAAAACAGACAAGGCGTATGACTTCTACGCCTAAAAGCAGTCTAGGCGTATGACTCATATGCCTGGAACATTACATCCGATACAAAATGAGCGTAAACGACTATACATGCTACCCGATTAACTATCAAACACTATACATGAGAGGACAACATTATATTTAAGCTATGGACATACCGAATGGTGCACTAACAAGGAGCTATTTGACAAACTCTGAGCAAGTAAGTAATTATTCGTATTGTTTGATTGGATCTCTGAATAACTGTACTGGATAAATATTTTATCCCTATGAACCGTGAAGATTATCCACATCCATGTCTTTTTTTTTTTTTTTTTTTTTTTTTTTTTTTTTTTTTGTCATTTTACTATTCCATAAACTTGTCCAACTAAAATCCATCTATATTCTTCGTAATTATATTTACAAAATCAAAATTTTTGCTTGTATATAATCAGTTGCCTCTGTTTTTCTTGTGTTTAATTCGTATTGAGTTTAATATCTTTATTGTCCACAATAGTCATTCACATGATGGTTGTAAAAATCTTGCCTATGAGCCAATTACTCAACGAGTAATCCCTGAGTACACCCCGCCTAGGCCAAGTACTCCCTGACTATGGCCTAATACTCGCAACTCCCCAGTCAACTAAGTTGGCACCGCCTAACGACTTTTGCAACCATAATCACATCTCCATTTTCCTTTTTGTTTTTTAAAACCCGACCATTATATTCAAATTATTAATACTGAAATTCATCATGTTTATTGATGTATTCATGGCTTATGGTAGTTCTTTCCTCATTCAATGGCCGTTTTTGTCATCTCGTAATTCCATGACACTATCCTATATTTATTATTATATTTATATATTAAAATCACAACTTTGATGAATAGTAATTTGGCTTTCTTGTAATTATGCCAACTTGTAGGGGTAGTACTGCCAACCTGCGCGCATATGCTCTACCCATTTGTCTAGAACAAGTGTTCAAGCCAGCTCATGCCATCTATCCAAAACGTGTAGCCAATGATGGTTTCCCCCTCATTTGTGTCACCCACGTCTCTCTCTCTCTCTCTCTCTACAACGTCTTCACCGAGGTCACCCACACCTACCCTATGGCCACTGTCTCTGCCACCTCCTCTCACAACACCAGCACAACCACCATTTCCTAATACGCCACCACGGTCGACAAACACCTCGATCGTCACACCTTCTCTCTTTTTAAGTGGTTATCTCTGTAACACCCCAACCAATGGCGGAAACATCGGGATGTCACGTATTGATGATTGTTCAGTAGCTCATGGTAAATAATAAATTTCAATAATTGATTTAATTACATTATATACAATTGCTCTACAACAATTCGTACATCAAAATGAATAATACTATGTACATATCTTCAAGCATTAACTCAAATCTTCAAGCAAGTAGAACCTGAAACATGTTAAGTTTGAAAATATTTTGGGTCAACGAAAGTTGGTGAGAATACATAGGTTTTCGAATGTAATAGATAACAATAGTTTGTACAACAATCACAGTTGTATAATGATAGAGTATGAGTCCGACATGTAACAATGTGTCTTTGTACAATCAAACCTTGTGTCGACTGAGACCTAACTCGCAAGTTAGTAAAAGTGTAACTGTTATCGATCATCCCTGAATTTATGCGGGGGGATGGGTTTGTCAGACCTATAGCGCTATAATCTAAACAGGCGGCTTGATCAATGTTAATGATTGTACTATGTCTTTTTGTTACAGTCAAATGATAGAATGAGTAAATGATAGTGTAATTGAATCACAAGTTTCAACAATGTAAGAATGAGTAAATGATAGTGTATAAAATGGTTAAACATGTTTCACCCAAAAACTGTAAAACAGAGAAAGGGGCTATGTAAACTCACCTTAGCAAAATGTTAAGTCTCGTGAAAATAGAATAAGTGTAGCCCAACGATACCAAGTATTACCCTATATTTAAGGTAATAAATACGTCTAAGTCTTTCTAGTCTACAAATATTTCCTAGGGTTTCGATTTGGGGATAGGTATTCGTTTGATTATTAATTAGATTGTTTAATAAATAAAAGAAATTCGATAAATAAATAAACAAAAGTCTTGTTGTAGACTTTAGATTAAGGATGGTCACATTACTAAGTTTTAAGTATAAAAATAATTTTTATAAAATTATTTTCTTAAAAATAAAATATTTAGTCTATTTATTTCTATTTTGCCAAAATATAACTTTAATATCTAAAAATATTAAAATTAAAGAATTTTAAATTAAAATTTGTATTCCTGCTCTAAATGGACAAAAATAATTTATATAAAATTTTGGTGCAAAAATATTGAAAAATGAATTTATTATGATTTATTTATGATTAAAAATAACAAAAATTGATTAAAAATATTAAATAAATGATTTTTCCAAAATAAAAATAATTTAAAAATGTTTAATGTTTTATAAACTCAGAATAATTTTTGTGGAAATTTATATAATCGTTTTGATATTTTTATAGAATTTTATAATTATAATAGAATAAACTTGAAATATTTATTATATATAATAAATAAATAATTTTTGGAAAACTAAAAATTGTATGATGAACTTTTTTTATTAGAACATCATAAAATAATTTTTGTAGAATTTATAAAGGAATTTTAGTATTTTAAACCCATTTTTTAAAATATTAAGGAATGTATAAGTATTATAGGGTTCTAAAAAAAGTTTGCATATGGTGAGGCTCGAACCCGCGTCAAACCCGGGTCAGAGTCTTTAAATCACAAGCCCAGATCAGTTGGTCTAGACCCTGAGAACGATTAAACCTTTGTTGAAATAATTATATAGTTATACTTGAAACAAATATATAATCTTTTTAAAAGAAAAGAAAAGGGATGCGTGATAAGGGACTCGAACCCGGGCCATCAGGCCGGTTCGTGTTTTAAGGAAAAGAGTCACACCAACTGATCTGTTGATCAGTTGGTGATGAACTTGGTTCTGCATTAACTATATACTAAGGTCTGCAGAATTGATTATCCCCAATTCGTAACCCACGAACCCTAGATTTCTTAATAATCAAGATTAACAACCAATAGCCCCTGATATGATGGGGCTATTGCTCGTAGGGTGTCGAAGGTTAAAATCAACAAACAAATTTGAGACTTACAAACAGAAATCGTGATTGAAGGCTTGGTCAAGCTTTAAGTCAAACGCGAACCAAGGGTGTTAGATTGAGGGTTTTTATTAGAAATTGAGGGTATGGAAAGAGAAATCGGTACATTTAGGCTCTTGTGCAGGCCTCAATTTATAGTGTAACGAGCATATGATTGATTTGGAAGGTTTGACTCGAGTTAAAAGCATGAACACGTGAATTGGCTCTAATTTGGAATGTTATAACTGCTAATCGGCGTGTATAAGACGCGAGTCAGTCAATCAATCACGAATCTTACCATATGAGGGATTAAAACGCGGATTGGGATGTTAAATTTGGATGATTATTATCACAGTTGACTTTCCAAGTCAACTGTAATGATTTAAGAACCTTATATATATAAAATGCGTGAGTTATGAATCAAACAAATGGTGTGGATCAGGTGGTTGGTTGTGTGTTGTGTAAATGAACCGGCCTAGGGCACGGGTTCGAACCCCGGCCCAGGCAAATATTTTTTTTACAATTATAACACCACTTTAACACTAATATATGTTTATAGTATGGTACTAGGGGTCCAAATGCGTCACGAAATATTTTTTAAAAGAGACGATAATGATAAAATTTGACGTTTTATTAATAAATGTCGTAACGTATATAGAATTAAATGCGAAATGTTATAGTCTCCCCTACTTTTGGAAACTTCGTCCCGAAGTTTATTGAAAACACAGGGTTGAAGGTGATTGGGTAGAAATGAAAATAATTGTGATTTGGAAAATTTGGGTTATAGCATGACATGAATAGAATAAACTGTCTCGAATAGTTTGGATAAGAAGCGTGTTATGTGTGAGTTGATTGACTCAATGAACTACCAGATAACTAGAGTTTACATTTGGTTATCTCCCGAAATCTTGATAGAATTTCACACTACCTTAACGTACCTGTAAATTCATGATTATGTTCCGGACCGCAATCATCAATTTACCTTACATTAGGGTTTTGTGTCCTTCTATTATTCTAACACACATGTAAGTAATGCAGAAATAATCATGTGGTTGAACCTTTGTATTTAATGAGTCCAACTGTTGAGCAGGAAAAAGACTCTTACCAGTTAGTGAGTAGGAACCTCTATCGATTGTTGAGCAGGTTCGATAGCCTCCACCAGTCGTGGAGTAGGTTGTAGGGCCTCTCCCGACTGTTGAAAAGGCATGATGACCTCTACTAATCGTTGAGTAGGTTATTTGGTACTCAACTAACTGTTGAGCAAGTGCTTTATCCTCTATTAAGTGTAGCAATTATTATACACATAAATTGCAAATTGATAATATGTTTATGTAAGCAAGTTTATAAGTATAATGAGTATAGTATATGAGTTGTAGTTGTATAGATTTAGATATTGATTAGTTCACATTCAAACAAGCATGCATCCAAGTGTTATGATTATACCATATAAACAACTCTCAGACAAAAATTTCAATACTAGAATTTATTACTTGAATCAAATAGCGTCAATACATAGAATAAAAAGCAAACAACATTCGAATGGTGGGACTTGCTGTTAAGTAGCTGGAGGGTCTTGATCTCGGTTTAGTTTAGGGCATTGGTTACGGAAGTGATTTGGGTCTCCACATTCATAGCACTGACCATAGTTGTATCTACCAGGACGATTAGGATTAGCAGCCTGTGCAGGGTTGGTTGGTTGGTATTAGGGTTTGGGGTCTCACGACATGTGTTGACCAGGTGGCCATACTTACCACAATTGGTGCACAAGCGACACGCTGAAGCAGTGGGATGATGTCGTTTGCATGTGTTACACAATGGAAAGTTTCCTGTATAAGGTTTCTTGTTAGAAGCTTGTGTAGTGAGGTTTACATCAAGATCCCTGGTCTTACGCTTCTGGTTCTCAGTAGTTACCGCGGCTACAATACTTGCTTTCTTGCCTTTCCGAACTAAGGTCTCGTTCTTTACGTGATTGTCAGTTAAGGTAGCTGCTAGACGCTTGGCCTCTTCGAGGGTAGCAGGGTTCCTTCCCCACACCGTGTCCTGAATCTGCATGGGTAAACCACCGATATATTTCTCAATGGCTACAGGTAGGGGAGTGACTGATGTACTGTAAAATACATCTATTTCTACTGTATAGTTTGTATAATTTTCGAGTCATTTAAATAGTACTTTTATTAGTTTTAGGCTTGTACCGGTCTATTTTATTTAGTATAAGTTTTTATAATTTTTTATTAGTTTTGGGTTTTTTTTAGTACTTATATATTTATTTTAATTTGTGTAGGTGTTCATGGACGTTGAAGCGTAAACGAACCACTTTGGTCAAGTCAAGAACACCCGAGTCTAAAGCACGAAGTTATAATAGTATATATAATAATAATAAACTAATAATAATAATAATATATATAAAAATAAAAATAAATCGTGACTTTTGTCACTTTGGGTTAGGGCTCAAAGCCCAAAGTGGAAAACATCAACAAAAGGGCCGCACAAGTTGATTCTTGGGGAGACGATTATTATTATCATCGGTGGAAATAAAGGAAAGAGAGGAGGCGTACAAGAAGAGAGGACATTATTATTTTGGTGGCGGAGCCGAAGAGACCAGACAACAACAGCGGCACTTAAAAGAAGGGAAGGTGATCAAGGGTTCAAGCATAGGTGCCAGCACGGGTCGGTTCTAATTCAAGTATTTATTATTTATCTATTCTAACCTGTTGTGAACACCATTAATATGTTTAGTTTCCATTGTTTTGATTTTCTCATGACTTTTATTGGCTAAACTTTTGATGCTACCTAGGTTAAAGATGATTGCATTTGTTTGATTTATTTTCTTTTGGTTTTGGAACTTTTGGTTGTGGGTGAATTTTTAAGTAAAGACTCTTTATTTTCTGGTTTGATGTATATGCGTATTTAGTTTTATTTAAATAACTTTTATAAACTCCACTTGCGTTTTTGTGAATGTCTTTCATGTATGAATGCGGGTTAGGTTGCGGACTGGATGTTAGCAACTAGTTTATGGTTAATTGCCTAGGGTTATCCATAGGGGTTGTAATTGTTAGTTAGGTAATTCTAAGTGTTCTACCAATTCTCAATAGCTGTAAGGTGCGAGATTGTTGGTCTGTCTAGGGTGTTAAATTGCTAGTTCTAGAGGCTTTGTAAGAAGATCTTCCTAGTTTCTCTAGCATTCCTTGTAGGCCAAGTCTTATCAGAAATATTGTAGTTACCCCTTGCACTTTCGGGTGTATTGTGACTTTCACGCTGTAAGGTAGACTGTCTATCGGGTACTTTAAGATTCGAGTAGGTAAGCCTGTAAGGGTAACCTCTCAACCGGTGGTTTAACGGCTTATAGGTAACCTTAGGTTTCTCCTTGAGAAGGGTCGAGGGTCCTCTAGTTTATCCTGTAAGTTTAGTATTTTAAGATCCCGGTTCCACACCAGTTCCATATCCATTAGAGGCTTATCATTCACGTGTAGGATTCTAGCCTAGGTAGTGCCTTCCCATCATCTGATCCCAGTTCCAGTCTCCAGCTTGTGTTTTAAGTTATTTTAGTTTTATTTTATTTATTTGCATTAGTTTGTTAGAAAACCCCCCTTTAAGCAACAAAACATTATTAAGTTAGTTTGTAGATAAGTAATTGAGTCTAGTATACGTTTTCTAGTAGAGTCTCGTGGGTTCGATACTCGGACTTACTTTAGCTGTACTGCACTGACCGGTACACTTGCCGGTTGTGTGGTTTAGGTTTAGAGAGTCTTAGGTTATAAATTTAAAACTTAGAGTGTCTAGTTTAGGTTAATTTAGTTAGTTTTTATTAAACCACTTTGAGCACATCAGTGACCTTATGGGGCAACAACAGACTGAAGTCATGGAAGCGGGTATTATAAGCAAGGTTTTCCCCACTATCCTGAGCAAGGGTGTGGAACTCGTCTTCTAATTTCTTGACCTCGTTACGTGGGCAAAACTCGGCTTTCTTTATCCCCTTGACTTGATCCCAGGTCATAGCAAGTGCAACTTCAGCTCCATGGGTGCGCTTTTCCTCATTCCACCAAGTGAGTGCTCGTTTGTGAAGAACACTCATAGCATAACGGACCTTAAAGTTATCGGGACACTCACTGTTAATGAAGGTATTCTCAATACCCTCGAACCATTGTAGAAGACCAGTAGCTCCTTCATCTCCACTGAACTTAGGAGGATTACAGGTATTAAAGTGTTTGAGAGTGCAGGCTAGGAGACCATTCCCGTTTCCATTTCCGTTCCCATTGTGGTTTCCATTGCCGTTTCCGTTTCCATTGCCGTTCCCATTCATTTGGATGACTTGAGCCAGTAAGTTAGGAACCAGAGTTGCGATCTGTTGCGCCATTTGTTGGGAAATGATCGCAGCCAGTTGGGCATCACTTCCATTGTTGTGGTTAGTGTCATGGTTATGGTTGTGGTTGCTGCTCCCTTCCTCATGATTTCCACCACTGTTATTGCGAGTGCTGCGACGTGGAGGCATGATCTGTAAGAGACACAATGAAGGTTCAATGAGGCATGAAATGAATGAGGCAATATAAAGGAATGTAATCATTTATCCCTTAATTATAACGAATAAACGAAAACGTTGACTTATCAAAGATTTTAGATTCTAATAACATAGTGAAGACATGCTTTAGCCTATAAGTGAACACTCATCCCGAGAATTCCCAGGTAGGCATCCTGGTCTCTCGTCTGATTGGGATATATGCGCAATGCCAGCCTAGACAGAAGACTCAGAATACAAGCGTTCACCCTTCCAGATTGCACGTGTTCGTTATTAAAATCTAGAACTTCGACGAGATCTCAAGGTGGTTCAGGCTAAACCTGAGGATTTTGTCCTATTAGTCTAAGAGTAGATCCAGTGATGGAGAAGCAATCTTCTTGTAGGGACTAAGATAGGGATAAGAAGTGGGAGGAAGATAGAGATTAGAAACAATTAGGGTTGCAAGTAAAAGGAGCAAGTACTGATTATAATCCTATGGTTATAGACTAGATTATTTTTCTAATAACCTAATTCCCTATAACCATGGCTCTGATACCAATCTGTAACACCCCAACCGATGGCGGAAACATCGGGATGTCACGTATTGATGATTGTTCAGTAGCTCATGGTAAATAATAAATTTCAATAATTGATTTAATTACATTATATACAATTGCTCTACAAGAATTCGTACATCAAAATGAATAATACTATGTACACATCTTCAAGCATTAACTCAAATCTTCAAGCAAGTTGAACCTGAAACATGTTAAGTTTGAAAATATTTTGGGTCAACGAAAGTTGGTGAGAATACATAGGTTTTCGAATGTAATAGATAACAATAGTTTGTACAACAATCACAGTTGTATAATGATAGAGTATGAGTCCGACATGTAACAATGCGTCTTTGTACAATCAAACCTTGTGTCGACTGAGACCTAACTCGCAAGTTAGTAAAAGTGTAACTGTTATCGATCATCCCTGAATTTATGCGGGGGGATGGGTTTGTCAGACCTATAGCGCTATAATCTAAACAGGCGGCTTGATCAATGTTAATGATTGTACTGTGTATTTTTGTTACAGTCAAATGATAGAATGAGTAAATGGTAGTGTAATTGAATCACAAGTTTCAACAATGTAAGAATGAGTAAATGATAGTGTATAAAATGGTTAAACATGTTTCACCCCAAAACTGTAAAACAGAGAAATGGGCTATGTAAACTCACCTTAGCAAAATGTTAAGTCTCGTGAAAATAGAATAAGTGTAGCCCAACGATGCCAAGTATTACCCTATATTTGAGGTAATAAAAAAGTCTAAGTCTTTCTAGTCTACAAATATTTCCTAGGGTTTCGATTTGGGGATAGGTATTCGTTTGATTATTAATTAGATTGTTTAATAAATAAAAGAAATTCGATAAATAAATAAACAAAAGTCTTCTTGTAGACTTTAGATTAAAGATGGTCAAATTAATAGGTTTTAAGTATAAAAATAATTTTTATAAAATTATTTTCTTAAAAATAGAATATTTAGTCTATTTATTTCTATTTTGCCAAAATATAACTTTAATATCTAAAAATATTAAAATTAAAGAATTTTTAAATTAAAATTTGTATTCCTGCTCTAAATGGACATAAATAATTTATATAAAATTTTGTTGCAAAAATATTGAAAAATGAATTTATTATGATTTATTTATGATTAAAAATAACAAAAATTGATTAAAAATATTAAATAAATGATTTTTTGAAAATAAAAATCATTTCAGAAATGTTTAATGTTTTATAAACTCAGAATAATTTTTGTGGAAAATTATATAATCGTTTTGATATTTTTATAGAATTTTATAATTACAATAGAATAAACTTGAAATATTTATTATATATAATAAATAAATAATTTTTGGAAAACTAAAAATTGTATGATGAACTTTTTTTATTAGAACATCGTAAAATAATTTTTGTAGAATTTATAAAGGAATTTTAGTATTTTAAAACCATTTTTAAAAATATTAAGGAATGTATAAGTATTAAAGGGTTCTAAAAAAAAAGTTTGCATATGGTGAGGCTTGAACCCGCGTCAAACCCGGGTCAGAGTCTTTAAATCACAAGCCCAGACCAGTTGGTCTGGACCCTGAGAACGATTAAACCTTTGTTGAAATAATTATATAGTTATACTTTAAACAAATATATAATCTTTTTAAAAGAAAAGAAAAGGGTCGCGTGATAAGGGACTCGAACCCGGGCCATCAGGCCGGTTCGTGTTTTAAGGAAAAGAGTCACACCAACTGATCTGTTGATCAGTTGGTGATGAACTTGGTTCTGCATTAACTATATACTAAGGTCTGCAGAATTGATTATCCCCAATTCGTAACCCACGAACCCTAGATTTCTTAATAATCAAGATTAACAACCAATAGCCCCTGATATGATGGGGCTATTGCTCGTAGGGTGCCGAAGGATAAAATCAACAAACAAATTTGAGACTTACAAACAGAAATCGTGATTGAAGGCTCGGTCAAGCTTTAAGTCAAACACGAACCAAGGGTGTTAGATTGAGGGTTTTTATCAGAAATTGAGGGTAGGGAAAGAGAAATCGGTACATTTAGGCTCTTGTGCAGGCCTCAATTTATAGTGTAACGAGCATATGATTGATTTGGAAGGTTTGACTCGAGTTAAAAGCATGAACGTGTGAATTGGCTCTAATTTGGAATGTTATAACTGCTAATCGGCGTGTATAAGACGCGAGTCAGTCAATCAATCACGAATCTTACCATATGAGGGATTAAAACGCGGATTGGGATGTTAAATTTGGATGATTATTATCACAGTTGACTTTCCAAGTCAACTGTTATGATTTAAGAACCTTATATATATAAAATGCGTGAGTTATGAATCAAACAAATGGTGTGGATCAGGTGGTTGGTTGTGTGTTGTGTAAATGAACCGGCCTAGGGCACGGGTTCGAACCCCGGCCCAGGCAAATATTCTTTTACAATTATAACACCACTTTAACACTAATATATGTTTATAGTATGGTACTAAGGGTCCAAATGCGTCATGAAATATTTTTAAAAGAGACGATAATGATAAAATTCGACGTTTTATTAATAAATGTCGTAACGTATATTGAATTAAATGCGAAATGTTACAATCTCTCTCTCCCAAACCCTCATCGATACCCGACCATCTCACACCTCCACCCCATAGAAAATGTCAAAGACACCTCCGCCGCACCAGCGATTCTCAGTCGGCGGCCCTCGACACCAGACAAAGGTGGTTTTCACAAGGATGGGAGTATATGGCAGACAGTCAAGATGGTGGCGGCTCAAAGTTTTTTCGGTGGTTCCCTTTTGTTTCCTGGAAGGATGGTAAGAACCCAAACCTTGATTCTTTTTCCTGCTGAGTGCACTCTATTAACCACTGATTTATGTTTGCATGTCGCTGTAGAAAGAAGACACTTAGGCTGGTGATGAAGTCAATGGTGGCTAGGGTTCAGGTGTGATTATGTACGTTCCTTTTACAGTACACATTCCATCCACAATAGGACCTATGACATAAGATAAGTGTTAGCCATCCTAGCTTTTTCGATTAATATATTTTTGATCTGATTCTTTGATATTGATTTCAAATTTGTTTTGCATCAAGAGAATGGTTGCTTGGTTTCAAGCAGATTTCATTCTTTTCGATGTTGCGTTATTAAACCCTTCACTATCTAAGTGTTTATTTCAAACATTGTTATTCATTATACATTTGAAATGCAAGTTTAGTTACTTATTGTTATGGTGTTGTTAAAATGAATGACAAACGTGGAATTGATATTCATCTTGGGACCATTACCTGAACATTTTTGATGTCTTATGATTGAATTTATACACTAATTGTGGCATTAAAATATATATGTGTTCAGTACCAATTGAGGTTGGGCCTGTATGTGTTTAGTTGCCAATTATGTAGCAATTGCTTAAGGAGATGAATTGGTACAACATCTTTTCCGATTAATATGTTACTTTGGCCTCTTACCTCACTCTTTGGATGGCGGTCAACTTCATGGGCATTATGAAGGCCGCCTCTCATATAATAATGAAAGCGTCTAACCACAAATGTGAGTAAAGAACAATTGTAGAACAAAATTTAATACTTCACATCACAAATGTTTCCCAAACGAACTGAACTCTCAGCGAACAGTTCATGAACTGTTCGGCGGGAAGTTCGTTTGTGTTCGATCGTTTAATAAATGAACGAACACAAATAAAAATTTCCGTTCATTTAGTTAAGCGAACGAACATGAACAGAGGTCGCGTTTGTTCGTTTATGTTCGTGAACATTCGGTAACGTGTTCGTGTATGTTCGTTTGTATTCAATAGTTTATCAAGGTTTTTAATTTTTATATTCTTTTATTTTTATTTATTTTAACCAATAAATAATATATGTGAGGTAAATATAAAACTATATGATATCAATAAACCTAATGTACATGAATTTGATGTTATGCAAAAGTTAATATATGTTCGTTTGTATTTGTTTCCGTTCATGTACACTTATTTGTGTTCATGAATACTTGTTTGTGTTAATTAATGTCTGTTTGTGTTCGTGTGCGTTAATGAACAAAATTAACAAATGAACACAAACGAACACGAACATGAGTGCTTTCTTAATAAACGAACACGAACAGAAAATCTCGTTCGGTAAGTGTTCATGAACTGTTTGTGAACATATAATTTTCTTAGCAAACGAACACGAACAAGGCCTTTTTCGTGTTCGTTCGGTTCGTTTGAAGCCCTAATGAAAACCCATTGCAGCAAGATAATACACATTTTTTTGGTCGTTCAGACTCATCACTAATAGAATTATAATATGTTTGTTATGAATATAATTGTGTACAACTGCTGACCACTATAAGAATTTTATCATTTGCTCTACATGTTAAGTCATTTTTTCGTTAAATATGTAGGCATGTCAGAAGCTTAAGGATTTAGGATTGTACGCAAATGTACTGATAATCGAAAGAGAATAACAATATGATTCAATGGATTTGTGATAATAATCTTAATCAACACATAATCGGCAATGAATAACAAAATTACAATGAAGATTACCGTAGATTGCTTCAATGGATTTGGGGCTTTGGTAGATGTTAAAGAAGAAGGATTATATTAGAGTTTCAATTTTTTTTTTGTGAAGCTTCAACGGATTAAAGAAAGAAAAGGAAAAGTGAACTTATAGAGTATTTAATTTTATGTTATAAAAATAAAGAAGCCTTGAAGAATGCTTTAGAGTGAGGGGAAATTATTGAGAATGAATAAGAGGAAGTCATGTGTACATGAGGGGGAAAACATTGAAAGTTAAATGATGGAGTGACATATGTCACAATTGGTTTAATTTCTTAGTTGTTATAGATATGATGTGTTTTTACGAGAAACAATCGCTAGTATTAGATCCTGAAAATCGACTCGAGCCTCTATGTGTGGGTGTGACGATAGTGAGGAACAGTGAACGGTTGCAAATTTAACTTACCAATTTTTATTTATTTACGCATTTAAGTATGCTAATAAAATGGATTCATTACTTTATTAACACATAGTAACTTTAGTTTGTTGCAAGTGTTAAAAAATATAAAGAAAATAAAAAAAAACGCAATAGCATTATTTCATTAATTATCTTTTTTATATTCGAATCGATATGGTATCACATAACTTTAAAATATCATAATCAATAAAAGCTTTATAGATAGTTTATCATATCAGTTAGCCTTTAAAACCTCTATCCTTTACGATCAGTTGACGTTGGAGGGCAATTATCACTAGCACACTCACCGTTGAAACAACCACAATAACCACAATCTCCGCACCAGGGTGTACACTGATATTTGTTATCATACGGTCATCGTAGACCACTAGTTCTAACCGCCGTTGTCCCGAACCTCATCCCTTCACACATAATTTGGAAAATCATATATTAGATGAAACATGATGAAAAGCCTAAAAAGATAATAAGACATGCTTAGAAATTCAAGAAAGTGTAAAAGTGATTTTAATTACCAAATGAAATGAGGAACAACATAATAAATAAAATCAAAGCTTGTTGTTGCTTCGTCATACTAATTCTTTGATGCTGTTGTTCTCTTTTACATACATGATACGTGTGTATATATACACACAAACACACAATAATATCACCTTGTATGATATATTAGATATTTTAAATACTAAATGCATATTTAAGTTTTTTTTTTTTTTTGAACGGCCAACGGTACCACCCATAACGAAGCCCCGCACCTTCAGGTCCGGTCCCCGGGCCCCCCTAAGGTCCAGCCCCTCATTTCAAAATAACCCGATAAATAAATTTTTTAGAGTTTTTAGAATGATGCTTCTTTGCATTTATGACTCTCGGTGTGTTTTTTCATATAAAGACTAGAAAAGAAATATATTCTATTATAAAGTACAATTAATGCATTATTCCTTTCGCATTTTTTATGTATTAAACTAGTTTATTCCCGGAGCTTGCTGGAATAGACAAATATAATATGAAATGATAAAATATGTGTACCATAAAAAACAGACCGTTTTTCAGATTTTTTTTTTGTAAAGGATCAACACGGGATAGCTCATAAAACCTACTTCTAATTGTACGTGTGCACCTCTTGCTCTAGTGAAGTCTCTATACAACATTGTCACTTCTTCAAGATACTCTAAAGCTGCTATGTGAACGTGGAAAAAAACAACCAAATTGGTATCAGATGATATATAATGATGATGATAGGCGATCCTAATGTGTAAAGTGGGCATATGTGAAAGAATGACATACATGTTCAATCTTTATTATGGATATACAATCGATTACCTTCGGTGACACCAAATAAAAGAATCAATAGGTAAGTAGTGAAGATCCATTTTGAAGATAAATAAAAAAGATCTAACTACTATCGACTCAAAAGATTGCAGGATGATCACTTTTCATGTCTCCCGACTATTTTCTCTATTCATACATAATTTAAGTATAATAATCACCACATGTCAGTCGATTTCAAAGTACATACATTAAAAATGATCTAAGAAGCGTGCATGGTGAGGTGATTAATATCACTTATCAATTAGAGATTTACCTTATGTCTAAGAATCATAGGCTACATCTAACCGACTTAGCAACCTTTGTAATCAATATTTCTAGCAATACCAATCAAAATACAAAATCATAGATTCTTACAAAACTAACTACATGTGTGAATATATATGTAGTTAACTGGTTCTTATATGTAACAGTAGGTTCTAACACATATATACTATCTTAGAATAATTAGTGACTTGCTTAAATATGATTAACGGATTGCCTGAACATAAACACAGTGAATACATGCACAAAGTCATCATGGCCGCAACATCAACTTTAAATAAAAAGGAAACATTGGCCAAAGTAAAGTTATATGACAAAGCGACAAGAAAATGAAGTAATTATCCAAAAACCAGCTTAAATAGGTCTAAATTTCGACAAATTAAGTCAAAACATAATGTTAAAGTATAAAAAGAAGTTACACATTGGTTTTAATAGAGTTAAACTAAAAAAACATTAGTATTTAGTTCATAAGAATGCTAAAATGGAATCGAGCTATGTAATTAAGTATTAAATATGTACAAATTAAATTCATAATTTTAAATTACTATTATAAAGTTTTCTATGTATTCCTAAGTTAAGTTGTTATTTATCAAAATTTATTTGACTTTGAAAAATCATATTTTGATCAAACTAGTGGGTCGCCGAGTTGCGCAACCTTTGAATATGTTTGTGAGCGAATAGAGAGAAAAACCAAAGTTGTCATTGAGTTAATGATATACTGATGCCTACACAAATTTCTTATCATAAAAAGCATGCATCAAAAAACATAAACCAACAAATGAATGTATCATAAACAGAAGGTGAAGTCGCCTGATCAAAACATAGAGAAGTTAGAGGTAGCAACATTCATACTAAACAAAAAGACGCAAAAGTTAAGCGCCACGATACTTAGAAACTGGACGAGTACGGAGAGTAGAGTAGCAGCATTCATGGTAAGCAACAAAAGGCGCCAAAGCAAGATTATGCCTACGTTGCTATTAGACACGCGGCGTGTAATTAGTTGTCAGTGGCCGGTCTTTAGGCTGGATTAGCAGGTTCTGTTATTAAAAAAAAAAAACCTTAGTAAATATTGTGTATTCAAAATGGAGGGTGCAAAGCTGTTTTATACCTTCTTTCTCAAACAGTTCGCGCCTTACACTTGCATCTTTTTTTTTTTTTTTTTTGTGTTGACAGAGGGGTTGGCAGGAGCAGGAGTTACACTGTGTTCCCGAGTTTCATTAAAGGATGGAAGAGAAAGGACCTCCCTCCTCTTCCCTTCTCTCAAATTCCTTCCAAATTGGAAAGATTGAAAATCACACTAAAATCCTCTTTATTATCCCTCTCATTCCCTACAACAAAAAACTCTGGAACACATTTTTTCCCCACTTCCTTCCCAATCCTTTCTCTTCCATCGTTTAATAAAACTCTGGAACAGAGTGTTAATGGTGCTAGGGTTGATAGAACTGCATTGGTACTGCTGGAAGTCGTAATGTCTGAACTTTTTTCCAAAATGCGGATTAGAGATTGAATTTATACCTTCTCGTGTGTTGTTCACATACACGAAACCTCTGACCCAACTTGCCATGCGATCCAAGCACAACATAATGCTATCATGATATGGCAGTCCCAATATCATAATTTTTCA
Source organism: Ambrosia trifida (assembly GCA_028751855.1). NCBI lineage: Eukaryota > Viridiplantae > Streptophyta > Magnoliopsida > Asterales > Asteraceae > Ambrosia > Ambrosia trifida. The sequence continues at coordinate 80,974,816 of CM054130.1, forward strand.
CACCTTTTCGAATGCTGAATCTGCCCGTAACTGGGCCGAAATACTAAAATACACTGTCTCATTTGTGTTTTGGCTTGACATCCAATAATCAACTTCTTACAACGCTATTTGGCCACCTGTCCCAACACCCAAACATACACCCCATTACATTGTCTCCTTTGTGTTTTGGCTTGATATCCTATAATCAACTTCTTACGACACTATTTGGCCACCTGTCCTAACACCCGAACATACACCGTTGCGGCGAAAATGGCAACTCAAACCGCCGGCATCCATGTTACATTCCATCTCTGCATCACCAACCTACTAAAAACCACTAATGTTTCAATTCATTTCAACATATATTATACCGTACCTTTGTTCCTTCTATTCCAAACTGAAACAGATGTATCCGATTCGCCTTCAAAAACTCAACATTATGCTCCGGATATGGTTCAGGACACAAATACCTACAAAATCAACACAAATTGGTTAGAATATTAATCTATTAATCTCACAATAAACATTAAACAACAATCAATACAAAATCACACACAAAAAGTGACATACATGATCTATTAATGTGTTCAAGTTCACAACATAAAACAATTTATGCACAAACACACAAAAAAGAAAACAACATTAAATGTCAAATAATATTATCCCACTAAATACGTCCTCACCTCTTCGATGCCGCCGCTGCCACTACACTGGCGTTTAGACGCCTCCATCGCCGTACGCCGGTAGGTAACCACCGTCTTCGCTGTCGGCCAGTCACAACAACAACCGTAATCCATAACCAATGACATCAGAATATCAGATCGACATAAAAGTCTGCTATGGTTCTCAAGATATAGAGAGAGTTTTCGTTGGGTGAAATTTTGGTCACTTAAACAGTGACTTCTGCAAGAAACACTAAACCATGAATTCAAACATGCAAGACATAAATCATGGACATTAATCGTAATTTTAACCTGTTGGAATAAATATACGTAACGTTTGTATATTTATCGATAGCCATTATAATCATTTATATTATGATGATCAATTATTAATATTATCCTAAGCCCAATAACAGATATGTCTTTGATGGGCGGACTATCATTAGATGGGCCTTATTAGGGTGTCCCCTGGGTATGTATAAATATGAAGAGATATTATGAGATTAGGGTTGAGACAATCATAACAACATAACACCATTAGCCATCCCCTATCTCTCTCTCTCTCTCTCTCTCTCTCAATGTGTTCATAACTCAAGAACACATAAACCATCAGAACTGCATACCCTAAAGGGAACCCGATCAAGATGATGGTGTCTTCCATTACTGAGGTTCCTGAACGATTAAGTATATCAGGTACACATAATTATATTTTATGTTTATGCCTTATGTTCTTATTAATATAATCAACATGTGGTATCAGAGCTATGTTGATTATATCAATTTTAATTCGATTTACAAAATTATTCAAAACTTTTGATTAAAAAAGGTTCACAGAATGTTTCGTGAATCAAGAAAAACGAAAATCGAAAGTTTTGTTTTTCATTAATGACATTGAAAAGTTCATGGTGAAAAAAATAATTATGTTGTTTTTTTTTTTTTTTTTTTGCCTACTGTGCATGTGTGCAATTCATGCAAAATCACAGAATAAAGTTATTTTAACATATGCCATCATAATTATTAGTTAAGGTATATTCTTATATTATATATATCTTTAATGGTGAAATTTTATTAATGAATATATGTTCTATTATCGAATTCACTCCATAAATTTAACCGGAGATAACTACGGATTCATATGATAAGGATTATATTGATTATGTTTTTTTCGGTTGATGTTCTTCAAGAACATCATAAGAAAACCGAAAGTTATTATGATTTTTGGTTTAAAATTGGATTGAAATTCTGTTTCCAATAATTAGGATATAACTTTATCTCCAAGGAATTTTCGAAATTAATTATGATTAAGGCAAAGATTTCGAAATCTTATGATATCTTTGGAGATAGTCATTATTTAAAATTGGAAATAGATATTATGTAAATCCCTAAAATTTCGAACCAATTTATTATTATAATTATCTGTTTTCGATATTAATAATAAGTTTTCGGTTTTTAAGGTTAACGAGATTAGTTCTTGGATTATTTGTTAAGTTTCGGACAATGGTCCTTGGTGTATAAATTCTTGGTTTTAAAGATTTCGATCAGGTTCACGGACAGGAGTTCTCGGTCAAGGTCTTCATCTTCGAAAACCATAATGTTTTTCGAGAACCCATAATGTTTCCAAGAACCCATCTTATTTATCGAGAACTATCATGTATTCGAGAACCAATATTTTTTCGAGAACTATTAAAGAATTCGAGAACTGTTAAAATTATCCGAAAACATAAGTTATTCGAGTACTCATAATTATTCGAGAACTCATCAGTATATCGAAAACTAATTCTGACATTCGAGAACTCATCATGACATTGGAGAACTCATTATGATATCTGAGAACTCATTAACTCTTCGAGTACTCATGATTTATTCGAGATCTCATAAGTTTTCTGGGAACTCATTATTTTTCCGAGAACCCCTTATGCTATTTGAGAACTCAAATAATATTTTTTTGAGAACTCAATTCTTTGAGAACCCATTATTTTCGGGAACTCATAAGATTACTGAGAACCCATTATTTTTTCGGGATCTCTAATTAAATTTACAGTTTTGATAAAACCTAATGTATCAAGTTTATTCAGAACAGTATAAAACCTTGCTTAACTTGCAATAACATTTTGAGGTGTCACTTCTGCCCAAAGGTGATGTGTCACATTAGTTCGTTATAAAGATCTCGTTAAGCATTGTAGCTCGTTCACATAAGTGCCATAAGGTTTCACTTCTGCCCAAAGGTGATGTGTAACAGATTATGTTGGTGAACTGAGCGTATTGCATTAGGACTTTGAATGTCTCACTTCTGCCCAAAGGTGATGGGTTACATTCACTGTCAGCAATTCAATACTTAAATAAATAGCGTATAGCCAAAGCTAGAGCATGTTATTTAAGTAGCTTATGTTGGTGTTATGATATTATCACGTCTTCATAACAAAAAAAAAAAAAAAAATTGATCCTCACAATTAATGATCCTTCATTAATATAATGATCATAATCTAAGTCTGCCTTACATCAATACCCGTAACTCGAAATTAATCTCACTATCTCAACTAAGTAATCCACTCTTATTATCAAAACTAAGAAGAGTTTGCTTAAATTTTGTTCTTATTAAGTAACCTCTTAAGACATGATATTCCTACGCTCTATCTGATAATGTATTACAAAATAACGTATGAGCATAATAAGTGGAATAAAAATGTCTCTTATGGTAATCAAGAACGCTTTTACTGATTCCTATTAGGTGAGCTATTAAAGATTCTGAAATTCCTAAGACTAAGGTATTATCTTTGGAAATGAAAGAATATAATGAATTCCTAAGAAGCATGAAATAAATAAGTCTAACTCTATGGTTAAATGGGATCTGTGAATACATCTTAACATTGATTAACATGACCCATAGAGCTAAGGGGTTATACATGAAAATCAATAAATTTCTAGTGCATAATAACTTTTCCATCAGTACGATTAGATGCATTATGAATCAACTAATAACACTCAGAAATATCAAAGTAAAATGAGTGGGTTGATAGCGAATTACGTACAGGAAAAAGAACGCATTAAACTAGAAAAGTTGATGTTATTCATCTTACTACCATTAAACCTAAAAGAGGAAGAATAGTTACCATAGAGAGGATAATTATAAGGTCTAGAAACAAAATACAAGTACTACTTTCAGCTATAAGTTTTTCTAAAGGGAAAGTCTTACTAATCAAAACTGTGTCATTAAGAATAGGCATAAGCAATGAGATTACCCATAAGTAGAGAGAACAACTGGCTAAGATATGTAGTGCCTAATTAAGGATATTTAACTCCACAAATGCTAATGAATTCCAATTAACACATGATGGTTGAGTCTAGTTTTATACGTTTCCTTACCAGAATTCAACAAATACTTAAGATGAGAGTTAGTGGCAAAATTAAGGGTCTATTAACCATTAATAACTGATCTTAGTGTTGAAGCTTTATGATGCCTTACGATATTCTTGAGATTACTCAGAATTTAGTATCAATACTAAAAGCTACAATTTTTTTTACAGTTACAAGGTTTTAATGACCAACCCAAAGCCACTATTAAGTTAAACTCTCATATTGTTTGTTGTCATTATCTAAATAAAAAACCTTATGAAATAAAACTAGATGATCCAATAACGTTTTCACAACTTTGTTATCATGAAAATGAGACTTTAACAAAGGAAAATGAGACCCATGCAATTCATCCACTAAGACCAAAATTTCATGAGAAATCATGACCAGGTCACTAAAGGATGCTTTGCTATCAAATCTCATTCTCAGTGACTTTAAAGCATGTGTTAAACGCCCTAAACATTAAATGGCGAAAGGAATAAATGGGTTTCGATCATAAGTCATAACTAATTGACATCAGTGGAGCTTAGATAAATATCTAATTGAATCTATTCCGTTTCCTACAGACCAAAAGTATTAAAGAAATCAATTCATATATACTTAATAAGGTTCCCTCTAAGTATGTTCTTAAAATTTCTTATGAAATCTGGACGATAAGGGAAATCAAGTATAAAATATATGAAATATTCTCGTTCACATGCATCGCTAAGACTTATTATGTGGAGATACTAAGAGACCTAAAAGATTAGTGGGAGCATTAGATGTCCTACTTATGACTTGCAAAAGCTACAGAGGTGGGGGGAACGACAATTTGATCTATCCTCAAATTACACCTCTTTCACTGGACAACGCTCTATCACAACTTGTCTCCTTAGCACTTAACGTACTCCTAACAAAGTTTTGTGGATGCCTAAATATGGGCGAAGTTAGATTTCTTACTAAAGTAATCCTTATCAAGAGAAACGACAATAAACATCATTAGGTTGTTTTCTCTATTAAAATCTATGGATCTTCCAAATGTTAGACCTTAAGCATGCTGAATTCATTAAGATTTCTAAGGTAAGTGGGAGCAGTAAAAGTCCTCATTATGACTTTTCGGAAGTACAAGATGCCGGGGAGAGACTCATTAAAATTCGAGACTCATTAAGCTTAACTCTGAATTTAACTTCGATTATTCCTCTTGTACACCTTATTGCACCCACTCTTACACACTTAGAAACTAATGTTGCTCCTTATATACCTGAAAATAAAAACACTAAACTAAAGTTAAGTTTGTATCATAATAAACTCAATGTTCAACTCAGGAGGTCATCTGGGTCTAAAAGCCCACTAAATTTGATGATTATGTAACCTACCTGACTAATACAAAATGGATGTTTGGAAAGTTTACTGATCCTACCTCTTCTAATTAAATCATTAGTATCAATCAATCTTCTAAATGGAATAAAGCTATTATTAGCAAAATTTAATTCCATAAATTAGAATAACGTTTAGGATTTGGTTGAATAACCTAAAGGTATTCATAATTGAACCAGATCCGAATGGGAACGTTGTAAGATAAGATTGATTGTAAAAGATTATACTCAAGAGGGATTAGATTATCAAAGAATCTTCTTATCTGTATTACAAAAGATTTCTTTGAGGATCATTATCGTCCTAGTAGCTCATAATAACTAAGAGCCACATTAGATGGACATTAAGACAACTTTCCATAACAATGACCTACATGTTCATTAAGCAACCTAAAAGTTCTAAACTGAAGGTTATGAACACTTAGTCTGTAAGTCAATAAGATCCATGTATGGGTTGATGCAAGCATAAAATGTGTTGGAATCATAATGAAATTACTCTTCATCAAGAACTAAGTGGATTAAAGAACCTACCTCAAGATGAGTGGGAGCAACTAATGAAAACTTGTCCTTACATATATGACGTTTCTCTTGACAAGTATATGTTACCTAAGTCAAAGCATTGTTCATGCATAATTTTGACATGATGAATATCGGGGATTCCTCTTACGTGATAGGAATCAAAATATACCGAGATAGACCCAACGGGATATTAGTTTCATCCCATAAGTTTTACTTTAACCGGGTCCTTAAGTATGTAACATATAACATTGCTCTCTTTTAGAGGATAATGGGATAAATGAGATTATTACCTTATGCTTCATTAATTAGAAGACTGATGTAAATTTAAGTCTATGCTTGTTTATGATATTGTTCGCATTGCTTGATACTAGACTTGTCTAGATTGATGAAAAGCATCTAATGGAACGTTACAATATCTTTAAGAAACAAGAGACTATAATCTAAAGAAGAAGTGAGAACCTAAAGTGATTGACTACTCTTACTCTAACTTTGTTATATTCAAAGGAAATCAAGTGTCAATTTCGGGGTATATCATAATGTCGGCAGACATAACTATTTTATGGAGGAGTCATAAGGAACTATAACAACAACCTAAGTTATCATGACATAATGTGATGCTAATCACAACAGAATGGTCATTAAATGTTGTTGCTAAATTTATCAGTTGACTCATAACTTATTAACTCCATATAAATACTAAGTTGAAGACTTACTGTGATAAAGTCAGCTACCATAATTTCTCAAACAGTAACAGTTTGAGAGGAGCTGCATTAGAGTTCGATACGAAATTATTGTTCGCTTATGATTAAGAACAAATAGAGGAAATCAGAATTTTGTATCGAATGCATTCATGATATGCTTATGGATCCAATAACTAAAGGTCTATCACCCATAAGTCTCACTAACGGGCCAACTAAGAGAAAAGGGTATTACTAATGACCATGTACAACTGCATATCGTACTATGAATGACTTATGACTAATGACTAAAGATTAATGATTAATTTTCCTCATTTTGATTTGTTTGTCTATTAGTATGCTAAGCTAGCATAATGGCATAAAGACAATAATATAACAAATCAACTAAGGTCATAACGTTAATTGATCCTAATGTTAAGTTTTAAATTTGGGTGTAGTATGATTAATGGGGGTCCTAAGTCGAATAAAGACTTAACGGTTGTATTTCTCTGCTACATTTTGGGTTTAAAACTAAAATGAGTATTAATCACTGCAGACTTACGTAATACTCATAATAAATGATTACTCGGCTAAGTGGGAGAATGTTGGAATAAATATACGTAACGTTTGTATATTTATCGATAGCCATTATAATCATTTATATTATGATGATCAATTATTAATATTATCCTAAGCCCAATAACAGATATGTCTTTGATGGGCGGACTATCATTAGATGGGCCTTATTAGGGTGTCCCCTGGATATGTATAAATATGAAGAGATATTATGAGATTAGGGTTGAGACAATCATAACAACATAACACCATTAGCCATCCCCTATCTCTCTCTCTCAATGTGTTCATAACTCAAGAACACATAAACCATCAGAACTGCATACCCTAAAGGGAACCCGATCAAGATGATGGTGTCTTCCATTACTGAGGTTCCTGAACGATTAAGCATATCAGGTACACATAATTATATTTTATGTTTATGCCTTATGTTCTTATTAATATAATCAACATAATCTGCTCGTATGCCTGCTTGTGCTGCTGCGAAGAAACAGAGGACGCAAAAAAAAAAAAGTAAGGCTTTCAAAAAACCGGTTTATAAAGAACAAAAAAAGAAGTGGAAGAATGACTAACCAAGTTGGCAACGTGGCATGCCTAGGAAAGCAACAGCCCCGCGTTGCGGGGGGGATAACTCGTTAGACAACGACACAGTCCAATCATGAGAAAGTGAGAAACCAAGCATTAAATACTCGTTGCAGGCTGTAAAATCGGTTGATACATGTCAGTTTCATCATAACTTTGTCACATAAACGTTAACACTATTATAACCAAACCTTTACCCAAACAATTCAATAGGAATTTTTCCCACTACCAAGCTACAACCAGATTTGTACAAAGGTAGTGAGAAAATCCAAACATTATGAGCATTCGCCCTAGTAAAGACTCCAGGTACAAACCTCTGAGACTTCGCGTGCGCATACACACATGAAGTTTGCAATTTTAAATTTGCAAAAATGCATAAAAACAAACCAAGGGGCTGGAGCTCGCAAAAATGCTATTGCTTTTGATAGAACGCCGGATAATGATGGACAGCTCTTTGCCTTCTTAGAACCAGTAACTTCATACTAAGAATTGGAGAAAAGAATTATAAAATAATATATATCACTTTGTGTATAACACTAATCATAATAAAACTTTAGGTGGTTTTAATTTTTGACGTAGTTATAGAAAACTTAATGAACATGTATCAAGCAAAGTTTAGATACAGAATTTGTCTAAAAAACAAAAATATAATTACATCATCAACTTGGCTCATAACTGAATTTGGCTGGCTGGTCCACAACCGGTTTTCAAAGAGTAGATCAAGTAAACCGATTTCAAATTTAATCCTAAATAGAACCAAATGGACCTCAAATGCAAATTAAATCCCGTTGACTATCTAAAAGCCTTCCTATATGTTACCATCGAGACCTGTAAACGTGTGGGAGTGCATTTTATTTAACATTTATTTATTATATATTTTTTGAGCAAGATGTTAGCTGTCAACTTGCAAAACCCTTTTTGGTTCTTTCTTTAGTACTCACTTAAACCTTAAAATTCTAACCGAATAACAGCCACTCATCTTTGTAGAACCTTAAAATACACCAGCCGCCATCGCCTCTGAGAGCCGACCCCAATGTCATTAAACCTAACGGCAGTCGCCGATCTTCACCGCTTTACGCTAACACCAGATCCAGCCGAAAAGCGGTTTCAGGACATCGATCTACTAATTTCATAACCAAATATCGAAGTTGCTCGAGAAAATCTTATCATTTCTAGCTTTTCATATGCGCTAACTCGTGATGATGATAATACCTTGTACCACGTCCTTAATACTTCCAGAAAGACAACATTGATCGAACACCTGCACTAAATCTTTAGTGGTAAACGCGTATAAAGATGGAATTTGACACCACGTGAAAATCCCGTTCCAAACCCCCGTCGCTGCACCACATCCGGTAAGAATGTGGTCCATAGTCTCACTCCCTTCGCCACACAACACGCAATCCATAAGCTGATGATATACATTGATAAGCTGGAGTTAAACGATGACACAAAACAAAAACCAAGTAAACTGGCTCTTTTTATAAATCTCAATATGAGTGTCATATAAAACACCAAGTCTGTATTGAGTTTTCTTAGACCACTTGTAGTGGTTAGTGAATTGGGCGTGAATGCTCATTTTCGCGCCCCTTTAGCGCTGTTCACATCGCCCCCTGAGCGCGAACAGGCTTTAAATCGTTTGAGCGTGAAATATTTCACATTGTGCTCTCTTTGGGTTGTCCAATCAAATGCGGCCACATGGTGCTTTCCAACGGTAGTATTATTACCGTTTTATTATTAGCCGTTGTAAAAAAAAAAAAAAAACGTTTTTAAAAAAAATATCACTTATTTAAACACACTCACACCACCACAACTTTTATAAAACACACACACCGCACCAAAACATTTTATAAAAAAATGAGTTCCCTGACATCATCATCCGTTGCAAATTATTATTACAAAGAGTTTTTAACCGATACGGGTGAGTCAACCGACTAGGAGATCGAGCATGAGGTGGTTACAAGCATTGTTTTGAAAACCGGACCGGACCGGCCGGTCGGACCGGACGGACCGGGCTCCGGGGCCTGGACCGGTCCGGTTCGGGTAGTCAGACCGTTTTTGCAGCGAACCGGGGTTGAACCGGTGAACCGACCGGTCGGACCGGAAAACCGGCCGGTCGGACCGGAAAACCGGCCGGTCGGACCGGAAAACCGGCCGGTCGGACCGGAAATCGGACCGGTCGGACCGAATTTTTTAATTTTTTTTAATTTTTTTTTGTTTTTTGGGCCGGTTCGTCGAACCGGTCGGACCGGTCTAACCGGTGAACCGGCCAGGGGTCCGGTTCGACGTCCGGTCCGATTCTGAAAACCTTGGTTACAAGTGCTTGTACGCTCGCGACGAAGTATATGAAACATGTTAGTAATCCTCCACGTCCTATTTTGCGAAGAAAATATATGGAACGCGACCGCTTTGAGGCAAACACTCGTTTGATGAAAGATTACTTTAATGAAGAACCGACCTATCCGGACCTAAAGATTTTTAGGCGTCGTTTCCGGATGAGCAAACGTTTATTTCTACGCATTTCAGGAGAATTGGAAAACGAGTTTGATTACTTAAAGAAAAAACCAGATGCGAGAGGGGCGCTTGGCTTTACCGCTATTCAGAAATGTACTTCAGCACTACGCATACTTGCGTATGGGAACACCACCGACATCAACGACGAGCATTTAAAGCTGGTTGAGAAAACAACACGCGGTACCTTAGAGCATTTTTGTCACGGTTCATTACATTTTCTTAAAAATTATACTCATTTGCATTTATTTTTTACTTAGTTTTATGGTAGATTTATTTGTTTTTGTAAAGGAATAATACATTTGTACGATTCGCATTACCTGAGAAGGCCCACTTGGTACGATCTATAACAGATATATGAGGTACATTCAAATGAACATGGTTTACCATGAATGCTTGGGAACGTAGATTGTCGTCATTGGTCGTGGTATAATTGTCCAACGGCATGGCGAGGTCAACACACTTGAGGTGAACAGGGACAACCAACGGTTATTCTTCAAGCGGTGGCTTCACATGACCTTTGGGTTTGGTCGGCTTACTTTGGTGTTGCAAGGTCATGCAATGACATTAATGTTTTTGAGCAGTCGCCTTTGTTGGAGGATTTCATTTTTGGTAGAGCACCAAAGGCATATTTCTATGCTAATGGAAACTACTACCCACAATGATATTATTTGGCTGATGGAATATATCTGAAGTATTCTATTATCATGAAGACGTTTAGTAATCCGTATGATGAAAAAATAGCATATTTTAAGAGAGTTCAAGAGTCTTCGCGAAAGGACATTGAGAGAAACTTTGGGGTTCTTCAACAGCGTTGACATTATTAAAGAAATCCTTGTCATGCATGAACCAAAGAAAAAAAAATGAGAGATGTAATGTATGCTTGTATAATCATGCATAACATGATATTAGAAGACGAAGGAAACGCGACGTGTTAAAATTATATACCGGACGCCGCTCAGGAATTGCCACAAGCGACACTGTCTGAAAGAATCAACAACGCGCATGAGTTGCGTTCCGAGGATACACATAATGCTTTAGCGATGGATTTAGTCCAACATGCATAGTCGGTTCGGTATATTCCGAACGATGGCGAAGAAGAAGAGGAAGATGACGAAGAAGGCGAGTTCGACAAAACCAATGAATTTTAGTATTAATTGTTTTTTAGTATTATGTTTGTTTTTTAGTATTGTCTTTGTTTTTTTTAGTATTATTTAAATGAAATATTATTAATTTTTTTAGATTGTTCATTTTTTTTATGTTATCGTATTTTTTTTATTTTTGTTTAATGAAATATTATTTGTTTTAAATTTAAAAAAAAATAAATAAATAAATAATATTTGAGTAATGAATGGAAGGGACTTGAAACTACTACACCCCTTGTGAAATTAAAGCCTGATGTGTGACCCACATGACACTTGTCAAAAAATGCCTAAAGAATGGGCTCCAAATTTAACCCTCATCCGAAGGTTTGCTTGTCTACGTGGCCTTTCGACTTCAAGTAGGTACACTGCGCCCGCTTATGGTCGAGCAAAGATTCGACCCAAAGCAAGGTAAAGGGATCGAAGATTTGAAAAAAGGTAAAAAGGGTTTAATAACTCTTCATCACTTTACAATCTATAAATTACACTTTAGCCTTTTACAAGCAACTTAAATATTTTTAGTTTTGATAAAAGGAAAAATGGTTGCAATATTGCTAACCTAAGAAGTACATGGGAGGAAAGATTTTAAAAGGGACCTGGGATTCCTACACCACCTAACATCAGCATGACATTATCTTATGATTCATACATCCATTAAGGCCCATCATAATTTTTTTTGTCTTGGGAATAAGCACCAACGTTTTCTAACATTAATATTAATGAGATAAGTGTGTTAATTTTTTGGGGTTATGCACCCAACTTTTTGTTTTCTTCTAAAAAATTGATTCTAGCATTAATTTCTTTTAGACTTCTTATTTCTTCGTTTTGCTTTTGCTTCCAAAAGGTATGTATTCATTTTATATCCTCCTTTTGAATTATAAATATCACAACAGTAGAATAATAAGAAATCAATTCGCTAACCAGTGTTTAATTAAAACATTGGTATAAACTAGTTACGCAAATTGGTTAATAAAGTTATTTTCTTTTTAGGTAATATCATATAAAAATTAAAATATTGTACTAACAAAATTTATAAACTTTCCGGATACAAGTAAAAAACTAGTTAATTCTAAAAGGATAACTAAATATAACAATGTAGTGATAATTTTTTTTTTAAATATAACAATGTGGTGTTAGGCGTATTTGATTGCTTATTCAAATACTAAAACACCGTATAACTGTATAAGACTATGTGTTCTGGCTCGCAAGCAAGATGCCGCGAGCCACACGTTGATCCACGTGGATCGCTCATACCACAACACCCTTACTTGAAAGCAACCGCGAACGAGGCAACGCTACCACACTCGCGTGTGGTAGCAAATCAAATATAGCCGTTGGCTGGTCAAAGTAGACCGTTGGTGAGCCGACCGTTGGCTAATCTTGTATTTTTGGCAAGTTTTGATCAAAATCTTCAATTATCACAATTTCACAATCAATTTTTTTTTTTTTTCAATTCACTCTCCAAATTCTTTCAAGGATTCTCCAAGTCCTCAAATCCTCTAATGAACGAACAAACAGTTCGACGTGTTTCCCGCTTTGGAAAGGCCCTGAACATTTCCAAGAGTTCAAGGTAATTACGATTGCACTTGTAGGCGGTGACCATTATGTAAGTGTAGAATTGCAAGGAGAGTACCTAATGGCTAATACAAACAACCTATGGATGCTAAAGAGAAAAAACAGTGCAAACGGCTAATACAAACAACTTATGGACACTAAAGAGAAAAAAATGCAAATTAAAAAAGTAAAAGACCAAATAACATTAGAGAAAGTATACGATACAAAGATTATTTAACGTAAGAAGTGTAAGAAGCAACCAAATCATGCCACCTGTCAACTATGGTTAAGTTTAATTAACCTAATACTGGTTGATTAAAATGGTAAATTAGTCCATCGACGTTCATTCAATCACGTTCTAATCAACTTTTCAATTAATAAGATTGAATTCAATTAATCAGTTTCAATTCATGTTTCGAATGAACATCTAATCAAATGAGGATTCAAAAAAACCCAATTTTAATTTCGATTACAATTATGCTATGCTTTTATTGCTGACTCATATTCTTCTCTTCTAATGCCCTGTCTATAACTCAGATCTGGTTGAGTGTTCCAGTATTCAAACATTTGTTGTGTTTGTATACTCATTTCATAATTTCTCCAATCTTCAGCATCATCAACTTGGACTCATCTTAGTGGACTAGGTCCCATATTCAGATTGTAATCATTACTATCCAAAGCTGCTGCTGTTTTATCACCACCTTTTTCACCTTGCATTTCAATCAAGGTTTCTAGAATATCACTTACTAGATTTTCAGTTTCTATAGCATCCGCATTCTCTTCTTCGTCATCAGCCTCATTCTCTTCTTCATCACCCTGATCATCTCCATCATCTTCTTCAATGTCAGTCAATGGCCCGTTGTTATAAAGATGATTTTCCATCTCTGCAAGTGAACTAGTATTTATGTAAGTAACTGCCGGTATGCTGATTTGTATTTCAGATGGATGTCTCTTGTTGTATTCATGTGTGTAGATAACCTGTTTATTTTAAAACAGTTAAATGTGTTAGAAAACATAAATGCGTTTAAATTAAAAGTAAGTGCATCCAAAATTGTCAATCAAATAAAATCAAATGTGTTTAAAAGCTACTGTTAGTGCGTTTGAAGTCTTACACTCAACATTACAATTGGACCATTATATTGGTCTTCTTTCCATCCTGCCTTTGTTATTCTCAGACATTCTATCAGGTAAGTGCACCAATCCATATTTGGAATGTCTGCCTCATCATCCACCCCATGCAAAAAGTTTTGATTGATTGTTGTTGACTTTGTGATCTCACCGAAAACTGTGTTCCATAACACAAGAAAATTCAATTTAAATAGCCGTCCACCCCTTGGTTGTTCCCTAACAACCGGTGTTACCATCGCAACACTTACTATCTTTTTCTCAAATTGACTCTTGAACTCATCTATTGTAGAGTCAGAACCTTTCCTTGCCCTACTTTTTTCGAGAACCGGTTTCTTTCCCATTGGTATCCCTAAAGCTTCATGTACCAATGTAGGTGTGATCTGATTTTTCAATTTCCTGCATTTAGTTCGTTTCTTCCCTTGTCATAATTGACTAACAACCGTAACCCAAGGCTGTTGATATATGTTCAATCTTAATGTCCAACACAGATCCAAACCCTATCTTTCTAACTTCTTCCTTCTGTTTATCTGTGTAGTCTTGGATGCTTTCAATAAACTCAGCAGGAGAGCATCTTATTTTTAACTTTTTACCTATGTATTGCACAAACTCCCTTTCCTGTATTTTCTTCACCTTCTTCTTAGGTTCATCTATTTTCAGCTTTTTCTGTGGCCTCTGGAAATCTTCATCAGATGATTCTGGAGTTTCTTCAACAACTTGTTTTTTTTGTTTCGACAATTTGTTTCTGTTTCTTCAACTATTGTCTCATCTTTTCAATATCAACTTTCAAATTCTTAGCAGCTTCTTTGTTTACCTTTTCAACCTTTTTTTTAATTTTAATTAAATTTTTCAATGGTTGATATTCGAAATCATCATCATCTGATGTTACATTTGGTCCTGTATAAACAATGAACATATCATTTATTTAAACGCACTAATGAAATAATACAGACGCACCAATTAAAAATAATACGACATTTGCAGACGCACCTATTAAAACTTTACTAAACATACAGACGCACTCATCAAACCTAAATAAAACTAAACATTCAGATGAACTCATACTAAACATACATACGCATTCATATCCTAATTGAGACGCACTCATACTAAACAAACAGACGCACTCATCAAACCTAAATAAAACTAAACATACAAACGCACTCAGCAAAAAAATACAGACGCACTAACACATAACATACAAACTATAAAACTGGCTGTAATAAAAAACTGACTGTAATTTAGCAAGTAATATCCACATGCAAATAACCTAAGTGCGTCTCATCAAAAATTAAGTGCTATTTTGTTTGTTGAATCAACTATACCTTTACTTTGTTTTGACTTTGTTTTGTTATGTTTAGCTTCTCTTCTTCTTTCCACATATTTGTCTGATTTCATTTTCAAAAAAATAAATAAATTAAATAATTAAATAAATCAAAACGAGATGAAAAAGTGAAAATGTAATCATAAAACGCATCTGATTGTCGTTTTGAAGACATTATGCTTTGTTTTTTTTTGTTCGTCACTCCGGTTGTTGAATCGTGTTTGTGCATGTTTTTGTTTGATTTTGTGGTGTAATAAACCCTAATTAAATGATGGTTTGATGATTTTGTTTATCAATTTTAGTAATAACCGTCGCTGGGTTTGAATTGGCGGTTCTAATTCGTAATTTTTAAAACACGTTTAATTTTGTTTTGACTAACTTACCCCTGGTTTGATTTAAAAGCCTATGGTTAGATGATCTGATCAGTTTATAATCTAATGGTCCAAATTGCTTCTTATGTGTGACACCCGGCACGTTTAGGTTAACATTTTATAGAACACATAAGTCTACCTTAGCGAAAAACGTTTTCAAACATACTTAACTAGGTCAGTTGAGTCGTTATGATGGTTCCGCGAATCATCGGGAGTCGTTACAATGATCCACGGGATCATTGGGAGTCGGTTCCTTAACCATGTGAACACGGATTAGTGATTTGTAGAATCGTCAGGTTTC
Source organism: Ambrosia trifida (assembly GCA_028751855.1). NCBI lineage: Eukaryota > Viridiplantae > Streptophyta > Magnoliopsida > Asterales > Asteraceae > Ambrosia > Ambrosia trifida. Next base: position 80,990,839 of record CM054130.1, read on the forward strand.
ACGCACACACGTAAATCTCGAGTCCCGGGAATTGGTGAACAGATGGGAACGTGTTAGTTATCATGCATTATGTGCTTACAATCATTATATGACTTGCCGGTATGTGAATACGTGTTTATATGTGTTAAAATAGCGATTATGCGTAATTGCATGACATTATAGGTGATTACGCGTAATTGCCAATAGGTATAGGCAATTAGAGCCTAATCGCCAATAGGTATAGGCGATTAGAGCCTAATCTCCAATAGGTATAGGCGATTAGAGCTCCAATCGCTAGTAGTACATGCGATTAGAGCTCCAATCGCTAGTAGTACATGCGATTAGGAATTTTAATCGCCTGTACTGCTGCGTAATCGCCTGATGCGTACTAAACGACTAGAAACGCCTATAAATACCCCCTTATGTTTTAAAACATCATTTGTGAAACCCTAATACACCCCAAAGCCACCCCACACCTTATTCAACCTCTAAACCACGTTTTTTTTATCAAGAAATCACATTTCCAAGCTTTACATCTCATAATCTTACAATTTCAAGGTGTGTTCTTCATCCCAAACCTTTGTAATGATATTGTTTTGATCCCTAAAGGTCCAAACCTAATTTCTAAACATTTGTGTCTTTGAAAACTCATTAAAATCAGTTTCTAAACAAACCCAAACCTCTATGTTTGTTATATGTGATGTATTCATGCAAGATAGGATTTTTATCATTTAAACATGGTTGTTCTTGTATTATTAATATGTTTCTGATCTAAATGAGTTCATATGATGATTAACCTAGGAGTTTGAAGATCCATAGTTGTGTATTATTGATATTAGGCGTTTTGACCCGTTTGAATGATTATGAAGGATTGATGATGATATGTTGTGTTTTTTTTATTGTTTAAGGTTAGGGTTTACTCTAGGATGATGCTAGAACAGTAGGATATTGTCGGACAACGTCATTATGTGATGAAATCCGGATATATGCTATTTAGGGTAAGTTTTGCATGAGGATGTGATGTTTACATGATAATTATGCTATTTTGGGAAAACACATGCATTCGGGACGGCTAGGATGATGATAAATTAGGGGTTTTTGCTTGAAATAGTTGGATTAATGTTTTGGGTTTGATATTGGGTGTTCCCACATGTTTCGGATCTGATTTGGAGGGTTAAACGCGCAAAAAGGCGGCATAGTGCAGTAGGGGCGAATAGGAAGTTCTATTCGCCTGTATTAAGGGCGATTGGCCCCCAATCGCATGAACTATAGGCGATTGGGAGCCCAATCGCCAGTATGTCTGGAAAATACAATCCTAATCGCCAGTTTGACTCTCCTAATCACCAGTTGACTTTTCCTAATTGCATGTTTGATTCCTAATCGCGTGTATTGCTGCTGTATGTATATTTTAACATCCCGAAACACGGTTTGACACTTAGGAACATGTTAGGAACCCCGTGACATGTCTAATAACTTGGTAACACGTGTTCGGACTTGTTTATGCGTTAATTGGGCGTTATGCTAGATAGGGTGAATGTTTGCACATGCTAAGTGTTTAATTGCATAAGTTGCATGATATCTTGTATGTGGCTAACACGTGGGATGTCGGGTCACCAATGGGATGTCGGGTATTGTCTGGTTTGGTCGGTTTACTGTTTAAACATGTTTTCAACATACACGGTCACGGTCTGGACAATCGGGGACTAGTTAACCTTCGGGTTAGTAGTCAATACACTTATTTAAACTCATTGATAGGTTGTCACTAGGTTGGGTCATCATACATGTGTTGAAATTCTAAGTATCTGAAGGCGCACTCTTAGGTGAGTTTCACGGCCCCACTCTTTTACTGGTTTTACATTTTCGGGGGAGAAAACATGCTGTGTCCTTTATACGTGTGTCAATTGTGTTCGCAAGTTCATTACGTTTGGGAGGGTTCATTTGGGTTCAAGGTATTTATTTATGTTCAGTATTATATGGCCTATGTTGTGGTAGTTCGTTAGCCGCGATGTGGTAGTTCGTTAGCACCTAAGTGGTAGTTCGTTAGCTATGATATGGTAGTTCGTTGACCATGGGATGGTAGTCCGTTAGCTATGATAAAGTAGTTTGTTGACCATGGGATGGTAGTTCGTTAACCGCGGTGGGCGATAGTTAGGTTGGGAGGTTCGTTATGGAGTTCAAACGTTTAACGAGTGTTTTCATCGGTTGATTGTATCATGATAGTCTTTCAAAAGCTCATGAAACGTTTTTACTTAAAAACCTGTGAACTCACCGGCATTATTTGCTGACGTTCTTTAGCATGTTTTTCTCAGGTCGCTAAGGTAGCAGCTATCGGTAGGCGCACGGAGTCTCACGACGTCTAGGATTCACTTGCACGTCCTTTAGTACTTTCAGACTTTTTACGTTTTACTTTCGGTTGTAATAAAGTTTACGCTTCTGCAACAATGATTAGATTTTTGAAAACTTAATGGGCGATTTACGTTGTTTCCATATCATTTAGTTGTCGTTTATTGTGACCGTTGACTTGGATCCTGGTGTGTCACGCGTCTCGCGGTAAAACTTTGAGGGTGTGACATTATGCTTCTTATGTTAAGAGACTTTGTACAATATCTCTTCCCATAATATTAAACAAGTAAAAAAAAAGTTATAATGAAGAAGACAAAAAAAAGTTTATTATTAAGGGTGAAATAAAATAAGTAAAAAAATACATTTTAAACTTTTTGAATTAATGGCGTGGGCCATGGGTGTATCTCCTAATACAGTGGGTGTATATTTCCATAATCCCTTTTAATCTTGACCATTAACACTCATTATCTTTTTCTTGGTTTTCGAATGACCAAATTTAACACTAATCATCTTACGCGGCCCTTTGAGCGGACGATTTGAATAAAAAGATTGCAAACAGGTAAGGTGTTTAGTGATGTTTTTTATTTTAATATTAACTAGTGAGATTCCCCGGTGTTATGCAGCGAAAATTCGGTTGGTTTTGATTAAGTTGTTATGGAACTGGCACTCACTATAGTAACCGAAAGAGACCTAAAATGAAAAAAAAAACGAGATATACCCAAAAGAATATCGACACGATCTATAAAAATGAATGCATGTACCAGTTCCGATAATACCAATCTTGTATCAATGTTGTTGGATTAGAATCGGTTTGTTCGTCAAGGTCCAACACAGTAACCTGCCTAGGCATTGAATTAAATTTATATCGAAACATAGATTAAAAAAAATGTTAGTGATGGTTTATTCAACATTTTATAAAACATTATATTTTAAAAGCTAAAATTTTAAATAAATATGAAGTTAATTATAAATGTTAAAATAATCAAATTTAATTAAACTGAAAAAGGATAAACAAACTAAAAGTTAAAATGATAAAGCTTGATTTTTATATGCCTATATGTGCAAAAGAAAGACGCACGCCCAAGACACCAAAAAGCAAAAACTAGAAAATCAAAATTAACACATAATCGCCAATGCAAGAAAATGATTATTTGTTTCGTAAAATTCAAAAGTACAGAAAATCAACTATTCCTCATCGTCGGTACATATTATAGAGATAACTTTATATTCGTTTCAAACAATGTAATGAGTTTTTTTTAATTGGAATGTGGATTTCATTTGTTATAATGATCGTTTCAACAAAATAAAAGAATTAGAATACCAATTCCTTTCTTCTTATGTATTTGGTTGGTAAGGAATTAGAACCGGAAATGAATTCCTTTAATTAAATAAATTCAAAATCTTTCTAAAAAGAGAAGGAATTCAAGTAAAGTCACCTCCCAATGAGCACGAGTCATTATTGTTGAACACCTGAACCCAGTGTCTGAGATTCAGTTTTTTGAGCCTGCCTAGAGTGGAGAAATACGATGATTAATCGATTAATATATGTTTTAACAAGTAGCAATTTTAGTTTGCCTATTTTTGTGTTTATTTACATATTTAATCACAATAATAGTTTTTATTTCATTATTTGATTAGCACATAGTAATCATAAATTAACTTTTTCATATAGTAATTCAACAAAATCCATAGAACTAGTTCACACCTCACTTTTCTTTACGGGTTTTTGACTGAGAAAGGTAAGGGCAATTGTCACTAAAACATTCTCCGCCTACACAACCACAATATGTACAACGTTTGCAAAGTGGTAGACAATCAGAAGTCCTTTTGCAACGTCTAGGACCAACATATTGAACCGCCGTCGTCTCCAGCCACATCCCTTCACACATGATTCGTATTATCGAAATATTAGATGAAACAAGATGAAAACCCTAAAAAAGATAACATCAATAGAAGCTTAGCAAAGAATAAAAGTTGCTTTAGTCACCAGATGAAACGAGGACGAACATCATGAATATAATCAAAACTTGTTGTACCTTCTCCATCCTTTTTCTTCAATGTTTTCTCCCTAATACATACATGGTATATATAGACAAGCATAGCAATGATATTACCTCACAAGTTATATGATATGATATGATATGTTATGTTATGTTATGGTGGGATAAGACTCAGGGACTAATAGGTCCTGGGTTCGAATCTCACAAGGGGGTTTTTCTCATAATTATGAGTTTCCTCCTGAATTGGTGATTTGGTGGTGGAATATGATCGCGTTGTAACACTGGTGGCACGATGATACTCCAGTAGTCCGTGAGTGATTCCAATTGGCGGTTCAAAAAAAAAAAAAAGGTCATCTCAATGCCAAAATTATTGTATTTATATTGGGACATGTATACTAATTACGTGTAGCATATAAAAGAATGCCGATTTGGGGATGAATTAATAACGCAGGACTAATATTAGTGACACACATGGTAAATTCTTTATCCTATCATACAAGTCGTTAACACAAAGATATGCCGTTTCAAAAGAAAAAAATCGCACTTTTTTTTAACGACAAATTTTTATTACACCTTTATTCCACCTCACCTTGCATTTGAAAGGATTTGTAAGGGGGACACCATACGCACTGATGACCAACTCCAACTAATTACCATCTGCTATTAATTGCGCAATCGACATATGATAATTTAGCATATTCTGTAATGCCTCATCGTGGCTCAACCCCTTGAACTTTGCATAAGGTTTTGCCCGTTAGCCGCTACGCCGCCAAGTCGTTAAATTATAGAGTTAATTACATTGTTAGCATATGTGGTTTTCATGAAATTTCAATATCATGTACTAAGAGGTTAGAGTAACAAGTTGAGGTATTGACTTTTTAATTTGTTATAATCTCATGTATTAAGCACTAACACCGTTAAAAACTAACGATCATGACCTTCATATGCCCCAAGTGTGAGGGTATTTTTGTCCATTCACATATTAAAACTTTAAACTCTAAAATAAGAAAGTTAAAACCTCAACCTGTTTTTAGGGGGTGTTTGGGATTGATTATTCAAAATAGATTATGTGTTTTGGAAAAGCAGGGGTGGAGCTGCTTATAGATTATTGCGTTTTGATAGACTACAAAACTGATTATCTGCGTTTTCAAAATGCAATACAAACACTAAAAACTGATTATCTGTGTTTTCAAAACGCAATAATCTAAAAATCAGATTCAAAACGCAATCCCAAACACCCTCTTAATTTACTTTTCAAATTTTAGTTATCTGATTATTTTATGTAATACGGCAAAAGTATTTGAAAAATCAAAAATGAAAAATTTTAAACTACTATTATTACAAAATATTTTATAATTAGTAAATAATTAAAGTTCTTATAACATGCTATCCTTGTATTTAACATTTTAGATATTTCTTTAAACATGTATGTTATTATTTATTTATTTTCTTGCAATATATTAAAGACACAACACATCATGAATCCCTATATAATCTAAGCGCAATCATACTAGCAGTCACATACAAGACGACATTGATATTGTCTAGAAACAAATGTAATACTAGCATCTAGAGTTGATTAATTAAGACATGGAACAAACTCCATTGAAGATGATGTTCTTGATCATGCTATTGATATTCGTCTCTGGTACTCTCCCTCTATGTGTTTGTAACTTGTTCCTTTGTCTTAAATCTTTTGCATACAAATTTATAAACATGATAGTTTGATTAAGCAATTGAATTTTGACTTGTAGGTATTCAAACATCTTGTGCTTTGGCTGATAAAAGATTAGTGATCCAACAACCACAATTTGTTACCAGTCAATACAACATGAACAAACGTGCAGTTCCTAGTTGGTGTACAAAGGACTCGGATTGCAAATATACTTGTCGTGGTATAGGGATACCTTATTGTGTTAACAATTACTGTTCATGTCACAACTGAAATTTATGCACTCATATATTTCTTTCTTTTTTCTTATGAATCTAAATCATTTTTTTATGACGAATGTTACATAATCTTTATTTTTAATTTACACCTAATATACCCTATGACAGAAATCAAATCTCTCCCCAAGTGGCATAAAGCCTCTATCACCCGGCTAAAGCTAGAATCTAAATCATATGATCTCTACAACTGATGATCACTAACTACCCCCCCCCAAAATAATTATATCAATTAAAAATGATATTAGATGATATATGTAGGATGAATTTCAACATATGCAGGATAAACATATGATAATTTCGATATGTGTGGGATAAGGTTTGATATGTGATCGATGTCGTTTGGTCTGTCAAAAGAATAAAAATAAGTAGTAAGTGGAAGTCGAGTAGTCTCTATACAGAATCGGTGGAAAGTAAAGTTTTTAACTAATTTAACTATTTATCTAATTTATTTCTTTGATTGTTATGGAAAATTATAAAAACTAATAACTTTGACTTCTAGATAAAAACAATAATACTGTAACACCCCAAATTTTACCAAAACACGTCTTATGCTAATACGAATGCTTTGGGTTTAATTACTCCAACGAATAACAAATAATACCAAGCTCCCTAATCGGGGGAATTAAACCCATTAATTTTATAAGCTAGACAAGGCTTAAACACTTAAATGGGACTAAGTTAGTGGTTAACTTGGTAAAACAATTGTGTGATCTTGAGGGGCTAAACCGGTCAAGTCATCAAACTTGACTAAACATAAAAAAATATATGAAATACATAAGTGTATGTGTGTGTGCATCGATTATTTTCATCAGAGGATGAAAACATACACACAAAACACACACACCACACCTACAACTCATAAATCTTGTGCAATCCAAGCCAAAGCAAGAAGAAATCTCATGCATAATGCAATTTCTCATCATCTAAGGCATGACAATCACCAAGGTACTCTTTTATTTGACCTAAATTGATCCATTCTTCATGAACTAGTTTTATGAAATTTTAGGGTGCTTTCAAAAACGGGATTCATAGGAGTATAAAGGTTACCCTCATGATTAGGGAGCCTAATAGCACATAATCATGTGACAAAAACACCTAGGGTGGCTTGAAATCAGATTTTAGTTGAAGAATTGTTCTATGTATTAAATGGGTTTTTGCCCTAGATATGAACCATACAAGGATATGGTGAAATCTTTTTTAAGTTGTTATTTTTATGCTTTTTAATTGTTACAAATCAAAGTGATCAATTGTTGATGATTAGATAGTCAAATGGGAAAGTTTGAGAAGTCCATAAGGCTTAGAATTCACTTGCAAAAAAAGTGCACATGAAGTGTTTGATAAAATGCCTACATGAAACTTGAATTCGGTCAAATAGTGTAAAATTGTATGAAATTCGTTACTCTTGACAGCCCTAGGTGACCATCTTGTAAAGGCTGTATCTCATTCGTTATTAGGAGTTAGAAGGCGAGCCTTATATCGTTCAAAAGTTTGTTGCACATATTACATTTCATATTTAGTCATAAGAAGCTGATTCTGAGTTGTAGTGGGTCAAAACAGCATCTAAAGTTAACATTTTAGTTTTGACAGCAAAGCTGTTTGGTCAAAAATATGTTTCTGACCTGATCTTAAAATATTCATATAAAATCATAGAAAAATCGTTAGGAGTTGTTCTTTATATGCCTAGAAAGTTATTTGAACGAAGCACAATCCATCTTTGAACATGTTCAACTAATTCAGACTTTAAATGGGTCAAAATGGTCAATTACAGCAGCTGAAAATGAAATCGCTGCACATAATATGTTTTTGATCTGATCTTCAAATATTCATATAACATCATAGAAAAATCATTAGGATGCGTTTTTTATATGTCTGGAAAGCTCTTTGAACGTAGCACATTTTGTATTTGAAAGTCGAACTCAGATTGTGGGGTTTAGAAGGGGTAAAAGCAACCCGAACAGCTGCTGCGCAAAAAGTGCAGCAGTGAAAATAAGGTGTTTTATAAACTTAACACATGTGATTGTCTAGATACCCATTTCCTTAGCACTAAATGTTTTTTAGGATGAGATGGGTATATGGAATGAAAGCTTAGTACTTGTGTGCATCATTGCCTAAGCTAGTTTACATGAATATGTTTATGGACAGTTTGACTTTTAGGAGTCAAACTGACCCAAACTCAAACCTAGATGAAACGGTGTGAATAAACTCATGAGATGTGTTAGTTATTGGAAATGATGACTAACTTGATTAATCATATGAGTATAGTGAAGGTTGATTGTAACACCCCAATCGATGGCGGAAACATCGAGGTGTCACTTATTGACGATTGTTCAGTAGCTCATGGTAAATAATAAATTTCATTAAGTGATTTAAATAAATTACATACAATTGTTCTAAGAATTTGTACATCAAAATAATAAAAAAAAAAAAAAATACTAGCTACACATCTTCAAGCATTAACTCTAATCTTCAAGCAATTGCTATAACCTGAAACATGTTAAGTTTGAAAATATTTTGGGTCTACAAAAGTTGGTGAGAATTACATAGGTTTGAATATTGAAATAAAATTTGTACAATTCGAGTGTTATGGCAAGTCTAGTCCATATGTGAAAACAATACTACCCGGTAAATCGTGTGCATAATCAAACCTTGTGACTAGAATATTGTGGTCCATCCCATACGCATATGGTTCACTCGTTTATGTTGCGATAACAATCACCCACGCTACCCATACTGGAGGTAGCGTATCCGGGTGGGGTTGTCAGTCCAATAGATCTATCATTGTGTATCGTTGGCTTGTACGGAGTTAATGATTATGCTAGAATAATTGTGCTTACCATAGTAATGTTTAAGACATAATGCAACATATAATAACACATAGACACTTATGTTGAATTGTAAATTGATGTTGTAACATGTTTCACCCCAAAATAGTGAAATGGTAAAAGGGGCTATGTAAACTCACCTGAAATTCACTGTGTAAGTACTAGCAAGTAGCAATAAGTCTGAACTTGGATTAATTGAACTCTTGTATCCTATTACAAATAAACGATACCTTAAATTCTAATGCAGATAAGCTTGTTTTGTTTCTTAGTTGTAAAGATAGTTTATTCAACTACCTAGACTCGCATTGAACGAATGCGCATCTTAATGTGTGTATGACTTAACGAACTGATTGTACTTGGTTTAGTTTCTAGAAACTATATGTGAATGTATAGTTATCTACAATATATGTTTTATTATGATATATTCAGGATTTCCCGACTTGAGACTAGTTGTAAAAAAAGCATTTAGACTAGTGAAAATAATGCACATGTAACTTGATTCGCGTTTTAGTTTGTTTGAAGACCAGATAATATATGCATTATGTTTATTTATGTACGCTTTTATATCATGACGAAATAAAGTTTGAATAGCGTCTATTTGTAAAATATAGCTTCTTTTGTACAAAATTTATAGTTATATTTTGTAAAAATTTGGGCAGAGTTTCCTCTGTTTTTGTATAAAACCGACAACTCACGTTGTCTATACTTTTTCCAAATCAATCAAATGGACACGTATACTCGACGCGTGGTTTAACTTGTTAAAACTATAATATGCGAGGAATTATACTTTTCGACAAGTAAAAATAAATATATAGTCCAACATTTGATAGTTGTCATAATAATATAACCATAAGTTAGTCGTTATTTGATTCGTCAAGCTCACAAATAAATAGTTTTTGTTACAATTCGGTTCGGTTCGATTCGTCTTTAGAATAAATATTTATATACAATATACTCAAAATAAATAACTAAGGTCGTGGCGCGCGTTATACCTTCCCGAGTCGGGTATTTGCCTCGTAACCCGTGTTGACAGATTTGATGGTTTGACCACTGTTGACCAGAAGTTTGACCAGACCTGAAACGTTTGACCACGTGTTGGCACGTTGTCTCGACAACCCGAATCTACTCCAAACAATTAAACCCGAAAAGGAATAAGCCAACCGAGGAGCAGAAACTCAACTCTCCAGCCACTACAGCCGGCATGACCGTCTCCGGTCACCGAACCTGAACCGGACTCAACGACCACCAAAAACCAAACCGGAGCCCATGACCATTACTGGTCACGACACCTAGCTGACCCGGAACCAAATCGAACCAAGATCACCACCGCCGTAGCTACACTTTCTGACCCGGAACAAGAGACTTAACTGGAACCCAACCATTCCCGGTCGTTGTTACTGTAGCGGCACCTTATCCTCCCGGAAATCACCACGAAATCAGACCAAATCTGGCTCGTGCCTAAACACCACTATACCCAGCCTGAGTACTAAACCATCACCAACCGGCCGTAGATTAACCCCTTTCTATCCTAACCTTTACGCCGCCACTGTATCATTCCGATGGTTGTTGCGCGAGTCATCTAGAGGGGTGGGGGTAGTGATTCTGTTGCTCGGGTGGTGGTTGTAGCTGCTGCCGCTGCTTGTTAGAGAGGGAAGAGAGATAAACTCGGGTTGTGGGAGGAGATGAAGAAGGAATGGGGAAGTAGATGGCTATTGTGATGGTTGTGTTGAATGAGTGCAAGGAAGGAAGAAGGTAAGGGTAGTGGTGGTGGCTAGGGTTTTGGGGAAGAAGGATTAAGAAAGTAGGAGGTGGCTTAAGGTGTTTAAATAATAAATATGTAGGGTTAGCTAGGTGGGTTAGATGGATGTGAACCGCATATACGAACCCGTTAATGATTGGCGTCTCGTTTTTAATTTAAATTCGTTTAATTAGTAGAATAATTATTTTATGTAACTTATTTATATTATTCGATTCAAAACGAGTATTTGGAATGTATATCATATTTAAATTTGTTAGATTTAGAATCGACTAGTCGTTTAATATCCGATGTATTCTCACCGCGTCACTATATGACGCAATTAAGTAATTTAATTTGTGGGTGAGTAATAATAAAAAAATATTTCTTGTTAATTAGGTATTATCGTGAAAGAAATTTCAACAGTTGTGCGAATATAATATAAATATATATTATTATTTATTTATTTTTTTTTATAAAATAGCGGGGCGTTACATTGATCTTGTCAAGCTAGGTGCAAGCTTGGAAAGGACGGATCAACAAGCAAACAGGTCAAGCGAATACAGGCCTTAAGTGCAAGGAAATGAGATGAATACAAGGTAAGTTTTACTTACATTATTAGATTATAAATATGGCTTAAGTGTTGTATACATTGGTTTTAATCTTATGTGGGTAATAAAGGTAAACCCCAAAGAGGTGAAATCCCTTAATTGGGTCTATTTATGTGAACTCGTATCAAAATAAGATATATGGTACTAAATTAAACAATAAGATGTGACCGAATGGTGAAATCCATCAAACGGGTCAATTAGTAAGGATATGTGGAAAATGATGTTTTAATTGCAATGAATAAATGAAATCAATGGAATGAAGTAGTTAGACAGTTTGCTAAATGGGTCAAGTGTTGTTGTCACTTGAACCATAGATAAAAACTTGGATAGCATAGTGTTAGCCTTAATGGGTCCTGATGTATTGTAAAATACATCTATTTCCTGTGTAAAGTTTGTATAGTTTTCGAGTCGTTTAAGTAGTATTTTTATTAGTTTTAGGCTTGTACCGGTCTATTTTATTTAGTATAGGTTTTTATAGATTTTTTTTAGTTTTGAGCCAGTTTTAGCGCTTATTTATTTATTTTCTATTTTGGTAGGTGTTCAAATGGACGTTGGAGCATAAACGAGCAACTTTGATGAAGTCAAGAACACCCGAGTCTATAGAGCCGAGTCATAATAATAATAATAATAATAATAATAAAATAAAAAATAGAACATGAAACGTGACTTTGTCACTGCAAAATGGCCAAGGCCCAATCCAAAAAGAGGGGAGCACAATAATTAGAGTAAGAGGGCCGCACATTATAATTAATTAGGGGAGTTGAGCAGATAGAATGATTATCTGGGAGAATTATTATTATATTGTTCACCAAATCAAAACTACCATTTTAAGCCTTAAAAAATTGTTTTACATCTAATCTCAGCCGTCCAAACGTGTCGGTTACTTCTGAGATTAAATCTTAGCCGTAATAAACCGGTAGTTATTCCAGAAATTTGGCGGTTTCTTTTTGTGATGAGCGGTTTTCCAGTGGCCCCTTTTGTAGCCGAGTTTTCTGCATAAATTCCGTCTTCCTCGCTCCACACTTCTACCCGTCATTCCCGGCTCTGTTAAATAACCGTGCATAACTCCAACTCCACATTCATTCATCCTCACACCCCAAAATTCCAATTTTGGCTTTCATAAATCAACACTGTATTCCCCTCCCACAATTGGTGATTATTCCTGATCAGTCACCGTCTCCATCTAGTGATTTCATCCACAGGTATGTTTTGAAAACCAAATCTAACTTGAAGCTTTGATGATTCTTCGCCCTCTCCCTTGCGTCTGATTTTCATCCACATGTAGACTTTTTGAAAACACACCCTAACTTCCTATTTAACATGCAAATGGCAAACTGAAAGTATGTGTAATTGGATTTAAAGGGATAAAATTGCACAAAGGTCGTCTTGTAATCGGTGCATTAATGGAGTTCTCAAAAATTCAAAGTCAGTGGGGTGACTCTTGAAATTAACGATTCAAGTTGGTGGGAATTTGACAAATCAATTATTCCATCGTTGCTTAAAAAATAATGTTTCTTTAGATTAAGTCTAATCAAATTCAGATTACAAATGAAGTACGAATTCGATTCTTGAAGTTTAATAGCTAATGAGATTATTATTCTTTGCAGGTTTTAACATGGAGACTATTAAGTAAAAAATTTCTTATATTGCCTTTCATAAAAAACATAGGTGAACTAAAACCTTAAAAGTTTATTCATGTTCATAGTTTGATATTTCTGCGTTTAATTACTTGAATGCTATATATACTTACTATGTCAGGATGAGTTAAGAGATGCAGCTCTCCTTGTGTTCTGATAATGATTATTGGAAGCGCTTTTTCGATCGAATGCGAAGGAGATTTGATGCGTAAGTTTTTTTTTCTCTGTTTTGATTTTTATTTAAACTAGTGTGTTTCAAGGCACGCTTTGCGCGCCTTACAATTTTGTCGTAGCGCGTTGCGCGATATGTGACCGTGACTTTAAACATAATTTTGCACAGTATGTAATCTAACTGTACATTAAAGTGCATTAAGGTTGGATGTGTAAGGGTGCTTGTAAAGTTGTCGAGGGTTAACACAGGCGCAACTCTTGATCTGTGTTGTTGCCTTTCATCATTGCCCGTATACGAAAACCCTGTTTTAAGCATTATTCACAAATAAATTTTAGTTAGTGTGAATGACAAAGAGCATATTTAGACAATAATAGATGAGTTAACGACATTTTGTTGAGTAGGATATGGACATGGTGGTGGCCCATCCCACCATGGCCAGGAACTGCAGCCGCCGTAGCCTTGGGTACCGCTGCCGGTACCATTGCGATTGCCAGAGAACCTGCTACGACCACGTCCATTCCGCTGGTTTCGACCACGACCTCTGCCCCGATAATTTTGTCGCTGACCCGATTGTTCCTATGGCATGTTTACTGAATGAAAATCAACCTATTGCTGCTGCTGACCCGTGAACTGCTGCTGACCCGTAACCTGCTGATGTCCTGCAACCGGCTGATGACCCACCACAGGTCCGTTTGGTGGGTTGCCCTGATTCGCAACAAAGACAGACCCATTATTTTGTCGGGCCGATTGTCGTTGGTGCTCCAGTTGAACCATGTCAACAGCCTCATCCCAAGTTGTTTTTGACTGATTGATAAACGACGCCGTGGTGTCGTATTCCTGGGGTAGCCCGTGAACCATTTGAAGAAGTTGCTATTTCTGCAGGCGTGAAAGCACAGATCCTATTGTCGTTGTTTAAAACGTGTTTATAAATGCAAGCACCTTATGGATTTAGTATTAGGACATGACATGCAGACAATTAATACCACAATCAGACATGAACTTTAACAAAACTAACCATAAGGTTATTTCAAGTGTTGACTAACCTGAATGATGTCCTGATCATACTTTCAATCAGTTTACATAAGGCGCATGATGTCAAAATGCCGACCAAAGCGCACAGAAAATTGACATAAGACGCATTCCATTCAATTTACTCTGCAACATACATGAGAAGTTTTTGTGCATTAGGATGTTGTTCAGTAAGCATTTTTAGGTTGTACACGTAGGTTATTCAAATATTAAAGCATGAGCTTATTTAGTGCTAGAAAACTTTAAGAACTAAATAAAAAAATCATACAATAAATTGCGCCTCACGTACAAAAAGCAATGCACCAAGCGCCTCGGTTTCATACATCGTTGCCATTCTCACTTCTCAGGTTTTAAAACCAAGCTGGTCCTAAAGTACTCATTGCAGGAAAAAGCCAGCAATAGCCACCTAAATACACAATAGCATCAACGAACGCAGGAACCACACACATGATCGAAATCGCCATCCAGTCCGCCCCTAATTTTTAAGTTCCCGAAACGAAAATGTTAATAGAATAACCCTGTCTTATTCTAATACAATTAATTAACCAAACTTACATCCATTAAACTCAAACATGATATCTTTTCTCTCTTTTAATTTAGAATCCTATACAGTTATGAACTTCTTTCATATCAATAACCTATACATCTAATTATCTAAATTGAATTAAGCTAAGGAATGACACTTCAAATTGGTGGATCAAACTTTAAAACAGAAGGCCGAAACATTTAAACTAATAATAATAATAATAATAATAATAATAATAATAAAAACTCTTGGGATATATATATATATACTTTCTAGAATATTTGGATATGAGTAATTAAGTAGTGATTCCTAATGTGCTAAACATGATTACTAATGTGCTAAACATGATTACTAATGTGCATAACCGTTTTGCCGTTTGTTTCAAGGTTTGGTGAAGACTCAGTGCAGTATCAAGTCGCGGGGCAGAAGTAAAAGCTCAACTTTATTATGCAGCTCAAATTATGGGATTTTGCGCAGATTTATATGGTTTTTTTGGGTATATAGGTAGGAGCGCCGACGACTTAAAGTGCAGCTCCTATGACTCGCAAATGGTAGGTTGCGGACTGCAGGGTAAAGGCTTATGGAAGGTGCAGCCAGTATAGGTTTTTATGGTCCCGGTATATCACATAAAGGAGCGAGGTGACTTATAGTACAACTCCTATAAATCTCTAAGGGTATGGTGCGGACTGCAGTGTAAAGGATCTTTTGTAGGAGCAGCCCGTTTTGTTGTTATGGTTCCAATATATCATGAAAGGGATGCAAATAGTCTGCAGCAAAAGATGGTTTTGGAAAGGGTGTTGTAAATCGGTTTGGTTTGGTTTTTGGCTAAATGACCTCTCTTTTAAATAGCATTTTGATCATACCTCATAAATGAACCTAGATTGTAAATATTTTGTATGATCTTAATAGCCGCTAGTCCTAAAACTACACAACACGCTTGGGTTTTCGGGTTATCATGTTTGGCAACTCAAGTTAATTTTGAGTGGATCTTAGTTTTAGATACTTTTGCTTAATGGCTTAGTGAAGTCGATATTTAGTGATCATATCATATTTTTTCTTTACAAAGTGTTATGTTCCCGGTTTCCTATACTTTGCATAGGAACTTAACATAATACATGTGGATTATAATAAAAAATTATAGAGGTGTCTAGGATTTTTTACACATATATATTACTCTTTAACTAAAAAATTTGGTTGAATTTGTTAATATGGTTTTCAACCGAAACTGCAATCGAGTTATCATTCAAAGTATCAATAATTTGGATTGTCATTGCTCTTCTTCGGTTTGGTTTGGTTTTTGGCTAAATTACAAATTAACTGATAACCGAACGAAGCATACCCTTAATAAATTTTGAGTTAAAATGTACAACAATTAACCAACTTATGCGCCTACTCATTCCAGTTGGATAGGACGTTATCGAGATTTTCAATGTACACAGTTTGAATGTAATAAGTTTTATTGTGTTAAACTTCTTAATCTTAATAATCTAAAAAGTTGTTTAATTTAATGATGATCTGATTAAATTTTTTGTAATGTTTTTAAAGCTTGTGCGTTTAGAGAGCATCATAAATGTGCTCCAATGTCGAAAGATAGGAAAATAATATGGATAAGAAAAGTTGGTGGCCTTCTATCGGTTTCACATAAATAACAAAATTTGAGTTAAAATGTACAAAAACTAATCAACTTTTGCATCTACTAATCACAATATGTAGTTCTGTCAATTGTTTTCTTTAACTTTGTTCATGTTGCTGTTTGTTAAGTTATTTCGTTATGTTAGGCGTGCATTTTATTTGCAGTGAAATGTACTACTTATAAAATTATGCGTTGCTCTTTATTGTTTTTCATTAATTAATCTAATGTATTCGTCTTTTTCTCAAGACTATATCAACATTAGTAATGAATCATGTATGCGCCAGCTATACAATTAAATTTGATATATCATATACATGAATTAATAAACTTTCACGCTTTCTAATCCCCGTTTAAAAACCCGTCCCAACGGACGGGTATCTCACTAGTTATAAATTGGGCAAGGAAGGAGGCGCACAACTGGGAGGGATTCTATAGGTTCGATCGATAGGAACATATATTCAGCCAAGGGAAGTGCCGCAGAAGATTCTTTTAGGGGGATTATCGACAGCAGCGGCATTATTATATCAAGAGGAAGAGGTGTTGGTCAAGGGTTGAAGCATAGGTGCCAGCACGGGTCGGTTCTAATTCAATATTTATTATCTATTTATTTGAAACCCATTGTGAACACCATGAATTTAACTGGCTTTTATTGTTTTGATTTTATCATGACTTTTATTGGCTAGACCTTTTCGCTACCTAGGTTAAAGATGATTGCACTTGTTTGATTTATTTTCTTTTGGTTTTGGAATTTTTGGTTGTGGGTTGAATTTTAAAGTAAAGAACTTTTTATTTTCTGGTTTGATGTATATGCGTATTTAGTTTTGTTTAATTAATTTTTATAAACTCCACTTGCGTTTTTGTGAATGTCTTTCATGTATGAATGCGGGTTAGGTTGCGGACTTGGTGTTAGCAACTAGTTTATGGTTAATTGCCTAGGATTATCCATAGGAGTTGTAATTGTTAGTTAGATAATTCTAAGTATTCTACCAATTCTCAATAGCTGTGAGGTGCGAGATTGTTGGTCTGTCTAGGGTGTTAAATTGCTAGATTTAGAGGCTTTGTGAGAAGATCTTCCTAGTTTCCCTAGCATTCCTTGTAGGCCAAGTCTTATCAGAAATATTGTAGTTACCCCTTGCACTTTTGGGTGTATTGTGACTTTCGCGCTGTGAGGTAGACTGTCTAGCGGGTACTTTAATATTCGAGTAGGTAAGCCTGTGAGGGTAACCTCTCAACCGGTGGTTTAACAGCACAACAGTATTCTAGGGTTTCCCCTTGAGAAGGGTCGAGGGTGTCTAGTCTATTCTTGATGTTTAGTATTTTAAGATCCCGGTTCCACACCAGTTCCATGACCATTAGAAATTTATCATTCATGTGTAGGATTCTAGCCTAGGTAGTGCCTTCCCATCATCTGATTTTAGTTACGGTTCCCAGTTCTTGTTTTAAGTTATTTCAGTTTTATTTATTTATTTGCAATTAGTTTGTTAGAAAACCCCCCCTTAAGCAACAAAACAATTTAAGTCAGTTTGTAGATAAGTTATCGAGTCTAGTTTACGTTTTCCATTAGAGTCTCGTGGGTTCGATACTCGGACTTACTTTAGCTGTACTGCACTGACCGGTACACTTGCCGGTTGTGTGGTTTAGGTTTAGAGAGTCTTAGTTTATAAATTTAAAACTTAGAGTGTCTAGTTTAGGTTAATTTAGTAGTTTTTACTAAACCACTTTGAGCACATCAGGTCCAATGGTGATTTTCTCATCATTCGAGCCCGACATTCAAAGCCGGTATTCTAAGCTTTAGGAATCTCATGGTTAACGGGTCCAATGGTAAATGTATCACCATTTAGTCTCAAGAGACTAATGTGTTCAATCTAGAATGTATGCAGGAGAACACTCGGAAATTGGGCACTCGATGCCTAAGTAATCACAATGGATGCAAGGTATGGGTCAACACCGCCCGGTAAGTCCGTAGTTAGATAAAAGCCTTTGGGCAAAGTGAATTCAATTTGAAAACAACCCCTAAGAGGTGTGAAGGCCAATTCGGTAAGTATTATTCTAACTAAGCTTAATGCGCGCCTTGGCGCCAAGTATGTCTAAAGCCATAGTTAAATCATGGGATTGTAATCAAACTAAGTCCGAGAGGGCTTAGAAGCTTTCAAATAACTCATTAAGTCCTATTAAACAAGTCCCCGAATGCCTTTAAGAAGAGGCTTGAACATGATTTAAAAACACCCAAAGATCGGGGGAATATAAGCAAGGAAATGAAGGCTAAAGCTAAAAACAAGCTCCAGAGCCGTAGCCCCAGACAGTAAGATACGGTCAGAGCCGTAGCTTACGGCGTGTGTAAACTCCTAAATTTTTGTTTTGTCATTCAAACTTGATCATTTCGTTTTGACGTGTTTCGACACTTCCACCAATCTAAATGCATTATTATCAATCCCACTAACCATTTCTTGTGTAATGGTGCTAGGTATACATTTGTTGGATGTTCTGGAGCAAGGATCAAGTCACGAGAGAACCGAGCACACCCGAACACTTAAAAGGCTTCCGCAATAGACCGCCCCGTTTAAAACACAAAATGTAACACAAGTTTTTAGTAGATAAAACGTAAAAACAAAAATTGGTGGGATTCATTGAGTTATGTTTTTGTAGTTACCAAGGTTTTAATCGGGAGTGATTTTAGTTAAGGCCTAAACTCAGAAATTTAAATGACAAATCTTAGGTTTACGGGTTAGGGTCTTACAAATACGAACAAAGTAACCTCCTCTAAACTACGGGTTCTAGGTTTCACTCAGTTTTCAGTTTATAGATTGAGAACCACATAGACATAGTTCTGGAAATAAGTTAAAGAGTAATTAACATAAGTTCTTGTCATCAAACCCTATTAACTACCCAATAGTAAGCATCAAGTCAACCCTCTTTATGTCACCCAACTCACTACTAAGTTTTGTCATCAACCGAACAAGTTGTAAAGAAAGGACTCAAAACATAAATTAATTATTTAATTAACTAATGCATCAATCATGTTTTAAGAGTTTGTCATCACACAAAAACACAATTCAATACTGAAAATAAACATAAAAGTGCAAAACCTAATTAAACAGTTTGTTTAGAGGAAGTTAAACCAGCTCTAGCCTTGCATCATTGTCATCTCATTGTTGTGACTCCTCTTGATTTGCGTGCCATATGAAAACAGTAGTATTAACTTGCAAACCATAAAAACTTTTACCTTTTTGTTGGACTCTCCAATTAATTTAAACGAGACCTATACATAATAATTTAGTCCAAAAAAAATCATTAACGTAATGGGCATTATATGGGCATGAATAAGTATGATAATGCCCCCAACACCATCCTATTAGGCATTAAAAGGGAGGGACATTTCTAGTATAATGCCCAAATATGATAAAAAAAAAATATGGAAAGTAATAACTAAAATGGCATTTGGTGGTGGAATATGATCGCGTGGTAACACTGGTGACACGATGATACTCCAGTGGTCCGTGAGTGATTCCAATTGGCGGTTCAAAAAAAAAAAGGTCATATCAATGCCAAAATTATTGTATTTATATTGGGACATGTATACTAATTACGTGTTGCATATAAAAGAATGCCGATTTGGGGATGAATTAATAACGCGGGACTAATATTAGTGACACACATGGTAAATTCTTTATCCTATCATACAAGTCGTTAACGCAAAGATATGCCGTTTCAAAAGAAAAAAATCGCACTTTTTTTTAACGACAAATTTTTATTACACCTTTATTCCACCTCACCTTGCATTTGAAAGGATTTATAAGGGGGGATACCATACCACTAGACCAAGAGGTCATGCGTAAAAAAAAAACGCACCTATGCAAGAGAAGACACCTTCCAGCCACCACATCACATTCCTTATAGATCATTTTTCATTGTAAGTTTGATATTAAATAGTGTTTATTTAACTTAAGTGTAGTAAATTGGATTAGATCAAATAGACAGTGAAAGAAAAATAGAAAGTCGTCGAAAGGATATCAAACACATTCTTATTAAACCCATTCAAGCATTATTGAAACCGTTTCGGTCTTGTACGTAGGCGGCAACTCCATAAACCTTTTTTTTTTTTTTTGATTTGCGGCACCAAGCAGCAAAGGCTGCTGACTTGCGAACCTCCGTATGTCCAACTGTGTGCCCCTTGCGAAGTCCAAACTCCAAAGCCCAACTTCTTCCTTTGGTTCATCATCGGCCCAATTAGGATCCAAAGTTCAATCCAATGATAGAATTTATTTGAAAGTCACATGAGTTACCAACAAAAGTGCACAAAATCCATTTTCAATATTCTTTTAATTTTCATCACAAACCGTTTAGTTTAGGGGAAATGGATTTAAATACTCTCAACTTTCACATATTGGCGGATATCACTTCGAACTTTCACTTTGACCACTGAAACTCTCAACTTTCAACTTATTTTCTTCCATCACCCACAAACTAACGGAGGTCTAACCTGATTAATCTTCGTGGCAAAAATGTAAAAACCTAAACTTAGAAGTTTTGGGGTTGGGGGTTGTGTGGTTTTTGAAGGTGATGGTAGTTGTTTTTTAGAGAGGGAAAGACACAGAGAGAGAAAGGAAAGAGATAGAGGGGGGGGGGGGGGTTTCTATAAAATTTTAATAATAATAAAAAGTTTTAAAAAGGTCACTTAAGTTTTGGTTTTTACATTTTTGCCACGAAGACTTCCCGAGTTAGACCTCCGTTAGTTTGGGGGTGATGAAAGAAAATAAGTTGAAAGTTGGGAGTGACAATGGTCAAAGTGAAAGTTCGGAGTGATATTCGCCAATCGGTGAAAGTTGTGACTATTTAAATCCATTTCCCTTTTAGTTTAAGCTAAATTGGTATAGGTTGTGTGGCAACAAAACTGATTATCTGCGTTTTCAAAATGCAATACAAACACTAAAAACTGATTATCTGTGTTTTCAAAACGCAATAATCTAAAAATCAGATTCAAAACGCAATCCCAAACACCCTCTTAATTTACTTTTCAAATTTTACTTATCTGATTATTTTATTTAATACGGCAAAAGTATTTGAAAAATCAAAAATGAAAAATTTTAAACTACTATTATTACAAAATATTTTATAATTAGTAAATAATTAAAGTTCTTATAACATGCTATCCTTGTATTTAACATTTTAGATATTTCTTTAAACATGTCTATTATTATTTATTTATTTTTTTGCAATATATTAAAGAAACAACACATCATAAGTCCCTATATAATCTAAGCGCAATCATACTAGCGGTCACATACAAGACGACATTGATATTGTCTAGAAACAAACGTAATACTAGCATCTAGAGTTGATTAATTAAGACATGGAACAAACTCCATTGAAGATGATGTTCTTGATCATGCTATTGGTATTCGTCTCTGGTACTCTCCCTCTATGTGTTTGTAACTTGTTCCTTTTTCTTAAATCTTTTGCATACAAATTTATAAACATGATAGTTTGATTAAGCTATTGAATTTTGATTTGTAGGTATTCAAACATCTTGTGCTTTGGCTGATAAAAGATTAGTGATCCAACAACCACAATTTGTTACCAGTCAATACAACATGAACAAACGTGCAGTTCCTAGTTGGTGTACAAAGGACTCGGATTGCAAAGATATTTGTCGTGGTATAGGGATACCTTATTGTGTTAACAATTACTGTTCATGTCACAACTGAAATTTATGCACTCATATATTTCTTTCTTTTTTCTTATGAATCTAAATCATTTTTTTATGACGAATGTTACATAATCTCTATTTTTAATTTACACCTAATATATCCTATGACAGAAATCAAATCTCTCCCCAAGTGGCATAAAGCCTCTATCACCCAGCTAAAGCTAGAATCTAAATCACATGATCTCTATAACTCATGATCACTAACTACCCCCCCCCCCCAAATAATTATATCAATTAAAAATGATATTAGATTATATAAGTAGGATGAATTTCAACATATGCAGGATAAACATATGATAATTTTGATATGTGTGGGATAAGGTTTGATATGTGATCGATGTCGTTTGGTCTGTCAAAAGAATAAAAATAAGTAGTAAGTGGAAGTCGAGTAGTCTCTATACAGAATCGGTGGAAAGTAAAGTTTTTAACTAATTTAACTATTTATCTAATTTATTTCTTTGATTGTTATGGAAAATTATAAAAACTAATAACTTTGACTTCTAGATAAAAACAATAATACTGTAACACCCCAAATTTTACCAAAACACGTCTTATGCTAATACGAATGCTTTGGGTTTAATTACTCCAACGAATAACAAATAATACCAAGCTCCCTAATCGGGGGAATTAAACCCATTAATTTTATAAGCTAGACAAGGCTTAAACACTTAAATGGGACTAAGTTAGTGGTTAACTTGGTAAAACAATTGTGTGATCTTGAGGGGCTAAACCGGTCAAGTCATCAAACTTGACTAAACATAAAAAAATATATGAAATACATAAGTGTATGTGTGTGTGCATCGATTATTTTCATCAGAGGATGAAAACATACACACAAAACACACACCACACCTACAACTCATAAATCTTGTGCAATCTAAGCCAAAGCAAGAAGAAATCTCCTGCATAATGCAATTTCTCATCATTTAAGGCATGACAATCACCAAGGTACTCTTTTATTTGACCTAAATTGATCCATTCTTCATGAACTAGCTTTATAAAATTTTAGGGTGCTTTCAAAAACGGGATTCATAGGAGTATAAAGGTTACCCTCATGATTAGGGAGCCTAATAGCACATAATCATGTGACAAAAACACCTAGGGTGGTTTGAAATCAGATTTTAGTGGAAGAATTGTTCATGTATTAAATGGATTTTTGCCCTAGATATGAACCATACAAGGATATGGTGAAATCTTTCTTAAGTTGTTATTTTTATGCTTTTTAAATGTTACAAATCAAAGTGATCAATTGTTGATGATTAGCTAGTTAAATGGTAAAGTTTGAGAAGTCCATAAGGCTTAGAATTCACTTGCAAAAAAAGTGCACATGAAGTGTTTGATAAAATGCCTACATGAAACTTGAATTGGGTCAAATAGTGTAAAATTGTATGAAATTAGTTACTCTTGACAGCCCTAGGTGACCATCTTGTAAAGGCTGTATCTCATTCGTTATTAGGAGTTAGAAGGCGAGCCTTATATCGTTGAAAAGCTTGTTGCACATATTACATTTCATATTTAGTCATAAGAAGCTGATTCTGAGTTGTAGTGGGTCAAAACAGCATCTAAAGTTAACATTTTAGTTTTGACAGCAAAGCTGTTTGGTCAAAAATATGTTTCTGACCTGATCTTAAAATATTCATATAAAATCATAGAAAAATCGTTAGGAGTTGTTCTTTATACGCCTAGAAAGTTATTTGAACGAAGCACAATCCATCTTTGAACATGTTCAACTAATTCAGACTTTAAATGGGTCAAAATGGTCAATTACAACAGCTGAAAATGAAATCGCTGCACATAATATGTTTTTGACCTGATCTTCAAATATTCATATAACATCATAGAAAAATCATTAGGATGCGTTTTTTATATGTCTGGAAAGCTCTTTGAACGTAGCACATTTTGTATTTTAAATTCGAAATCAGATTGTGGGGTTTAGAACGGGTAAAAGCAACCCGAACAGCTGCTGCGCAAAAAGTGCAGCAGTGAAAATAAGGTGTTTTATAAACTTAACACATGTGATTGTCTAGATACCCATTTCCTTAACACTAAATGTTGTTTAGGATGAGATGGGTATAGGGAATGAAAGCTTAGTACTTGTGTGCATCATTGCCTAAGCTAGTTTACATGAATATGTTTATGGACAGTTTGACTTTTAGGAGTCAAACTGACCCAAACTCAAACCTAGATGAAACGGTGTGAATAAACTCATGAGATGTGTTAGTTATTGGAAATGATGACTAACTTGATTAATCTTATGAGTATAGTGAAGGTTGATTGTAACACCCCAACCGATGGCGGAAACATCGAGGTGTCACGTATTGAGGATTGTTCAGTAGCTCATGGTAAATAATAAATTTCATTAAGTGATTTAAATAAATTACATAAAATTGTTCTAAGAATTTGTACATCAAAATAAAAAAAAAAATACTAGCTACACATCTTCAAGCATTAACTCTAATCTTCAAGCAATTGCTATAACCTGAAACATGTTAAGTTTGAAAATATTTTGGGTCAACAAAAGTTGGTGAGAATTACATAGGTTTGAATATTGAAATAAAATTTGTACAATTCGAGTGTCATGGCAAGTTTAGTCCATATGTGAAAACAATACTACCCGGTAAATCGTGTGCATAATCAAACCTTGTGACTAGAATATTGTGGTCCATCCCATACGCATATGGTTCACTCGTTTATGTTGCGATAACAATCACCCACGCTACCCATACTGGAGGTAGCGTATCCGGGTGGGGTTGTCAGTCCAATAGATCTATCATTGTGTATCGTTGGCTTGTACGGAGTTAATGATTATGCTAGAATAATTGTGCTTACCATAGTAATGTTTAAGACATAATGCAACATAGAATAACACATAGACACTTATGTTGAATTGTAAATTGATGTTGTAACATGTTTCACCCCAAAATAGTGAAATGGTAAAAGGGGCTATGTAAACTCACCTGAAATTCACTGTGTAAGTACTAGCAAGTAGCAACAAGTCTGAACTTGGATTAATTGAACTCTTGTATCCTATTACAAATAAACGATACCTTAAATTCTAATGCAGATAAGCTTGTTTTGTTTCTTAGTTGTAAAGATAGTTTATTCAACTACCTAGACTCGCATTGAACGAATGCGCATCTTAATGTGTGTATGACTTAACGAACCGATTGTACTTGGTTTAGTTTCTAGAAACTATATGTGAATGTATAGTTATCTACAATATATGTTTTATTATGATATATTCAGGATTTCCCGACTTGAGACTAGTTGTAAAAAAAGCATTTAGACTAGTGAAAATAATGCACATGTAACTTGATTCGCGTTTTAGTTTGTTTGAAGACCGGATAATATATGCATTATGTTTATTTATGTACGCTTTTATATCATGACGAAATAAAGTTTGAATAGCGTCTATTTGTAAAATATAGCTTCTTTTGTACAAAATTTATAGTTATATTTTGTAAAAATTTGGGCAGAGTTTCCTCTGTTTTTGTATAAAACCGACAACTCACGTTGTCTATACTTTTCCAAAATCAATCAAATGGACACGCATACTCGACACGTGGTTTAACTTGTTAAAACTATAATATGCGAGGAACTATACTTTTCGACAAGTAAAAATAAATATATAGTCCAACATTTGATAGTTGTCATAATAATATAACCATAAGTTAGTCGTTATTTGATTCGTCAAGCTCACAAATAAATAGTTTTTGTTACAATTTGGTTCGGTTCGATTAGTCTTTAGAATAAATATTTATATACAATATACACAAAATAAATAACTAAGGTCGTGGCGCGCGTTATACCTTCCCGAGTCGCGTATTTGCCTCGTAACCCGTGTTGACAGATCTGATGGTTTGACCACGTTTGACCACTGTTGACCAGAAGTTTGACCAGACCTGAAACGTTTGACCACGTGTTGGCACGTTGTCTCGACAACCCGAATCTACTCCAAACAATTAAACCCGAAAAGGAATAAGCCAACCGAGGAGCAGAAACTCAACTCTCCAGCCACTACAGCCGGCATGACCGTCTCCGGTCACCGAACCTGAACCGGACTCAACGACCACCAAAAACCAAACCGGAGCCCATGACCATTACTGGTCACGACACCTAGCTGACCCCGAACCAAATCGAACCAAGATCACCACCGCCGTAGCTACACTTTCTGACCCGGAACAAGAGACTTAACTGGAACCCAACCATTCCCGGTCGTTGTTACTGTAGCGGCACCTTATCCTCACGGAAATCACCACGAAATCAGACCAAACCTGGCTCGTGCCTAAACACCACTATACCCAGCCTGAGTACTAAACCATCACCAACCGGCCGTAGATTAACCCCTTTCTATCCTATCCTTTACGCCGCCACTGTATCATTCCGATGGTTGTTGCGCGAGTCATCTAGAGGGGTGGGGGTAGTGATTCTGTTGCTCGGGTGGTGGTTGTAGCTGCTGCCGCTGCTTGTTAGAGAGGGAAGAGAGATAAACTCGGGTTGTGGGAGGAGATGAAGAAGGAATGGGGAAGTAGATGGCTATTGTGATGGTTGTGTTGAATGAGTGCAAGGAAGGAAGAAGGTAAGGGTAGTGGTGGTGGCTAGGGTTTTGGGGAAGAAGGATTAAGAAAGTAGGAGGTGGCTTAAGGTGTTTAAATAATAAATATGTAGGGTTAGCTAGGTGGGTTAGATGGATGTGAACCGCATATACGAACCCGTTAATGATTGGCGTCTCGTTTTTAATTTAAATTCGTTTAATTAGTAGAATAATTATTTTATGTAACTTATTTATATTACTCGATTCAAAACGAGTATTTGGAATGTATATCATATTTAAATTTGTTAGATTTAGAATCGACTAGTCGTTTAATATCCGATGTATTCTCACCGCGTCACTATATGACGCAATTAAGTAATTTAATTTGTGGGCGAGTAATAATAAAAAAATATTTCTTGTTAATTAGGTATTATCGTGAAAGAAATTTCAACAGTTGTGCGAATGTAATATAAATATATATTATTATTTATTTATTTATTTTTATAAAATAGCGGGGCGTTACATTGATCTTGTCAAGCTAGGTGCAAGCTTGGAAAGGACGGATCAACAAGCAAACGGGTCAAGCGAATACAGGCCTTAAGTGCAAGGAAATGAGATGAATACAAGGTAAGTTTTACTTACATTATTAGATTATAAATATGGCTTAAGTGTTGTATACATTGGTTTTAATCTTATGTGGGTAATAAAGGTAAACCCCAAAGAGGTGAAATCCCTTAATTGGGTCTATTTATGTGAACTCGTATCAAAATAAGATTTATGGTACTAAATTAAACAATAAGATGTGACCGAATGGTGAAATCCATCAAACGGGTCAATTAGTAAGGATATGTGGAAAATGATGTTTTAATTGCAATGAATAAATGAAATCAATGGAATGAAGTAGTTAGACATTTTGCTAAATGGGTCAAGTGTTGTTGTCACTTGAACCATAGATAAAAACTTGGATAGCATAGTGTTAGCCTTAATGGGTCCAATGGTGATTTTCTCATCATTCGAGCCCGACATTCAAAGCCGGTATTCTAAGCTTTAGGAATCTCATGGTTAACGGGTCCAATGGTAAATGTATCACCATTGAGTCTCAAGAGACTAATGTGTTCAATCTAGAATGTATGCAGGAGAACACTCGGAAATTGGGCACTCGATGCCTAAGTAATCACAATGGATGCAAGGTATGGGTCAACACCGCCCGGTAAGTCCGTAGTTAGATAAAAGCCTTTGGGCAAAGTGAATTCAATTCGAAAACAACCCCTAAGAGGTGTGAAGGCCAATTCGGTAAGTATTATTCTAACTAAGCTTAATGCGCGCCTTGGCGCCAAGTATGTCTAAAGCCATAGTTAAATCATGGGATTGTAATCAAACTAAGTCCGAGAGGGCTTAGAAGCTTTCAAATAACTCATTAAGTCCTATTAAACAAGTCTCCGAATGCCTTTAAGAAGAGGCTTGAACATGATTTAAAAACACCCAAAGATCGGGGGAATATAAGCAAGGAAATGAAGGCTAAAGCTAAAAACAAGCTCCAGAGTCGTAGCCCCAGACAGTAAGATACGGTCAGAGACGTAGCTTACGGCGCGTGTAAACTCCTAAATTTTTGTTTTGTTATTCAAACTTGATCATTTCGTTTTGACGTGTTTCGACACTTCCACCAATCTAAATGCATTATTATCAATCCCACTAACCATTTCTTGTGTAATGGTGCTAGGTATACATTTGTTGGATGTTCTGGAGCAAGGATCAAGTCACGAGAGAACCGAGCACACCCGGACACTTAAAAGGCTTCCGCAATAGACCGTCCCGTTTAAAACACAAAATGTAACACAAGTTTTTCGTAGATAAAACGTAAAAACAAAAATTGGTGGGATTCATTGAGTTATGTTTTGTTAGTTACCAAGGTTTTAATCGGGAGTGATTTTAGTTAAGGCCTAAACTCAGAAATTTAAATGACAAATCTTAGGTTTACGGGTTAGGGTCTTACAAATACGAACAAAGTAACCTCCTCTAAACTACGGGTTCTAGGTTTCACTCAGTTTTCAGTTTATAGATTGAGAACCACATAGACATAGTTCTGGAAATAAGTTAAAGAGTAATTAACATAAGTTCTTGTCATCAAACCCTATTAACTACCCAATAGTAAGCATCAAGTCAACCCTCTTTATGTCACCCAACTCACTACTAAGTTTTGTCATCAACCGAACAAGTTGTAAAGAAAGGACTCAAAACATAAATCAATTATTTAATTAACTAATGCATCAATCATGTTTTAAGAGTTTGTCATCACACAAAAACACAATTCAATACTGAAAATAAACATAAAAGTGCAAAACCTAATTAAACAGTTTGTTTAGAGGAAGTTAAACCAGCTCTAGCCTTGCATCATTGTCATCTCATTGTTGTGACTCCTCTTGATTTGCGTGCCATATGAAAACAGTAGTATTAACTTGCAAACCATAAAAACTTTTACCTTTTTGTTGGACTCTCCAATTAATTTAAACGAGACCTATACATAATAATTTAGTCCAAAAAAAATCATTAACGTAATGGGCATTATATGGGCATTAATAAGTATGATAATGCCCCCAACACCATCCTATTAGGCATTAAAAGGGAGGGACATTTCTAGTATAATGCCCAAATATGATAAAAAAATATGGAAAGTAATAACTAAAATGGCATTTGGTGGTGGAATATGATCGCGTGGTAACACTGGTGACACGATGATACTCCAGTGGTCCGTGAGTGATTCCAATTGGCGGTTCAAAAAAAAAAAGGTCATCTCAATGCCAAAATTATTGTATTTATATTGGGACATGTATACTAATTACGTGTTGCATATAAAAGAATGCCGATTTGGGGATGAATTAATAACGCGGGACTAGTATTAGTGACACACATGGTAAATTCTTTATCCTATCATACAAGTCGTTAACGCAAAGATATGCCGTTTCAAAAGAAAAAAATCGCACTTTTTTTTTAACGACAAATTTTTATTATACCTTTATTCCACCTCACCTTGCATTTGAAAGGATTTGTAAGGGGGGATACCATACCACTAGACCAAGAGGTCATGCGTAAAAAAAAACGCACCTATGCAAGAGAAGACACCTTCCAGCCACCACATCACATTCCTTATAGATCATTTTTCATTGTAAGTTTGATATTAAATAGTGTTTATTTAACTTAAGTGTAGTAAATTGGATTAGATCAAATAGACAGTGAAAGAAAAATAGAAAGTCGTCGAAAGGATATCAAACACATTCTTATTAAACCCATTCAAGCATTATTGAAACCGTTTTGGTCTTGTACGTAGGCGGCAACTCCATAAACCTTTTTTTTTTTATTTGCGGCACCAAGCAGCAAAGGCTGCTGACTTGCGAACCTCCGTATGTCCAACTGTGTGCCCCTTGCGAAGTCCAAACTCCAAAGCCCAACTTCTTCCTTTGGTTCATCACCGGCCCAATTAGGATCCAAAGTTCAATCCAATGATAGAATTTATTTGAAAGTCACATGAGTTACCAACAAAAGTGCACAAAATCCATTTTCAATATTCTTTTAATTTTCATCACAAACCGTTTAGTTTAGGGGAAATGGATTTAAATACTCTCAACTTTCACATATTGGCGGATATCACTTCGAACTTTCACTTTGACCACTGAAACTCTCAACTTTCAACTTATTTTCTTCCATCACCCACAAACTAACGGAGGTCTAACCTGATTAATCTTCGTGGCAAAAATGTAAAAACCTAAACTTAGAAGTTTTGGGGGTGGGGGTTGTGTGGTTTTTGAAGGTGATGGTAGTTGTTTTTTAGAGAGGGAAAGACACAGAGAGAGAAAGGAAAGAGATAGAGGGGGGGGGGGGGGTTTCTATAAAATTTTAATAATAATAAAAAGTTTTAAAAAGGTCACTTAAGTTTTGGTTTTTACATTTTTGCCACGAAGACTTCCCGAGTTAGACCTCCGTTAGTTTGGGGGTGATGAAAGAAAATAAGTTGAAAGTTGGGAGTGACAATGGTCAAAGTGAAAGTTCGGAGTGATATTCGCCAATCGGTGAAAGTTGTGACTATTTAAATCCATTTCCCTTTTAGTTTAAGCTAAATTGGTATAGGTTGTGTGGCAACCGGTCACTATTGAAGCTGACATGCTCCCACTGATGACCAACTCCAACTAAATACCATCTGCTATTAATTGCGCAATCGACATATGATAATTTAGCATATTTTGTAATGCCTCATCGTGGCTCAACCCCTTGAACTTTGCATAAGGTTTTGCCCGTTAGCCGCTACGCCGCCAAGTTGTTAAATTATAGAGTTAATTACATTGTTAGCATATGTGGTTGTCATGAAATTTCAATATCATGTACTAAGAGGTTAGAGTAACAAGTTGAGGTATTGACTTTTTAATTTGTTATAATCTCAGGTATTAAGCACTAACACCGTTAAAAACTAACGATCATGACCTTCATATGCCCCAAGTGTGAGGCTATTTTTGTCCATTCACATATTAAAACTTTAAACTCTAAAATAAGAAAGTTAAAACCTCAACCTGTTTTTAGGGGGTGTTTGGGATTGATTATTCAAAATAGATTATGCGTTTTGGAAAAGCAGGGGTGGAGCTGCTTATAGATTATTGCGTTTTGATAGCCTACAAAACTGATTATCTGCGTTTTCAAAATGCAATACAAACACTAAAAACTGATTATCTGTGTTTTCAAAACGCAATAATCTAAAAATCAGATTCAAAACGCAATCCCAAACACCCTCTTAATTTACTTTTCAAATTTTACTTATCTGATTATTTTATGTAATACGACAAAAGTATTTGAAAAATCAAAAATGAAAAATTTTAAACTACTATTATTACAAAATATTTTATAATTAGTAAATAATTAAAGTTCTTATAACATGCTATCCTTGTAATTAACATTTTAGATATTTTTTTAAACATGTCTATTATTATTTATTTATTTTTTTGCAATATATTAAAGAAACAACACATCATAAGTCCCTATATAATCTAAGCGCAATCATACTATTGAATTTTGATTTGTAGGTATTCAAACATCTTGTGCTTTGGCTGATAAAAGATTAGTGATCCAACAACCACAATTTGTTACCAGTCAATACAACATGAACAAACGTGCAGTTCCTAGTTGGTGTACAAAGGACTCGGATTGCAAAGATATTTGTCGTGGTATAGGGATACCTTATTGTGTTAACAATTACTGTTCATGTCACAACTGAAATTTATTCACTCATATATTTCTTTCTTTTTTCTTATGAATCTAAATCATTTTTTTATGACGAATGTTACATAATCTCTATTTTTAATTTACACCTAATATATCCTATGACAGAAATCAAATCTCTTCCCAAGTGGCATAAAGCCTCTATCACCCAGCTAAAGCTAGAATCTAAATCACATGATCTCTATAACTCATGATCACTAACTACCCCCCCCCCCCCCCCAAATAATTATATCAACTAAAAATGATATTAGATGATATAAGTAGGATGAATTTCAACATATGCAGGATAAACATATGATAATTTCGATATGTGTGGGATAAGGTTTGATATGTGATCGATGTCGTTTGGTCTGTCAAAAGAATAAAAATAAGTAGTAAGTGGAAGTCGAGTAGTCTCTATACAGAATCGGTGGAAAGTAAAGTTTTTAACTAATTTAACTATTTATCTAATTTATTTCTTTGATTGTTATGGAAAATTATAAAAACTAATAACTTTGACTTCTAGATAAAAACAATAATACTGTAACACCCCAAATTTTACCAAAACACGTCTTATGCTAATACGAATGCTTTGGGTTTAATTACTCCAACGAATAACAAATAATACCAAGCTCCCTAATCGGGGGAATTAAACCCATTAATTTTATAAGCTAGACAAGGCTTAAACACTTAAATGGGACTAAGTTAGTGGTTAACTTGGTAAAACAATTGTGTGATCTTGAGGGGCTAAACCGGTCAAGTCATCAAACTTGACTAAACATAAAAAAAATATATGAAATACATAAGTGTATGTGTGTGTGCATCGATTATTTTCATCAGAGGATGAAAACATACACACAAAACACACACACCACACCTACAACTCATAAATCTTGTGCAATCCAAGCCAAAGCAAGAAGAAATCTCATGCATAATGCAATTTCTCATCATCTAAGGCATGACAATCACCAAGGTACTCTTTTATTTGACCTAAATTGATCCATTCTTCATGAACTAGCTTTATGAAATTTTAGGGTGCTTTCAAAAACGGGATTCATAGGAGTATAAAGGTTACCCTCATGATTAGGGAGCCTAATAGCACATAATCATGTGACAAAAACACCTAGGGTGGTTTGAAATCAGATTTTAGTGGAAGAATTGTTCATGTATTAAATGGATTTTTGCCCTAGATATGAACCATACAAGGATATGGTGAAATCTTTCTTAAGTTGTTATTTTTATGCTTTTTAAATGTTACAAATCAAAGTGATCAATTGTTGATGATTAGCTAGTTAAATGGTAAAGTTTGAGAAGTCCATAAGGCTTAGAATTCACTTGCAAAAAAAGTGCACATGAAGTGTTTGATAAAATGCCTACATGAAACTTGAATTGGGTCAAATAGTGTAAAATTGTATGAAATTCGTTACTCTTGACAGCCCTAGGTGACCATCTTGTAAAGGCTGTATCTCATTCTTTATTAGGAGTTAGAAGGCGAGCCTTATATCGTTGAAAAGCTTGTTGCACATATTACATTTTATATTTAGTCATAAGAAGCTGATTCTGAGTTGTAGTGGGTCAAAACAGCATCTAAACTTAACATTTTAGTTTTGACAGCAAAGCTGTTTGGTCAAAAATATGTTTCTGACCTGATCTTAAAATATTCATATAAAATCATAGAAAAATCGTTAGGAGTTGTTCTTTATACGCCTAGAAAGTTATTTGAACGAAGCACAATCCATCTTTGAACATGTTCAACTAATTCAGACTTTAAATGGGTCAAAATGGTCAATTACAACAGCTGAAAATGAAATCGCTGCACATAATATGTTTTTGACCTGATCTTCAAATATTCATATAACATCATAGAAAAATCATTAGGATGCGTTTTTTATATGTCTGGAAAGCTCTTTGAACGTAGCACATTTTGTATTTTAAAGTCGAAATCAGATTGTGGGGTTTAGAAGGGGTAAAAGTAACCCGAACAGCTGCTGCGCAAAAAGTGCAGCAGTGAAAATAAGGTGTTTTATAAACTTAACACATGTGATTGTCTAGATACCCAATTCCTTAACACTAAATGTTGTTTAGGATGAGATGGGTATATGGAATGAAAGCTTAGTACTTGTGTGCATCATTGCCTAAGCTAGTTTACATGAATATATTTATGGACAGTTTGACTTTTAGGAGTCAAACTGACCCAAACTCAAACCTAGATGAAACGGTGTGAATAAACTCATGAGATGTGTTAGTTATTGGAAATGATGACTAACTTGATTAATCTTATGAGTATAGTGAAGGTTGATTGTAACACCCCAACCGATGGCGGAAACATCGAGGTGTCACGTATTGAGGATTGTTCAGTAGCTCATGGTAAATAATAAATTTCATTAAGTGATTTAAATAAATTACATACAATTGTTCTAAGAATTTGTACATCAAAATAAAAAAAAAAAAATACTAGCTACACATCTTCAAGCATTAACTCTAATCTTCAAGCAATTGCTATAACCTGAAACATGTTAAGTTTGAAAATATTTTGGGTCAACAAAAGTTGGTGAGAATTACATAGGTTTGAATATTGAAATAAAATTTATACAATTCGAGTGTCATGGCAAGTCTAGTCCATATGTGAAAACAATACTACCCGGTAAATCGTGTGCATAATCAAACCTTGTGACTAGAATATTGTGGTCCATCCCATACGCATATGGTTCACTCGTTTATGTTGCGATAACAATCACCCACGCTACCCATACTGGAGGTAACGTATCCGGGTGGGGTTGTCAGTCCAATAGATCTATCATTGTGTATCGTTGGCTTGTACGGAGTTAATGATTATGCTAGAATAATTGTGCTTACCATAGTAATGTTTAAGACATAATGCAACATAGAATAACACACAGACACTTATGTTGAATTGTAAATTGATGTTGTAACATGTTTCACCCCAAAATAGTGAAATGGTAAAAGGGGCTATGTAAACTCACCTGAAATTCACTGTGTAAGTACTAGCAAGTAGCAACAAGTCTGAACTTGGATTAATTGAACTCTTGTATCCTATTACAAATAAACGATACCTTAAATTCTAATGCAGATAAGCTTGTTTTGTTTCTTAGTTGTAAAGATAGTTTATTCAACTACCTAGACTCGCATTGAACGAATGCGCATCTTAATGTGTGTATGACTTAACGAACCGATTGTACTTGGTTTAGTTTCTAGAAACTATATGTGAATGTATAGTTATCTACAATATATGTTTTATTATGATATATTCAGGATTTCCCGACTTGAGACTAGTTGTAAAAAAAGCATTTAGACTAGTGAAAATAATGCACATGTAACTTGATTTGCGTTTTAGTTTGTTTGAAGACCGGATAATATATGCATTATGTTTATTTATGTACGCTTTTATATCATGACGAAATAAAGTTTGAATAGCGTCTATTTGTAAAATATAGCTTCTTTTGTACAAAATTTATAGTTATATTTTGTAAAAATTTGGGCAGAGTTTCCTCTGTTTTTGTATAAAACCGACAACTCACGTTGCCTATACTTTTCCAAAATCAATCAAATGGACACGTATACTCGACACGTGGTTTAACTTGTTAAAACTATAATATGCGAGGAACTATACTTTTCGACAAGTAAAAATAAATATATAGTCCAACATTTGATAGTTGTCATAATAATATAACCATAAGTTAGTCGTTATTTGATTCGTCAAGCTCACAAATAAATAGTTTTTGTTACAATTCGGTTCGGTTCGATTAGTCTTTAGAATAAATATTTATATACAATATACACAAAATAAATAACTAAGGTCGTGGCGCGCGTTATACCTTCCCGAGTCGCGTATTTGCCTCGTAACCCGTGTTGACAGATCTGATGGTTTGACCACGTTTGACCACTGTTGACCAGAAGTTTGACCAGACCTGAAACGTTTGACCACGTGTTGGCACGTTGTCTCGACAACCCGAATCTACTCCAAACAATTAAACCCGAAAAGGAATAAGCCAACCGAGGAGCAGAAACTCAACTCTCCAGCCACTACAGCCGGCATGACCGTCTCCGGTCACCGAACCTGAACCGGACTCAACGACCACCAAAAACCAAACCGGAGCCCATGACCATTACTGGTCACGACACCTAGCTGACCCGGAACCAAATCGAACCAAGATCACCACCGCCGTAGCTACACTTTCTGACCCGGAACAAGAGACTTAACTGGAACCCAACCATTCCCGGTCGTTGTTACTGTAGCGGCACCTTATCCTCCCGGAAATCACCACGAAATCAGACCAAATCTGGCTCGTGCCTAAACACCACTATACCCAGCCTGAGTACTAAACCATCACCAACCGGCCGTAGATTAACCCCTTTCTATCCTAACCTTTACGCCGCCACTGTATAATTCCAATGGTTGTTGCGCGAGTCATCTAGAGGGGTGGGGGTAGTGATTCTGTTGCTCGGGTGGTGGTTGTAGCTGCTGCCGCTTCTTGTTACAGAGGGAAGAGAGATAAACTCGGGTTGTGGGAGGAGATGAAGAAGGAATGGGGAAGTAGATGGCTATTGTGATGGTTGTGTTGAATGAGTGCAAGGAAGGAAGAAGGTAAGGGTAGTGGTGGTGGCTAGGGTTTTGGGGAAGAAGGATTAAGAAAGTAGGAGGTGGCGTAAGGTGTTTAAATAATAAATATGTAGGGTTAGCTAGGTGGGTTAGATGGATGTGAACCGCATATATGAACCCGTTAATGATTGGCGTCTCGTTTTTAATTTAAATTCGTTTAATTAGTAGAATAATTATTTTATGTAACTTATTTATATTACTCGATTCAAAACGAGTATTTGGAATGTATATCATATTTAAATTTGTTAGATTTAGAATCGACTAGTCGTTTAATATCCGATGTATTCTCACCGCGTCACTATATGACGCAATTAAGTAATTTAATTTGTGGGCGAGTAATAATAAAAAAATATTTTTTGTTAATTAGGTATTATCGTGAAAGAAATTTCAACAGTTGTGCGAATGTAATATAAATATATATTATTATTTATTTATTTTTTTTTATAAAATAGCGGGGCGTTACATTGATCTTGTCAAGCTAGGTGCAAGCTTGGAAAGGACGGATCAACAAGCAAACGGGTCAAGCGAATACAGGCCTTAAGTGCAAGGAAATGAGATGAATACAAGGTAAGTTTTACTTACATTATTAGATTATAAATATGGCTTAAGTGTTGTATACATTGGTTTTAATCTTATGTGGGTAATAAAGGTAAACCCCAAAGAGGTGAAATCCCTTAATTGGGTCTATTTATGTGAACTCGTATCAAAATAAGATTTATGGTACTAAATTAAACAATAAGATGTGACCGAATGGTGAAATCCATCAAACGGGTCAATTAGTAAGGATATGTGGAAAATGATGTTTTAATTGCAATGAATAAATGAAATCAATGGAATGAAGTAGTTAGACATTTTGCTAAATGGGTCAAGTGTTGTTGTCACTTGAACCATAGATAAAAACTTGGATAGCATAGTGTTAGCCTTAATGGGTCCAATGGTGATTTTCTCATCATTCGAGCCCGACATTCAAAGCCGGTATTCTAAGCTTTAGGAATCTCATGGTTAACGGGTCCAATGGTAAATGTATCACCATTGAGTCTCAAGAGACTAATGTGTTCAATCTAGAATGTATGCAGGAGAACACTCGGAAATTGGGCACTCGATGCCTAAGTAATCACAATGGATGCAAGGTATGGGTCAACACCGCCCGGTAAGTCCGTAGTTAGATAAAAGCCTTTGGGCAAAGTGAATTCAATTCGAAAACAACCCCTAAGAGGTGTGAAGGCCAATTCGGTAAGTATTATTCTAACTAAGCTTAATGCGCGCCTTGGCGCCAAGTATGTCTAAAGCCATAGTTAAATCATGGGATTGTAATCAAACTAAGTCCGAGAGGGCTTAGAAGCTTTCAAATAACTCATTAAGGGGTTGTTTGGTAGCCTCTTAATCAGCCTCTTAACCATTCAGGTCTGAATCATTCAGCATTCAGACTGTTTGTTTCAGCATCTGAATGGAATGATTAAGTGCTGAACCATTAAGTTAATAAGGGATCCTGAATGATTCAGCTCTTAACCATTCAGAGCCTCTTAACCATTCAGACCATCTTAATGATTCAGCACTTAATCAACCAAACAGCCCCTAAGTCCTATTAAACAAGTCTCCGAATGCCTTTAAGAAGAGGCTTGAACATGATTTAAAAACACCCAAAGATCGGGGGAATATAAGCAAGGAAATGAAGGCTAAAGCTAAAAACAAGCTCCAGAGCCGTAGCCCCAGACAGTAAGATACGGTCAGAGACGTAGCTTACGGCGCGTGTAAACTCCTAAATTTTTGTTTTGTCATTCAAACTTGATCATTTCGTTTTGACGTGTTTCGACACTTCCACCAATCTAAATGCATTATTATCAATCCCACTAACCATTTCTTGTGTAATGGTGCTAGGTATACATTTGTTGGATGTTCTGGAGCAAGGATCATGTCACGAGAGAACCGAGCACACCCGGACACTTAAAAGGCTTCCGCAATAGACCGTCCCGTTTAAAACACAAAATGTAACACAAGTTTTTTGTAGATAAAACGTAAAAACAAAAATTGGTGGGATTCATTGAGTTATGTTTTGTTAGTTACCAAGGTTTTAATCGGGAGTGATTGTAGTTAAGGCCTAAACTCAGAAATTTAAATGACAAATCTTAGGTTTACGGGTTAGGGTCTTACAAATACGAACAAAGTAACCTCCTCTAAACTACGGGTTCTAGGTTTCACTCAATTTTCAGTTTATAGATTGAGAACCACATAGACATAGTTCTGGAAATAAGTTAAAGAGTAATTAACATAAGTTCTTGTCATCAAACCCTATTAACTACCCAATAGTAAGCATCAAGTCAACCCTCTTTATGTCACCCAACTCACTACTAAGTTTTGTCATCAACCGAACAAGTTGTAAAGAAAGGACTCAAAACATAAATCAATTATTTAATTAACTAATGCATCAATCATGTTTTAAGAGTTTGTCATCACACAAAAACACAATTCAATACTGAAAATAAACATAAAAGTGCAAAACCTAATTAAACAGTTTGTTTAGAGGAAGTTAAACCAGCTCTAGCCTTGCATCATTGTCATCTCATTGTTGTGACTCCTCTTGATTTGCGTGCCATATGAAAACAGTAGTATTAACTTGCAAACCATAAAAACTTTTACCTTTTTGTTGGACTCTCCAATTAATTTAAACGAGACCTATACATAATAATTTAGTCCAAAAAAAAATCATTAACATAATGGGCATTATATGGGCATGAATAAGTATGATAATGCCCCCAACACCATCCTATTAGGCATTAAAAGGGAGGGACATTTCTAGTATAATGCCCAAATATGATAAAAAAAATATGGAAAGTAATAACTAAAATGGCATTTGGTGGTGGAATATGATCGCGTGGTAACACTGGTGACACGATGATACTCCAGTGGTCCGTGAGTGATTCCAATTGGCGGTTCAAAAAAAAAAGGTCATCTCAATGCCAAAATTATTGTATTTATATTGGGACATGTATACTAATTACGTGTTGCATATAAAAGAATGCCGATTTGGGGATGAATTAATAACGCGGGACTAATATTAGTGACACACATGGTAAATTCTTTATCCTATCATACAAGTCGTTAACGCAAAGATATGCCGTTTCAAAAGAAAAAAATCGCACTTTTTTTTTAACGACAAATTTTTATTACACCTTTATTCCACCTCACCTTGCATTTGAAAGGATTTGTAAGGGGGGATACCATACCACTAGACCAAGAGGTCATGCGTAAAAAAAAAAACGCACCTATGCAAGAGAAGACACCTTCCAGCCACCACATCACATTCCTTAAAGATCATTTTTCATTGTAAGTTTGATATTAAATAGTGTTTATTTAACTTAAGTGTAGTAAATTGGATTAGATCAAATAGACAGTGAAAGAAAAATAGAAAGTCGTCGAAAGGATATCAAACACATTCTTATTAAACCCATTCAAGCATTATTGAAACCGTTTCGGTCTTGTACGTAGGCGGCAACTCCATAAACCTTTTTTTTTTTTATTTGCGGCACCAAGCAGCAAAGGCTGCTGACTTGCGAACCTCCGTATGTCCAACTGTGTGCCCCTTGCGAAGTCCAAACTCCAAAGCCCAACTTCTTCCTTTGGTTCATCATCGGCCCAATTAGGATCCAAAGTTCAATCCAATGATAGAATTTATTTGAAAGTCACATGAGTTACCAACAAAAGTGCACAAAATCCATTTTCAATATTCTTTTAATTTTCATCACAAACCGTTTAGTTTAGGGGAAATGGATTTAAATACTCTCAACTTTCACATATTGGCGGATATCACTTCGAACTTTCACTTTGACCACTGAAACTCTCAACTTTCAACTTATTTTCTTCCATCACCCACAAACTAACGGAGGTCTAACCTGATTAATCTTCGTGGCAAAAATGTAAAAACCTAAACTTAGAAGTTTTGGGGGTGGGGGTTGTGTGGTTTTTGAAGGTGATGGTAGTTGTTTTTTAGAGAGGGAAAGACACAGAGAGAGAAAGGAAAGAGATAGAGGGGGGGGGGGGGGGGTTTCTATAAAATTTTAATAATAATAAAAAGTTTTAAAAAGGTCACTTAAGTTTTGGTTTTTACATTTTTGCCACGAAGACTTCCCGAGTTAGACCTCCGTTAGTTTGGGGGTGATGAAAGAAAATAAGTTGAAAGTTGGG
This sequence comes from Ambrosia trifida, assembly GCA_028751855.1. Taxonomy (NCBI): domain Eukaryota; kingdom Viridiplantae; phylum Streptophyta; class Magnoliopsida; order Asterales; family Asteraceae; genus Ambrosia; species Ambrosia trifida. Next base: position 81,031,561 of record CM054130.1, read on the forward strand.
AGTAACAATGGTCAAAGTGAAAGTTCGGAGTGATATTCGCCAATCGGTGAAAGTTGTGGCTATTTAAATCCATTTCCCTTTTAGTTTAAGCTAAATTGGTATAGGTTGTGTGGCAACCGGTCACTATTGAAGCTGACATGCTCCCACTGATGACCAACTCCAACTAAGTACCATCTGCTATTAATTGCGCAATCGACATATGATAATTTAGCATATTCTGTAATGCCTCATCGTGGCTCAACCCCTTGAACTTTGCATAAGGTTTTGCCCGTTAGCCGCTACACCGCCAAGTTGTTAAATTATAGAGTTAATTACATTGTTAGCATATGTGGTTTTCATGAAATTTCAATATCATGTACTAAGAGGTTAGAGTAACAAGTTGGGTATTGACTTTTTAATTTGTTATAATCTCAGGTATTAAGCACTAACACCGTTAAAAACTAACGATCATGACCTTCATATGCCCCAAGTGTGAGGGTATTTTTGTCCATTCACATATTAAAACTTTAAACTCTAAAATAAGAAAGTTAAAACCTCAACCTGTTTTTAGGGGGTGTTTGGGATTGATTATTCAAAATAGATTATGCGTTTTGGAAAAGCAGGGGTGGAGCTGCTTATAGATTATTGCGTTTTGATAGCCTACAAAACTGATTATCTGCGTTTTCAAAATGCAATACAAACACTAAAAACTGATTATCTGTGTTTTCAAAACGCAATAATCTAAAAATCAGATTCAAAACGCAATCCCAAACACCCTCTTAATTTACTTTTCAAATTTTACTTATCTGATTATTTTATGTAATACGACAAAAGTATTTGAAAAATCAAAAATGAAAAATTTTAAACTACTATTATTACAAAATATTTTATAATTAGTAAATAATTAAAGTTCTTATAACATGCTATCCTTGTAATTAACATTTTAGATATTTCTTTAAACATGTCTATTATTATTTATTTATTTTTTTGCAATATATTAAAGAAACAACACATCATAAGTCCCTATATAATCTAAGCGCAATCATACTAGCAGTCACATACAAGACGACATTGATATTGTCTAGAAACAAACGTAATACTAGCATCTAGAGTTGATTAATTAAGACATGGAACAAACTCCATTGAAGATGTTGTTCTTGATCATGCTATTGGTATTCGTCTCTGGTACTCTCCCTCTATGTGTTTGTAACTTGTTCCTTTTTCTTAAATCTTTTGCATACAAATTTATAAACATGATAGTTTGATTAAGCTATTGAATTTTGATTTGTAGGTATTCAAACATCTTGTGCTTTGGCTGATAAAAGATTAGTGATCCAACAACCACAATTTGTTACCAGTCAATACAACATGAACAAACGTGCAGTTCCTAGTTGGTGTACAAAGGACTCGGATTGCAAAGATATTTGTCGTGGTATAGGGATACCTTATTGTGTTAACAATTACTGTTCATGTCACAACTGAAATTTATGCACTCATATATTTCTTTCTTTTTTCTTATGAATCTAAATCATTTTTTTATGACGAATGTTACATAATCTCTATTTTTAATTTACACCTAATATATCCTATGACAGAAATCAAATCTCTCCCCAAGTGGCATAAAGCCTCTATCACCCAGCTAAAGCTAGAATCTAAATCACATGATCTCTATAACTCATGATCACTAACTACCCCCCCCCCCCCCCAAATAATTATATCAATTAAAAATGATATTAGATTATATAAGTAGGATGAATTTCAACATATGCAGGATAAACATATGATAATTTTGATATGTGTGGGATAAGGTTTGATATGTGATCGATGTCGTTTGGTCTGTCAAAAGAATAAAAATAAGTAGTAAGTGGAAGTCGAGTAGTCTCTATACAGAATCGGTGGAAAGTAAAGTTTTTAACTAATTTAACTATTTATCTAATTTATTTCTTTGATTGTTATGGAAAATTATAAAAACTAATAACTTTGACTTCTAGATAAAAACAATAATACTGTAACACCCCAAATTTTACCAAAACACGTCTTATGCTAATACGAATGCTTTGGGTTTAATTACTCCAACGAATAACAAATAATACCAAGCTCCCTAATCGGGGGAATTAAACCCATTAATTTTATAAGCTAGACAAGGCTTAAACACTTAAATGGGACTAAGTTAGTGGTTAACTTGGTAAAACAATTGTGTGATCTTGAGGTGCTAAACCGGTCAAGTCATCAAACTTGACTAAACATAAAAAAATATATGAAATACATAAGTGTATGTGTGTGTGCATCGATTATTTTCATCAGAGGATGAAAACATACACACAAAACACACACACCACACCTACAACTCATAAATCTTGTGCAATCCAAGCCAAAGCAAGAAGAAATCTCATGCATAATGCAATTTCTCATCATCTAAGGCATGACAATCACCAAGGTACGCTTTTATTTGACCTAAATTGATCCATTCTTCATGAACTAGCTTTATGAAATTTTAGGGTGCTTTCAAAAACGGGATTCATAGGAGTATAAAGGTTACCCTCATGATTAGGGAGCCTAATAGCACATAATCATGTGACAAAAACACCTAGGGTGGTTTGAAATCAGATTTTAGTGGAAGAATTGTTCATGTATTAAATGGATTTTTGCCCTAGATATGAACCATACAAGGATATGGTGAAATCTTTCTTAAGTTGTTATTTTTATGCTTTTTAAATGTTACAAATCAAAGTGATCAATTGTTGATGATTAGCTAGTTAAATGGTAAAGTTTGAGAAGTCCATAAGGCTTAGAATTCACTTGCAAAAAAAGTGCACATGAAGTGTTTGATAAAATGCCTACATGAAACTTGAATTGGGTCAAATAGTGTAAAATTGTATGAAATTCGTTACTCTTGACAGCCCTAGGTGACCATCTTGTAAAGGCTGTATCTCATTCTTTATTAGGAGTTAGAAGGCGAGCCTTATATCGTTGAAAAGCTTGTTGCACATATTACATTTCATATTTAGTCATAAGAAGCTGATTCTGAGTTGTAGTGGGTCAAAACAGCATCTAAACTTAACATTTTAGTTTTGACAGCAAAGCTGTTTGGTCAAAAATATGTTTCTGACCTGATCTTAAAATATTCATATAAAATCATAGAAAAATCGTTAGGAGTTGTTCTTTATACGCCTAGAAAGTTATTTGAACGAAGCACAATCCATCTTTGAACATGTTCAACTAATTTAGACTATAAATGGGTCAAAATGGTCAATTACAACAGCTGAAAATGAAATCGCTGCACATAATATGTTTTTGACCTGATCTTCAAATATTCATATAACATCATAGAAAAATCATTAGGATGCGTTTTTTATATGTCTGGAAAGCTCTTTGAACGTAGCACATTTTGTATTTTAAAGTCGAAATCAGATTGTGGGGTTTAGAAGGGGTAAAAGTAACCCGAACAGCTGCTGCGCAAAAAGTGCAGCAGTGAAAATAAGGTGTTTTATAAACTTAACACATGTGATTGTCTAGATACCCATTTCCTTAACACTAAATGTTGTTTAGGATGAGATGGGTATATGGAATGAAAGCTTAGTACTTGTGTGCATCATTGCCTAAGCTAGTTTACATGAATATATTTATGGACAGTTTGACTTTTAGGAGTCAAACTGACCCAAACTCAAACCTAGATGAAACGGTGTGAATAAACTAATGAGATGTGTTAGTTATTGGAAATGATGACTAACTTGATTAATCTTATGAGTATAGTGAAGGTTGATTGTAACACCCCAACCGATGGCGGAAACATCGAGGTGTCACGTATTGAGGATTGTTCAGTAGCTCATGGTAAATAATAAATTTCATTAAGTGATTTAAATAAATTACATACAATTGTTCTAAGAATTTGTACATCAAAATAAAAAAAAAAAATACTAGCTACACATCTTCAAGCATTAACTCTAATCTTCAAGCAATTGCTATAACCTGAAACATGTTAAGTTTGAAAATATTTTGGGTCAACAAAAGTTGGTGAGAATTACATAGGTTTGAATATTGAAATAAAATTTATACAATTCGAGTGTCATGGCAAGTCTAGTCCATATGTGAAAACAATACTACCCGGTAAATCGTGTGCATAATCAAACCTTGTGACTAGAATATTGTGGTCCATCCCATACGCATATGGTTCACTCGTTTATGTTGCGATAACAATCACCCACGCTACCCATACTGGAGGTAACGTATCCGGGTGGGGTTGTCAGTCCAATAGATCTATCATTGTGTATCGTTGGCTTGTACGGAGTGCTAGAATAATTGTGCTTACCATAGTAATGTTTAAGACATAATGCAACATAGAATAACACATAGACACTTATGTTGAATTGTAAATTGATGTTGTAACATGTTTCACCCCAAAATAGTGAAATGGTAAAAGGGGCTATGTAAACTCACCTGAAATTCACTGTGTAAGTACTAGCAAGTAGCAACAAGTCTGAACTTGGATTAATTGAACTCTTGTATCCTATTACAAATAAACGATACCTTAAATTCTAATGCAGATAAGCTTGTTTTGTTTCTTAGTTGTAAAGATAGTTTATTCAACTACCTAGACTCGCATTGAACGAATGCGCATCTTAATGTGTGTATGACTTAACGAACCGATTGTACTTGGTTTAGTTTCTAGAAACTATATGTGAATGTATAGTTATCTACAATATATGTTTTATTATGATATATTCAGGATTTCCCGACTTGAGACTAGTTGTAAAAAAAGCATTTAGACTAGTGAAAATAATGCACATGTAACTTGATTCGCGTTTTAGTTTGTTTGAAGACCGGATAATATATGCATTATGTTTATTTATGTACGCTTTTATATCATGACGAAATAAAGTTTGAATAGCGTCTATTTGTAAAATATAGCTTCTTTTGTACAAAATTTATAGTTATATTTTGTAAAAATTTGGGCAGAGTTTCCTCTGTTTTTGTATAAAACCGACAACTCACGTTGTCTATACTTTTCCAAAATCAATCAAATGGACACGTATACTCGACACGTGGTTTAACTTGTTAAAACTATAATATGCGAGGAACTATACTTTTCGACAAGTAAAAATAAATATATAGTCCAACATTTGATAGTTGTCATAATAATATAACCATAAGTTAGTCGTTATTTGATTCGTCAAGCTCACAAATAAATAGTTTTTGTTACAATTCGGTTCGGTTCGATTAGTCTTTAGAATAAATATTTATATACAATATACACAAAATAAATAACTAAGGTCGTGGCGCGCGTTATACCTTCCCGAGTCGCGTATTTGCCTCGTAACCCGTGTTGACAGATCTGATGGTTTGACCACGTTTGACCACTGTTGACCAGAAGTTTGACCAGACCTGAAACGTTTGACCACGTGTTGGCACGTTGTCTCGACAACCCGAATCTACTCCAAACAATTAAACCCGAAAAGGAATAAGCCAACCGAGGAGCAGAAACTCAACTCTCCAGCCACTACAGCCGGCATGACCGTCTCCGGTCACCGAACCTGAACCGGACTCAACGACCACCAAAAACCAAACCGGAGCCCATGACCATTACTGGTCACGACACCTAGCTGACCCGGAACCAAATCGAACCAAGATCACCACCGCCGTAGCTACACTTTCTGACCCGGAACAAGAGACTTAACTGGAACCCAACCATTCCCGGTCGTTGTTACTGTAGCGACACCTTATCCTCCCGGAAATCACCACGAAATCAGACCAAACCTGGCTCGTGCCTAAACACCACTATACCCAGCCTGAGCCTCAACCAACAAGTACTAAACCGTCACCAACCGGCCGTAGATTAACCCCTTTCTATCCTAACCTTTACGCCGCCACTGTATCATTTTGATGGTTGTTGCGCGAGTCATCTAGAGGGGTGGGGGTAGTGATTCTGTTGCTCGGGTGGTGGTTGTAGCTGCTTCCGCTGCTTGTTAGAGAGGGAAGAGAGATAAACTCGGGTTGTGGGAGGAGATGTAGAAGGAATGGGGAAGTAGATGGCTATTGTGATGGTTGTGTTGAATGAGTGCAAGGAAGGAAGAAGGTAAGGGTAGTGGTGGTGGCTAGGGTTTTAGGGAAGAAGGATTAAGAAAGTAGGAGGTGGCTTAAGGTGTTTAAATAATAAATATGTAGGGTTAGCTAGGTGGGTTAGATGGATGTGAACCGCATATACGAACCCGTTAATGATTGGCGTCTCGTTTTTAATTTAAATTCGTTTAATTAGTAGAATAATTATTTTATGTAACTTATTTATATTACTCGATTCAATACGAGTATTTGGAATGTATATCATATTTAAATTTGTTAGATTTAGAATCGACTAGTCGTTTAATATCCGATGTATTCTCACCGCGTCACTATATGACGCAATTAAGTAATTTAATTTGTGGGCGAGTAATAATAAAAAAATATTTCTTGTTAATTAGGTATTATCGTGAAAGAAATTTCAACAGTTGTGCGAATATAATATAAATATATATTATTATTTATTTATTTTTTTTTATAAAATAGTGGGGCGTTACATTGATCTTGTCAAGCTAGGTGCAAGCATGGAAAGGACGGATCAACAAGCAAACGAGTTGAGCGAATACAAGCCTTAAGTGCAAGGAAATGAGATGAATACAAGGTAAGTTTTACTTACATTATTAGATTATAAATATGGCTTAAGTGTTGTATACATTGGTTTTAATCTTATGTGGGTAATAAAGGTAAACCCCAAAGAGGTGAAATCCCTTAATTGGGTCTATTTATATGAACTCGTATCAAAATAAGATTTATGGTACTAAATTAAACAATAAGATGGGACCGAATGGTGAAATCCATCAAACGGGTCAATTAGTAAGGATATGTGGAAAATGATGTTTTAATTGCAATGAATAAATGAAATCAATGGAATGAAGTAGTTAGACATTTTGCTAAATGGGTCAAGTGTTGTTGTTACTTGAACCATAGATAAAAACTTGGATAGCATAGTGTTAGCCTTAATGGGTCCAATGGTGATTTTCTCATCATTCGAGCCCGACATTCAAAGCCGGTATTCTAAGCTTTAGGAATCTCATGGTTAACGGGTCCAATGGTAAATGTATCACCATTGAGTCTCAAGAGACTAATGTGTTCAATCTAGAATGTATGCAGGAGAACACTCGGAAATTGGGCACTCGATGCCTAAGTAATCACAATGGATGCAAGGTATGGGTCAACACCGCCCGGTAAGTCCGTAGTTAGATAAAAGCCTTTGGGCAAAGTGAATTCAATTCGAAAACAACCCCTAAGAGGTGTGAAGGCCAATTCGGTAAGTATTATTCTAACTAAGCTTAATGCGCGCCTTGGCGCCAAGTATGTCTAAAGCCATAGTTAAATCATGGGATTGTAATCAAACTAAGTCCGAGAGGGCTTAGAAGCTTTCAAATAACTCATTAAGTCCTATTAAACAAGTCCCCGAATGCCTTTAAGAAGAGGCTTGAACATGATTTAAGGCGATTTTTGGAGCTCTTGAAGTGCTGCACAGGCGTGGAACGGGCTCGAGAATCCATCCAATCCATCCTTCAATCATCCAATCCATCTCTTAGCATTTTATATGGTTTGATCCTTTAAACATTTGAGTTTCAAATCTGATTTTGGATTGCTATTTTGATGTTGTATTAGTTATTCGTACGCCTACGGGCAAGAACAATAGTATTTAGTATGTTAAACAATCATTCGTGTAGTTAATCATGTTTTGTATAAATTTGGCGTTTTTCACATTTAGATCTTGATGATCATAGCGCAACCTTGTTTCATTGTTGTTGGATTTGTAGTTGTATTCGAATGACTTTGGCGAATGTCGAATGTGTTAGGCGAATAAATGTTGAAAAACCGTCCGTTTAATCGTCCGGTAGTAGACTAGTTAACTTGTTAAATAGTTTATGCCATGAAACTGTAACCGGGTATTGGTTTGGTTAAAGTCAGTCGAATAACGGTTAAAAATACTTATCGGCACGTAAAAGGGTTTAAAAAGCCTAATGGTGCCGTTACTAGTCTTTGACACGGTTAATGATCTTTGGTAGTTATTTTGGTAAAAATAGCGATCTTAGTACATCTGGGTTCAAAGTTGGTAAAATGGAATAGGTTGTGAAATGCTCTACTTTATGCTAGTTTAGGTGGCTGTATTGTGTATTCGGTATCGCTTTCCTGAATTAGTGAGGTTAGAATACTCTTAACAGATGACTAACTTATCTTTAAAAGATCTGCGTGAGATTATATCAGCTGCTCGCTAATAAACGACTTGAAGCGGTTAACGTTTGTATTCGTGTTAGCTTTCTGTATAGTTGTCATGTTAGGATGCTCGAAAGGGACACTAACTGTCGGAAAATGGGAATGTTGATCACACGCCTTTATTTCATATGATTTATAGATGACATGCTAGGTTTGATATATTATAGTTTATATAGTTATATTTTGTATTTGGAGTCTTACATATGTTAAATATATGTTTTAGAATTAATCTAGTTATAAACAAACTCAACTATCTTTTCTTACTGGTAAATCGGGGATAGAGTTTTAGTACCATTGCTCCGCGCGCGTCCATGGATCGATATCTGGTTCTTATCTGTACATTACTACATATATGACAGGGTACACTTGCCCTATTGTGTGTGTTTTAATATTAAGGTCTAAACCATTTTTATAAATATTAAAGCAAAACGTGTGTTATTTCATTGTAAAATTATGTGTATATTCGCACACGTCAAGTTTTTGGCGCCGTTGCCGGGGACGCGACGAGCTTTAGGAACGAACCGAGTCAACTTTTTACCAGTGTGCATGCTTGTGAATACTTGTTTATACTTCTTTAATTCGTTATTTCAATGATTTATTTGCATATATGATTATTTGAATTTTTATTAAATTTATCTGTCTGTAGATAATTTGAATTAATTTTAGATTGGTTTATAGGTTGCATATAGATTCGTTCATTTATCTGCTTATAGGATTGCTTGATTTGATTTTTCGTTCAATAGGATGTTGATAGATTTAATTTATTGAATATTGGATTAATTGGTTTGTCTATGAATTTGATTTGTTCGTTATTTGATTAATTAGATTTATTTGTTCGTATTCGGACTAATTATTAATTTCATTATTTGTATAGTTTTAGGCTTAGTCTGCTTATTTCTGTTCATTTTATTGATTCTATTAGTTTATATTTGATTTTCTTGAATATATTTGCTTTCCGTTATTTTCGCATGAATTTATTGATTCTTTATTTCATTTATTTATTTTTCTGTCTTTTATCGCCTTTTTGGGTGTGTCATATATTCGCCTGTTGCAACTGTATCATTCTTACATGCAGGTTGATGTCCACAAACCCTGGGTCTTCTGGTGATCTGTCTGACGAGGAGCGAACGCGCCTGAGGAGAAGCGAGAGGATTAGACTTCATAAGTTGCGTCTTGTTTCTGATATTCTAATTGTCGCTCCTATAGTTGAGGTTCCATTTGACGAGGCGAGGCACGATCTGGCTGACGACGACGGGTCGGAAGCCCACAGTGACATTATCATGGCGGACGACGACATTCCGCTGAATGATAGTGGTCGTCCAGGAGGAGAAGGACTCGCACCGAGTATCGTCCGGCCGGCTATTTTGGCTGACCATTTCGAGATCAAATCAAGTATCGTGAACATGATACAAAACTCGGTGCAATTCGGTGGACTGGAGCACGAGGATCCAGGCCGACATATTGCTGCATTCTTAGAGGTTTTAGCCACCTTTAAGATGACGGGCATCTCCGATGATGCTATCCCTCTCCGACTCTTCCCATTCTCACTGCGGGACAAAGCCCGGACTTGGCTTCTGTCACAACCCGCAGGGTCGATCACGACCTGGGCAGAGTTGTCCTAACAATTCATGCAGCAATACTTTCCTCCTGAAAAGACACAAAAATTGAGGAATCGCATCATGATGTTTCGTCAAGATGACGAGGAATCATTACACACCGCGTGGGAGAGATTTAAAGACCTACTCTTGAGCGTCCCGCACCATGATATCTCAAAAAGACATCTGGTGCAAATGTTCTATCAGGTACTCGAGTTTGACTCACAGGAGCGCCTAGATGTATATGCTGGCGGGGACATTGGAACAAAGTCCCCCAATGAAGCATGGGCCATTATCGAAAAGGCGTCCCAAAAGTCAAAATCTCGAAAGAGTGACCGATCAAGGTCTTCTTCTGCCCGATCGGGTGTACATGCCGTGGATAACTACACGGCCATTTCCGCACAGATAGAGGCGCTGGGCATGAGATTTGACAGATCTCAACAAAGTGTTGCCCAGGCCCAAAGTCTGTGTGATCAGTGCGGGGTGTCTCACGAGCCTGGCTCGTGTGCTCAGGGGGTTATGTATACTGGCCACGAGGATGTGGCTTACATAGGGAATCAGTCGAGACCCCAAAATAACCCCTACAGTAACACTTACAATCCGGGATGGAGGAACCACCCAAACTTCGGGTGGAGATCTGGTACTTCAAACCAGAACCCTCTCGGATTTCAGCAAAGAGCATCCGCGCCACACCAATTTCACCAATCCCAGCAGTCCCAACAACAACAGCCTTACCAATCTCATGGCCAATCCTACCAACCCAGACCGAACCAATACCAGAACCAGGGAGCTGGGGGCAGTTCCCAGCAGCACGCCCAGGGCGGTACGTCTAGGTTGGAGGAGATGATGTCTCAACTCCTCACTAACACAACAAATTCCAACCAAATTGCTGAGCAGCGCTACCAGCAACACGAGGAGCGCTTCTCCAATTACGAAGGAGAGATGAGGGGACAAAAGGCGTCCATGCAGGCCATAGAAAACCAGGTAGGCCAGATGGCGAAGATGATGTCCGAGAGACAGGAGGGCAATCTCCCGGGCAACACTGAGCCTAATCCGAGGGGGCATGTAAATGCCATCATGATGAGGAGTGGTAAAACCACGGGACCTGACACATCGGGCTCACCATTGATCACTGAGACGGTCCAGACTGAGTCTTTGGACGAGGTGCACGCTAGGCGAGTCCCAGCAAGTACATCACAGTTGCCGAAGACAGTCACTGACTACACTCCTCCTGTTCCATACCCTGGCAGAGTTAGGAAACAGAAAGACGAGGCACAATACGGGAAATTTCTCGAGCTGTTCAAACAGCTACATTTAAACATCCCGTTTGTGGAGGCCTTGGCACAGATGCCTAAGTATGCCAAATTCCTAAAGGACATTCTCACCAATAAGCAAAAACTTGAGGACCTGTCCTGTGTGCTTTTGAACGAGAACTGCTCTGCGATTCTGCAGAATAGACTGCCCATGAAGATGGGAGATCCAGGTAGTTTCACCATCCCTTGTCTGATAGGGAACATGTCAGTAATGCATTGGCAGACTTGGGTGCGAGCATTAACCTTATGCCTTATAAGGTTTTTGAGAAGCTGGATATGGGTGAGCCTTCACCCACCAGGATGAGTATTCGTCTTGCTGATCGTTCGATCAAATATCCTCGGGGATTTGTTGAGAATATGCTTGTCAAAATTGACAAATTTGTATTTCCGGTGGATTTTGTCATCCTTGATATGGATGAGGACTCTAAAGTGCCTCTGATCCTCAGACGTCCTTTCCTTAACACGGCTAGGACGATTGTTGACGTGGCTGCGGGCCAAATCACACTCCGGGTGAATGATGAGCATGTGACTTTTGATGTTCAGAGGTCGATGCGTCATCCCGAGAGTCCGGACGACACACTATACTATCTTGACATAGTAGACCAGTGTGTCAGTTCTCACTTTCGAGGCACGATAGAGGGGAATGTTTCGGGCACACATCTGTTGTGTGGGGACTTAGATGGCATTATGAAGGAGGGCCATAGAGATGAGCAGCCGGTCTATCAGATCGGTGATGATAGTTCCCAGAGCCCGGAGCATTTCGTGGAGATTGAGCGAGAGGAGAGCGATAAGTCGAAACCGTCTGTTGAAGATTCGCCGTCGTTAGAGCTGAAGGAGCTTCCACCACATCTGGAGTATGCATTCCTTGACGAGGAGGGTCGTCTGCCTGTTATCATTTCATCTTCTCTATCTGCAGTTGAAAAGAGCGAGTTGCTTCGTGTGCTTAAACTTCATAAGAAGGCAATCGTCTGGAAGATCATGGACATCAAGGGGATTAATCCCTCATTCTGTACTCATAAAATCTTGATGGAAGATGTCTATAAGCCTTGTGCGTAGCACCAAAGGCGTCTGAACCCGAACATGCAAGAAGTTGTTAAGTCCGAGGTCATTAAGTTGCTTGATGCTGGATTGATATATCCGATCTCGGATTCTGTTTGGGTTAGTCCTGTGCACGTTGTGCCCAAGAAGGGTGGCATAACGGTTGTCACGAATGATAGGAATGAGTTGATTCCTATGAGGACCGTCACGGGGTGGAGAGTTTGCATTGACTACCGCAAGCTCAATGACGCCACCCGCAAGGATCACTTCCCGCTTCCATTCATCGATCAGATGTTGGAAAGACTGTCGGGGAAGTTGTACTACTGTTTCCTTGATGGTTTCTCTGGATACTTTCAGATCCCTATCGATCCCGTGGACCAGGATAAGACGACTTTCACATGCCCTTTTTGGCACATTCGCCTATAGGCGTATGCCATTCGGGCTGTGCAATGCGCCGGCGACCTTCCAGCGTTGCATGGTTGCCATTTTTCATGACATGATCGAGGACTCCATGGAGGTATTCATGGATGATTTTTTAGTCTTCGGGAGTTCATTCGATCAATGTCTAGGGAATCTGGAGCGGATGCTTCAGAGGTGTGAGGAGACCAGTCTTGTGCTAAACTGGGAAAAATGCCACTTCATGGTGAAGGAAGGAATAGTCCTGGGGCATAAGGTCTCCCAAAATGGGTTGGAGGTTGACCCGGCCAAAGTAGATATCATTTCTAGGCTCCCTCCACCCTCCTCTGTCAAAGCGATCCGAAGCTTTTTGGGTCATGCGGGATTTTACAGGCGATTCATCAAAGATTTCTCAAAGATCGCCCGTCCGATGACCCGTCTGTTGGAAAAGGATGCACCGTTTGTGTTTGGTGCAGAGTGTGTGAAAGCCTTCGGGCTTTTGAATTGTTTGCTTGTGGAGGCCCCTATATTGGTAGCACCCGACTGGGAGTTGCCATTCGAGATTATGAGCGACGCGAGTGACTTCGCGATAGGGGCGGTCTTGGGACAGCGGAAGGACAAGCACTTCCACCCGATCTACTACGCTAGCAAGACTCTTCATGATGCTCAGGAGCATTACACCACCACGGAGAAAGAGCTTCTAGCTGTAGTATTTGCATTCGACAAGTTTAGATCTTATTTGGTGCTGTCGAAGACCATTGTCTATACGGACCATGCAGCGATCCGATACCTTTTTAGCAAACAGGACGCGAAACCGCGCCTGATTAGGTGGATCCTGTTGCTGCATGAGTTCGATATAGAGATTCAGGACAAAAAGGGTGCCCTGAATGTCGCTGCTGATCATCTGTCCAGGCTCGAGCATGAAGATGCCGAGAACTCCGCGTGGGACACCATTAATGACAATTTTCCCCACGAGTTCTTGATGAGCGTCGAGTCGGTGGAAGATGTATCGCCATGGTTTGCGGATTTTGCGAACTACCTCGCGTGCGGGATCCTTATCAAAGGATTGTCGCACCAGCAGAAGAGGAAGTTCTTCGCGGACCTTAAGCATTACTTCTGGGATGACCCATTTTTGTTTTGGGTCGGGGCGGATCAGCTGGTTCGCCGTTGCGTGTTCGGGGTAGAGGCGGCGCAGATATTGCGCGACTGTCACGAGGGGCCTACCGGAGGTCACCATGGAGCGAATTACACTGCTAAGAAAGTGTTAGACTCCGGGTTTTACTGGCCCACACTCTTTCGTGACTCTCAGATATTGGTTGGTGCATGTGATTCGTGCCAGAGGGCGACGAACATATCGGCACGCGACCAAATGCCGCAGAACCCCATCCAAGTATGTGAAGTCTTTGACATTTGGGGCATTGACTTCATGGGACCATTCCCCTCCTCACGGGGCAATCGATATATACTCGTGGTTGTTGATTACGTTTCAAAGTGGGCCGAGGCGCAAGCCTTACCCACAAATGATGCCCGAGTTGTAGTGAGGTTTGTTAGGAGCTTGTTCTCGCGGTTTGGTGCCCCTAAGGCACTGATTAGTGATCGTGGTACACATTTCTGCAATGCGCAGCTTGATCGCGCGTTAGCACGTTATGGTGTCCATCACAGATTATCCACCCCGTATCATCCACAGACAAGTGGACAGGTGGAGGTCACTAACCGTGGATTGAAGCGAATCCTTGAGCGGTCAGTTAATCAAAACCGCAAGGATTGGGCGGACAAGCTTGATGACGCGTTATGGGCCTTTAGGACTGCCTATAAGACGCCTATTGGGATGACTCCCTTTCGGCTTGTCTATGGCAAGGCGTGTCATCTCCCTGTCGAGTTAGAACATAAGGCATTATGGGCTCTTAAAACAGCGAATTTGGATCTTAAGACCGGCGGTGAGACCCGTTTCTTGCAAATCCATGAGCTAGAAGAGCTTAGGCAACAAGCCTATGAGAGCTCGATATTGTATAAAGAGCGCACAAAGAGATTGCACGACAGTCGCCTGAAACACCGAGAAGATTTTCAGGTAGGCGACTTGGTCCTGCTTTACAACTCGCGCCTGCGTCTCTTTCCAGGAAAGTTAAAATCCCGATGGACAGGACCGTACACTGTTAAGGAAGTATATCCTTACGGAACTGTCTCGATTGAAAATTCGGAGGGTGTGACTTTCAAAGTCAACGGTCATCGCCTGAAAGTCTACATTGACGGGCCGGTTGACAAATCCGTGGAGATGATCGATCTCTACGACCCGCGCGCCTAATAAGTGTGGGGAAGTGAGTCTAGCTAGCGACTCGTTAATAAATATAGCACGGCGTGTATGGCGCGCCAAATTGTATATATGTTCATAGCGTAGTTTAATTTGTAGTTAATTTGTTCAATTTTAACTTGTTGTTGTAGTTTGTTTTTAGTCTTTGCAGGTTTGATTCGCGCCTTGTGATTGTGTGGATAGTCGCTTCGAACCAATGGTATTATGCTAGAAAGCGTCTAAAAACAGGTATGTTGGTTGTTCGGGTCAAAACGGATAAGTGCAGGCATGTTTGAGTGAAAAATGCAGAAAATAAATGCACATCAGTGACTTCGAGCGGCCCGCTCCAAACGCCCAGCAGTTAAAAAAAAATATTCCGAGCGGCCGCGCGAAGGCTTCTGAACGAAAAATCTGCAGGGGCAAAAGGGGTATTTGACTTTCAAAACTAAAAATTAATAACCCTAAAACAAACCAAGCGGCCGCTCATTCACATAACCCACCAAACTTTGCACTT
Organism: Ambrosia trifida; assembly: GCA_028751855.1. Classification (NCBI taxonomy): domain Eukaryota; kingdom Viridiplantae; phylum Streptophyta; class Magnoliopsida; order Asterales; family Asteraceae; genus Ambrosia; species Ambrosia trifida. The sequence continues at coordinate 81,046,966 of CM054130.1, forward strand.
TGCTCTCAAGAACACCAACCAAAACCTCTCTATTCCACCTTCAAATCTTCAAGAACAAGGTATGAATCTCTAGTTTTCTTATAATTTCTCTTGTTCTAGTTTAAAATAGTTTAGTTTCTTTAATCTTTTCTAAATTTTTAGGGTTCTTTCATAATGTTTAACAAACCCTAGTGTTCTTGAATTGATTGTTTGCTTTGATAATGTAGATTAGTGGTTGATTATTGTTCAAATCTTTGAGTTTTTGGGTTTTCTTCATAATGTTTAACTAAGGTCCGAAAATTTTTAAGGATTTGAATGATTTTGTAGCCTCTTGTTTAGTATAGTTTAGTATGTTTGTAGATTAATTTCATTATAGGGTTGTATGCTAGTATAGATGTTAATGTAATTTAGTATTGTTGTTGAATTTTGGGGATCCTTCATAATTGTTCAAAAATCCCTAAATTCATCATGATTAGGTTATGTGTTTTAGTATTGTTCTCTTAATTTTTGGGGATTCTTCATAATGTTTAACAAATCCCCAAATTTTAAGGCTATTAATTATTAGATTATAGTTTAGAGTTGGAATATTCATAAACTTTGGGGCGTTCTTCATAACTAAACAAACGCGCCCCAAATTCGATGATTATTCCATAGATATTTGGGCTTTAAACACCTTGCGCTAAATGACTTAAGGTTAAGGTGATTTGCAAAGTGAAGGCGCGTAGGTGTTAAAATCCCAAATTCGCTTTAAAAACTTCATAATTGCGCAAGTTCGGCATTCAAGCGCAAAAGTTGATAACTTTTGAAAAATCAAGTGCTTGAATGGCCGCTTTTTGAGTGCATTTGGCGAAAACACTGAAAACCGGGCAAACGCCAGTGCACAGGATCGAAAAAACAGGGCTGCAAAACAAAATATGGCGCGCAGGGGGCTGCGAGCGGCCGCTCCAAGGCTGCGCGCGGCCGCTCCAACCTTCTGTTGTGAATTTTGTTTTTTTTGTTTCGCGTGTTTTGGGTCCGGGTCTTATTCCTTCGATTATAACTGACATATTTTAGCATTTTAATGCAGATGGTGCACCGCTTCCTTCAATTTGATCCAACGGACCCGCGAGAACGCGGGTGTATAGAAACATTCACCGAATTGTGGGGGCGCATGCGTTCTATCGCCACGCCACGAAGGATTTGCTTTGATACATTGGCTGAACTAAACCAAGAAGCGAGGTTCCGGGAATGGATGGACGAGCACATGGAAAACCTGCTCATGATAGAGGAACCAGTTTATGAAGAACTCACTCTCGAGTTCTTTTCCACCTTGCATTACCAAAGGCCGCGCAAATATGACCAGCCGGATTTCCAAAGGAATGGTAAGCGCTGTGGATTACAGTTCCGTCTATGCGGAGAATGGCGCGACATTTCGGTCGCAGAGCTAGGTGTCCACTTGGGCATCTATACTGATGAGGAGGTCGAAGACGAGAGCTTCAATGAACTTATGTTCTAATTCCCGGACGACAACGTTCTTAGAAACGCTTTTTGGGCGGAGTTTACGGGGGAACAAAATTATGTCCCCTAAAATGCCAAGGCAACCCAACTCATTGACCCACTGCTGCGGGTTTTTCAAAAGGTCCTATGCGGGACCGCAGCTGCTAAAAAAGACGATTCAACCGGCTGCCCCACACCTGATCTATTATTTCTCTATGCTCTGGTAAGTAATGTACCAATTAACCTTGCTGCACTTGTTGCCTCTTTTCTCAGTACAACATCAGGTAAAAGGCCTGGGAGCATGATATACGGTGGGGAGTACGTGACTGCAATAGCAAAGGGGATGGGGATTTTAAAGGGCGTACGAAGAGGACTGACCAAGATTCCGAGCGCATCGAGGGTAAACATGGATGTCCTCCGACACATGAGGATAGTCCACGAGTCCCCCGGCGGGACAATCAGGCTAAAGGGTAAACACAATTCGATCTGGGACCCGTTGCCAACAGTCCACATGCCACCAGCCGACCAGCAGCAGCCACAACAGCCACATCAGCAGCAGCCACATGAGCAGCAGCCACACCAGCAGGAGCCTCTACTGCCTCACCAGCAGCAGTATTACTACCAGCACCCTCAAGACTTCTATGATGAGTTTGGCACGTTCAGAACAGAAACGCGCGACACCTTATACCAGCATGGCGAGTCCCTACAGCATCAGGGCGCGACCCTCGACTACCTCGTCTCTGAATTTCACGCTTGTTTCCCAAACCATTTTGGGAATCCCCCACAAAGGGGACATCCGGGGGACAAGCGGAGACGAGGTGGTGATGCAGCGGGATCATCGAGGACTCACCATGATGATGAGGATTGAGGAGCGGCTGGTAGGCTGGTACTATTTTGTTTATCTTATTCCTGTTGGTACTGTATTCGGGTGCGAGCACCCATGACATTTGTTTTATTTCTTTCTGTACCCGTACTATTTACTTTTTAGTAGTTTCCATTTCAGTATTATTTGCGTGGTTTGAATAAGTGTGATGATGAATGGATGTATTTGATGTATTTTTGCTTTTGTCAAGAATGTTGATAGTACAGGAACAGGTGAGCACCGATATGGATGCTCCAGGCTATCAACATGCTTTTCGGGTTATCAACAACAGGGGAGTTTTATTCTCCTTTTTCACACAAATAGTTAGCTATTTCATAAACGCTTTCTATTGTCACATTGGGGACAATGTGAGCTTCAAGTGTGGGGAGGGGATTAGGTCTTGTTTGTCCTGTGTTAGATTCGTACACTTGCACCCATTTCCTTCTGGTTACGTGAGCGTTTGAGCCTTAGAATAGATTACATTTCTTTGACATGCTTGCGAGTGAGCCAGATGTTTTGTGCAGTTTAGAACTTGTCACTAGTATACTTGTTTAGACCAGATACGTGTGAGATTGTACGAACATGATTGAGGCATTTAGGATACCCTTTTGATTTAGCCTTTTCTTTTCGTTCTATCTGTTTCCCGCACCCATATATTATCCACTAGTTAACCATGTTGAACCTAATCCCGTGTTTTTCTTATTCACCACACCATTTCACCACTAAAACCAAACAGCCTTTTTCTTTTAAAACTATTGTGTTAGAACTCGGTTTAGGTTATTGTTTAACTAGTTTATATATTATAAATAGTTCGTTCTTGGGTATATCTGATTAGAACCTGTATGTTGATATTATTTCAGTTTCAGTTCATTATATATATCATAGATATATATATATATATATATGTTAAAAAAAATCCAGAAAAATAGAACACCCTAAAATAGGGTGAATTAGCAGTATTCGAGCAGTTTTTAGAGCTTTAAAGTTAAGAATTATAAGTTAGCTTGATTTAAAATAAAAATCGCCTATATTCGCGTTTGTTTTGTACAGTTGTATTAGTTGATATTATTTAGACATAACCGCCGAGTTTTAGCCGATTCGTCAGTGTAAATATCCATTCCATACCCTTACCTTTGCCTAACATTACAACCCGTAAAAGACCTCTTGATTTGTGCTTTTTCACACGTTAGTTGGTGAAGACTAGATCTTTTGACAAGCTTATGATATTGCACGATTCATTGTCTTGGCAATGGAGCGATTTACACATACACATTACACGTAAGTATCATAAATAAAACCGAGTGTGTGTGAACATTGTGAGTTGTGTACGGGTTTGCGTGCTTGTAAATCGGAAGTGAGTCGTTGCTTTTTAGTTATCTTATCACCTGTTTATATATCATTGATTGGCTTGACTATTATCGTCTGTACAGGTTATATTTTGTCTTTGTTGCCACTTGGCGAGTTTTTCGTTTATTTTATGATTGAGTGTTTGCTTGAGGACAAGCAAAGTTCAAGTGTGGGGAGGTTTGATATACGTTAAATTACACATATAAAAGTCCCCGTTTAACTCCCATTTTCATACGTTTTTGACCTTATACATAGGAATTGGTACTTATTTGGGTATCTTTACGATTTCAGGTCTTAAACGATGTCCCGGAAGCACAAAGGAAGGAAAACGATGTTTCGGCGCGCGAATAGGCCATCAGGACCTTCGAGCGGCCGCTCCAAGGCTCCGAGTGGCCGCGCGCCCCTCCCAGATATTTCTGGGGACCTTCCAGAAGGCCTACGTCAGCAACGAGCAACTGGTCCACTTGTTTCGTTAAAGCGAGCGGCCGCGCGAAACCTCTGATCTTCTATAAAAGCCCCATTTCAGCTCACTGATCAATGTTGGATCTTGGGGGAAGCTTTTCTGGCGATTTTTGGAGCTCTTGAAGTGCTGCACAGGCGTGGAACGGGCTCGAGAATCCATCCAATCCATCCTTCAATCATCCAATCCATCTCTTAGCATTTTATATGGTTTGATCCTTTAAACATTTGAGTTTCAAATCTGATTTTGGATTGCTATTTTGATGTTGTATTAGTTATTCGTACGCCTACGGGCAAGAACAATAGTATTTAGTATGTTAAACAATCGTTCGTGTAGTTAATCATGTTTTGTATAAATTTGGCGTTTTTCACATTTAGATCTTGATGATCATAGCGCAACCTTGTTTCATTGTTGTTGGATTTGTAGTTGTATTCGAATGACTTTGGCGAATGTCGAATGTGTTAGGCGGATAAATGTTGAAAAACCGTCCGTTTAATCGTCCGGTAGTAGACTAGTTAACTTGTTAAATAGTTTATGCCATGAAACTGTAACCGGGTATTGGTTTGGTTAAAGTCAGTCGAATAACGGTTAAAAATACTTACCGGCACGTAAAAGGGTTTAAAAAGCCTAATGGTGCCGTTACTAGTCTTTGACACGGTTAATGATCTTTGGTAGTTATTTTGGTAAAAATAGCGATCTTAGTAGATCTGGGTTCAAAGTTTGTAAAATGGAATAGGTTGTGAAATGATCTACTTTATGCTAGTTTAGGTGGCTGTATTGTGTATTCGGTATCGCTTTCCTGAATTAGTGAGGTTAGAATACTCTTAATAGATGAGTAACTTATCTTTAGAAGATCTGCGTGAGATTATATCAGCTGCTCGCTAATAAACGACTTGAAGCGGTTAACGTGTGTATTCGTGTTAGCTTTCTGTATAGTTGTCATGTTAGGATGCTCGAAAGGGACACTAACTGTCGGAAAATGGGAATGTTGATCACACGCCTTTATTTCATATGATTTATAGATGACATGCTAGGTTTGATATATTATAGTTTATATAGTTATATTTTGTATTTGGAGTCTTACATATGTTAAATATATGTTTTAGAATTAATCTAGTTATAAACAAACTCAACTATCTTTTCTTACTGGTAAATCGGGGATAGAGTTTTAGTACCATTGCTCCGCGCGCGTCCATGGATCGATATCTGGTTCTTATCTGTACATTACTACATATATGACAGGGTACACTTGCCCTATTGTGTGTGTTTTAATATTAAGGTCTAAACCATTTTTATAAATATTAAAGCAAAACGTGTGTTATTTCATTGTAAAATTATGTGTATATTCGCACACGTCACTGACTATCCTCTGGTCTGAGCAAACATCCTCTGCTCGTTTTTCCTCTGGTCTAAACAATCCTCTGGTCTGAGCAAACATCCTCTGCTCATTTTTCCTCTGGTCATATTTATAGGACCCTTGTCCTACGCCTAAAACAGACAAGGCGTATCTTCTACGCCTAAAAGCAGTCCAGGCGTATGACTCATATACCTGGAACATTACATCCGATTCAAAATGAGCGTAAACGACTATACATGCTACCCGATTAACTACCAAACACTATACATGAGAGGACAACATTATATCTAAGCTATGGACATACTGAATGGTGCACTAACAAGGAGCTATTTGACAAACTCTGAGCAAGTAAGTAATTAGTCGTATTGTTTGATTGGAACTCTGAATAACTGTACTGGATAAATATTTTATCCCTATGAACCGTGAAGATTATCCACATCCATATCTTTTCTTTTGTCATTTTACTATTCCATAAACTTATCCAGCTAAAATCCATCTATATTCTTTGTAATTATATTTACAAAATCAAAAATTTTGCTTGTATATAATCCGTTGCCTTTGTTTTTCTTGTGTTTAATTCGTATTGAGTTTAATATCTTTATTGTCCACAATAGTCATTCACATGATGGTTGTAAAAATCTTGCCTAGGAGCCGATTACTCAACGAGTAATCCCTGAGTACACCCCGCCTAGGCTGAGTACTCGGAGCTCCGAGTGCTCCCCGACTATGGCCTAGTACTCGCAACTCCTCATTCAACTAAGTTGGCACCGCCTAACGACTTTTGCACCCATAATCACATCTCCATTTTCCTTTTTGTTTTTTAAAACCCGGCCATTATATTCAAATTATTAATACTGAAATTCATCATGTTTATTGATGTATTCATAGCTTCTGGTAGTTCTTTCCTCATTCAATGGCCGTTTTGTCATCTCGTAATTCCATGAAATTATCCTATATTTATTATTATATTTATATATTAAAATCACAACTTTGATGAATGGTAATTTGGCTTTCTTGTAATTATGCCAACTTGTAGGGGTAGTACTGCCAACCTGCATATGCTCTACCCATTTGTCTAAACAAGTGTTCATCTTGAAGCCAGCTCGTGCCATCTATCCAAAACGTGGTGCCAGAGATGGTTTCCCCCTCATTTGTGTCTGCCACATCTCTCTCTCTCTCTCTCTCTCTCTCTCTCTCTCTCTCTCTACAGCATCTTCACCGAGGTCACCCACACCTACCCTATGCCACTGTCTCCGCCACCTCCTCTCACAACACCAGTGCAACCACCATTTCCCAATACGCCACCACGGCTAACAAACACCTAGACCGTCACACCTTCTCTCTTTTTAAGTGGTTATCTCTCTCTCCCCCCAAACCCTCATCGATACCCGACCATCTCACACCTCCACCCCATAGAAAATGTCAAAGACACCTCCGCCGCACCAGCGATTCTCAGTCGGTGGCCCCCGACACCAGACAAAGGTGGGTTTCACAAGGATGGGAGGATATGGCAGACAGTCAAGACGGTAGCGGCTCAAAGTTTTTTCGATGGTTCCCTTCTGTTTCCTGGAAGGATGGTAAGAACCCAAATCTTGATTCTTTTTCCTGCTGAGTGCACTCTATTAACAACTGAATTATGTCTGCATGTCGCCGTAGAAAGAAGACACTTTGGCTGGTCATGAAGTCAATGGTGGCTAGGGTTCAGGTGTGATTCTTGTTGGAATTTTAATAATATGAATGGATATTTAATTAATAAAATTTATTAATTAATGTATTCATAATGTGGATTGAAGAAAAACTCTTGAGTTGAGTTTTTTTTTTTTATTTCACTTAATTAACTTTTATTAGAGTATTAAGTCTCTAATTAAGAGAAAGACTCTTCACTCATCCTCAACTCTTTATAATTGTAGGCTATGTGCCTTATTTGATACTAGAGGAAAAATATACTTGAATACATGGAGGGTTCTTGAGAAGAATAAAGACTTCACTCATGTGTTGAGTACATGGAGATGAGTACTTTCTACCAAATTTCATAAGTTCTAACACTGTAATTTACCTGGTGTAACCTCGGATGCGTAGCCTTCTCCGGCAGTACAGACTGCTTCGGCTGTTGTACCCTGGGAGACAGACGCGTTATCTTTAGTAGAGGTGTGAAATCTGTTTTAAGGGAAGCGTGTTGAACACGTGCCTCAGCCACAACCGTCAACATTAGTTTGTTTATTCTTGCAGCCAAGAAGGATCATACAAAAGGACGCGGTTCAAGTCCTTGTTAAAGACGAAGCAGAAATCACATAAGAAGACGCGGTTGAAGCTCTTGATGAAAACTTCGGTTTGACTCATTTTATGTTGTATTTGATATTATTTTCATTTGAATTTGTATACGGTGTGTGTACTACGATTTCCCAAAATTGTATAAAGAGAGTATCTTTATTATTTTATTAATGTTATTTTAATAAAATTGTGACCTATGTCCTACAATTCTGGACGTTCCTTTTACAGTACACATTCCATCCACAATAGGACCTATGACATAAGATAAGTGTTAGCCATCCTAGCTTTTTCGATTAATATATTTTTATCTGATTCTTTGATATTGATTTCAAATTTGTTTTGCATCAAGAGAATGGTTGCTTGGTTTCAAGCAGATTTCATTCTTTTCGATGTTGCGTTATTAAACCCTTCACTATCTAAGTGTTTCTTTCAAACATTATTATTCATTATACATTTGAAATGCAAGTTTAGTTACTTATTGTTATGGTGTTGTTAAAATGAATGACAAACGTGGAATTGATATTCATCTTGGGACCATTACCTGAACATTTTATGAAATTTTATTTAGATTTTTGATTTCTTATGATTGAATTTATACATTAATTGTGGCATTAAAATTCAATAATATATATGTGTTCAGTACCAATTGAGGTTGGGTCTGTACGTGTTTAGGTGCCAATTATGTAGCAATTGCTTAAGGAGATGAAGTGGTACAACATCTTTTCCGATTAATATGTTACTTTGGCCTCTTACCTCACTCTTTGGATGGCGGTCAACTTTATGGGCATTATGAATGCCGCCTCTCATATAATAATGAAAGTGTCTGACCACAAATGTGAGTAAAGAACAATTGTAGAACAACATTTAATACTTCACATCACAAATGTTTCCTAAACGAACTGAACATTCAGCAAACAGTTCATGAACTGTTTGGTGGGAAGTTCGTTTGTGTTCGATCGTTAATAAATGAACGAACACAAATAAAAATTTCCGTTCGTTTAGTTAAACGAACGAACATGAACAGAGGTCGCGTTCGTTCGTTTATGTTCGTGAACGTTCGGTAACGTGTTCGTGTATGTTTGTTTGTATTCAATAGTTTATTAAGGTTTTTAATTTTTATATTCTTTTATTTTTATTTATTTTACCCAATAAATAATATATGTGAGGTAAATATATAACTATATGATATCAATAAACCTAATGTACGTGAATTTGATGTTATGCAAAAGTTAATATATGTTCGTTTGTGTTTGTTTCCATTCATGTACACTTCTTTGTGTTCATTTGTGTTCATGAATACTTGTTTGTGTTAATTAATGTCCGTTCGTGTTCGTGTGCGTTCATGAACAAAATTAACAAATGAACACAAACGAACACAAACATGAGTGCTTTCTTAACAAATGAACACGAACAGAAAATCTCATTCGGTAAGTGTTCATTACTGTTTGTGAACATATAATTTTCTTAGCAAACGAACACGAACAAGGCCTTATTCGTGTTCGTTCGGTTCGTTTGTAGCCCTAATGAAAACCCATTGCAGCAAGGTAATACACATTTTTTTGGTCGTTCAGAATCATCACTAATAGAATTATAATATGTTTGTTATGATGAATATAATTGTGTACAACTGCTGACCATTATAAGAATTTTATCATTTGCTTTACATGTTAAGTCATTTTTTCGTTAAATATGCAGGCATGTCAGAAGCTTAAGGATTTAGGATTGTACACAATAATACTAAACCGTAAAAAAATATATACACCTTATACAAGATGAATCCTGAGGCTGTAAAGCACTTTAAAACGCTATTGGGTCTTTTCTCATTTTGAAGTTTTTTAATTTAGTTCCTGATTAAGATGTTAGGATTAAGTGGCGCAGCGGAATAACAGATTCACAACGAACACGCAATAATAAACGAGAAAATATAAAGCACGACAAACGAACACGAGAATTTTACGTGGTTCGGTTCCAGTGGGGAACCTACGTCCACGGGCTGCAACTAGGGATTTATTATTCAGCTCTGACAACTATTACAATTACATAGACATGATATATATAGAGACTAATCTAGGGTTTAGGCTTGGTGAACAAGAAAACCTAAATGGGCTTTCTAAACATCCAATAAAACAAGCCCAATAGCATAACTAGCCCAAGGACTTCACACCCAACAATCTCCCACTTGAAGGCCTTGCGATAAACACCAAGTCCGCCAACAAGCACAAAGCAATCCATGTCTTCAGTAATCCGTAAAGTTCAAACACACATAGGAACAGAAGTCTTCCAGGTCCAGCTCCCAAGAACAAACCAAACTTCAAACCATGTATCCCCAATCAACCTAGTTACAGCCGGCCAATCATCATCAGTAAACAGAAAGGCCCGTTGAAGCGTCAGATGGCTTCAACTCGGTCTCAAAAGACCCCATCTTCACATCCTCAATCCCAACTGATTCCCATAGACACAAACCATCAGATACAGGGATTCTCAGTGGAACACTCCCCACTAGCAGAAACTTCTCAGGAGAGATTTCATTCGGAATCTTGGTCTTCTGAACCCAACGTCGATTTCCAGACGGTGTCGGAACACTCCCCGTGCTCCCACTGCTACAAAAATCCCGTACATGTTCAGACCTCCGAATTCGCTCAAGCTGATTACCTGAAGTCCCAGAGTCCTTTTCTGCAAACTGGACTCGTTTAACTGTCGAATCGGCGAGCCCGACTTTGGCGTTCGTCTTAACAGGGGCGATCACTTCCCCAGACGGAACAGGCATCATATACAACGAACCCTTCTTGAAACCGCTAGCAACCACGAGATTACCTTTAACGACCTTCCACTTTCCACCACCAAACTTAACGTTAAAACCTTGTTCGTCCAACTGCCCAACGGAGATCAACTTCGTTTCAAGCCTTGGAATAATCCTGACGTCACACAAAGTCCAAGTAGTGCCCCAAGTAGTAACCAGATCCAAATCTCCCATGCCAGTCACATCAAGAAATTCACCGTTTCCTAGCCTAACCTTGCCAAAATCACCTTTTTTAACATTCCGCATGCCATCATTGCTATGGGTAGCATGGAATGATGCACCGGAATCCATGACCAAGGATTCCACACTGCTTTCAACACACAGTATCAAAGCGTCATCCTCAGAATCGCTTACCGCAGCAGTGTTCAATCCACCAGAATTCTTCGATCCTCCATCAGAATTCTTATTCGGACATTCATTCCTAAAATGTACCCTTTCATTGCAGTCCCAACAACGCACACTCGGACGAGCCCTAGACGAGCTCCTGCCCCGACCCTTGCTGCTCCCACTGTTTCTACTATTCCCCCTTCCCCTGCCAACATGTAACATCTCAGAAGACGACCCTTTAGTATTCCTGCGGCGAACATCCTCACCCAATACCAAATCCCGGATCCTTTCAAATGTTAACCCTTCAGGCCCAACTGAGTTAGTGACAGCAGTCACTGTCCCGGACCAACTATCAGGCAGTGAAGATAGCAAAATCACAGCTTTGGTCTCATCGTCGAATCTCATTCCCACAGACGATAACCTGGACAGAAGAGAATTCAAATTATTTATGTGCTCGGTCACTGAGCTTCCCTCTTTCATTCTCATCGTGAACAACTCTCTCATCAAGAACACTTTATTAGCTGCAGACGGTTTTTCATACATGTTTGACAGAGCCAACATCATACCACGAGCCGTGGTTTCAGACATGATGTTAAATGCAACGCTCCTCGTCAACGACAATGTAATAACACCTCTAGCTTTCTTGTCCTTGGCATTCCACAGAGCTTCTTCAGCTTCATCCATTTTCTCCGGTTTTTCTTCCAGTACCATATCCAAGTCTTTTTGACCCAACAATGCATCTATCTGCATTTTCCACCAACTAAAATCCGAACCGTCAAACTTTTCAATCACCAATTTTCCGTCTTCAACCATAATGACAAACGAAAAATAGACCAAAGTTACCCGACTCCAAAGTTGATAATAACTTGTCAAAAAACTGACAAACTCCACAGAATATTCAATCCAATCCTGTAAACCTAGTCGAACAAAGGCTCCAAAAAAACCTTAATCGAACTTAAACGCAATTCCGGTTGAACAGAAAACCCAATTCAAACAACCAAATTGCAATATAAATTAAACTCAACTTGGTACTTTTATTTCTTTTTAGTAGATCAACAACCCACCAAGAAACACCGCAAGCAAACCTCGAAACCTAATCGCAATAATCAGGTAGAAATCAAACTGAACCAAAAACTAATGCCTTAGTTTGGCTGCTGAACAGATTTCACAAAACAACGAAAAAAAGAAACTAGCGGCGGCGGCGTTTTTCACTTCGATAACAACATAAGTCCTTTTCTTATTATTTTTTTTCGTTGACCCACAAATAATATTTGCAAGTTACGATAGAAACAAAAAAAATAAAACATGCATCCTCCAATGACTTAATTTATCTAGGAAAACGTGCCGCACCTTTCGTTTTAATTTGCTCCTAGTGTTCTCGATCACCAGGCGTTAAACCGATCGAACAACAAAAGAAAATTTTAAACCGAGGATGACGCGAAACGTAACGTGAATCCAACGAGCCAAAGCTCTGATACCACTTGTTAGGATTAAGTGGCGCAGCGGAATAACCGATTCACAACGAATACGCAATAATAAACGAGAAAATATAAAGCACGACAAACGAACACGAGAATTTTACGTGGTTCGGTTCCAGTGGGGAACCTACGTCCACGGGCTACAACTAGGGATTTATTATTAAGCTCTGACAACTATTACAATTACATAGACAGGATATATATAGAGACTAATCTAGGGTTTAGGCTTGGTGAACAAGAAAACCTAAATGGGCTTTCTAAACATCCAATAAAACAAGCCCAATAGCATAACTAGCCCAAGTACTTCACACCCAACATAAGAATTGAGTTTTTATTTTTCTTTTCCCTTTTCTAAAAACGATTTTCAGAAACATTTTTTTTTATTTGTGATTTTCATGAGATTTGTATTGTTGAGTTAACCTTTTTTTGTTGATTTTTTGTTTCATTTCCTTAATGTGATATGTGTATGAATCACCTATTTCATCTGATAAAATTAAAAGGTTGATTTATGTTATCTTTATTGTGATTTATGTTATCTCCATTGTCCATTGTTGCAGGTTTAACTACCAGATTCATGTGGACATTACATGAAGGTTCATAGGAACTTCTTTCACTTGACCCATTTACTAGATGAATAGATTGATTCGAGTTTCGTTTCATTTGTAACTAGTTAAAAGTTGTGCAGATTGCATAAAACGTTTTATGTCATTTCATATTCGAGAAATTTAGTATTTTTTTGGAGTATATTTTTGGCAAAAACGTTCTAGGCCAACCCAGCCCACTTGCTTACGCATATTACTTGACTGGCCCATTTGGCCATCTTTACGACATTGGCTTGACGTGTAAAATTTTTATTGGTTTTAACTTCATATCATTTTATAAGGAATTGAAGAGGATGAAAAGACTCGAAAGAAAATAGGGAAGATGGAGAAGAAAGCCTTTAGAGAAACTAGCGGGAATGCCCGCGCGTTGCTGCGGGTGTTCGCCTTCTTTAACAAATACATATATTTATATTTAAGTTTATTACGTAGACGCACTAAGTTTTGGATTTTTGAAATTTCCGAATTGCAAGTGAATATGAGTAAGTATCGTGAATTTGTTTCTCAATTTGTTAAGAATGATCCGATAAAACACTAAAAACGATACATTTAGCATGTGATATCATTATTGTTTTAAAACTTGTATAGTAAGCTAGTTTTGATGTTAGGAAAATTTCTTGTTGTTAACATGTTATAGTGAGAGTGATTATGTTAGGACACGCAAAAGACCAACCATTTCTTTTTGTAATATCATTGTTCCCTTTTGCATCAATTTCTCCTTCTGAAATCATTTGTCATATAACGATCAATACTCAAAGATAAGCAATTATCAGTTTATGAACTGATTAAAAGGGGTATGGCGGGTGGGAGGGAATTTAAGGGATAAAAAATGATGGGAAATGACCAAAATGCCTATGATTTAACGTTGGTATTTAACAGAGCTTGCAAATTAGACAGATTTAGCTCTAGATTTCTAACTTTAGTGGCTCATGTGTTAAAAATTCTTATTTTGGATGCATCTAGCAATATTGACCAAAAGAATTTGGCCATTTAGTGGAAATTTCATCAAACGGAAATGACCATCCAAAGTATTCAAAGTATACTCTAAAATATCAAAGTTTTGGTAGGAATTTTGTTCTTTTTTTCTTCTCCCTTATTATTCATTCACTTACTTTATTGAATAACACATGATAAAAGCTTGATGCACAAAGCTCCTATAACATGGAATCAATAATAACTCAAATTTAACATGTCATATCCTTCTACCAAGAAGATACGAATTAAATAATTAGTGATTCTATGATAGGAGAGTTGGTGATATGTATAATAATCGTACCTTCAAAATGAACCAACTTTACCATCCCCATTGCAGAAACTATTTCTTGACATATATAGTTTCTTTTCACCATTGAAATGATGATTTTATATATAAGTTGGTGTCATCAAATTAAATTGAAACAATTACTTTTCATCAATGGATCATTGATTTCTTGGAAGGTGAAAGGTGAGAGGGTATTATGGGGATGAGATTTTAGTTTTTAACTAAAAACAAAACATAAAATTACTATCATAACCTCCAAAGTGTCTTAATTGTCACAATTATGCCTATAATACCCTTAAATTTCTTGCTTATATATGTTGTACATGTTGCTTGTTAAGTTGTATAAAAATGCAAATTACCATGTTGTACATCACTCCTCCTTAATAAGATAATATAGATGTTTGTTCGAGCAAAATGTCAGTAGTTTAAAAGTGGTAACAAATTTCGCTTGTTACTCGAGTATTTATCAAATAATGAATTATAGGCACCATACCGTCATACAATTTTCTAATTAATAGTCGTAAAATATATGGTCAACAAAAAGATTTAGGAACTAGATTCTTCAAAATAAGTTAACATAATGTTCTTTGGTGTTTGAATTGCATTTGGAGGATAGTAAATTCCATGTAGAATCTCATCATTCAAAAAATAGTTTACTTTTGAAGAGTAACATATACATTTTCAAAACAGGCCGGCTTTTGTTGTTCTTTAAGTTCCCATTTACAAAATTATGTTCTTCGTTTTTAATGGGCCAATTTGATTATGTTCATATTAGTTGATGTTCATATTTTGAAACGGCGTTTCGCATCATCATCAGGGAGCGTTATTATTTGTGGTATTTTATTTCAATATATTTTTCTCTCAAAGTAAGTTCCGGTTCATACCTATTTGACCTTTGTTCTTTTTTCAACAAAAGTCCACAAAGGCGCAAATATTGTATTTTGGTGTAACTGTTGATATTTAAGTTTGTTGTATGAAGATTTGATTAAATAAGTTACCGATGTGTTTCATAAATGTATATGGCTTGATTAGGGGAACGCGAAAATACTCCAGCGGCCGGCGAGAGGCACAAACGTGCTGGAGGTGGGTGACGGACTTGATGGCAATGGCGAAACCAGACTTTTATAATGGGGTTGCAATGTAACTTTTTATATACTATGTTTTTTACGATGGATGTACTACAACCACTATAACTATAACGATGTTATGTTGCTAGCCATAAGCTAGAAATTTTACCAATTTATACGTGTTTGAGGTTTTTAGTTTTATGAAAGTTTATAATCTATCTATATATATAAAAGAAAACGTATATGCTGACGTGACGTGCAATAGAGGCCAGAGTGCCACGTGGCATCATAATGGAGAGTTTTTGGTGTTTTTGAATTGTTTCCTTTTTTTAATTTTTTTTTATTTAAATTGAGTTATCTTAGGAAAAGAGAATTTAAAAATAAATTTAAAATTTTCTCTTTCATATTTCCTCTCATAATTTTTAAACGTTTATATCTTTTATATACGAGATTTTTTAAATAAAAAAAGTACACCAAATTAACGAGCGTTTTATTATCTTTCCAACGAGTACCATAGTGCTATATAAAAAACGGAGAAAAAATCGACTATTTTTGTGGGGTTTCGTTCATACAGGAAAAAAACACACAAAGGGTTCATGTTATCACGTAAAATTAGATTTTGTGGGGAATATGAGTTATTACTGATTAGAATACTATGAACATGTAATAATTGAAAGATTTTGTGGTTAGTTAACTTGAGCCATTTGCAATAGGTTATCACATAAAATTAGATTTTTCAACCCCGGGACCCTCCCGAGGTAATCAGCTAGTAATAAATACAAGAGAATTTGTATATTTTTAGTACTACATCAAATTAATTAATGTATAAATAAATGATTGTCGTGTTGTGAACTAGCCTAATAGCGAAATAATAAGAGAACAAGAATTGGGAGAGAGATATAGAATTTCATTAATCAAGTGTATTTACAATGAGATACAATGAGGGTATATATAGGAGTACAAAACTTGGAGAATAAGCTAATCTAATTTAGGAGGTGATAACCACATTAATATAGTATATTTATAACACTCCCCCTTGGTTATCAACTTAATACACTTTGAGATGCTGCCTCGTTAAAAACCTTGCCAGGAAAACCCAGTGGGACAAAACCATAGCTAAGGGAAAAAGAGTGCAACGCGTATTGTCTCCCCCTGATGATGTTGCCTCATTAAAAACCTTACTAAGAAAACCCAATGGGATAAAACTTAGTAAAGGGAAAAACAGTGCAACTTTTATAATGCTCCCCCTCATATGAACATCTATTCTCTAAGTGACTCGTGTAGATCTCCGTAGAATTTGCTCAAATCTTTTATAGTCAATGATTTGTTGCTTGATTCCTTGACATGCAATCCTTTATTTTAAGCAATGTTGTATGATCTTAATATGAGACTTATGGTTCCTTCTCTTGTGAACAAATACCATAATATTCACAACTATGTTGTGTTACATTCCCTGCATCTGTAAGAGTAGCCAGCTTGTTTTCATGGGTTAGTAAAATATAATTTCATACCTTACATACATTTGATGTATCAAAATAGTTGTTTTAACCATTCCAATGCTTCATTGCTTGACGTATGCTAAATCATGATAATAAGTTCAAATAAACAAATATTATAATTATGCATACCTAGCAAGGCATATATTAATGCACATATGCATTCAACTTTGATACATTTAGAGTGAGAATCTCTACTATGGTAGGAAATGAAAAAAAAAATCGTTTTCAATACCAAGTAATTGGACAAGCTTTAATTTCTTTAAGTATATGCTTTGTCCATTATAAAATGTCCAAACATTTCTAGATATAATTTGATGGATTGATAAACATATCATTACACATATACTCAACTATAAGTCGAGCAACAACTAAACTGTGTCAAGGACTTTCAAAAATTCTCCCTTCAAAAGTTCTACAGAGTCTATTGATGATGCCTAGGCATTATCACTGTAAACTGCGATTATTGTGAACTTTTAAGAGAAAACTTATGTTAAAAGATGGATATTATTGTCAAACTTATATTCCTATTTGTCGGAATATCTCATGAGTTGTAAAACATTCAACCCGACTACTTTAGTCCATATGTATTTTGTCAACTTTACACAATACTTCTAAGGTATTGATATCGATGCTTGAGGCATCCTCAATCCATCAAGGACTTCTTCCATCTTGACCAATTACGTAAGTGCATTCACTCTTCAATTGAAAAATCAATAACATCTATTTCTTCACTCTATATTGTACCATTCTTATACATTGAAGTATCATAATCACCAGGTTCAGTTTATTACCTGTGGTGTATTGGTGCACAATAATTACATCCTACGATGTTTCATATTACCTTTTAAGCACTCAGTTTCTTTAGGATGCTCATGATGAGTTCCACTTATATTCAATTCAATCATATAACAAACATAACGTATTTAGAATTGAATCTATTTATTCTGATCATAACGTTCTCGAGAACTTTCGTTACAAGATTTTGACACATTAAATCCTTCATCATGTATTTTCATGTAAACTTTCAGTGTCAAGTGAATCATGATATTTATTAGATGCATTTCAATTCTCTCTTTGCATTACCAGACTAATAACATAATGAAAAATCATTGTATCCACCACTGGAGAATGCGTCTCCTCATAACCAATTATGGGTCTTTGTGAAATTCTTGTGCCACCAATTTTACCGTATATCATTATCTTTTCAAATGTTGATTCGCACAAAAGACCTTTTCATATCTATATGTTTTACAACTTTTGTTGTATGGACTACTGGTCCAAAACTTTTCTTTTCAGTAGAGAATTCAACTATGCCGTAATTGCGTCTTTCCATTTTGGCCAATCATTTCTTTGTATTCACTCATAGGCAGATCTTAAATCTTGATCCTCATTTCAAGCGCTACATTACATAAAATTTATAACGACGTCGATTTTATTTCGATTCCATACATTTCGTAGACATGATACTATATAACGAGATCTCTTTATTTTCAGGTACCTAAGGTTCTTCTGGAACCATCATGTCTAATGTCTCTTCAGGAGACCTTTTTACTATAACCTCGACTTGACCATCTTTCTTACTTGCTCCAATTTCTCGAGGATTTTTATTCTTTGGAATCGACCAGTCTACCACGCTTTAGGCGTGCAGTACGCTTATTGCCAATATACGATTGTCCTTCCTGTATACTCATCTTAAATGGAGCATTAGCAGTTGGTATATGTGACTTGATTAGATATTCATCAAATTTAGGTCAGTTAATGCGTCTTGTAATTAATTCGCTAATCTCTGTGAATGAATTATCCTTTGAAATTTTGGTTCACATTGTTTAGTACGAGTATCAATGATATTTCATTCTAACTCATTTCTATTTCCAACTGTCTTTTATCTCCCCTAATGTTGGGAATGTTAATCCATTGAGATGGATATCATTTAATTGAGATGTAAATAAATCTCTTGTTGAAGGCTCTATAAATCATCATATATTCCCAATCACCTTTTAAGGTCCCATCTTCGTGTGTCGTGGTGGATCAATTTCAATATATGTCGCACAACAAAAATCTTAGATGGGCAATATTTGGTTCCTGACCAAAAACCAACTATAATGGGGAGAAACTATTACCATGTATTGGCTTGATGTGAATAAATGTACTGCATGTAAAATCAAATGTAAACATGAACTTTTGCTTTCATGATCATTGACATTGCAATCAATAGTAGACGTTTTAGTGATCATCTCAATGAAAGCAATATGTGTATGAACATAAGCTACTAGTATTTCAATAGGAATTGAATTCACCAGATATGCCATTTTGGAATAATGAGCTTGATATTTTATTAGCTAAGCCATAAATCATGCAAACTACATGTTGCACTCTTGATAACCATTTAGACGATGCATCGATTTTTTAATACTAAATGGTATCACGTTAGGATATACGTATCCTTTAATCAATTCCAAAATATTTAGGGATACTCGCCCTACTTTACATGGCAAATACATAATTTCGCTTAAGAGCAAACATTACATTCTATGTAATTGAAGATCATTATGTTCACATCATCATTGACTCGGTGTAGTCTTACCGGTCACACCAACTTAATTAAATAATTATGATCCATAAACTTTTGGTTTATGATTGGATATGTATTACTTGCACGTATGTAATACAAAACATAAGATATGAGAGAATGTATCATAACTTCAAAGTTCAAACTATCATGTTTTATAATCACTCCTTTTATTTGCCACATGTAGTGGTCAATCACATTATTAACATGATCACCGTTACATTTTTGAAGATCAATCTCATTATTTATATGACCATCATTACAATTTTTCATCGATTTCCATGATCACAATGATTAATATATGATCACATTCACTTCAATGAATTGGTATATCAAAACAAGTTCCATAACTTTTCATTCTTTACTTGGTCACACGAGAATAAGATAATTTCAAACTTATCATATTCTCTTAATAATATTGCTACTTCAATAGCATATCTCAGATATGGTAAATAGAAAATTCTATCCAGATTTTCTTATAAATAATCTTCACACGACATAATATAAATCGAGAAGTAATTACATGATAGAGTCGTGTACGATTTATTGGTCTTGCATCTTACGACCTTCTGTAGATCAATAATGAGATTTTGGGAGTATAACACTTCAGGTGTCATGTCTAAACATACTTATACTCTTTCATGAGATTGATAATAAATCACGAACTTTGATTTAGTTTCTTTTTCAATATGTATAGAACACAAGGTATACTATCGATTCAATATTCAATACAAAATGTAATAACATGTCACCTTACGAAATAACTTAAAATAAAATTTTTATGAAACAAGATGTTCTTTTTCATCAATTAACATATATGTATAATCTATCGTGGTATAACCAATCACAAATATTGGTGTATATTCTACTTTTACACATAAACAAATGTCTCTGTTAAGTACTCATAAAATATTAATTACATATAAATGATTTTGAAAAGTGTCTAGTCAATTTGCAAAATTATATGTATCCAAATCTTATACGATTCACAAACTTTAATGACTTATATATAGAACTTGTATTACAAAATCCACAAATATCACGATAAGTTAGGAAGCAATTAAAATCAATTAAGTCGTGAGATCTGGTAGCAAATTGAAAAAGAACATCACTTTAACAGATGCTTTTTATATAACCCCAACCAAAATGTAGCCCACATAATTGTGTATACTCACAAAACTATGACAATAATACTTGATGCTTCAAGAAGTTTAGCACCCAATAAGTATACCATTACATCGTGACAACTAATATAATTAGGTTTTTTTTTTTAAAATTCAATGTAATAATTATCTAAAAATGTTCAATCCTCTCTTCATCTTTTCCATTAGAAAATTTAGTCATCAGATTATCATGCAAGAAAAACTAAAAACTTCTAAGATTTGCTTATGGAAATATGTAAACCTTTTATACTTGTAAAATAATTTGTTACGTAAATAAAGTTTTACGAAATATTTCAATTTAACCTTTTAACCTTTCATATATATTAATAATTAATAAATAATGAATAAACTAAAATAAAGAAGATAAATATTTAAATAAGGGAAGGATTGTGAGATACACCCAAAACCTTGGATGCATATCATACATTGATTTTGTTTAAATAATTAATGCGTCATCTTTCATGTTTATCTAAATAATGCACACCATTCAATCCATTTAGGTGTTCCTTTTACGTATGGAAATAATTTTTACCCACAACCGTGGTGATGATATCCAGAAACACATGTACGGTGTACCCAAGTTAACATGTTCTTAAACTTTTTTGTATTCAACCAATAATGTGTATATAACATCATAGGTGTGCGATGTTACCTAGATCGATGAAACAGAAGCTGACACTTGACCTGTCCAGAGATAGTGGTTGCTCCGGCAAACCACATGGGCTAGCGTTTGGAATCGCCAATAGACCTTGGGTTGCTGGTCTCAGATTTAACGGAATTGCCGTAACGCCGTTGATAAAGGTAGGCATGACAGTCATGCATTTGATTTGATAGAGAGGAGCCATGGTATCTCCAAAAGCGACTAAGTTTGAGAGGTTACAGCGGGTGATGAACGGGTGGCTTATGGCCGCAATATGTTGACACAAAGTATCACAGTACTAGATTTGGAATGGTTGAAACGAAAGAAACAAAAGTTTTGGTGAGAGCACGTTCGTGCTGATAACGTGTTGTGAACTAGCCTAATAGCGAAATAATAATAGAACAAGAATTGGGAGAGAGATATAGAATTTCATTAATCAAGTGTATTTACAATGAGATACAATGAGGGTATATATAGGAGTACAAAACTTGGAGAATAAGCTAATCTAATTTAGGAGGTGATAACCACATTAATATAGTATATTTATAACATGTCGAAACTTTTATTCACATTTGTTATGTGATTTTCATGTTTACATTGGATATTGATGTCTATCGAGTGCCCAAAATACAGTCCGATAAATAACAGTTCTTTTATCAAGCTTTTAACTGGACCACTAAATAAGTTTTAAAAAGCTTAGCAAAAATAAAATAGGACATAACTTTCGTTTATCTGTTCGTCTTCAACTATCCAGCATCCTCACTGAACTACCGCCACACACCATCGGAGAAACATATTACCGTCACGAACTCACGATACATTCTTCTCATCTGTTTTTCTTTTAACTAAATTTATAATTGAAAGGTCCAAGTATCAATAAACGTCACTGTTAGATCTTGATTGAGTATGAAATTTGATACATTAGAAGTCAATAGACCCTCCTGACCCCCTCTAGTTTCGTCTCTGTCTGATGATGATGGGGCACTGTTGCTAGAGTCTGGAGGATGTGGGTCACATAAGGGAGTCGGGCAAAGAATGAAAGGGTTATATTATTTTATAACTTTGATTTTATTAATAATACTTTATTATTATTTGCTCTTTTATTTCTTTCCCTTTTATTTTGTGCTTGTTATGTAATATTATTGAAATCAAATTTATTTACTATAACGAAATGAATTGGTAATTTGGTACCGTAACAACATTCGTTTTTATGGTTACTCATGTGTCGATATGTAACCTCTTGGGCGTATCTCTTTCGGTTGTTTTGAGTACCGGTATCTTATCAAACCAAACCGATACAGATCGAAATCCCACTGCAAAGCACGAGTAACCCACTAGTGACACTTTAATTCCCTCAACTTAGTCAAGTGGAGGTAGCTCATTCGGTAGAGCTCCTGCTTCTTAGTGGAAGGTCTTGGGTTCAATCCAAGCAAGGGGTGTAGTATTTGTAACTTGTCAATATAACAGTTTAAGGAAAGTCACATTTAGCCAATAAAAAATCCCTCAACTATTGCTTTTTTTAAATAATAGTTATACGTTTCCTCGTATTTTAAGCAACTACTTCCCATGAGCTTTAAACAATCATAGTTTTTTCATACATTAATATTTTTTAAAATATCTATGATAGCTAATAAACAAAACCAATTGGTGACACATGTCACTCCATCATTTAACCTTCAATGCCCCCCCCCCCCCATTTTGTACACATAACACCCTCTCATCTATTCATAATAATCCCCCCACTCTAAAGCAATTTCATGGCTTCTTTATTTTTGTTAACCCCTTATTATTACTCTCTACCTTAATGATTATTTGTTATATAACATAAAAACTTCACAAATTCACTTTTCTTTTCTCCCTTTAATCCGATGATTCTTCACCAAAAATTAAAACTCTAATATGATCCTTCTTTAACATCTACCAAAGACCCAAATCCATTGAAATAATACACGGTGTTTTAAATGTTTTAACTTATTAACCGACCATTCGAATCTCTAATGGTGGGATCTATGCCTTCACTGAACTTGAAGTTGTTATAGATTTCCTTACCAGGGTTGAATTGTTATTGGAAAAATAAGGGGTGGATTGTTATAAATTATTTTATCATTGTTTGATTGTTTAGAAACTTGGAATAAAAATTCATATGTTTGTGAGTCCTGTTCATCCGTAAATCGTAATAGGTAAGAGAGATTTTTTATATATGATTGATGATTGATTTTGTAATGTTTTGTAATTTTTATTGGTAGGATTTTTGTTGTTTATTATATATTATCGCATCATTCAAAGTAAAAAAAACAGTAAAAAAAATGATTTATGTTCGATTAGGGTTTTTATTGTTTATCATCTTTTATCTCATGAATCAATGTGAAAATATGTAAAAGATGATCTCTGTTCGATTAGTGTTTTTGTTGTTTATCATCTGTTATCTCATGAATCAAAGTAAAAAAATAGTACAAGATGATCTTTGTTCGATTAGTTTTTTTTTTCTTCATATTTTGCTAATTGATTTTCTCAGTTTTAATACATTTTCAAGTATGGTTGGGTGTTCATTGTTTTTGTTATGATCATGATGTCTATGAAGATTGACTAGATATTAGGGTTTGATCGAATTTGATGAGTGTTTCTGGATGGATGTTTGTTAGCGGGTTAAATGGAATTTATTGGTGGATGTATGGTGTTCATGTTGGTGCTCATCATGTTCATATGGATTATAATAATGTTCATTGAATGCTCATTTTAATTTTATGTTTGATCATACTTTGGTTGGTCAATAATAGATTCCATGTTTGTAGGAATCTTTTAATTGGTTACCAAGATTGTGGCATTAATTCTATTTGATTTGGTTTGGCCAAATTTTTTATATAAAAAATTCAAATTTAAAATTGATTTATTTGATTTGGTTTGACTAATGTTTTTACATTATAAATTTCGGTTAAACTTTAAAAATATTCGAATACTAAATGTTATATTTTAAGTATTTAATTTCATATTTTAATATCTATAATTTTAATTTTTAGTTTTCAATTAATTTTATAAAAATTCAAAAATTGAATTTAAGATAATAATGGTAACAATTATAGTTAATTAATACATTTATTACGTTTAATTTAAAATTTTGAATTTAAGTTAATAATGGTAACAATTACACATACTTACTACCTTTAAATAGAAATTTCTAATATATTTAAAATCTCTAATTTAAATGTAGTAAGTAGGTGTAGTTGTTACCATTATTAACTAAAATTAAAAAAAATAAAATATTTTTAAAAGACTAGGATCATTCAAATTTTCAAATTAAATGTAATAAATATATTATTAACTATAATTGTTACCATTATTATCTTAAAATAAAATACTTAAATAAGACATTTAGTATTCGAATATTTTTAACGTTTAACCAAAATCTACAATGTAAAAAAAAAATAGGTCAATTCAAATCATATCAATCAATTTTAAATTCGAATTTTCTATATAAAAAGGTTTGACCAAATCAAATCAATTAAAATTAATGCCATAATCTTGGTAATCAATTAAAATATTCTTACAAACAAGCAATCCATTGTTAACCAACCAAAGTAAGATCAAACATAAAATTCAAATGAGCATTCAAAAAACAATATCATAATCCGTATGAACACCGTACATCCACCAATAAATTCCATTTAATCCGCTAGCAAACATCCATCCAGAAACACCTAATCAAATCCAATCAAACCCTAATATCTAATCAATCCTCACAGATATCATGATCTTAAGAAAAACAATGGACAGTCAACCATACTTGAATTAATACTGATAAATCAATTAGTAAAGTATGAAAGAAACTAATTGAACAGAGATGATCTTTTGATAATTTTTACTTTGATCCATTAGTTAATAGATGATAAACAACAAAAACCCTAATCAAACAGAGGTCATCTTTTACTGATTTTTATTTTGATTCATGAGATAAAAGATAATATACAATAAAACCCTAATCAAACATAAATCATCTTTTACTGTTTTTTACTTTTATTGATGAGATAGTAGATACTAAACAACAAAAATCCTAACATTAAAACATTACAAAATCAATCATCAATCATATATAATAATTGGATAAAATAAAAAATCGTAATAGAACAGATGAATAGGCCTTACAAACATATGAATTTGTATTCCAAGTTTCTAAACAACCAGACGCTGGTAAAATAATTTATAACAATCCACCCTTGATATTTTCGATAACAATCCAACCCTAGTAAATAAATCTATAACAACTTCAAGTTCAAGTTCGGTAAAGAGATAGATCCAACCATTAGAGACCCAGATGGTCAGTTAATAAGTTAAAACATTTAAAACACTGAAACAATTGTATCTTTTAACAAATACTTCAGAATATGAACTTAAAAGTTTAAGAATATTTAATTGGCGCCAAATCAGGGACAATGTTGTGACACCCGGCAAATTTTACTTGACATTTTTAAACTTATAAGTCTACCTTAGCGGAAAACATTTTATTTATGTACTTAAATGGGATAGTTGAGTCGGGATTTTCTTACGTATTGTCCAAGGTTCAATGATCAGGAGGATCATTGGTGTCTTTTTATATACATACGAGTCTTGAGTCCCGTTGTTGGTGAATTACATAAACTAGATTAAGGGGATGTTTGTTGATTAAGTGCTGAATTATTAAGATGGTCTGAATGGTTAAAAGGCTCTGAATGGTTAAGAGCTGAATCATTCAGCATCCCTTATTAGCTTAATGGTTTAACACTTAATCATTCCATTCAAATGTTGAAACAAACAGTCTGAATGCTGAATGATTCAGACCTGAATGTTAAGAGACTGATTAAGAGGCTACCAAACAGCCCCTAAGTGTTATGCGTGGATTGATTCATATATGGTGTATTATATGCAAATACGTGTTTAAACGGTGTTTAGATGATTATCCATGCTTATATATGTTTTACATATGTTAGGATTGCATGTTCATGTGTTGAGATGTGTTTAAATGCGTTAAAACGACAAAACTGAAAAATCTGGAAAAGACCATGTCTGGTTCGACCTTAAGGGGGGTTGATGTATTATAAAATACATCTATTTAAAGTGTAAAGTTTGTACAGTTTCGAGTCATTTAGATAGTGTTTTTATTAGTTTTAGGCTTGTACTGGTCTATTTTATTTAGTATAAGTTTTTATAGATTTTTCTTAGTTTTAGTTATTTGTAGTACTTATTTATTTTTATTTTATTTTATTTTTTGTAGGTGGTCGAATGGACGTTGGAGCGTAAACGAGCAAATTTGGTCAAGTCAAGAGCACCCTACTCAAGAGCATTTATATTAAATAATAAAAATACTAATAAACTAGTAATAATAATATGTTATATATATTTAATAAAGAAAAGAAATACGTTGGAGCGTGACTTTTGTCACAAAGGCCTATGGCCCAAATTCACATCATCACATGAGGGCTCCACTAATTGTTGAAGAGGAAGAGGATAACAGCGGCAGACCTTTAAATCCGAAGGGGAGATTATTATTCTGGGAGGAGGATCGATATTATTATTCTTTGAGGAGAGCAGCGATATTCTTTCTGGAGGCACAGGAGCCGCAAGAATGGAGAGAGCAAGCCAAGGATCAAAGGTTCTAAGTCAAAGAGCGAGTATTCGGGTGTCGATCATTCGGTTCTTCGTTCTTTTATTATCTTTATTTTAGACCATGATTGCTGAATTTTTAATTGTCTTTGTTTCTCTTTTCAAGATGATTTGTGGCTAAAACTTTTATAGCTACCTAGGCTAAGACAAATAACTATGTTTTGATTTGATTTTTTATGGTTTTTGGAACGTGTTTTGAATTTATGATTCAATAAAGATTTTGATTTCTCTAGATCTGGTGTATATGCGTATTTATTATTTTCTTATTGTCACTTATTCACTCCACTTGCACTTTTGTGAATGTCTTTCATGTATGAGTGCTAGTTAGGTTGCAGACTTTGTGTAGCAACTAGTTTATGGTCAATAGTCGCGAGTTTACCATAGGAGTGGTATTTGGTGGTTAGAAGATTTTAGGTATTCTTCCAAGTTCAAAAGCTGTGAGGTGAGGGCTTGTTGGCATGTCTAGGTTGTTAGATTGCTAGGTTAGAGGCTTTGTGAGAAGATCTGCCTAGTTTCCCTTTCAACTCTCGCATATCAAGTTAGATCTAGCCTTCAATAATTATCCCTTACACCTAGTGTAGTGAGGCTTTCGCGCTGTGAGGTAGATTGTCTAGCGGGTACTCGATCATAAGAGTTAGATAACATGTGAGGGTTTGTACTCCAACCGGTGGTTTAACAGCACAAAAATATTCTAGGGTTTCCCCTTGAGAAGGGTCGAGGGTGTCTAGTTTATTCTTGATGTTTAGTATTTTAAGATCCCGGTTCCAAATCAGTTCCATAACCATAGAAGCTTATCAGGCACAGTTAGGAGTCTGGTCTAGGTAGTGTCTTGTCATCATCTGAATTCAGCTCAGCTAAGTTATCGTTTTTTTTAGTTCACTTTAGCTCGTCTTAGTTAACCTTTATTTTATAGCAATTTATTTTTCAGTAAACCCCCCCCCCCCCCTTTAAAATAACAAATCTTTTAATTTCAGTATTTAGGATAAGTAATCGAGTCTAGTTTTCGTTTTCCATTAGAGTCTCGTGGGTTCGATATCCGGACTTACTTTAGCTTTACTAGAGTTGATAGGTTCGCTTGCCTGTCAGTAGTTTAGTTTTAGAGAGTCTAGAGTATTACTAGGTGTCTAGTTTTAGGTTTAATTCAGTTATTTTTATTAAACTACTTTTAGCACATCAGGGGTCGAACCTGAACATCTGTTTGTTAAAAACCTCCTTCGACCACATAAATCCTCATTCGACCCCTGTACAGGGTCGAACCTACCCAGGCTATAAATACCATACTTAGTCATTTTTCATCATTTCACAAACCCTAAACGCCTCTAAACACTCTCTTTCAACTTTTATCACTGGGGAAGGAGTTTTTGATCTCGTTTTTCATAATCTAACCCTCTAAATCATTACAAGTGAAGATCTAAGGTGTGTTCTTCATCCTAAATCCTTTTTGAGCAATTTTAATTCGAATTCATAAAAACCCAAAGTTCCAGATCTGATCTAAGATAACTTTTATGATTAATAACCCTTCTAAAACCTTTCTAAACAAAACTTTATCATAAAACATGAGTTTTCATAAGTATTAACATGTGTTAATGATCCTTCATGTTGTGTTATGTGTTGTTTGATGTTTGTATGATGTTTTGATGATATTGAGATGTTCTAGGATTGTTGTAACTGATGAGTTTTGATTATCTTAGGTCACAAGTTATTGGATGATTATGTTATGTCTAATTTGGGGATTTTGAAAGATTTAAGGATGAATACATGATATTGTTATGAATAATATGATTGGGGTTTTGTTTCACATCATGACCTGAGCATAATAATATGATTGTTGAGTGATTTTACAAAAGTTTCCAAATTGGGTAAAGTCTTCATGCATGATGTGACATCTCCATAATTTTGCCATTTTTGGGTAAACATTAAAACGGACTGATTTTGGAGTAAAATTAGTAGGGTTTCATGGGGATATGTTATTCATACTTGACTGCTGTGTTTCATGATGTTTCGTGATGTTTCCGGATAGTTTTGATGGGTTTTTAGGAAGTTGGACTAAGGGGGGGGGGGGGCGAACCTGGGTTTTCCTTCGACCATCGTGGGGTTGAAGGTGGCAGCCCCAGGGTCGAACCTAGCATTCTCAGGTCAAACGTGCATCAGTTTGGTCGAACGAACTTGATTCAGGTTGAATTAACACATGTTAAAGTCAAATGAACATGTGTTAAGGTCGAACGAACTTATTTTAGGTTGCATGAACTTATATTAGGGTCGAAGGAACACTATATGGGTCGAACCAGGCTTGTTGGGGTCGAACCAAACTTATTTCTTTCCTTATTCGACCCAACTACTTCGTATGTGCGATTCTTGATGCAAACTAAGTGTGTTATGCTTGAACCTTACTTGTGATCTACATGTACTTGATTTGTTTGTTTGTGTAATGGGTCACCAACTGTGACATCCGTCACTTTTCTTTGTATTTTTTCTTATAATTATATGTACGTTATACGGCAATTAATAAGACGTGACATTTTCATCATGCTCGAACGATTAAAAAATATTCTGTGATACCTTTGGGTTCGTTTAATCATTATATATATTAATTATAATAAAATAATAGCTAAAACCTTGTAAAAAAGCTAAATGTTTAGGACGGGGTTCGAACCCGCGTCCTAAACCGGTTCACAACACCACACGTATCAACCACTGGGCTACACCGATCCCTTGTTTAGAAACTCACTTGAAAATAATTATATTTTATAACTAAGTTCGAACAGTTGACTAACAGAAAGTCAATAGTTTTCGTCAATCATCATCAATCAACTTCTTTGACGCGTAATTGATCCAAATAAGGAATGGAATTGATTTGCTTGACCAAATCGCATCATTCACACGCAGGAATTCAGTCAAAACCTTCCAAACCTCGATCAATTGCCGCGTCATCTTCAAACCGAGTTAATAACTTACCAAATCTACAATCCGAGCCTTCCTTTATAAATTGGACGTGCCTAGACCATCTCAAATCGCCGATAATCATTTCTATACCCTCAATTTCTGTTTTAAACCTGTTAATCAAAGCTTATTGAATCGCGTTTGACGTTTTTCCTTGACCAAGCCTCGAACCCGATCACGAGTTCTTTGTTGATTCTTTGGGATAATTCCAACTCATATTTCGTTGTCCAAGTTCAATTTCAAGCTATTACGTAAACAGTGAGTATTTCCTATCCCCTTTTTGCTTTTATTCATTTTTGGGGTGTTACATGTACACTTATACAAATTACAAATACAAGTTCACATTTTTACAATACAACTCTAGTACTATGTGCATTTTCTTACAAACGTGCTTTATGCTTAGACATTACATGTAGAATACATTTGTACTTAGTGAAATCATTAACATTGTACAAGCCGACCTTAACATTGGATAGCGCTATTTGGATTGACAACCCGCCTAGATTGATTCTCCCCCTTTTTCATCGGAGAATCCGTGGCCATTGTTAAGTTATCACCCATTTATTGGATGAGTACACCACCGTTCATATAGTACATTATACAGTCACAGGGTTGATTTCGCTCATTTGTATGATACATAGTTTACATATTTGCACTGTAGCTTGCACTTGAATTGTATATCTTTAAACTTACTATATATATCAAAACTAGGAATGCTCACCAACATTTCTTATGTTGACCAAACCTATTTTTGTACATGTTCCAGGTGCAGTTTGATATAGTGCTTTAACAAGAGACATTTAGTGCTTTATTTTAATTCAGTTATTTCATCATTTACATTTCATTTAAGACTTTGTATTTCCATTCCAATGTAAGACAGTTTGTGGTTTATTCAATAATATTTACATTTTAGTACCATGTGCTTTTGAACAATCGTCACTACGTGACACCTTGATGATTCCGCCATCGGTTGAGGTGTTACACCAACGGGATGTCGAGTCGTTCTAGTGTGTCGGTTAAACAGTCAAACACGTTTTTAAACTTACTTAGTCATGATCTGGACAATCGGGGACTAGTTAACCTTAGGGTTATTAGTCAAAACTCTTATGCAAACTTTATTGATAGATCGCCGGTATTTGGGATTATCAAGGCTTATCTTTATTCTTATCTCAAGAAAACAAACTAAGGTGAGTGTCACAACCCCGTTCTTTACTGTTTTCGGAACATTCCGGGGGAGAAACATGCGGTAAACTTTCTAACTTTTAGACCAACATATTACATTATATCACATGGATACTTAGTGACTCTTATATCATCAGTAAAGTCCTCTCATGTCTTAGTGAACCATTAATATGTGGGTACATAGCGGGGAAAGTGTGAATAGATCTATTGGGCCTGGCAAGCCCCACTCGGGCCGACTGGAGGTCGGTGGCGGGTGCAAATTTGTCCTATATCTTACGGCACCGGGTGATGAACCGGTGACGGGTTTGAGGCATTCTTATTTGTTAGTAGTGGTTCATGACACTATAGTATCATGTAACGATGTCTAGCTAGCATCAGGTATAGATGTAAAGATTGTTGGGTCTGGTTTACTTTGTGACAAACTTTTGCAAACTTTATCTCTGTGACTCATCGGCACTTTATGTGTTTTCTAACTTCGCATGTTTTCTCAGGTCGCTAAGGTAGCAGGGAGTCTTAGGCGCACTGGAGTCGCACTGCGTCTAGTCTTGCATTTATAAGCAAACGGGGTTGTGTTTGCATTCATACTTTTGACTAATAGTTTTGTAAACATCTCTAAGCTTCCGCTGTCATGAACTATTTTACTTTTAAAACTTATAACTGCGTGGTTGGTAATTCTACGTAACATTTTATTGCATATAGTTGTCGTTTGTTGTGACCGTTGACTTGGATCCTGTTATGTCACGCGCCTCGCGGTAAAACCCCGCAAGTGAAATTTCAGGGTATGACAAATGTACTGATAATCGAAAGAGAATAACAATATGATTCAATGGATTTGTGATAATAATCTTAATCAACACATAATCGGCAATGAATAACAAAATTACAATGAAGATTACCGTAGATTGCTTCAATGGATTTGGGGCTTTGGTAGATGTTAAAGAAAAATGATTATATTAGAGTTTCAATTTTTTTGTGAAGCTTCATCGGATTAAAGAAAGAAAAGGAAAAGTGAACTTATGGAGTATTTAATTTTATGTTATAAAACAAATAATTATTAAGGTAGAGAGTAATAATAGGGGGTTAACAAAAATAAAGAAGCCTCGAGAATGCTTTAGAGTGAGGGGAAATTATTGAGAATGAATGAGAGGAAGTCATGTGTACATAAGGGGGAAAACATTGAAAGTTAAATGATGGAGTGACATATGTTACAATTGGTTTAATTTCTTAGTTGTTATAGATATGATGTGTTTTTACGAGAAACAATCGCTAGTATTAGATCCTGAAAATCGACTCGAGCCTCTATGTATGGGTGTGACGATAATGAGGAACAGTGAAAGGTTGCAAATTTAACTTACCAATTTTTATTTATTTACGCATTTAAGTATGCTAATAAAATGGATTCCTTACTTTATTAACACATGGTAACTTTAGTTTGTTGCAAGTGTGAAAAAAATAGAGAAAATAAAAAAACGCAATAGCATTATTTCATTAATTTTCTTTTTTTTTTATTCGAATTGATATGGTATCACATAACTTTAAAATATAATAATCAATAAAAGCTTTATAGATAGTTTATCATATCAGTTAACCTTTAAAACCTCTATCCTTTATGAGCAGCTGATGTTGGAGGGCAATTATCACTAGCACACTCACCGTTGATACAACCACAATAACCACAATCTCCGCACCAGGGTGTACAATGATATTTGTCATCACACGGTCGTCGTAGACCACTAGTTCGAACTGCCGTTGTCCCGGACCTCATCCCTTCACACATAATTTGGAAAATCCATATATTAGATGAAACATGATGAAAAACCTAAAATGATAATAAGACATGCTTAGAAATTCAAGAAAGTGTAAAAGTGATTTTAATTACCAGATGAAATGAGGAAAAACATGATAAATAAAATCAAAGCTTGTTGTTGCTTCTTCATCCTAATTCTTTGATACTATTTTTCTCTTTTACATACATGATACGTGTGTGTATATATACACACAAACACACAATAATATCACCTTGTATGATATATTAGATATTTTATATATTAAATGCATATTTAAGTGATAAATAAATTTTTTAGAGTTTTTAGATTGATGTTTCTTTGCATTTATGACTCTCAGTGTGTTTTTCATATAAAGACTAGAAAAGAAATATATCTATAACTTATAATAAAAAAATTGAGTTTGTATGAGGTGGCATTTAATGAAGACCGTCATGTGGCATTATGTGAAGCTTTCTTTTAAATTTATTTATTTTGTATTTTTAAATAAAATGTATATTTATATTATCTTAAAATTTCAAATATGTTAATTAATATTTTTTTCCTTATTTTCCTCTCACATTTTTTAAATGTTAGTGAACTAGTAATTATTTTAAAATTTCAAATATGTTAATTAATATTTTTATCTTTATTTTTTTCTTATTTTCCGCTCACAATTTTTAAACGTTAGTAACTTTTATGTATCACATTTTTTTTGAAAAAAAAAATTACACCTAATTAACGATCGCTTTATTATCTTTCCAACGAGCACCATATATAGTGCTATACAAAAACGAAAAAAATGTTTTTTTAGTGAGTTTTTGTTCATGCAGAAAAAAAAACAATGTATTTAGGTAATTTCTAATATAGGCAAGTCACTAATCATGTTATGATAGTATATATGTTTTTGAACCTACTATTACATATATGAATTGCCCATGTTCATGTGCTATAACGATATGCTTAGCATTAAAAGAGGTTGAGATTTTTTAATCTGTTAGGAACGTAGCATGGGAACCCTTTTGATAGTATAAACATTAGAACAACTTTCTTTAACATTAAAAGAGGTTGAGACTGTTTACTTCTTTTATCTTTTTTTATTAAGTAATATTAGATTTTTTAACCCTGTGACACTCCCGGGGTAATCAGCTAGTCTATTATATAATTAAAAGCCTCAAATCCTACATGACACTCATATAGTCATTCTCCTCTTTGAGAGTGTAATAAAAGAAGAGAATTTTCAAAAAAACTATAGATATGATCGTTTATCATATCAATATATTCATTCCGAAACTAAGAAGAAGTCCTATATTTATAGATCATCATTAGAAACAAATAAGAAGCAAGAAAATTCCACCAGAAAAAAAGAAAAAATTGTTAGCATACTCAAAAATATTCCTATCAAGAATGATCTAGGAAAAAGTGAGATTATATATATGAAAAAAAAAAACAGATAGAAAATATTGGGGTTGGAAATGGAATAAAAATATACAAGATACTATCATTACCGCCTGGACAATTAGACATCCAACCCGTAATCGCAACGACCCAATTGCAAGAGCGGAGCTCTACCAACTGAGCTATATCCCCCCGAGCCAAGTGGAGCATGCATGAAGGAGTCAGACGCTTCTTCTATTCTTTTCCCTGGCGCAGCTGGGCCATCCTGGACTTGAACCAGTCGTCGACCTGCTTCTATTTGTCTAGATGTGATCCAAGCGGGTTCAAGTGCCTGAAGAGCGTATTTACCAAAACAAATAGTATTACCTCGATAAGATATTCCCTTCATTCTTCCTCTATGTTGTTTACGGAATCTGGTTCTTTTGGGGTTATAGTTGATGGTTTGTTTTGAATTCCATCTCTACTACAGAACTGGACGTGAGAGTTTCTTCTAGGATGTTATGTGACATTAACTAATTTTAGGAAAAAAAAAATTTTAAAATTGAAAGCCTCAAATCCTACATGACACTCATATAGTCATTCTCCCCAATGAGAGTGCCATGTATGATGTTATGTGGCAATAACTAATTTTAGGGAAAAAATTAAAAACAAAAATGGATTTTTCCCTCATGTTTTCACCTATAATTTTTAAACGTTAATATTTTTTATCTACGAGATTTTTTAAAGAAAAAAATTACACCAAGTAAACGAGCGTTTTATTATCTTTCCAAGAAGTATCATGGTGCTATATAAAATAACGGATAAAAAAACGACTATTTTTGTGGGGTATTGTTCATACAGGAAAAAAACACGCGGTCAGGTAATTCATTAATCATGTATAGGCAAGACACTAATTATGTTCAAACCAGTAAATATGAATTATATTTTCAACCAGAGCCGAATAGGTTAATGTATCTATCTATATATATATAAGAGAAAATGTATATGCTGACATGACGTGTAATGGAGGCCTCAACCTCCCCTTGAGAGTGCCACGTGGCATCATAATTGAAAGATTTTAGTGTTTTTTAAACTATTTTTCCTTTTTTAATTAAAAAAAAAGATAAACATAAAACCCTAAATTAAATTGAGTTATTTTAGGAAAAAAAGAATTTAAAAATAAATTTAAAATTTTCTCTCTCATGTTTATATCTTTTATATGCGGGATTTTTTAAAGAAAAAAATTACACCAAATTAACGAGCGTTTTATTATCTTTCCAACGAGTACCATAGTCCTATATAAAAAACGGAGAAAAATCGACTATTTTTTGTGGGGTTTTGTTCATACAGAAAAAAACACACAAAGTGTTCATGTTATTCATTAATCATGTTTTTTCTTTTAAAGGTTCTTATATACGATGTTGAAAATCATCCCAATCGCCATGTTATCATTGGAATTTTACTAGGTATACTTCATCAAGAGAAGTTAGGAGAAAAAATCGCACAACACTGCAACGAGTACCATAGTCCTATATAAAAAACGGAGAAAAATCGACTATTTTTTGTGGGGTTTTGTTCATACAGGAAAAAACACACAAAGTGTTCATGTTATTCGTTAATCATGGTTTTTCTTTTAAACCAGGTTCTTATCTACGATGTTGAAAATCAGCCCAATCGCCATGTTATCATTGGAATTTTACTAGGTATACTTCATCAAGAGAAGTTAGGAGAAAGAATCGCGCAACACATGGTGTCACCTTATAGCAAGGTTATTTTTTTATTTATTTAATTACAAGAGTAATAATTATTACTATTAGTATTAGTATTATTAGAATGGTTATATTTTTCAACCGCGGGACGCTCCCGGAAAGAATTGATAGTTGCTAACGTGACGTTCAATGGTGGCATCAACCATCTCTTGATTATGCCACGTGGCATAATGAGATGCAATGATTACAACTTCCAACTTAAGTGTTTGTTTAGTTGATTAGGTTAGGAATTATAAGAGCCATTAAAATGTGAGAAGTTAAAGAAATGTGATGAATTTTTTAATAATTGCAGCTTACATAAGTGATTATTTAGATGATTACTGATTAGGTTTTAGATCAGGGAATATGAGTTATTACTGATTAGAATACTATGAACATGGAATGATTGAGAGGTTTTGTGGTTAGTTAACTTGAACCATCTGCAATAGGTTATCACGTAAAATTAGATTTTTCAACCCCGGGACCCTCCCGGGGTAATCAGCTAGTTCTATTATAAAGTACAATTAATGCATTATTCCTTTCGCATTTTTTTTATGTATTAAACTAGTTTATTCCTGGAGCTTGCTAGAATAGACAAATATAATATGAAGTGATAAAATATGTGTATCATAAAAAAACAGACCGTTTTTCAGAATTTTTTTTTTTTTTTTTTTTTTTTTTTTTTTTTTTTTTTTGTAAATGATCAACACGGGATAGCTCATAAAACCTACTTCTAATTGTACGTATGCACCACTTGCTCTAGTTAAGTCTCTGTACAGCTTTGTCACTTCTTCAAGATACTCTAAAGCTGCTATGTGAACATGGAAAAAATCAACCAAATTGGTATCGGGTGATATATAATGATGATGATAAGCGATCCTAATGTGCAAAGTGGGCATATGTGAAAGAATGACATACATGTTCAATCTTTATTATGGATATACAATCGATTACCTTGGGTGACACCAAATAAAAGAATCAATAGGTAAGTAGTGAAGATCCATTTTGAAGATAAATAAAAATGATCTAACTGCTATCGACTCAAAAGATTGTAGGATGATAACTTTTCATGTCTCCCGACTATTTTCTCTATTCATACATAATTTAAGTATAATAATCACCACATGTCAATCGATTTCAAAGTACATACATTAAAAATGATCTAAGAAGCGTGCATGGTGAGATGATTAATATCACTTATCAGTTAGAGATTTACCTTATGTCTAAGAATCATAGGATACATCTAACCGACTTACCAACCTTTGTAATCAATATTTCTAGCAATACCAATCAAAATACAAAAACATAGATTCTTACAAAACTAACTACATGTGTGAATATATATGTAGTTAACTGGTTCTTATATGTAACAGTAGGTTCTAACACAATATATATATCTTAGAATAATTAGTGACTTGCTTAAATATAATTAACGGATTGCCTGAACACAAACATAGTGAATACATGCACAAAGTCATCATGGCCGCAACCTCAACTTTAAATAAAAAGGAAACACTGGCCAAAGTAAAGTTGTATGACAAAGCGACAAGAAAATGAAGTAATTATTCAAAAACCAATTTAAATAGGTCTAAATTTCGACAAATTAAGTCAAAACATAATGTTAAAGTATAAAAAGAAGTTACACATTGGTTTTAATAGAGTTAAACTAAAAAAAACATTTGTTCGAATGAATTTATATGGGTAATTTGATTTATTTAATTTGAGTTTGACTTTCAAGTTTGAAAAACTTAATTATGTAATTTGAAGTATGATAAATATTTATTTAATATGTAACTTTTTTTGACAGTGACTTTCATATGAGTGACTCAATATTATATTATCTAACCGGCAGCCCTAGCCAAGGTTTATCCCATACTACGTTATATTTTAGAAGATTTAATATTTAAATTTGTAATTATAAACAATTTATAGAAATGAATAATTCTATTTTAGAAGATTTAACAATTAATTTTTTTTTGTCCTATTTTAAAACACAAATACGGTAAGAATTTAAGTACGTAATGGATAAGAATCTTATTAAATCAAGAACTATATTAAATAAATTTATGGCTTTGTGTAAGCTTCTTTTTTTTTTTTTTTTTTTTTTTTTTTTTTTTTTTTTTGAAAATGCATATTTCATAACCACAACAGCAACCTATTTCAAGATGGAATAGGAAACCGAAAAACGAACAAAACAGTTACAAAACATCAAAATTACACCATTTCTCCCATTCCATCAAACATTTTCTCACTCTATTATTGTACCAAAGAAAACCCAAAACTTTGACGTCCGATACGACGTCCACCAGTTTAGCCTCTTTGCTCGAGAAAATCCTATCATTTCTAGCTATCCATATGCGCCAACTCGTGATGATGACAATACCTTGTACCACGTCCTTAATACTTACAGAAAGACGACATTGATCGAACACTTGCACTAAATCTTTAGTGGTAAACGCGTATAAAGATGGAATTCGACACCGCGTGGAAACCCTGTTCCAAACCCCCGCCACTACACCACATCCGGTAAGAACGTGGTCCATAGTCTCACTCCCTTCGCCGCACAACATGCAATCCATAAGATGATGATATACATTGATAAGCTGAAGTTAAACGACGACACAAAACAAAAACCAAGTAAACTGGCTCTTTTTAAATCTTAATATGAGTGTCATATAAAACACCAAGTCTGTATTGAGTTTTCTTAGACCACCTGTAGTGGTTAGTGAATTGGGCGTGAATGCTCATTTTCGCGCCCCCTTTAGCGTTGTTCACATCGCCCCCTGAGCGCGAACAGGCTTTAAATCCTTTGAGCGTGAAATATTTCACATTGTGCTCTCTTTGGGTTGTCCAATCAAATGCGGCCACATGGTGCTTTCCAACGGTAGTATTATTGCCGTTTTATTATTAGCCGTTGTAAAAACGTTTTTTAAAACAAATATCGCTTATTTAAACACACTCACACCACCACAACTTTTATAAAACACGCACACCACACCAAAACATTTTATAAAAAAATGAGTTCCCCTACATCTTCATCATCCATTGCAAATTATTATTACAAAGAGTTTTTAGCCGATACGGGTGATTCAACCGACTAGGAGATCGAGCATGAGGTGGTTACAAGTGCTTGTACACTCGCGATGAAGCATATGAAACATGTTAATAATTCTCCACGTCCTATTTTGCGAAGAAAATATATGGAAAGCGACCGCTTGGAGGCAAACGCTCGTTTGATGAAAGATTACTTTAATGAAGAACCGACCTATTCGGACCAAAAGATTTTTAGGCGTCGTTTCTGGATGAGCAAACGTTTATTTCTACGCATTTCGATGAGAATTGGAAAACGAGATTGATTACTTTAAGAAAAAACCAGATGCGAGAGGGGAGCTTGGATTTACCGCTATTCATAAATGTACTTCAGCACTACGCATACTTGCGTATGGAAACACCACTGACATCAACAACGAGCAATTAAAGTTGGCTGAGAAAACAACACGCGATACCTTAGAGCATTTTTGTCAGGGTACATTACATTTTCTTAAAAATTATTTTCTTCGTTTTGCTTTTGCTTCCAAAAGGTATGTATTCATTTTAGATCCTCTTTTTGAATTATAAATATCACAACAGTAGAATAATAAGAAATCAATTCGCTAACCAATATTTAATTAAAACATTGGTATAAACTAGTTATGCAAATTGGTTAATAAAGTTGTTTTCTTTTTGGGTAATGTCATATAAAAATTAAGATATTGTACTAACAAAATTTATACTTTCCGTATATGCAAGTAAAAAACTAGTTAATTCTAAAAGGATAACTAAATATAACAATGTGGTGATATTTTTTTAAAATATAACAATGTGGTGTTAGGCGTATTTGATTGCTTATTCAAATACTAAAACACCGTATAACTGTATAAGATTGTGTTCTGGCTCGCCAGCAAGATGCCGCGAGCCACAAGTTGATCCACATGGATCGCTCAGACCACAACATCCTTACTTGAAAGCAACTGCGAACAAAGCAACGCTATGTGGTAGCAGATCAAATATAGCCGTTGGCCGGTCAAAGTAGACCGTTGGCTAATCTTGTATTTTTGGCAAGTTTTGATCAAAATATTCAATTATCACAATTTCACAATCAATTTTTTTTTTTCAATTCACTCTCCAAATTCTCTCAAGGATTCTCCAAGTCCTCAAATCCTCTAATGAACGAACAAACAGTTCGACGTACTTCCCGCTTTGGAAAGGCCCTGAACATTTCCAAGAGTTCAAGGTAATTACGATTACACTTGTAGGCGGTGACCATTATGTAAGTGTAGAATTGCAAGGAGAGTACCTAATGGCTAATACAAACAACCTATGGACGCTAAAGAGAAAAAACAGTGCAGACGGCTTATACAAACAACCTATGGACGCTAAAGAGAAAAAAAATGCAAATTAAAAAAGTAAAAGACCAAATAATATTAGAGAAAGTATACGATACAAAGATTATTAACGTAAGAAGTGTAAGAAGCAACCAAATCATGCCACCTGTCAACTATGGTTAAGTTTAATTAACTTAATACCGGTTGATTAAAGGGTAAATTAGTCCATCGACGTTCATTCAATCACGTTCTAATCAACTTTTCAATTAATAGGATCGAATTCAATTAATCAGTTTCAATTCATGATTCGAACGAACATCTAATCAAATGAGGATTCAATCAAACCCAATTTTAATTTCGATTACAATTATGCTCTGTTTTCATTGCTGACTCATATTCTTCTCTTCTAATGCCCTGTCTATAACTCAGATCTGGTTGAGTGTTGCAGTATTCAAACATTTGTTGTGTTTGTGTACTCATTTAATGATTTCTCCTATCTTCAGTGTCATCAACTTGGACTCGTCTTGGTGGACTCGGTCCCATATTCAGATTGTAATCATCACTATCCAAAGCTGCTGCTGTTTTATCACCACCTTTTTCACCTTGCATTTCAATCAAGGTTTCCAGAATGTCACTTACCAGATTTTCAGTTTCTATAGCATCCGCATTCTCTTCTTCGTCATCAGCCTCATTCTCTTCTTCATCACCCTTATCAGCATCACCCTGATCATCTCCATCATCTTCTTCAATGTTAGTCAACGGCCCGTTGTTATAAAGATGATTTTCCATCTCTGCAAGTGAACTAGTAGTTATGTAAGTAACTACCGGTATGCTGATTTGTATTTCAGATGGATGTCACTTGTTGTATTCATGTGTGTAAATAACCTGCTTATTTTAAAACAATTAAATGTGTTAGAAAACATAAATGCGTTTAAATTAAAAGTAGGTGCGTCCAAAATTGTCAATCACATAAAATCAAATGCGTTTAAAAGCTACTGTTAGTGCGTTTGAAGTCTTACACTCAGTATTACAATTGGACCATTATACTGGTCTTCTTTCCATCCTGCCTTTGTTCTTCTCAGACATTCTATCAGGTAAGAGCACCAATCCATATTTGGAATGTCTGCCTCATCATCCACCCCATGCAAAAACCTTTGATTGATTGTCGTTGACTTTGTGATCTCACCGAAAACTGTGTTGCATAACACAAGAAAATTCAATTTAAATAGCCGTCCACCCCTTGGTTGTTCCCCAACAACCGGTGTTACCATCGCAACAATTACTTTCTTTTTCTCAAATTGACTCTTGAACTCATCTATTGTAGAGTCAGAACCTTTCCTTGCTCTACTTTTTTTTTCGAGAACCGGTTTCTTTCCCATTGGTATCCCTAAAGCTTCATGTCCCAATGTAGGTGTGATCTTGATTTTCCAATTTCCTGCATTTAGTTCGTTTCTTCCCTCGTCATAATTGACTAACAACCAGTAACCCAAGGCTGTTGATATATGTTCAATCTTAATGTCCAACACAGATCCAAACCCCATCTTTCTAA
Organism: Ambrosia trifida; assembly: GCA_028751855.1. Lineage (NCBI taxonomy): Eukaryota > Viridiplantae > Streptophyta > Magnoliopsida > Asterales > Asteraceae > Ambrosia > Ambrosia trifida. The sequence goes on from CM054130.1 coordinate 81,088,678, forward strand.
CTTCTTCCTTTTGTTCATCTGTGTAGTCTTGGATGCTTTCAATAAACTCAGCAGGAGAGCATCTTATTTTTAACTTTTTACCTATGTATTGCACAAACTCCCTTTCCTGTATTTTCTTCACCTTCTTCTTAAGTTCATCTATTTTCACCTTTTTCTGTGGCCTCTGGAAATCTTCATCAGATGATTCTGAAGTTTCTTCAACAACTTGTTTTTTTTGTTTCGACAGTTTGTTTCTGTTTCTTCAACTACTGTCTCATCTTTCCAATATCAACTTCCAAATTCTTAGCAGCTTCTTTGTTTACCTTTTCAACCCTTTTATTTAATTTTAATTAAATTTTTCAATGGTTGATATTCAAAATCATCATCATCTAATGTTACATTTGGTCCTTGTAAGTCCAAGATCCTTCCCGGGTATCAAACAAACCACTCAATGGATGCGGAATATCGATTGAATGGTGAAGAACAAAAGATTAAATCAATGAACAATATATTATTGCTGCTTCACCTTGCACACAATCTCTAGGATTGTCTGGTACAAGGTGATGGCCAAAGAACTACAATGAAAGGTCTAACCCTAAAATGAACTTAAACAAAACATTATATAGGGTCCACTAAAGCCTTGGCCCACATGGCCTAACCCAAGTCCATTAACCTAAACTAAGCCCAATTAACACAAACAGGCTTAATAAAGACAAGCGTAAACCTACTCAATTTATGGGCCTAACAATATCCTCCTAGGTTTATGCTGTCTTTATCATGGCTTAGTGGGAAGAATCTTCAGATCTTGATCTTCCAATCTTGGGTTCTTTCTTGTTTTCTTGGAGGTAGCTTCACAACGTTAATCATCATCAGCTTTTGCTTGAACATATTGCTAAAAGAGAACGTGAGAGGAGGATTCTCAGAAGCTCTTTTCTTAGTCAATTTTCTCTTTCAAACAACTTTTCAGGTACTTCTTCACTTGTACTTTCATTGTCAAAAGATGATTCACTTCAGGTTCTTCTGACTCAGGTACATCTTCTCAGTGTGGTGATTCATGCTTGTTAGCAACTGAAACTCTTTCATTCTTCATCAACCCCTGTTTCTTGATTTGTATAAATTCTGCAAATTCTCATAATTTTTTAAGTAAATAAATTTATGCAACAGAGGGTCTAGTATACACATGAACACCAAGTACATCCGTGTACTTCAATTTTAAAATCTCCAAAACCTGAATTTTGTTCGAGAATCGGTCAAATCCTCAAGAATGGTCAAATTTTTTTTTTTCATAACAGATAAATAAATTAAAATAAAAATTCAAACTAATTACAATGCATCTTTTTGGTGAGAATCATGTGCAAGAAGATCATATCAGCTTTGTCAAACTGTAACACACCATTAGTATATATGTTCTGATAAACTTATTAAAGTGCCAGAAAAACAGTCTAAGACGATTACCAGCATCGTTTATCCACTTAAACAAACATACACACGCGTCCTCAAGTCCGATACTTTTCTTATTTTCTTAACGTGTATGAGACCGAAATAACTGTGTGTCCCACATCATGACATACCCTCGCGATCAAGGTATGCACAAAGCTTCTTCATAACATGTGAGTAAATTGCCGACATCTGTATATTTTACAAGGTCAAGATCATCGGTGATCAGGTCTGCATATATCTGGATGCAACAAAGAGACCGATGGATTCTCGACCAGGGTGAGGACAAATACCAAATGTTTCGGTATGATCATTGCTTTAGGCTTTTGATTTGTGCCTTTAGCTTGAATTCTCTTTGAGAATTTTGGGTTTTGGCATTTCCTTATTGCTCTTTTAAGACGTCCTGACTGTGCCTAGGTCAGCATATATCTGGATGCAGCAGAAGGGCAGCCAGGACATCCCCAGATGTATCAACAGTTTAAAGACCTGAAATCTCAAACTTTGGCAATCTATCAACGCAAGATTTAAGACCATAAAATCATACGCCAATGATGTGTTCCCCACAAGCTACACAGTCCTTTATCTTTAGCATTAATTTTGAACTGAGTTCGTTGTGCAGCTTGCCTGCCAGTACATCATATAATGGAGCTGCAATCACACTTGATTTACTTTTCTTTTCGATTTTAAAGTGTGACAATGCAACAGCTGATGTACTATCATTTCTTCTTTTTCGCACCAGAAATTCTCATTTTCGGAATTTTCTATTGTTTTTTTTTAATTTTTCAATTTTCTATTGTTTTTGTATTTTTCTGAGGATATATATCCCCCTAAATTTGTGCTTTAAAATCGAGAATTTAAAGAACAAATTTACAATCTAAAACTAAGAAAAATCTTTTTGTGTTTTTCTAAAACCATTCTCGAATCAAAGACCAATTGCATTCAAAATTCAATGCATCGGGTTTTGAGTGTACCTCTCTAGCTAATTTTACCTCCATTTTCTCCTTCAAAGGAAACATACTCACTGTTTAAGAATTTAAAATAAACGTATAACAGAGAGATGTCACCTGTCATGTGCGTGGAACAACCGTTATCAACATACCAGTGGTCGTTGACAATCCTCCTTGGATGTCCCTGCACTAAATGAGGAGATTAGTTAAACATTGGTACCCAGGCCATCGCGGTCCTGGGCACTCCTGAAGCATCTACGTAAGACACTTCTCTCAAGCACATGTCCTTTTTCTCATTTAGACATGGTGTTGCTGCCGCCTTTGCTTTCCAAACTTGCTTAGGCTTAATAACCAGTTTTGCTACTTTCGGAGTAGCAGCCTTCTGTTTCTCAGGTTGCTTGGACTTCTGTGGTTGAACAACCTTCTGTTTTCTCTTGGCAGCATTCCTGTCTCCATCAGACGATTTAACTTTTGGATTCATGTTCTTCCTTGCCTTAGGTTTCTCAACCTTCATTGGCTTGGAGTAGTAGTTATCCCTAGGCATAACCTTCTGATGTTGTCGATAATAGGGCACATAAGGACGACTTGTGCAGTTCCTTGCAATGTGACCGGGTCGTCCACAGGTATAACATGTTTGCTTCTTAGCATAAGGACCAAGTCCCGGTTTGTTTGATCCCACTGATGAATGTGAGTAATGGGATTTGTTGGATGATTTGTTTGCAGGCTTCTTAAAGTTTCTGCTCTGCTTAGAGCATCTTGAACACCCGTGTGAACAAGATTGTGCTTGTGATGATGACTGTCCTTGAGCTTTCTGTTTAACTTCAGAAACCTGTACATGAGAGTTATCACAGGTTGTTTTTCTATGTGGTGGCACGTATTTATCGGTCGTGCCATTAACAGATAGCTCAGAAACAGTCTTTTGCACATATGGTATAGCATCTGCAGACAAATTAGACTGTTTCACACAAAGACCTACATTGTTAGTGTAAACAAGATCATCCCCCTCAACCTTAACCTCTACTTTTACTAAATCTGCACATGAAGTAGAAGCATCAGTAATATTCACACATTTAAAATCAGGGACTGTTGGCTTTACCACACCCATGCCAACAGTCTTGGATGAGGGATCCTCACATTCTTGTTTAGTCTCGACTGGCCTTGAGCACACAGATTCTTCAGATTCTGGCTCAGTCGAGGATGTGTCATTTGATTCAGCCGAGCCACTTAATTCAGAAACATGTTGTGGCTCTGCTAAATCCCCCGTTGACTCAGCTACTCTAGAAGACTCACAACTAGACTCATTAGATTCAGCTGATACTGATTTCTCAGATTCAATTGTTTTAGGTAAGTCACATGTGGAGTCTCGTTCAGAAGTTTGTGGGGCAGCTGGTTCAACGGTCTGTGGTGCCCTGTACTCTTCATAAATCTTCTTGAATGTTTTCATGAAGTCAAACTCAAAGGGCACATTTAAGTCTGATTGGCCGGTCGGTTTAGTTTGCTCAATTTTCGGTTCAGTTTCAAAAACGGTTTCTTTTAAGTCATCATTCAATTTAGTTGTGTCATTTGAAACTGGAACTTCATCTCTCTTCACATCAAAAACTCTGTCAATTTCTTTACTTTTCTCAAAATTTCACGTCTCGGTCTGCTTTGAAGCATCTTGAGACTTGACAAAAGTTTTTAATGGGGCCCACTCATGCTTATGTTGTTTGTTCTTGGGTTTAGAGATTTTTACAGGGACCGATTCAGGTTTGGAAATTTCAGCTTGATCCCTCGATGGTCGACTGGTTGGCTCTTCTATTGGAGGACCGTATCCTTTAACAGGCAGAGCCAACAATTCTTCATCCATGGGAATTGAGGAATAGTTTTCATTAAAAGGTGGTGGAATTTCCACAAACCCCAGATCTTTATTCCTCACTTCCTTTGGTCTGAACTTTAACTGGGTATTGATCATTTGCTCAACTTTGGGACTAGAACAATCGAATTTTTTAAAATGAAAATCGGCATTTTCAAATTTAGATTTTAAGTCGATCAATTCCGTAGTTAAAGTATCAGACAGTCGTTTGAAGTGTAAATATCGACACTTGTGATCACTCACCTCCTGATGCAAGCGCTTGATATCGAGTTTTTGTTTGTTCGACCATTTCTTTATAAGAATTAAATTTCTTTTTAATGTCCCAAGTGGTCATTTTCTCGTATTCAAGCTGCTTGTATGCAGAGAAAGTTTCTTCTCTAAAGCCCTTAATTTTTAACCTGCATCGTTCAGTACAACATGATTCAGCTAAAATTTCAGCGTGTACCTCAGATGCGGATGGCACGTGGTCATTCGATTGTGCCATGAAAGCTTGAGCGGCGTGAGCGGCAGGAGCAGCAGATGTGATAAGAGCAGCAGGTGTGACAGAAATGGCGAGAGCGGCAGAAGTGGCGGGAGCCGTAGGAGCAGCGGGAATGACAGAATAGCTTGAATCTGAATTCGATGATGGAGTACCAGAATTGGATGAGCATGTTGCAGCAGAGGTGATGTTATCCAATTCTTTGATAAGTGATATTAACTCATCCGGCGTCATTTTGGACCAGTTTGTTTCTGTAATGATCCGATTGACGTTCATAAACCAGCTGCATGATGGCTAATTTGGAACTCTTTTCAATGCGTCCAAAAGAATCTTGTTGACCCAACGATTTCAGCATTTTTCATGTCAGACAGTAGTTCAGTAAATCTGCCAATAAGTGCTCCCACGGTTTCACCAGGAGTGTAACTGAAACTGTCACACCCTCAAATTACCACTTGCAGGGTTTTACCGCGAGGCGCATGACAAACCAGGATCTAAGTCAACAATCACAATAAACAACTCTATATGAAAAACGTAAAAGAAACATAACCAAAGATTTTATAAGCGGAAGCATTTAAGAAGCATTTAATCAGCTATGCTAGTATCCCAAAGTATTCAAAACACTTTTATTACAAAACGTGCAACTATGCCTAGACGCCAATGCATACCCGTGCGCCTAGTTCCATTTGTTGCTACCTTAGCGACCTGAGAAAAACATGCCAAAAAGATGTCAACATATAATGCTGGTGAGTTCACAGGTTTATTCAATATGTTACCAAGACGTTACCATGTCCATACTATATCAATGTTACCAAGTACGCTAGCTAGGCGTATGTTTTATTACTATTACGATTGGAAACCATTACTAGACACGTTTAGCAATGTTTAGCATGTTTAAGCAGCCCGAATGTTCAGCATGATACCAATGTTCCTGTTCGAGACAATATGCACCCGCCCGGCCTTCCAAGCCGACGAGTGGGGCAGGTCACGCCCAATAGATCTATCCACATTTCCCCCGTTGTGCATTCCCGCACATTCATGGTTTCCCCCGGGACTTCCAAAGATCGTATAGCAATACAAAGTTAAAACCATAGTATGACATATGTTACCAAAATAGTTTAGCGCATGTTTTCTCCCCCAAAAGTTAAAGCAGTAAAAGTGGGGCCGTGAACTCACCTTAAATAGCGTTCTTCAGTTACAAGTAAAGATGTTAAGCCCTTGATAGTCCCTCTACCGGAGATCTATCAAAATGTTCACATAAGTGTTCCGACTAATAACCATGAGGTTATCTAGTCCCCGATTGTCCAGATCGTAACCAAGTATGTTTTAAAACGTGTTTAAATGTTTAACCGACACACTAGACCGACCTAACATTCCGTTGGTGACCCATTACCCTAACTAATCAAGTACACATAGATTACACACAAGGTTCAGACATAAAACACTTAGTTTGTATCAAAAATCTCATTTCTGCATCAGAACGGTCGAACCATTCAGTTTTAAGTCTCCTTCGCCCATTTTCAGTCTCCTTCACCCGTTTTACATTTCGTTCGACCGTTTGATGCCTCCTTCGCCCGTTTTACCACGTTCGCCCAACAAAAACCCAGGTTCGACCCTGGATTCCCTCCTTCGCACCTTCGATCGGTCAAAGGAGGCTAGGTTCGCCCCTGTTGTGCAAATTTTCCTAAAAACGCTTCAAACACATTCAAAACGACTCGAAACATCATCAAACACAGCAGTCAAGCATGGATAACTTATCCCTACAAAACCCCACCGATTTCCCCCAATAATACGTCCATTTCAACCCTTTCCTAAAATGGTAAAGATTATGGAAACATCACTTTCATGCATGAATAATTTACCCAATTTGGAAACTTTTGAAATCGATTCATATTCAACTTGAAATGCTCAGTTTGTCGAGTGTTCGATCTTTTCTTATCAATTCTATTGATCATAAATATCATGCATCAAGTCTAGATTTGTTAAAACCCCCAAATACCCATAATATCCTCATATCCAATCCTAACCCTAAACAACAATAATCTAGCATCAATAACAATCCTATATCATGTTTCTATCATAGATACAGCAACAAATCATTGAACAACACATAACACCACATAATACATAATTTACATATGTTATTCACCATGAAAACCTATGATAATGTTTTGATTTAGAAAGATGTTTAAAAGGTTTTTAATCATAAATACACCCTTAGAACAGATCCAGACAATTAGGGTTAGATGAAAACGAATTAAAATGCTTTTAAAAAGGTTTAGGATTAAGAACACACCTTGGATTCTTGTTTAGATGTTGTAAATCGGTTAGATTATAAAAAAGAAGAGCAAAAACTCCTTCCTCAGTGATTAAGATAGTTTGAGAGCGTTTTGGGACGGTTAGGGTTTGTGAAATGATGAAAAATGACAAAGTTTGGTATTTATACTACTTCTCCTTCACCCCAATTTAATGGTCGAAGGTGACCTCCTTCGACCATTACACAGGGTCGAATGAGCCCTGTCCTGGTCGAAGGGAATCCTTTAAATTCCACTTCCCAGGTTCGCCCATTTACAAAGCGTCGAACCAGACAAACGTTCTCCTTCGACCACTCGAAGTGGTCGAACCAGAACTCCTTTTTAACTAGTTTTCCAGTTTGTCGTGTTTAACGCATTCAAACACATCTTAACACATAAGCATGCATCCTTAATCTATATTTGACATATTTAAGCATAGATAATCATTTACACATCATTTAAACACATCTATGTATATAATCCACCACACGACCCATAATCTACACATATACTTAATTAGTTCATGTAATGTCACCAACAACGGAACCCGGTACTAGTGTATTACCAAAACGACTCCCAATGATTCTCCAGATCATTGTACCCTGGACAATCCTAACTTGACCCGACTCAACTATCCCAGTTAAGTCTGTTTATAAACGTTTCTCGCTAAGGTGGACTTAGATGTTACTAATATGTTTAAGCCAAACATGCCGGGTGTCACATCATCCCCACGTTGAAAGAATTTTCGTCCCGAAAATTGCGCAAAGCCCCAAAAGAAAGAAACGAAAAAGAACAGAACGAAAAGAAGATTACCGGATGTCACATCATCCCCACGTTGAAAGGAATCTCGACCCGAGATTCATTCCGCTTCAGTAGTAACATGCCTCGATTCAAACGCGCGTTTCGGAAAAAGATGGGGATACTTAGCTTTCATCTGATCCTCCCGTTCCCATGTGAACTCCGGTCCACGGTTCGAGTTCCAACGGACTTTAACGATGCGGATTTTACTCCGACGGAGGCTACGAATCTTGTAGTTGAGAATCTCTACAGGTTCCTCCACAATGCGAAGACGATCATCAACCTTGATCTCCTCTAGTGGTACAATGAGAGATTCATCAGCCAAACACTTCTTCAAGTTAGACACATGGAAGACGTTGTGCACACTACCGAGCTCCGCCGGTAAGTCAAGTCTGTATGCCACCGGTCCAATCCGATCCAGGATTGCGAATGGTCCGACATAACGAGGGTTAAGCTTGCCACGCTTTCCAAAGCGTATGACGCCCTTCCATGATGAAACTTTCAGAAGTACTTTGTCCCCAACCTGGAACTCTAAGGGTTTTCGACGGCGATCGGCATAGCTCTTCTGACGATCTCGTGCAGCAGCCAAACGTTGACGGATCTGTACGATTTTCTCCGAAGTTTCGTACACAAGTTCCGGACCAGTGAGCTGGCTCTCGCCCACCTCGGCCCAACAAAGTGGTGACCGACATTTCCGTCCGTAAAGAGCCTCGAACGGAGCTGCCTTGATACTAGAGTGATAGCTGTTGTTGTAGGAGAACTCCACTAACGGCAGGTGGATCTCCCAACTTTTGCCAAATTTGATAACACATGCTCGGAGCATGTCTTCCAAGGTTTGAATCGTCCGCTCACTCTGTCCATCAGTTTGCGGATGATAAGCTGTACTCATATCCAACTGAGTACCCAAAGCCTTGTGCAGGGCCTTCCAGAAACGCGAAGCAAAACGAGAATCACGATCAGAGATTATAGAGACAGGCACCCCGTGCCGAGCAACCACCTCCTTAAGGTAAAGTCGAGCCAACCGCTCGAGTCCATCGGTTTCCTTAATAGGTATAAAACATGCCGATTTTGTCAGCCGGTCAACTATCACCCAGATCATATCAAAACCACTAGGTGATCTTGGCAGCTTAGTGACAAAATCCATCGTGATTCGCTCCCACTTCCATTCCGGAACCTCTGGTTGTTGCAGGAGACCAGACGGCCTCTGATACTCCACCTTGACTTTAGCACAAGTCAAACATTTGCTGACATAAGAAGCTATATCAGCTTTCATGTTTGGCCACCAATAAAGTGTCTTCAAATCCTGATACATCTTATCGGAGCCAGGGTGAATAGAATACCGGGATTTGTGAGCTTCATCCAAAACAAGCTCGCGCAATCCCCCGAACAATGGGACCCAAACACGTCCCGCAAAATAGTGTAAGCCATCGGTCCTAAGCTCAAGATGCTTGTCAGCACTGTGCATAATTTCAGCCTTAAGGTTTTCCTCCTTCAAGGCTTCCAACTGTGCAGAACGGATTCGGTCAGGAAATGACGAATGAATGGTGAGCTGTAAGGCTCGAACACGACGAGGATTCGCAGACTCCTTCCTGCTCAAGGCGTCCGCCACAACGTTCGCCTTGCCAGGATGGTATTTGATGGCACAGTCATAATCGTTCAGGAGTTCTACCTAGCGACGCTGCCGCATGTTCAATACCTTTTGGTCGAAAATATGCTGAAGACTCTTGTGATCGGTATATACTTCACACTTGGTACCGTACAAATAATGTCTCCAGATTTTCAACGCAAAGACTACTGCACCCAGTTCCAAGTCATGAGTAGTGTAGTTCTTCTCATGAACTTTGAGTTGACGAGAAGCATAAGCAATAACTTTCCCGCGTTGCATCAACACGCAACCGAGACCACGAATAGAAGCGTCACAGTACACAACGAAGTCATCCGTACCCTCTGGTAAGGATAAGATAGGTGCAGAACAAAGTTTAAGCTTCTGCATCTGAAATGTTGATTCTTGTGGTTCATCCCAGTCGAACTTTCGGTCCTTCTGGGTAAGAGCAGTGAGGGGTTGAGCGATCTTCGAAAATCCCTCAATGAAACGACGATAATAACCCGCAAGACCTAGGAATTGCCGCACCTCAGATGGCGTCTTTGGTGCTTCCCAGTCCTTAATAGCTTCGATCTTAGCCGGATCGAAATGAATTCCTAGTTCATTCACCACATGTCCTAAGAATTGAACTTCACGAACCAAAAATCACACTTTGAGAACTTAGCATACAACTGCTCCTGTCTCAAAAGTTCCAAGACCAACCGTAGATGTTCCTCATGATCCGCCTTGTTCTTGGAGTAAATCAGAATGTCGTCAATGAACACGATGACGAACTTATTAAGGTAAGGTTTGCAAACGCGGTTCATTAAATCCATGAACACCGCCGGTGCGTTAGTGAGACCAAAAGGCATGACCAAGAACTCAAAATGGCCATAACGAGTGCGAAAAGCAGTCTTTTGAATGTCAGCTTCCCTGACGCGCAACTGATGATAACCGGACCGCAAATCAATCTTCGAATAGTAGCTGGAGCCCTGAAGCTGGTCAAAGAGATCATCAATGCGAGGAAGAGGATAACGATTCTTGATGGTCACTTTGTTCAGCTCACGATAATCAATACACATGCGAAGACTTCCGTCCTTCTTCTTCACCCCAAAATAGGAGCTCCCCACGGGGAAGAACTCAGTCGGATGAAACCCTTTTCCAAGAGTTCCTGTAACTGGCTGGACAACTCTTGCATCTCGGGAGGTGCAAGACGATACGGAGCTCGGGCAATAGGAGCTGCGCCCGGTGTGAGATCAATACCAAACTCAACCTGACGATGGGGAGGAAGACCAGGTAAATCATCAGGAAACACATCAGGAAAATCACGAACCACCGGAATATCCTCGATCTTCTTCTCATCGTCAGTAGTAACGTTAACAAGCGCCAGAATGGCCGAACAGCCCTTCCGAAGGTACTTATGGGCTTTCATACTAAAAATGATACTCAGCGGAGCACCGCTTTTCTCGCCACGAACCGAAAGAATCTCTCCATCAGGGAGAGGGATCCGAATAACCTTATCGAAACAAACGATCTCCGCACGATATAACGATAGCCAATCCATGCCAACCACGACATCAAAACTGCCCAGGGGCACCGGCATAAGGTCAATGGGGAAGGACAAACCCGACAGTTCCAAGCGACATTCCCTAAGGGTGTGTGTCACTTTGATTTTCTTACCATCAGCCAATTCTATTAAGTACTTAGCCTCTAAAGGTGTGGGTACTATATCTAGCAATCGACTAATGTCCAAAGATACGAAACTCTTATCGGCACCAGAATCAAACAAGACAGAAACATAGCGATCATTAAGAAGGAAACGGTAACTGTGTCTGGATCCTGCCTAGCCTCCGCAGATCCAATGAGGAAAGCACGTGCAGTCCTGCCTCCGCCGCCGTTGTTCCCGTTACCGTTCCCGCCCCTCCCATTATCGCCCTGCTTCAGTTTAGGACATTCACGCTTGAAGTGTCCCGCATCACCACAGTTATAACACTCCTGCCTCCCCTAAGCAGCAGGAGCAGGAGCAGGAGTAGCCGCAGGAGTCTGAGTTGGGGTGAGTGCCACCCTGCAATCCTTAGCATGGTGCCCCAACTGATGGCACCGATGACAACGAGCCCTATCACAACCCCCAGAATGGTGAAAACCACACTTGTTGCACTTGGGATGCTTCCCAGCATACCCACCCGTCTTCTGCCCAGAAGAAGACCCAGATGAATCAAACTTCCTTGTCGGCTGAGCTGGCACCACACTCTTCCCCACACTATCCCACTTCCTCTTGTTCCCTTCAGTAGCCTTCACAGCAGCACCCTTATGAGGCAAAACACCTTCTGCCACCTTCAGGTTAGTCATCCGATGAGCTGATCGGACAATTTCAGCAATAGTGGGAAGGTTCCCAGCAGCCACCAACCCAGCAATCTCCGGCACCAGTCCAGACACGTAGTGCTCGATCCTCCTGTACTCGGGTGTGTGCAAATCAGGGCACAACACCGCCAGCTCATTCCTCCTCACAGTGTACTCTTCGATCTCAGACCCAACCATCTTGTAGCTCCAGACCTCATGCTCTAACTTCTGTATCTCCTCTCTCGGACAGTACTCACCTCTCAACAGCTGCACAAACTCCGCCCAAGGCATAGCAATAGCCTCCCCCAATCCCATGTTCTGAGTAGTAGCATTCCACCACGACAGTGCAGGCCCCTCAAATGTCGCGGTAGCATACTTCACCCGGTCCCCAGCAGGACAGTTACACATAACAAACACAGACTCAACCTTCTCCAGCCATCAGAGCAGTCCCACCGCCCCTCAGTTCCAGCGAAGTTATGGGGCTGACAGTCCCGAAACTTCTTATAGGAGCACTGAGGTGGGGATGGATTGGCACCAACACCTGAAACACGGTACACGAGTAAAACACAAACGAAAGGACACGAAACCCGAAAATGAGGCAAGGTCGACAGAAATCAACTCACCACCCATGGCATTAATCCCAGCCTAGAAATTTGCCATAGCCATGTTCACTTGCTGCTGTAGCAAGTTGTTCAGTTCAGCTTGGGTCATGTTGATGTTTCCACGACCACCGCCTCCAGCACGACCACCGCCGCCAGCACGGCCACCACCGACACCACGACGTCCACCACCGCGAGCACCAGACATGATCTAATCAAATCATGAAATCGAGGGATTCAGATTCATTTCCAGTATCAACCACTAGAAATTTACAAAAGTTAACCTAGGGACAAATCCAGGACTATACATCCAAACTTGAAGTCCATCGGGATTTTCATGCATTCCAGTTTATTACTTCGTGTGCACCCGGAATGATAAACTGCTCTACATGGTCCTCCAGATGTACCCCTAATCCAGACCCCAGTCACTGAATATTGTCGCCTAGTAACGTGTGACGATAGGTGCAAGTGTAAGAAGGCATGTGTGTGCTAGAACCAACAAATTAACCCCTCCTTCTTCAATCCAGAAGAAGAAGACAAGAGTAGGTAAGAACCCAAATAAAAGCGGATGATGTAACGGAGAAGCATGATGATGATGTAAGGATACCCCGACAACGCTAGTACGTATCCCACTAATAGACTCAAAGTATGTGACCGTCTAGTGTATGCGACTCGGCTATAGACCAGACTCTACATGCAGTCCTAGTTTGTAACATCGCAAAATTTTCCCCAAAATTTTAATACATAAAAAAACCCTTATATATATATATATATATATTTTATTACACCTTTATCATTAATATTATACAAATGTGCCTAAGTCTTTATTTATCCTAACTCACAACTTATATACATACAAAAATGTATATAAATAATAATAATAATAATAATAATATGATTCTAAATTCTTTTTTTTTTCACATACAAGATTTTTTTTTATTTAAATAAAGCATTGAGTCAAATAGTCAAAGTCCTAGTCAAAGTCTTAGTCAAACAGTCAAAGTCTTAGTCAAATAGTCAATTCATCATAAAACCTTACTTTATGGTGTTGACCAATTTTAATGGCTAATTGAATCCAAAACTAGTATAAAAACCCACCTATGACCCATTATACTTGGCACCTCTAAATCGATTGTTTCAATCCGATTAAACTTTCCCTCATACCTTTCTTCTATAGTCTATTACTTCTACAATTGAAGCTTTGATTATAAGCTCTTGTAATTGGCAACTTTGGGGCTACACATATTCTATTTCTCGAGACTTAATACTTTGCTAAGGTGAGTTTACGTAACCATGTTTATGCGATTCTTTATACTTGCAACAATTATTTAAGCAATTCAACATGCATGTCTAGTAGTAAACTTTATTGCCTCATGAATTAGTCAACAGTTTCAACGAGTTTCAACGAGTTTCAACATTTACATAATCATTAGCTATGGCCAAGCCGGCGATACTCAATAATAGATCTATTGGATTGACAACCCCACCCGGATACGTGTACCTTCTACATAGGTAACGTAGGTGATTGTTATTGTTCAACATATTACTAAGGTGAACCGTAGATGACGGGATGGACCTAAACTAGTCGGAGGTTTGATTATGTCAACATATTATACTATTCATGTAGACTTAAATTTACGATAGACATACGAATTGCTAAACTCTTATACTTAAACTATATGCTTAACATGGATTATGTATTCTCACCAACTTCTAGTTGCCCCCCCCCCCCATTTTTCCAAACTCAACAGGAAATACTGATGCATGAAGTCTAGAGCTAGCATGAGGAGATATTTGAAGTTTTAAGCTTTGTTTGATTATTTGATGTAGACTTCAATGTAATTCAATATTGTAATGTAATAAAGGATTATTTAAACATATGTATTATCATGAGCTACTGAACAATCATCAATACGTGACATCCCGATGTTTCCGCCATCGGTTGGGGTGTTACAGATTGGTATCAGAGCCATGGTTATAGGGAATTAGGTTATTAGAAAAAAAAAATAATCTAGTCTATAACCATAGGATTTTAATCAGTACTTGCTCCTTTTACTTGCAACTTTTAATTGCTATTCTCTATCTCACTCCTACTTCTTATCCCTACTTCAACCCCTACAAGAAGATTGCTCTCCATCACAAGATCTACTCTTAGACTAATAGGACAATCCTCAGGTTTAGCCTGAACCACCTTGAGATCTCGTCGAAATTCTAGATTTTAATAACGAACACGTGCAATCTGGAAGGGTGAACGCCTGTATTCTGAGTTTTCTGTCTAGGACTGGCATTGCGCATATATCCCAATCAGACGAGGGACCCGGATGCCTACCTGGGAATTCTCGGGATGAGTGTTCACTTATAGGCTAAAGCATGTCTTCACTATGTTATTAGAATCTAGAAGTTTTGATAAGTCAACGTTTTCGTTTATTCGTTTTAATTAATGAATAAATGATTACACTCACCTTCCTTAAACTAAGCTCAAAAATCTCAAAATTTTACAGCTTAAATCAATCTCATTTCATAACCATCCATGGATTTCACAATCACACTTCACCTTACCATCTTAGCCACTTTTTAAATATTCAACACCCTACTCAAATCATATAATCTCCATACTATAAAATAAACTCTTTATCAACTATCTTCACATTCACTATCTCTCACAACTTTGATTCTGCTTCAAGAATTTTTTTCATCATCCTCTCAAGAACTAAATTCATATCCTTCACCTTCTCACACATGAGCTAGTTACCCATGATAACCAAACTATTGAAACTTGATTGTGTGTTGCATCAAACATAATCCTTAGTTATACATGAGGATTCGACTATTTGCCTTATTTGAACATTTGAAACTAGAATTCATGGAATATAAACTATTTACTATAGACACACCTAGAGTCATTAACCTTATCTAGGGCAACTCTATTACAACTTGTATGCTATACTTGATACTTGATTGCTTACATGTACATATTATCAATTTGAAATTCATGTGTGTAATAATTGGTACACTTAATCAAACAACTGATAGAGGATGAAGTACTTGCTCAACAGTTAGTAGAGTACAAAATAACCTACTCAACGATTGGTAGAGGTCATCATGCCTGCTCAACAGTCGGTAGAGGCCCTACAACCTGTTCAACGACTGGTAGAGGCTATCATATCTGCTCAACAATCGGTAGAGGTTCCTACTCACTGACTGGTAGAAGTCTTTTTCCTGCTCAACAGTTGGACTCATTTTTGGATACATGGTTAATCATATTATTTTACATGTGTGTCTAGAGTTATAGAAGGACACAAAACCCTAATGTAAGGTAAATGGGTGATTGCGGTCCGGAACGTAATCATGAATTTACAGGTACGTTAAGGTAGTGTGAAATTCTATCAAGGTTTTCGGTAGTTGACCAATTATAAACCTTAGTTATCTGGTAGTTCATTTAGTCTTTCAACAGTCCATCAACTCATTCCTTTTAGGACTCCTAAAACTTAAGATTCTTATTCTCCTTGCTATTTCAGATGAACCTAATCCAACCCTGAAAACTCACACATATCAAAACTCTTACCCAAATTATTCGAAACAGTTTATTCTATTACCTATAAATTTATGTCATGCCTTAACTCGAAACTTCCCAAACCACCCTTGTCCTAATTTCTACCCAATCACCTTCAACCCTGTGTTTTCAATAAACTTCGGGACGAAGTTTCCAAAAGTAGGGGAGACTGTAACATCGCAAAATTTTCCCCAAAATTTTAATACATAAAAAAACCCTTATATATATATATATATATATATATATATATTATTACACCTTTATCATTAATATTATACAAATGTGCCTAAGTCTTTATTTATCCTAACTCACAACTTATATACATACATAAATGTATATAAATAATAATAATAATAATATGATTCTAAATTCTTTTTTTTTCACATACAAGATTTTTTTTTATTTAAATAAAGCCTTGAGTCAAATAGTCAAAGTCCTAGTCAAAGTCTTAATCAAACAGTCAAAGTCTTAGTCAAATAGTCAATTCATCATAAAACCTTACTTTATGGTGTTGACCAATTTTAATGGCTAATTGAATCCAAAACTAGTATAAAAACCCACCTATGACCCATTATACTTGGCACCTCTAAATCGATTGTTTCAATCCGATTAAACTTTCCCTCATACCTTTCTTCTATAGTCTATTACTTCTACAATTGAAGCTTTGATTATAAGCTCTTGTAATTGGCAACTTTGGGGCTACACATATTCTATTTCTCGAGACTTAATACTTTGCTAAGGTGAGTTTACGTAACCATGTTTATGCGATTCTTTATACTTGCAACAATTATTTAAGCAATTAAACATGCATGTCTAGTAGTAAACTTTATTACCTCATGAATTAGTCAACAGTTTCAACGAGTTTCAACATTTACATAATCATTAGCTATGGCCAAGCCGGCGATACTCAATAATAGATCTATTGGATTGACAACCCCACCCGGATACGTGTACCTCCTACATAGGTAACGTGGGTGATTGTTATCGTTCAACATATTACTAAGGTGAACCGTAGATGACGGGATGGACCTAAACTAGTCGGAGGTTTGATTATGTCAACATATTATACTATTCATGTAGACTTAAATTTACGATAGACATACGAATTGCTAAACTCTTATACTTAAACTATATGCTTAACATGGATTATGTATTCTCACCAACTTCTAGTTGACCCCCCCCCCATTTTTCCAAACTCAACAGGAAATACTGATGCATGAAGTCTAGAGCTAGCATGAGGAGATATTTGAAGTTTTAAGCTTTGTTTGATTATTTGATGTAGACTTCAATGTAATTCAATATTGTAATGTAATAAAGGATTATTTAAACATATGTATTATCATGAGCTACTGAACAATCATCAATACGTGACATCCCGATGTTTCCGCCATCGGTTGGGGTGTTACATAGTTCACTATAACCATTGGCTCTGATACCAATCTGTCACACCCTCAAATTACCACTTGCGGGGTTTTACCGCGAGGCGCATGACAAACCAGGATCTAAGTCAACAATCACAATAAACAACTCTATATGAAAAACGTAAAAGAAACATAACCAAAGATTTTATAAGCGGAAGCATTTAAGAAGCATTTAATCAGCTATGCTAGTATCCCAAAGTATTCAAAACACTTTTATTACAAAACGTGCAACTATGCCTAGACGCCAATGCAGACCCATGCGCCTAGTTCCATTTGTTGCTACCTTAGCGACCTGAGAAAAACATGCCAAAAAGATGTCAACATATAATGCTGGTGAGTTCACATGTTTATTCAATATGTTACCAAGACGTTACCATGTCCATACTATATCAATGTTACCAAGTACGCTAGCTAGGCGTATGTTTTATTACTACTACGATTGGAAACCATTATGTAACAACCGGCAAAATTAAGGTAATTCCGTACTAATTAATTAAACGCGATTAACGTAATTAAACGTAATTATGTGCTGATTGTTTAAATGAGGCCTTAGAAAGATAGAAGTTCCCAAATAATGCATAGGAATGCATAAGTTTAATGGCAAAGCATGATAGGATCGTGCGCAAGCAAATCTATCCGGTATGGACACTGGCGATTACCCGGTAAAAATTTAATAAGCGAAACGAACCCCGGACACCCGGAATATAAAATAAATAATATTTTCACAAAATATAATGAGTTTTGGAAACCCAAATCCATACGTGAAAGCTTATTGTACAAATCTCCCGGTAACGAATAAAGTGCGCGTACCGCACCCGATACGCGCGTAACACGTAATTTCACCCGGCAAAAGCCGAAATAAATTATCAGTAATTTAACTGGGCAAAATTTAAGGAATATTAATGGTATTTTAATATTCGGGTGACACGCGGTTAAAAAACCAAGAATACCCGGACGGTACCCGCACAAGATTAACTTAGATAATAAAGGGTATTATTTAGCAAAGTGGACCCCACCAAACACCCCTTGGGGGCCGGCCATGGCCCACCCAAATGAGTAAAAATCTTTTAATTACCCCACTTTAACTATTCATCTCCTTAATATCCAATAATTAACAACATAATCATAAGATTGCATGTAATTGTATTGGGTAAAGAAATTAACCAAATCACCTTCCTTCCTCTCTCTAATTTTCGGCCCAAACACCCTCACCATCATCTCCGATCGAGATAGTCGTTTCACCTCAAGATTTTGGGAAAGTTTGAATGAAGCCCTCGGTACTCGCCTTGACATGAGTACCGCATATCATCCACAAACCGATGGTCAGAGTGAACGGACCATCCAGACTTTGGAAGATATGTTACGAGCATGCGCAATCGATTTCAGCGGTAATTGGGATACACACTTGCCACTGGTAGAGTTTTCGTATAACAACAGTTACCACACGAGCATTCAATCTGCACCTTTTGAAGCTCTATATGGACGCAAGTGTAGATCGCCTCTATGTTGGGCTGAAGTTGGTGAAAAGCAACTTACCGGACCCGAAATTGTTCAAGAGACAACGGATAAGGTCTTTCTGATAAGAGAACGTCTCAAAGCGGCACGCGACCGGCAGAAAAACTACGCAGATATGAGGCGAAAGCCTTTGGAATTTCAAGTCGGAGACAGGGTCCTACTAAAGGTGTCACCTTGGAAAGGTGTCGCGCGCTTTGGGAAGCGCGGGAAGCTGAACCCACGGTATGTTGGACCGTTCGAAATACTTTCCAGAGTAGGCCCCGTAGCGTACAAGCTCAAGTTACCACAAGAACTTAACGGTGTACATGACACGTTCCACGTGTCGAACTTGAAGAAGTGCTTATCCGACGAAACTCTCATCATCCCCGCAGACGAAATCCACATTGACGACAAGTTACACTTCGTCGAAGAATCAATCGAAGTAACCGATTGGAAGGTCCAAAAGTTAAGACGCAGCAAGATCAGATTGGTCAAAGTGCGTTGGAATGCCAAGCGTGGACCGGAGTTCACGTGGGAAAGGCTGGATCGGATGAAGCAAAAATATCCCGCCCTATTCGAGAAGACCCCTATACCGGAAAGCTCGAAGTGAATTCCGGGACGGAATTCTCTTAACGGGGGGAGAATGTAACAACCGGCAAAATTAAGGTAATTCCGTACTAATTAATTAAACGCGATTAACGTA
The DNA here is from genome assembly GCA_028751855.1 of Ambrosia trifida. Lineage (NCBI taxonomy): Eukaryota > Viridiplantae > Streptophyta > Magnoliopsida > Asterales > Asteraceae > Ambrosia > Ambrosia trifida. The sequence goes on from CM054130.1 coordinate 81,108,152, forward strand.
ATTAAACGTAATTATGTGCTGATTGTTTAACTGAGGCCTTAGAAAGATAGAAGTTCCCAAATAATGCATAGGAATGCATAAGTTTAATGGCAAAGCATGATAGGATCGTGCGCAAGCAAATCTATCCGGTATGGACACTGGCGATTACCCGGTAAAAATTTAATAAGCGAAACGAACCCCGGACACCCGGAATATAAAATAAATAATATTTTCACAAAATATAATGAGTTTTGGAAACCCAAATCCATACGTGAAAGCTTATTGTACAAATCTCCCGGTAACGAATAAAGTGCGCGTACCGCACCCGATACGCGCGTAACACGTAATTTCACCCGGCAAAAGCCGAAATAAATTATCAGTAATTTAACTGGGCAAAATTTAAGGAATATTAATGGTATTTTAATATTCGGGTGACACGCGGTTAAAAACCCAAGAATACCCGGACGGTACCCGCACAAGATTAACTTAGATAATAAAGGGTATTATTTAGCAAAGTGGACCCCACCAAACACCCCTTGGGGGCCGGCCATGGCCCACCCAAATGAGTAAAAATCTTTTAATTACCCCACTTTAACTATTCATCTCCTTAATATCCAATAATTAACAACATAATCATAAGATTGCATGTAATTGTATTGGGTAAAGAAATTAACCAAATCACCTTCCTTCCTCTCTCTAATTTTCGGCCCAAACACCCTCACCATATCCTTCAAGATTTTCATAATCTTACTAAAATCTTCCATAATCCAACTAAAGATACTAGATAATCTTTGAAGATTTGAAGAGATATTATATACATACACAAGCATACTTGAATCAAGAAAATCAAAAACATTTCTTCTTCCTTTCTTCTTGTGGCCGTAACATTGCACCCACCCACAAACCTTTTTCTTTCAATTTTTATACTTCCAAATCACCTCTAGATCATCATCCTTCAAAACCCCCTTTGTGTGTTCAAGAGCTTGGAGCTTAACCCATTGGAAGAACACACTAAACCCCATCCAATCCAAGGTTTTTATCTTCCCTAGCCTTGAGCTAGTAGTAAGTATTACCTTGTTTTATTCTTAGATGTTCATGTTTTGTGCTTTTGAAAGCAAGTTGTACATTGATGGGTAATAAAATGGATTTTATAGAAATAATGTGTTTTGTTAGATTAAAAATGGAAGAATAATGATAACATAAATGAATCATGGATTTATATTAATAAATGTAATATTTGGAGAAAATGTGATGAAATGAACATACACTTGAGTTAATGGGTGATTTGATCATGATTAATGAGATGGAAGATGATTTTAATCATCATAAGATGATAAGTTAATGACAAAAATGGATTAAAATGGGTTAGATAATCATAGGTGAAAAAGTTCCATATTCAAAGTCCACTCACTTGAATAAGTGAAAAATTGATATTTTGGATAAAAATATGGAACAAACATGTTAATAGCATTTAGGATGGATTATAAGATCATTAAAAGTGGAATGAAGTAAAAACAATCAAGCATTAAGAAAATGGGTCTTCAAAGTCCACTAAAATAGAAGAGAAACACTAACCTTGCAAGATGAAAGGAAAAATGCAACAAATATAAGTTAAAGGACAAATATTAGAACTTGGAAAGTCAAGGGACTAAAATATGTATTTTAGAAACTTTAGTCCAAAAATGCATTAACAAAGAGTTCGGTGTCAAAAGCATAAATAATAGCTTTCCAAGTGTAGTTTTTGACAATCATGAGAAACTTACTTGTGTAAACTAAAAGAAGCATTTTTATAAAGATGGGAGTTTTATAAAAATAAAAGAAGTAACACAAGGATTTTATAAAAATAAGATTTTATAAAATATTAGTAAAGACTTGGGAAAACTTGTACAAAAATGGATACTTTTATATAAATGGGAATATAAAAGTATCGGAAACATTTTTGGGTTAAAAGTTGGACAAGTTGGGCTAAACATACAAAGTATATTTTCCATAAAAACGCGCAATGGAAACAAATATGAAAAACGCTAACTAACGAACTTAGTTACATGAGCTAACGTAAACGGACATATGAGAAAAATGCCATTGCGGCAAGATGGAAATAAATATATATTAAGAGATAAGATATATATGACAAGGGTGAAACGTGCGTAACACTTTCCTAAGTGTAGAAAGAATATTCGTGGGAAAGGAAAAACACAACGTAACGAATTAGAAACGCTAAAACGACACATGTAGTATCCACGCGATAGTATATGTACATATGCTCGTTTTCGACGAAATTCTAGTATATCTATTTGAATGGGAAAATAGATATGCGAGAAGGAAAACCGAGACGAGTAGGTGAAATATATCTACGAACGTGTGAATACCGACAAAATCCTAGTACATTTATTTAAATGGGAAAATAAATGTACGGTGTGGTGAGTCTAGTCGGACGTTAAGAATATGTTACCGAACGACAAGAACTTAGCATGTTTATTTGAATGGGAAAATAAATATGTGGCAAAGTGAGTCGGGTCGGATGAAAGAAATCACATTATATCGAGCGAAACGATCCTAAGTATAATTATTTAAATGGGAAAATAATTATACGTTGGGTAGAATCGTGTCGAGAATAATAGTGTACAAGTCACAAAGAATATTAATAAGAATAATATACGACTTACAAGGAAAGGGTAATCCATCACCATTGAACCTAGGATACGAAACTATTAAACGGGAATTGGGATAAAGACGTGGTCGGGAAGTTGGGTGTACAACTTGCCAAGGCACATACACTATAGGTGTAGTGACTTATACGCCTAGAAACATTTGTAGGTGCGGGATCACAAACTTTACTAGTTTCTTCTTTGAGCCGAGCACAGTTACAGGTGAGTCTCACGGCCCCATTTCTAAACATTTTAACGTTTTTACGGGGGAAAGATATGTCGGGATTTGTTTGACGGGTTGGACACTTGAGTTGTGATCGCCACTCGGGGTTGAGACCTCCCCACTATAATCATTAATTCAGGAAAGAGAAACCAAAGGAATATTTGGATAGTACTATTGGTGCCTGACAAGGCCCACCCCTAATCGATAGCGTCGATTATGCATCGGCGTATGCCTGGGGTGCACGTATTCTGAAATCAAGTCGTAGGAATACCGAGTAACGACTTGGGGCGGGGGCATTATTAATTGTCTTGGTTTGGTTATAGGCTCAAGTAAATTGTAGGACTTTGCAACTCCTATAAATGTCATAACAAGGATATTCCCACTTAATAAAGTATTATTAAATCAAAACCTGTGAACTCACCAATATTTATATATTGACGATTTTAAACATATCTTTCAGGTAATTGACTGATGAAGGTTAGCGTGGTAAGCAGGGTCGGGGGAATCTCCAAGTCGGGCGTTGGATATCATAAAGGGGACTCGTCTCTCTATCCCAAGGATCTAGGGGTATAGGGAGGAGCCTCCCTATTTATTTCGAAAACAATTTTAAGATTATGTACGAATAATTTGACATGATTTTCGGCGTTGAATAAATGCCCGTTTGTTTAATTAATATTGTGGTTTGCATTAATCTTGGCTTAATCCTCTTGAACTGTCGCGCCACGTGTTTCCGCGATAGGCGTGGTGTGACAGAAAGTGGTATCAGAGCCAAGGTTATATCGAATTAGCATTTTTAAAATCTAAACTATAACCGGATTTGGTTCAAAAGATAAAGCTTTCAAAATAAATGCGAAACGCAATAAATTAATTTTTCCAACGACCATTTGAGTATGTGGAGATTCCGACCAAGCTAGCCATGGGTAAGAATACGTGTTATTTTAGCATTAGATGGTTAGGAAGAAGTACCGTAGATGTGTGCCTTAACTATCTAACGAATAATACTTAAATATTAGTACGGTTCTTTTGCCAGGATGTCAGACGCAGGGAGCGTAGCACCGAGCTACGACAGTAGCATTCAGATCATCCCAGCACCGCCAGCAGAGCCGATCGAGGTTGTGGTACTCGATCCTGAGGATGACGACATGGAGGTTGACGCCGCCATAGAGGGCGCAGACGGAGACAGCTCCGACGAGACTGACCCGAGCGAGGACCCAGCGTGGGCCCCCGCTGGAGGCGACGTGGCCGCCGTGGCCGACCTACCGATGGCCGAGGCACCACAGGCTGACTTGCCTCTAGTGCCATTCCAGGCAGCACCACTGCCAGCACTTCCCCTCCGAGCCGTCAGGGACTTCCCTGTAGGCTGTGCAGGTCCATCGAGGCCTGTCCCCACACAGTCGGAGACCGTTGAGTCTCCATACGACCGACATGCACCTGTCGATCGTGAGCCCTTACCCACCCCACTTATCCCCGTTCCCCCGGGCATGAGGCTCGTGCCCGTTTGCCGAGGACACAACGGGTGGATCTCGGATGACTCCGATGATGAGTCGACCACATCGGTAGAGCACATTGCTGTGCCGATCCCACCAGCAGACCAGGAGGAGCACGTCGCTCCGATGATAGGGCATGCCACCACTGCCCCAGCCGCCCTACCCGCCATACCCGAGCCCGTACCACAGGATGGGCCAGCCTCTACTGGGCACATCCTTGAGGGCAGCTCAGCCCGTAGCTCTGAGCTGCACCGAGCAGGTTTGGCAGCTCACGCCACTGCTAGCCCTCCCACCCCTACCACCGTGATATCCGCTCCAGAGTGGGTCGCTGTCACACAGCCCCTCATGGTCCCACTCGCCGAGCTTATAGTCCCCTCACCAGTATCCATGACACTACCTATCACCACCTTTCCCACACTACCACCCTTACCCGAGATGCTCCCCACACCACCACCTGCACCATTCACTATGGATGCAGGAGTCCCTTTTCTGATACCCCCACTTGCACCGTATACTCTAGGTGCAGGAGACCCATACCAGGTACCACCCTATTTCTTCACCGAATTACCGGGCTTTGCCCCACCCTTCACCCCCTACCTATACCCGATATAGTCGGCCCATCCCAGCCGACGTATACTGACATCCCTGGGCCGTCGCAGCCCCACGGGATGGCCCCACTGTCAGGACCGGCATGGTCCACGGTGATCTCCTTGGAGACAGACTTCCAGACTCTCACCGACACGGTGCAGCGCACCGTGAGTCAGATGGAGCAGCAGGCCCAGCTCATGTGGGCCAGGATCATCGATGCCAGAGACGCGCTGGCGCATTATGCTGAAGAGTTGCTGAGCATGGACGCTCATTGTGGGATTACGGGCGACACACACTTTGCGCATCGCCAATTCTTGTACGATCGCATTATGGCGATCAGTATGACCATTAGCATGTGCGCACCCCAGTATCAGTACCCGCCGCCGCCGCCACCACAGTAGCGATACATCAGAGACGCTTGGGGGATCACCTACGGACATAGTAGTAGTAGTAGTATGATAGCACAGTATGGGTTATAGCACCCATCTGCATTTTTGCCTAGCCGAGCGGGATTGTGCCGGTATATGACATTATATTTCTAGTGTATTTTAAAAGAGCAATGTATGAGGAATGTATCCTCGGTTTTTGTTATTATGAACAAATCATTGTACTCGTGGTATTGAAATTAATGAAAAATTTTGTTATGGTAAAATATGTGTTATGATTGTCTACGATTATTATTACCTGTTCTGTATATATTGTGATTGTGTGATGTTGTTATGGTGATTATTGTGGTCGTGTGTTGTGTTGTTATTTATACATTATGTATGATGATATTGTATGAATGATCGCCAAATTAACCTTTGATAATGATTATTGAAGAAAAATGGCACCAGCCACCCGAAGCAACAGTGGAAACGAAAGACTACCCACGACACCCGAGGAGCTTGAAACCCTAGTTTCGGGACGCATCGCCCAAGCTCTCGCGGAACACAATGCCACGCGCACCGAAAGGTCGCGAGATCGAACAGGGAGCGACCGACGCGAAACCTCCCCTACCGGTAAGAAGATTTCGAATATATGCAACAGGAGTTTTCATAAAACTTCTACCTCATAATAACATGCTACTTTATTATTGCAGAAACGGCCTCGCGAGAGCGTGGCTGCACGCTCAAAGCCTTTCTGGACTGCAAACCGCTCAACTTCAGTGGCACTGAAGGCTCTGTCGGACTAGTCAAGTGGTTTGAGAAAACTGAAGCGGTGATTCGTATCAGCAGCTGTACCCCGCGACAAGCTGTCATGTACGCCACTAACCTGTTTCTGGACCAAGCTCTAACATGGTGGAACAACCAAGTGCAAACACTGGGAGACAATGCTGCTTACTCCTTGTCATGGTTGGAGTTGAAGAAACTAATGATCACCGAGTACTGCCCGGCAAGCGAAGTGCAGAAGCTAGAGACTGAGTTCTGGAACCTCACCATGGTTGGATCGGACGTAGCTGGGTACACGTCCAGGTTTCATGATCTCTCCCGGTTAGTGCCTCGCTTGGTCACCCCGGAAAGCAAGAAGGTGGAAAGATACCTATTCGGACTGGCGCCACAGATACGCGGCATGGTCACTGCTTCCAAACCTACGACCATGCGCGAAGCTATCGATCTCGCCTTAAGCCTCACTGAAGACGCCATCCGAATGGGCACCCTAATCCGAAAAGTATCAGGATTGAAGCTCACCGAGTCCAGCAGTGTTGAGGGTAAGAATCTGGGTACGAGTTCAGCCGTTGGGTCAAGCGAACAAGGAAATAAGCCGAGGTTTGGGAAGCGTAAGCGCGATGAGAGGAAAAAGGATGGATCATCAGGAGGTTCAGGTAAGAAGGGGAAAGGGTATGTAGCCACTAGACGTGGAAACAATGGAAAACAAGGTTACCAAGGAAAGAATGAAGTGATCTGCGGTAAGTGCCGCCGTTCTGGGCACAAGACAGAAGACTGCAGGTCAGGAGCACCAAAGAACGGAGGAGCGAGGCCCTGCTTCTCATGTGGATCGCTCGATCTTTGGAAGAGGGATTGTCCCAAACTCAACAACCAAGCCCGTGGGCGGGCATTCGTGATTGGTGCCGGTGATGCACGACAAGACCCTAATGTGGTCACTGGTACGTTCCCTCTAAATGGTCATTATGCTTCAGTATTGTTTGATACTGGCGCTGATTTTAGCTTCGTATCTGTCAAATTTAAAAGATTACTTGGACTAAAAACTAGTAAGCTAGACACACCATACTCTATAGAACTGGCTAACGGTAAGACTATAGAAACTCGAGAAGTAGCGAAGGATTGTAAGTTGGATCTCTGTGGTCACGAGTTTGGCATTGATCTATTGCCAGTCGTACTGGGTAGCTTTGACATAGTTGTTGGCATGGATTGGCTATCCGCACACCGCGCCGTCGTTGTTTGCAACGACAAAGTAATTCAAGTTCCCCTCGCAAACGGTGAAACCCTATCGATCCAAGGGGAAAGGCGTGGAACGCCGTTGAGAATTATTACCAGCATGAAAGCCCGGAAGTGTCTAAGAAAAGGTCTCGTAGCATTCTTGGCGCACGTGGTAGATAAGAAGACCGACGAGCGAAAGTTAGAAGACATTCCAATAGCCAGAGACTTTCCAGATGTGTTCCCAGAAGATTTGCCGGGACTGCCACCGCCCCGACAAGTCAAGTTCCGCATCGACCTTGTTCCAGGAGCTGCACCTGTAGCGCGATCGCCATATCGCCTAGCTCCATCTGAGATGCAGGAACTGTCTGGTCAACTGCAAGAGTTGTTGGACAAAGGTTTCATAAGACCAAGCTTCTCACCCTGGGGAGCTCCCGTCTTATTTCAAATGCGACAGAAAGCGTTAGAGCTTCGAAAGCCTGAAACTTGATTTCTAATAATGAGGTCAATCTTTTATTTGTTACTTTGTGCGCTGTTCTATTATTTGCCGGTGCGATTGCTAAATCTGCAAAAGAAGAAGGATGGCACTTTTCGAATGTGCATTGACTATCGAGAACTGAACAAGTTAACCATTAAGAATCGCTATCCTCTCCCCAGGATCGACGATTTGTTTGATCAACTTCAAGGATCCAGCTTCTACTCCAAGATTGATCTAAGGTCCGGCTATCACCAGTTGCGTATCCAAGAAGAGGACGTGCCGAAAACGGCATTCAGGACTCGTTATGGGCACTATGAGTTTCTGGTCATGCCATTCGGTTTAACCAATGCACCAGCCGTTTTCATGGATTTGATGAATCGCGTGTGTAAGCCATACTTGGACAAATTTGTCATTGTCTTCATTGATGATATCTTGATCTACTCACGCACTAAGGAAGAACACGAGGATCATCTTCGGTTAATCCTCGAGGTACTACGCAAAGAGAAACTCTATGCCAAGTTCTCGAAATGTGACTTTTGGATTCGAGAGGTTCACTTCTTGGGCCACGTAGTGAATGAAAAGGGTATACATGTCGATCCCACCAAGATCGAAGCAATCAAGAATTGGGACGCCCCTAGAACTCCTACTGAAGTACGACAATTTCTTGGCCTTACGGGTTATTACAGAAGGTTCATCGAGAACTTTTCTAAGATAGCACAATCTTTAACCATGCTAACCCAAAAGGATAAGAAGTTCGAATGGACGGAAAAGCAAGAAGCGGCATTTCAATTGCTAAAGGATAAGTTATGTGGCGCCCCGATACTATCACTCCCCGATGGTACGGAGGACTTCGTGGTTTACTGTGACGCCTCTCATCAGGGATTGGGTTGTGTATTGATGTAACGAGAGAAGGTCATAGCATATGCTTCCAGACAACTAAAACTCCACGAGAAGAATTACACCACGCATGACCTGGAATTGGGAGCCGTGGTATTCGTGCTCAAGATATGGAGACATTATCTATACAGAACCAAGTGTACAATCTTCACCGATCATAAAAGTTTGCAGCACATCTTTGACCAGAAAGAATTGAACATGCGACAACGGCGATGGATCGAGTTATTGAACGATTACGATTGTGAGATAAAGTACCATCCCGAGAAGGCGAACGTTGTAGCCGACGCCTTGAGTCGCAAGGAATGGGTTAAGCCATTGCGTGTCCGAGCCTTGGGTCTAACCATCCACACAAACCTGACTGACCGGATTCGTGAAGCTCAAACTAACGCTCTTAAACCCGAGAATGTCAAAGGTGAAAGATTGCGGAAGATGGTTGATTCACTAGAGCCAAAAGCGGATCAAGCCCTGTATTTCATGAATAGAATTTGGGTACCAGTGTATGGTGGATTGCGTGAACTAGTATTGGCCGAAGCTCACAGTTCACGATATTCGGTTCACCCTGGTGCAGACAAGATGTTTCACGATTTGAAAGAATTTTATTGGTGGCCAAATTTCAAGAGAGATATAGCGGCATATGTTGCGCGATGCTTGACTTGCGCGAAGGTCAAAGCCGAGCATCAGAGACCATCCGGCTTGCTTCAGCAACCGGAAATACCAGAATGGAAATGGGAACGAATTACTATGGATTTCATTACCAAGTTACCCAAGACAGCAAGCGGCCATGACATGATCTGGGTAATCGTTGATCGATTGACAAAATCTGCACACTTTCTCCCGATTCGCGAAACGGATAAGTTGGAAAAACTGACCCGTTTGTACATAAAGGAAGTAGTGTCGAAGCATGGTGTACCTATTTCCATCATCTCCGATCGAGATAGTCGTTTCACCTCAAGATTTTGGGAAAGTTTGAATGAAGCCCTCGGTACTCGCCTTGACATGAGTACCGCATATCATCCACAAACCGATGGTCAGAGTGAACGGACCATCCAGACTTTGGAAGATATGTTACGAGCATGCGCAATCGATTTCAGCGGTAATTGGGATACACACTTGCCACTGGTAGAGTTTTCGTATAACAACAGTTACCACACGAGCATTCAATCTGCACCTTTTGAAGCTCTATATGGACGCAAGTGTAGATCGCCTCTATGTTGGGCTGAAGTTGGTGAAAAGCAACTTACCGGACCCGAAATTGTTCAAGAGACAACGGATAAGGTCTTTCTGATAAGAGAACGTCTCAAAGCGGCACGCGACCGGCAGAAAAACTACGCAGATATGAGGCGAAAGCCTTTGGAATTTCAAGTCGGAGACAGGGTCCTACTAAAGGTGTCACCTTGGAAAGGTGTCGCGCGCTTTGGGAAGCGCGGGAAGCTGAACCCACGGTATGTTGGACCGTTCGAAATACTTTCCAGAGTAGGCCCCGTAGCGTACAAGCTCAAGTTACCACAAGAACTTAACGGTGTACATGACACGTTCCACGTGTCGAACTTGAAGAAGTGCTTATCCGACGAAACTCTCATCATCCCCGCAGACGAAATCCACATTGACGACAAGTTACACTTCGTCGAAGAATCAATCGAAGTAACCGATTGGAAGGTCCAAAAGTTAAGACGCAGCAAGATCAGATTGGTCAAAGTGCGTTGGAATGCCAAGCGTGGACCGGAGTTCACGTGGGAAAGGCTGGATCGGATGAAGCAAAAATATCCCGCCCTATTCGAGAAGACCCCTATACCGGAAAGCTCGAAGTGAATTCCGGGACGGAATTCTCTTAACGGGGGGAGAATGTAACAACCGGCAAAATTAAGGTAATTCCGTACTAATTAATTAAACGCGATTAACGTAATTAAACGTAATTATGTGCTGATTGTTTAACTGAGGCCTTAGAAAGATAGAAGTTCCCAAATAATGCATAGGAATGCATAAGTTTAATGGCAAAGCATGATAGGATCGTGCGCAAGCAAATCTATCCGGTATGGACACTGGCGATTACCCGGTAAAAATTTAATAAGCGAAACGAACCCCGGACACCCGGAATATAAAATAAATAATATTTTCACAAAATATAATGAGTTTTGGAAACCCAAATCCATACGTGAAAGCTTATTGTACAAATCTCCCGGTAACGAATAAAGTGCGCGTACCGCACCCGATACGCGCGTAACACGTAATTTCACCCGGCAAAAGCCGAAATAAATTATCAGTAATTTAACTGGGCAAAATTTAAGGAATATTAATGGTATTTTAATATTCGGGTGACACGCGGTTAAAAACCCAAGAATACCCGGACGGTACCCGCACAAGATTAACTTAGATAATAAAGGGTATTATTTAGCAAAGTGGACCCCACCAAACACCCCTTGGGGGCCGGCCATGGCCCACCCAAATGAGTAAAAATCTTTTAATTACCCCACTTTAACTATTCATCTCCTTAATATCCAATAATTAACAACATAATCATAAGATTGCATGTAATTGTATTGGGTAAAGAAATTAACCAAATCACCTTCCTTCCTCTCTCTAATTTTCGGCCCAAACACCCTCACCATATCCTTCAAGATTTTCATAATCTTACTAAAATCTTCCATAATCCAACTAAAGATACTAGATAATCTTTGAAGATTTGAAGAGATATTATATACATACACAAGCATACTTGAATCAAGAAAATCAAAAACATTTCTTCTTCCTTTCTTCTTGTGGCCGTAACATTGCACCCACCCACAAACCTTTTTCTTTCAATTTTTATACTTCCAAATCACCTCTAGATCATCATCCTTCAAAACCCCCTTTGTGTGTTCAAGAGCTTGGAGCTTAACCCATTGGAAGAACACACTAAACCCCATCCAATCCAAGGTTTTTATCTTCCCTAGCCTTGAGCTAGTAGTAAGTATTACCTTGTTTTATTCTTAGATGTTCATGTTTTGTGCTTTTGAAAGCAAGTTGTACATTGATGGGTAATAAAATGGATTTTATAGAAATAATGTGTTTTGTTAGATTAAAAATGGAAGAATAATGATAACATAAATGAATCATGGATTTATATTAATAAATGTAATATTTGGAGAAAATGTGATGAAATGAACATACACTTGAGTTAATGGGTGATTTGATCATGATTAATGAGAAGGACTTGAATGAGATGGAAGATGATTTTAATCATCATAAGATGATAAGTTAATGACAAAAATGGATTAAAATGGGTTAGATAATCATAGGTGAAAAAGTTCCATATTCAAAGTCCACTCACTTGAATAAGTGAAAAATTGATATTTTGGATAAAAATATGGAACAAACATGTTAATAGCATTTAGGATGGATTATAAGATCATTAAAAGTGGAATGAAGTAAAAACAATCAAGCATTAAGAAAATGGGTCTTCAAAGTCCACTAAAATAGAAGAGAAACACTAACCTTGCAAGATGAAAGGAAAAATGCAACAAATATAAGTTAAAGGACAAATATTAGAACTTGGAAAGTCAAGGGACTAAAATATGTATTTTAGAAACTTTAGTCCAAAAATGCATTAACAAAGAGTTCGGTGTCAAAAGCATAAATAATAGCTTTCCAAGTGTAGTTTTTGACAATCATGAGAAACTTACTTGTGTAAACTAAAAGAAGCATTTTTATAAAGATGGGAGTTTTATAAAAATAAAAGAAGTAACACAAGGATTTTATAAAAATAAGATTTTATAAAATATTAGTAAAGACTTGGGAAAACTTGTACAAAAATGGATACTTTTATATAAATGGGAATATAAAAGTATCGGAAACATTTTTGGGTTAAAAGTTGGACAAGTTGGGCTAAACATACAAAGTATATTTTCCATAAAAACGCGCAATGGAAACAAATATGAAAAACGCTAACTAACGAACTTAGTTACATGAGCTAACGTAAACGGACATATGAGAAAAATGCCATTGCGGCAAGATGGAAATAAATATATATTAAGAGATAAGATATATATGACAAGGGTGAAACGTGCGTAACACTTTCCTAAGTGTAGAAAGAATATTCGTGGGAAAGGAAAAACACAACGTAACGAATTAGAAACGCTAAAACGACACATGTAGTATCCACGCGATAGTATATGTACATATGCTCGTTTTCGACGAAATTCTAGTATATCTATTTGAATGGGAAAATAGATATGCGAGAAGGAAAACCGAGACGAGTAGGTGAAATATATCTACGAACGTGTGAATACCGACAAAATCCTAGTACATTTATTTAAATGGGAAAATAAATGTACGGTGTGGTGAGTCTAGTCGGACATTAAGAATATGTTACCGAACGACAAGAACTTAGCATGTTTATTTGAATGGGAAAATAAATATGTGGCAAAGTGAGTCGGGTCGGATGAAAGAAATCACATTATATCGAGCGAAACGATCCTAAGTATAATTATTTAAATGGGAAAATAATTATACGTTGGGTAGAATCGTGTCGAGAATAATAGTGTACAAGTCACAAAGAATATTAATAAGAATAATATACGACTTACAAGGAAAGGGTAATCCATCACCATTGAACCTAGGATACGAAACTATTAAACGGGAATTGGGATAAAGACGTGGTCGGGAAGTTGGGTGTACAACTTGCCAAGGCACATACACTATAGGTGTAGTGACTTATACGCCTAGAAACATTTGTAGGTGCGGGATCACAAACTTTACTAGTTTCTTCTTTGAGCCGAGCACAGTTACAGGTGAGTCTCACGGCCCCATTTCTAAACATTTTAACGTTTTTACGGGGGAAAGATATGTCGGGATTTGTTTGACGGGTTGGACACTTGAGTTGTGATCGCCACTCGGGGTTGAGACCTCCCCACTATAATCATTAATTCAGGAAAGAGAAACCAAAGGAATATTTGGATAGTACTATTGGTGCCTGACAAGGCCCACCCCTAATCGATAGCGTCGATTATGCATCGGCGTATGCCTGGGGTGCACGTATTCTGAAATCAAGTCGTAGGAATACCGAGTAACGACTTGGGGCGGGGGCATTATTAATTGTCTTGGTTTGGTTATAGGCTCAAGTAAATTGTAGGACTTTGCAACTCCTATAAATGTCATAACAAGGATATTCCCACTTAATAAAGTATTATTAAATCAAAACCTGTGAACTCACCAATATTTATATATTGACGATTTTAAACATATCTTTCAGGTAATTGACTGATGAAGGTTAGCGTGGTAAGCAGGGTCGGGGGAATCTCCAAGTCGGGCGTTGGATATCATAAAGGGGACTCGTCTCTCTATCCCAAGGATCTAGGGGTATAGGGAGGAGCCTCCCTATTTATTTCGTAAACAATTTTAAGATTATGTACGAATAATTTGACATGATTTTCGGCGTTGAATAAATGCCCGTTTGTTTAATTAATATTGTGGTTTGCATTAATCTTGGCTTAATCCTCTTGAACCGTCGCGCCACGTGTTTCCGCCATAGGCGTGGTGTGACACATTACTAGACACGTTTAGCAATGTTTAGCATGTTTAAGCAGCCCGAATGTTCAGCATGATACCAATGTTCCTGTTCGAGACAATATCGGCCCTCCAAGCCGACGAGTGGGGCAGGTCACGCCCAATAGATCTATCCACATTTCCCCCGTTGTGCATTCCCGCACATTCATGGTTTCCCCCGGGACTTTCAAAGATCGTATAGCAATACAAAGTTAAAACCATAGTATGACATATGTTACCAAAATAGTTTAGGGCATGTTTTCTCCCCCAAAAGTTAAAGCAGTAAAAGTGGGGCCGTGAACTCACCTTAAATAGCATTCTTCGGTTACAAGTAAAGATGTTAAGCCCTTGATAGTCCCTCTACCGGAGATCTATCAAAATGTTCACATATGTGTTCCGACTAATAACCATGAGGTTATCTAGTCTCCGATTGTCCAGATCGTAACCAAGTATGTTTTAAAACGTGTTTAAATGTTTAACCGACACACTAGACCGACCCGACATTCCGTTGGTGACCCATTACCCTAACTAATCAAGTACACATAGATTACACACAAGGTTCAGGCATAAAACACTTAGTTTGTATCAAAAATCTCATTTCTGCATCAGAACGGTCAAACCAGTCAGTTTTAAGTCTCCTTCGGCCGTTTTCAGTCTCCTTCGCCCGTTTTACATTTCGTTCGACCGTTTGATGCCTCCTTCGCCCGTTTTACCACGTTCGCCCAACAAAAACCCAGGTTCGACCCTGGATTCCCTCCTTCGCACCTTCGATCGGTCGAAGGAGGCCAGGTTCGCCCCTGTTGTGCAAATTTTCCTAAAAACGCTTCAAACACATTCAAAACGACTCGAAACATCATCAAACACAGCAGTCAAGCATGGATAACTTATCCCTACAAAACCCCACCGATTTCCGCCAATAATACGTCCATTTCAACCCTTTCCTAAAATGGTAAAGATTATGGAAACATCACTTTCATGCATGAATAATTTACCCAATTTGGAAACTTTTGAAATCGATTCATATTAAACTTGAAATGCTCAGTTTGTCGAGTGTTCGATCTTTTCTTATCAATTCTATTGATCATAAATATCATGCATCAAGTCTAGATTCGTTAAAACCCCCAAATACCCATAATATCCTCATATCCAATCCTAACCCTAAACAACAATAATCTAGCATCAATAACAATCCTATATCATGTTTCTATCATAGATACAGCAGCAAATCATTGAACAACACATAACACCACATAATACATAATTTACAAATGTTATTCACCATGAAAACCTATGTTAAATGATAATGTTTTGATTTAGAAAGATGTTTAAAAGGTTTTTAATCATAAAAACACCCTTAGAACAGATCCAGACAATTAGGGTTAGATGAAAACGAATTAAAATGCTTTTAAAAAGGTTTAGGATTAAGAACACACCTTGGATTCTTGTTTAGATGTTGTAGATAGGTTAGATTATGAAAAAGAAGAGCAAAAACTCCTTCCTCAGTGATTAAGATCGTTTGAGAGCGTTTTGGGACGGTTAGGGTTTGTGAAATGATGAAAAATGACAAAGTTTGGTATTTATACTACTTCTCCTTCGCCCCAATTTAATGGTCGAAGGTGACCTCCTTCGACCCTTACACAGGGTCGAATGAGCCCTAACCTGATCGAAGGGAATCCTTTAAATTCCACTTCCCAGGTTCGCCCATTTACAAAGGGTCGAACTAGAACTCCTTTTTAACTAGTTTTCCAGTTTGTCGTGTTTAACGCATTCAAACACATCTTAACACATAAGCATGCATCCTTAATCTATATTTGACATATTTAAGCATAGATAATCATTTACACATCATTTAAACACATCTATGTATATAATCCACCACACGACCCATAATCTACACATATACTTAATTAGTTCATGTAATGTCACCAACAACGGAACCCGGTGCTAGTGTATTACCAAAACGACTCCCAATGATTCTCCAGATCATTGTACCCTGGACAATTCTAACTTGACCCGACTCAACTATCCCAGTTAAGTCTGTTTATAAACGTTTCTCGCTAAGGTAGACTTAGATGTTACTAATATGTTTAAGCCAAACATGCCGGGTGTCACAGAAACCCTCAAGTCTCTGCTCAAACACCACACTTTGAGAAGACATTTTAATTTTTAATAGTGATCCCCCAAAAATCTAGACGTTCAAATATATATATATATATATATATATATATATATATATATATATATATATATATATAGGGAAAGGGTAAAATGAGAACATGCTTTTCGTAAAAGAACTAAAGAACACACTTTTCCACCACAAACATATTTTAATCCAAAAAGAATTTGTGAACCATAATTAAAGTAGAATAAAATATAAAAAGGAATATTCTCTTTCCTAATAAGACAAAACAAGGTGGGCCCAGGTCTTTACACCACTGTAAACCCATCGTAATTTTTTTTTTACGTCGAGGTTACCCGTTTTTTCACCGGTGAAAAAAAATTTTTAAAATTCACATTTTACGTCGGTGTTCTCGCGGTTCTTTCACGAAAAGTGTGTTTTCATTTGAACCTAATCCTATATATATATATATAGGGTGAGGTTCATGTAGAAAGTGGTGTTTTCCTAAGAAGTCTAGGAAGTGTTTACATCCCCTGGATTAGATTTTAATGGTGTGGATTAAATGTGTGGCATTTATGTAATTAATGTCTTGTAATTATTGGTTAATTAAAATATGTAGGGGTATTATGGTAAAGTCTCTTATGTATTAAAAGGAATCAAATAAAAACGGTTTGCAACATTAATGCTCATTAATATCTTCAAACCCACTTCTAGAGGAAACAACAAATCAACTAAAATCATGGATACAAACAAAACATTATGGTGCAACATACAAGTTGTATGTTGATGTTTTCGCATAGTGTTTTTTTACCGCTGGTAGTGTTTTATTACCGCTGGTAGTGTTTTATCATTTTTTTAATGGTTGCTAGTTGATGATTTGGTGTTTTATATTAATAAGTTGTATGTTGATGTGTTTGAATGGTAAACTGATGGTGTATTGTTTTATACCATAAGTTAAATGTTAGTGTATTTTGAAATGGCTAATAGTTGAAGACATTGTGTTTTATCTTCAAAATATCATGTTGGTGTGTTTTAATGTCCGTTAGTTAATGATGTAGTGTTTTATATTCATAAGTTGTGTTTGACATTCATAATGGTGGGTTCCATAAAAATCGCCTAACTATAAATGCATATCAAAATTCCATAATTATCCAATTTTTTAGTTATTATAAAACCAATAGTCCATTTTGTTAATTACTAATATATCCTTTTCTATAAATAATAGACATGCCACTTGTCACAAAAACATGGCTTCTTCCACTTCTTAGACAAAACCCACTTTCTAGCCAACTCTTAACCTATATATATATATATATATATATAGATAATTTAGAAACTCCCTTGAGTTGGAGAAACCTAAGAAGCTCTATCTCCACCCTTGATTAATGTCAATCTATGGTTGAGATTCATCAAGGCATTTTATATTATTAAAAAGGACATGGCTTTTTGTTTGTATGAAGAAGAAGGGTAGTATTGTCAAGTGAGAATTGTGAGAAGCAATGTTGCAGCAAATCATTTTCACACCACTAGTTTCTCCTGACACATATTACCTTTATCTTCTTTTCATTTAAAATATTGTCTCCTCATTTCTTTCTCTAAAAAATCATTTATTTCTCAACTTCCTAATTTGGTGAGACGTGTTGTCAATTTGTATTGGTGACCCATCAAATATTATTTCTTTTATTGTTTTTTTTTACTTTTTGAACAATAATTCTTTTAAAAAAGATTACATGTGACTAAAAAAATGTAACTAAAAAAATTACAAATATGCTTCATCTGATAGATGTTACATATACTTCATTTTTGTAACTAAAAAAATGTAACTAAAAAAATTACAAATATGCTTCATCTGATAGATGTTACGTATGTAACTAATGATGTTAGATAACCAAATAACGATTGTTACATATGTAGATATCTTATGAATTGATTCACTAGTTAATGGTGCTTATGTAACTATTTAAACAGTTAAGAATGTAACCGACAAATGTTCCATTTGTAACAATGAATGTAACCGACACTTATGGTCTAGATTTACGTAACAAGATCTCGATTAAAAAAGAAACACAAACAATAAATTGTACACACAACCGTAAAAATCTTCATTGCAATTAATAAAACTCCAACTCTTTGAATAAAAAAGTAAAAATCTTCATTGCAACATTTGATTGTACATACAACCGGATCTTGATCACCTCCCATTTTATCTATTATTTCTCAACAAACAAAGAAATAAATATTAGTCATGAAAAAGTGGAAAGAAAGAACAAACTCACGGATCTCGATGGGGATTTTTTTTGACATATAAACACAAACAAATTCAAACTTCAACATAAAATAAATCTGAACATTCATACCTAAAAAAAATGAAAACAGAACATTCATACCCAAAAAAATGTTTAAAATACATTTGTAAGAAAAATATCAAAATCTTTTTAAAAGTTATTACATTACACCCTATCAGACTTGTCAACACATAATAGTATTAAGCATTTATGAAAAAGAAAAAAAAATACATATAGATCTGACTTTATTTTGTGAACTTTATCTAAAATGAATCCTTGTTTAAAATAAAGAATAAAATAATACTAGGACTTATAGATCTGAGCTAATAGTTCTTCATCCAATAGCTCTTCATCCGTAGCCAGTAGGACTCACATTCCATGTTTGATGCTTTCAAAAGTGTAGCAATCTTTTCAGCCTATAACAAGACAACATACCAAAAACAAATTATTATTATTATTATTTTATAAAGTGTTAAATAAAGGTTGAAGATAAGTTATTATTATAGAGTATAGACAAAATGGTTCTTTTGACCCATTAACTTTCAGGTCAAAACTATTATGTTGACCATGAGTATAACAAAAGAAAAACGTGGGTATATTAAATTACTTACAGTGATAGGGTTGCCTTCGTTAGTAAGAATCAACCACAGCCATGGCCGGACCACCACAAACACGGGCGTCACCTAACCCACGACCGCAACCACCCCTAATCGGACCACAAACCACCACTCGATACCAATCAACAACCAATCGACGCCGGGATAGGTGGGGTTGTCGTCGTATCTCGTCACTGTGGCGGTGATGGATCTGGATATATAGATATGAGAGAGTGTGTGGTGGATCTAGATATAAAGATATGAGAGAGAGGGAGAGAGAGAGTGTGTGTGATGGATCTAGATATAGAGATATGATAAAGAGAGCATTTGAATGAAACACACAAGATATTAACTTTTGTGTCAGTCATGGCTTAGTCAAACATATGGGTCATTTACCATCTTGCCCTTTTGATAAAATGAGAAGAAAGTAGATGTGGACTCATAGGATCCATTGGATGGGTTTCTATAGTTTCCACAACTCACTAAGGTTTCCACTAGATACATAGCCTATATATATATATATATATATATATATATATTTCACACCGAGCACAGGAAGTCCAACTGTAATCAACCGTCAAAACGTATTCAGTAACGTCGAACCCCCTAAATTAAGTTTGCACCCTCTAAATAGGAGGTGTATGAATCCTAATTACCTATTATTATTATTAAAAAAATTCACTTCCCAATGTCACTCTCGAAACCCACCAAAAAGTTCTTTTTTTTTGTTAATTTTTCATTCTTTTCACCTTTTCCTTAAATCAGTCTCTCTCTCTTCTCCAATTCTCGTGAACCAATAAGTTCCACTCCCTCCTTAAATTTTCTTGTCTTCACTCTCTCTGGACTTGCAATAATAATAATAACAAACACTCTCCTCACCAACCCATTCATCAACAACTTCTCTGCAACAAAATTCTACAACTTTCAAGTTCTTCTAATCAAACTCTCTCTCTCTTTCTTCTTGTTTATTTCTTTTACTTCATAAACCAGCCAAAAGAAAAAAACAAACAGAATCTGTCGATGATATTCAAATGATATGCAGCCATGCGGATGCTATTAGTTGGTGGGTTGTTCCTAAGAATAAAGAAGTTGTAAAATATGAATAAAATGTTCAACGGTCAGCTCTTCCCGATCCATCTGAACTTGAGCAGGTTCTTAATGGTTCCAGCGATAGCTTTAGGATAAATAACACTTACCCTAGGTATTTTCGGGTCACTGGTTCTGGGGATGTCAGACTCTTCGACCAAAAGGAAAGCCGGCAATGGTCTTTCTGGTTAGGTGCAGGTGGTCGGGTGAGTTAAGGAGGGGTGGTTGTAGACCTGGCAATTTCAACCCATCTAGTTGAGTTTGGGTTGTTTTGGGTTTAAAATTTGACCTTGTGGGTTAAAATGGGTTTAGTATAATTTTTAAGGGGGTTAGGATGGGTAATTTTAATTGTAGGAAATAAGTAAGTGGGTCAGGATGAGTATGTCAAAAAAAACAAATGGGTCAGGATGGGTATTTTTAGATAATCAAATACAAATCTGAATTAAAACTCGCCCAACACCAAAAGTGTTGGTGCCTCATAGAAATCAATGTCACTATAAACAAAAACTTATATCTTTTGCATTTGTTGATAACCCAGCCGGTTTGAAACCGTTCGGGTCGTTAACGGACGACCATGTCGAAACAACACGAATCGTTAACGAGACCAACCTCATCGAAACGGTTCGAGTCGTTAGCAGGCTTAATCGAGACCAAACGGTCTGGGTTGTTGACCGGCTCATTCGGTTCGAAATGGTCTGGTCGTTGACAGGCCCGGTCGGGTCGAAATGGTCCAGGTTGCAAACGGGATCGGTCAGGTCAAAACGGTCCGGGTCGCTAACGGGCCCGGTCGGGTCGAAACAGTACGGGTCAGGTTGAAACGGTCTGGGTCGTTACCGGACCCGGTCGGGTCAAAACGGTCTGGGTCGCTACCGGGGCCGGCCGGGTCGATACGGGACGGGTCAGGTTGAAACGGTCTGGGTTGTTACCGGGCCCGGTCGGGTCGAAACGGTCCGGGTCGTTACCGGGCCCGGTCGGGTTGAAACGGTGCGGGCCGCTACCAGTCCCGTCGGGTCAAAACGGCCCGGGTCGTTACAGGGCCCGGCTAGGTCGAAACGGTCCGGGTCGCTACCGGGCCCGGTCGGGTTGAAACAATCCGGGTCGCTACGGGACGGGTCAGGTTGAAACGGGCAGGGTTGTTACCGGGCCCGGTCGGGTCGAAACGGTCCGGGTCGCTACCGGTCCGTCAGGTCGAAACGGTCCGGGTCGCTACCGGGCCCGGCCGGGTTGAAACGGTCCGGGTCGCTACCGGACCCGGGCCAGTCGAAACGGTCCGGGTCGTTACCGGGCCCGGCCCGGTCGAAACAATCCGCGTCACTACAGGACGGGTCAGTTCGAAACGGTCTGGGTCGTTACCGGGCCCGGTCGGGTCGAAACGGTCTGGGTCGCTACCGGTCTTGTCGGGTCGAAACGGTCCGGGTCTTTACCGGGCCCGACCGGGTTGAAACGGTCTGGGTCGCTACCGGGCACGGGCGGGTCGAAACGGTCCGGGTCGTTACCGGGCCCGGCCCGATCGAAACAATCCGGGTCGCTACGGGACGGGTCAGGTCGAAACGGTCTGGGTCGTTACCGGGCCCGGTCGGGTCAAAGCGGTCTGGGTCGCTACCGGTCTTGTCGGGTCGAAACGGTCCGGGTCTTTACCGGGCCCGACCGGGTTGAAACGGTCCGGATCGCTACCGGACCTGGCCGGGTCGAAACGGGACTGGTCAGGTTGAAACGGCCGGGTCGAAACGGTCCGGGTCGTTACGGGAAGGGTCAGGTCGAAACAGTTCTGGTCGCTACCCGGCCTGACCGGGTCGTAACGGTCCGGGTTGTTATCCAGCCCGATAGGGTCGAACCGGTTCGGTTCAAAATGAAATACTTCAGATCCCCTAAAATTTTATATTTAAGTTTATTTTTGTTTTTTTTTATTTTATTTACTTTTTAAATTTTTTATTAGTATTTTAATTTTTTTTAAAAATTTTAATTTATTTTAATGTGAACTTATCTTAATCCAAACCATCCATACCCAAACCCATCCATACCCAACCCATCCTAACCCATTTTTTTAATCTACCCATCTTGACCCATACCCATCCTAACCCAAACCCATCCTGACCCAACAACCAAACCCACCCAACTTACCCATTTTGCCACCCATAGGTGGTTGTGATGTTTGCAGGGGTTAGCTGCCGGAGGTCTGCTGTGGCGGCGGCCGGAGGTCAGAAGGTGGTGACCGGTGTTCGAGTTGGTGGGTTGTGTTCGAGCTACAGATCTGAGTTCGAGTGACGTGGCTGAGTTCGAGGTGGGGTGTTTGAGTCAGATCTGAGTTCGAGTTCGAGTGGGTGTTCGACCAAGACAACTGAGTTCGACCTTGAGAGCTGAGTTCGACCTGAAGGCGGAGTTCGAGTAGCAGATCTGAGTTCGACCTGGTTGATTTTCGACTGAAACAGGTGTGTCCGGGTTCAAGTGTTCGACCAGCTTGGTAGGTGTCCGGGTTCAAGTGTTCGACCACAAGGGAGTTCGAGTGGTTTGTGTTTCCGAGCTGGGGTCTCCGACTGTCTTGATGAATATCTGTTGAGTTGACCAAAGATTGTAATATAATATTTTTTTTTAAATCAAAAGTGGTTGTATGACAGCTATTTGAGTTGACCTTAGAAAAGGATTTTAATTGAATCGAAAATTTTAAAAAAATTAATATCTTAACAAAAACAACCACCTTTAAAAATTGGAAACTGAATATGCACCCAAAAATAGATCCGAATTTTATGTAAACAATTTGTAAAACACCCAAAACAGATCAAACAACCTCCTTTTCATGTTGCTCTTCGAATGTTCTTGATGTTCTTCAGAATTTTGAACAAAAACTAAATCTGCGAAAATTTCTAAAAACACGAAAACTGATTAGAAAAATGAAATTATTGAACGAGATAAAGAATAAACCTGTAAGGTCGAATAAAAACAGCAGCAAATCGTCTTCTTTTGATCTTCGAATGATACCGAAACCGAGCCTTCGAAATACTTCTTAGGCTCTGATACCAATTGTAAGTCCAAGATCCTTCTAGGGTATCAAACAAACCACTCAATAGATGCGGAATATCGATTGAATGGTGAAGAACAAAAGATTAAATCGATGAACAATATATTATTGCTGTTTCACCTTGCACGCAATCTCTAGGATTGTCTGGTATAAGGTGATGGCCAAAGAACTACAATGAAAGGTCTAACCCTAAAATGAACTTAAACAAAACATTATATAGGGTCCATTAAAGCCTTGGCCCACATGACCTAACTCAAGTCCATTAACTTAAACTAAGCCTAATTAACACAAACAGGCTTAATAAAGACAAGCGTAAACCTACTCAATGTATGGGCCTAACAGTCCTGCATAAACAATGAACATATCATTTATTTAACGCACTAATGAAATAATACAGACGCACTAATTAGAAATAATACAACATTTGCAGACGCACCTATTAAAACTTTACTAAACATACAGATGCACTCATCAAACCTAAATAAAATTAAAAATTCAGATGAACTCATACTAAACATACATACGCATTCATATCCTAATTGAGACGCACTCATGTTTTTAAAACTAAGAGAAAATTACACAGATTGTCCTTTAGTTTTACTCAAAATTGCATCCTATGTCCTTTTTTCGAATTTTTGACTCCTTATGTCCTTTGTTTTATACACTTGTTACACCGTTTGTCCTTTAAGCCAAACCCCGTTAAAAAAGTCTGTTAAGTCGATCACGTGCCCCTCATGTGAGGGGCAATCCTGTCTTTTCACCCTCAAAAGGACAATCTGTGCAATTTCATGTATAACTAAAGGACAATCTGTGTAATTCTCTCTAATAATAATAATAATAATAATAATAATAATAATAATAATAATAATAATAATAGGAAAATTAATAAAAATAAATGTTTTCTGAACCAAAAACTTTTATTTAGGTTCATGATCCTTAAAAATAATTTTCCAGAAAATTTGGGATTTAAATCATTAAAAATGAATTTTTAATCAATTATTTATGATTAAAACTATTTAAATTAATAAAAGTATGAAAATAATTTATTTTCCAGAAAATTTTTATGTGATAATTTTATTTATGGTTTCAAGATGTTACTCCTAAATTTTTATAATTTTTGGGCAAAAGATGGATTTATTATAAATATTTTAAGATATCAAGTATTTATATATAAATATTATATATAAACAAACTAAAAAAAAATATAAAAATGATCAAACCCGCCCCAAAGGGGGTTCGAACCTGTGTCCTCTCAGCAGTAACACAACCCTGTGACCACTACTCCACAACTATATTTGTGTTTCTATTTGAAAGATTAAATATTTATCTAAAAAGCTAGTTTCATCTTCTTCCCCAAATATAACATAAACCCTAACCCTAATCCCCAAATCCAATAACCCGATTAAGGCTCGATAAACGTCCTGTAATAGAGGGGTTTTAATCTATGAAGGCCGAAATACATGATGCAAATAACAATTTGAACTTAAAACTCGTTTTGGACTCGAAAATGATAATGCAAAAGCCGAAACTTGTAGGTTCGATTAGAGGCCTTTCTGTTCGTTCAATACGTGATTTTTTTTTTGTGGGTTTGTGATGTGTAACAGGGAAACAAATGTTCGAAGTACCAGATTATATAGTTGTTAAGTGAAACATGGCCACGAATTAAACCCATCTCGACGGTTACACCATGAGTCTTAAAGATCGATTTTATAGCATAATTAACCGGTTTTAATGCACCATAAAGGCCACGAAATAATTAAGAGTGATGGAGAAACGGACTAGTAGCATTAAATCGAGTTAGATGACTATAATAAGCGAGATTGGGTTTGCCGGATTTTAATTCCGGTGACCGGAATTCCGGTCGGAAATCAGGAAGGAGGGAAGGAAAACACGTTTTTTCTTAAAACTTTGACATCTTGGCAAGAATGGTCCTTCTAGTTTATACTTGATATATTATGCACAGATTGTCCTTTTGAGGGTGAAAAGACAGGATTGCCCCTCACATGAGGGGCACATGACCAACTTAACTGAGTTATTTAACTGGGTTTGGCTTAAAGGACATAGGATGTAACAACTGCATAAAACAAAGGACATAAGGAGTCAAAAATTCGAAAAAAGGACATAGGATGCAATTTTAGGTATAACTAAAGGACAATCTGTGTAATTTTCTCTAAAACTAAATATACAGACACACTCATAATAAATAAACAAACAGACGCACTCATCAAACCTAAATAAAACTAAACATACAAACGCACTCAACAAAAAAATACAGACACACTAACACATAACATACAGACTGTAAAACTGACTGTAATTTAGCAAGTAATATCAACATGCAAATAACCTAAGTGTGTCTCATCAAAAATTAAGTGCTATTTTGTTTGTTGAATCAACTATACCTTTACTCTGTTTTGACTTTGTTTTGTTATGTTTAGCTTCTTTTCTTCTTTCCACATCTTTGTCTGATTTCATTTAAAAAAAAATATCAAAATGAGATGAAAAAGTGAAAATGTAATCATAAAACGCACCTGATTGTCGTTTTGAAGACATTATATTCTGTTTTTTTTGTTGTTCGTCACTCCGGTTGTTGAATCGTGTTTGTGCGTGTTTTTGTTTGATTTTGTGGTGTAATAAACCCTAATTAAGTGATGGTTTGATGTTTTTGTTTATCAATTTTAGTAATAACCGTCGCTGGGTTTGAATTGGCGGTTCTAATTCATAATTTTTAAAACGCGTTTAAATTTGTTTTGACTAATTTACCCCTGGTTTGATTTAAACGCCTATGGTTAGATGATCTGGTCAGTTTATAATCTAATGGTCCAGATTGCTTCTTATGCTTCTTATAGAGATTGTACAATATCTCTTCCCATAATATTAAACAAGTAAACAAAAGTTATAAAGAAGAAGAAAAAAAATGTTTATTATTAAGGGTGAAATAAAATAAGTAAAAAATACACTTTAAACTTTTTGAATTAATGGTGTGGGCCATAGGTGTATCTCCTAATCCAGTGGGTGTATATTTCCATAATCCCTTTTAAAATCTTGACCATTAACACTCGTTATCTTTTTCTTGGTTTTCGAATGACCAAATTTAACACTAATCATCTTACGCGGCCCTTTGAGCGGACGATTTGAATAAAAAGATTGCAAGCAGGTAAGGTGTTTAGTGATGTTTTTTATTTTTATATTAA
Organism: Ambrosia trifida; assembly: GCA_028751855.1. NCBI lineage: Eukaryota > Viridiplantae > Streptophyta > Magnoliopsida > Asterales > Asteraceae > Ambrosia > Ambrosia trifida. Next base: position 81,134,625 of record CM054130.1, read on the forward strand.
CTAGTGAGACTCCCCGGTGTTATGCAGCGAAAATTCGATTGGTTTTGATTAAGTTGTTATGGAACTGGCACTCACTATAGTAACCAAAAGAGACCTAAAATGGAAAAAAAAATCGAGATATACCCAAAAGAATATCGACACGATCTATAAAAAAGAATGCATGTACCAATTCCGATAATACCAATCTTGTATCAGTGTTGTTGGATTAGAATCGGTTTGTTTGTCAAGGTCCAACACAGTAATCTGCTTAGGCTTTGAATTAAATTTATATCGAAACATAGATTAAAAAAACATGTTGTGATGGTTTATTCAACATTTTATAAAGCATTATATTTTAAAAGCTAAAATTTTAAATAAATATGAAGTTAATTATAAATGTTAAAATAATCAAATTTAATTAAACTGAAAAAGGATAAAAAACTAAAAGTTAAAGTGATAAAGCTTGATTTTTATATGCCTACATGTGCAAAAGAAAGACGCATGCCCAAGACACCAAAAAGCAAAAACTAGAAAATCAAAATTAACACATAATGGCCAATGCAAGAAAAAGATTATTTGTTTCGTAAAATTCAAAAGTACAGAAAATCAACTATTCCTCATCGTTGGTACATATTATACAAATAACTTTATATTCGTTTCAAACAATGTAATGAGTTTTTTTTTTTTTTTTTTTTTTTTTTTTTTGAATTGGAATGTGGATTTCATTTGTTATATTAATCGTTTCAACAAAATAAAAGAATTAAAATACCGATTCCTTTCTTCTTATGCGTTTGGTTGGTAAGGAATTAGAACCGGAAATGAATTCCTTTACTTAAATAAATTCAAAGTCTTTCTAAAAAGAGAAGGAATTCAAGTAAAGTCACCTCCCAATGAGCACGAGTCATTAGTGTTGAACACCTGAACCTAGTGTCTGAGATTCAGTTTTTGAGCCTGCCTAGAGTCGAGAAATACGATGATTAATCGATTAATATATGTGTTAACAAGTAGCAATTTTAGTTTACCTAATTTTGTGTTTATTTACATATTTAATCACAATAATAGTTTTTATTTCATTATTTGATTAACACATAGTAATCGTAAATTAACTTTTTAAATATAGCAATTCAACAAAATCCATAGAACTAGTTCACACCTCACTTTTCTTTACGAGTTCTTGACTGAGAAAGGTAAGGGCAATTGTCACTAAAACATTCTCCGCCTACACAACCACAATACGTACAGCGTTTGCAAAGTGGTAGACAATCAGAAGTCCTTTTGCAACGTCTAGGACCAACATATTGAACCGCCGTCGTCTCCAGCCACATCCCTTTACACATAATTCGTATTACCGAAATATTAGATGAAACAAGATGAAAAACCTAAAAAAGATAACATCAATGGAAGCTTAGCAAAGAATAAAAGTTGCTTTAGTCACCAGATGAAACGAGGACGAACATCATGAATAGAATCAATACTTGTTGTGCCTTCTCCATCCTTTTTCTTCAATGTTTTCTCCCTAATACATACATGGTATATATAGACAAACATAGCAAGGATATTACCTCATATGTTATATGATATGATATTATATTATAGACAAAAATTCATATTACGTCTTTTATCTTTTATGTTTGAAGGAAGTTTCAAGCGATGTCCTTTACCTACGGAAATTACACTGTACGTCCTTTATATTAGTGTTTTCCTACGGGGTTGTCCTTTACACATAACCCCATTCACTTTTGTTTTTAACCGCCCCATTTGCTTTGCACATGAGGGTATTTTCATTTTTTTTTTTTTTTTGAACATTCAAACAGAGCCATTTTATTCAATCATAATCGCAAAAATCCACCTAGGCCATTAAGCCAGAGGCTAACTGGACCGCTTACATAACACCCACATATTACAAATAAGAACATAAACAAAACAAACCGAAATCGCCTATATTGGAACTCGTGTCATAGCCGACCCATTAACCGTTATCAAGGCAAGAGAAACTCCACCACGTCGCCCTGTCCAACCCACTGTTCTTTGCCCTTTTAATCATCCACCAATATAATTTGATTTTGACATCTTCAATAATATCCGGTGTGACCTTATTTTCGTAATTCCATTATTAAAACACATCAATCCCTCTTTAGTCTCTTTCATATGTTTAATTTGTTTACCACAAAGAAGTTGGAACCGTAATTTTAAGATCCTTAATCGAAACCGTATCTGTCGCTTTTTGATTGTCACATCCACCTACAGCGCCAATATTCTTAGACCATGCGTAGTGGGGGGCTTTATATATAAAGCCCCCCTTTCTGATTGGTCCATGTGGCTGCTGAGTCAGCATGGAGAGATAAAGTGAAAAAGGGGTGTAGTGGTAGGGGCTTTATTTATAAAGCCCCAATTAATATTTTATTTTAACTTTTAAATTAAAATAATAATAAAATAGAGAGAGACTTTGAGATGGCAACATGTGATTGGAGGGGACAAAATGGATCAGGCGTTATATATATGGAGCCCCCCTTGATTTTTCTAAAATAGAGCCCCCCTGTTTTGGTGTTGGGGGGCGCTATTTTTTTTCCTCCAATATAGAGCCCCACTACGGGGGTCTTATACTTCTTCTAGTGTCTATTAGACCACCCGTAGTGGGGCTTTATTTTTCAGATTTTAACAAAAATAGCGCCCCCAGCACCATAACAGGGGGGCGCCATTTTCCAAAAAGAGGCTTGGGCTTTATATTAATAGCGCTGCTTGCATGTTTGCCCATCCAATTAGACCTTGCCATGTGGCAAGGTCAAAGTCAAACGTTTTTTTTTTATTTTTAATAATAATAATAATAAACATAATAATAATAATAAACATAATAATAATAATAATAATAATTGAAAATTTTGAATTTTAAACGGTTACTGTTCCAAACCGTTTGAAATTCAAAATTTCCCCCCAAACCGTTTGAATTTCAAAATTTGAATTTCAAACGTTTTCCCCCCAAACCGTTTGAATTTGAAAATTTGCTAACCCTATATGTTGGATCAGTTTGCTCTTTTTGCTAAGTAAGAACTTGCTATCTTGACACTTAAGTGTTTAGCAAGTCCTTGTAAATCAGATTATAAGCATAGCGGAATGTTATAAGTTAAAGCAACACTTTTTACACTAAGGCAGAGTTATAACTCCCCCTTGATGTTTGAAACTAATAAATGACAAAGTATTTATTATGAATCTAAGTTGTAAATGAGAATTAGATACTTAGAGAGATTCACAATAAATACAGAAATGGAATATAACAATGAGAGTGTTTGAAGGATTTTTCTGTTAAAAATCAATGTCTAAAATAGAAGGTTGAAGCCTCCTATTTATAGACGATTACATGCATGTATCTTGCCTAAAAAGCAAGCACAGAAACTACAGTGACAAGTTGCACAAGTTGCAACATTGAAAGAAACAAATACAGCTAAAAGTAATATTAAACAACAAACTACTGATGCAAAAAGGCGGTGGGAAATATCTTTTGCTAAGTGCTGATGAAGGACAACTACTGAAGAGTAGTTTTGTCTTCAGTACTTCTGAAGTGAACTTGTCTGGTTTGGACTTCAGAACTTCTGCAACTTCAGCACTTCTCATATCTTCTAATCAGCAGTTTCTTGTCTTCTCTTCAGTACTTCTATACTTAGCCAAAAATGACAGAAGTGAATAAGACTAAGGTTTACAAAAGTGGTTTCACCAATCCTCTTTGTCCTAACAATCTCCCCCTGGATTGATGAAGCCAAAACCTTACTAATTCCTTATGTGTTTCTTCTGTCTTGAACAATCTTCCATATCTCTTTGTACATGGTGTTCTTGAGCTGGTTGTACTGACCATCAGATAGAGATCCTCTCTGTGGTTCTAGATGTTGAATTGTGAGCAGGTCTTGTGTTGACAGTTTCTTCAGATCATTGATCTTCTTGTAAGCCCTGCTTGAGAGATCTCTTCTTGTCAACAGTACTGAGTTGTTATCAGTAAGTGACCATCTGATGATAGGGATCTTTGACTTGTTAAAGTCAGAAGAATAGGGAACCAGACTTGTCCCTTGGGTTGATGGTCCTGAGTGCTGGATGTCTTCAGTTTCAGATAGCCTCAGGTGGGATTCTCTTCCTTGTTGTTGTTGCATATCAGGCATCTGAACAGTTGGGAGATGGTGTTCAGTCACTACTCTGGTATGCATCTTTTCTTTGATGGTCTTTTGTATTTGATAAGCAAAAGTGGAAGGATCCCTGAATTGTGTTAACAGAGGTTTCTCCTCAATGTCAAAATCTGAATGGACTATTGAACTTCCTTCAAGTAGTACCATTTTGAAATCAGTTTTGACATTGTCCTCTGCCTTCTTCTTCTGAGTAGCAGATCTTCTAGATACACCAGAAGTTCTAACTACTGATCTTGAAGGATCAGCAGTTTGAAACTTCTCAGGATTTGCAGCCTTGGCAGCCAAGTATTTTCTATATGTATCCATTAGTCTTTCTTCTTTCCATCTGGATACAGAGGCTTTTGAACCATATCCTTCTGCTACTAGCTCTTCTATTATCTGGGCTCTCTTGGCCTTTCCATCTTTGCTTGTGGCCACTTTGTCTACAAGCAGTTGTGCTCTTCTTGTCAGCTCTTGCATAGAGAGTCCTTTGAGTGTAAAGGCTTTAGTCTTGCTGTTCTTGGTAATATAAGACACCAGTTGTTGTCTTTTATCCTGTTCAGCAATCTCATCAAGGCTAGCCTGCCTTTGTAGTTCAGCTGCATAAGCCTGAAGTTTTTCTTCATGGCTTAAGTCCAAATCATCCCTTTCTTCCAGAGATTTCCAAATCTGATCTTCTCTGGCCTTTTTGTTGGCTGCAATTAAGCTCTTCTCTAATAGTTCAGCTGATTGAGAGATAGGAGAAGGGTTTAATACAGTCATTGTTGTAACAGATGTAGGCCTGATGGGATCAGATGTTGGTTGAATGGGAGCAGTGGTTCTGGAAGGTTCAGTTGTTTGAGGTTGGGAAGTGTTAACTTCTGATGTGCTGACAACTGCTGATGGTTTGTCAGCTACTGAAGGATTGTCTTCAGTACTTTCTGATTCTTCATCAGAAGTTTGGTCATCAGAAGTTTCTTCATTATGCCTTAGGGAATCTTCAGAACTTTGGGTCTCATCTTCTTTCTCTGCAGCTTCAATTTCTTCAATTGAGACACCAAATTGTTTGGCCAATTTTTCTTTCCTGGCCTGATCTTTCTGATCTCTTTCAAGGAGTGCCACTCGTGCCTTTATCCTGGCTTGGAATGACTCCTTAGGTTCCCTGATCTTCTCCCCCTTTTTGGATTCATCAATTTTAACCCTTGAAGCAGAGGGTTGGGAGAATTGTCCTTGAAGATGAGCAATCTGCTGGCTGTTGAAGTCTATTTTGTTGGACAGATCGTTCATCTTGGTTCTGATCACTCCAAATTGGTTCTTGATGGACAGCTCCAAGTCAGCTGTATATGTTTGGAAGTGATTTCTGATGAGTGTATTCATCATGTGGTACAGGGGACCCTCTGGGCTGCATAGCTGGTTCAGGTCTATGCTTGTTTGCCCAGGGAATTGGGTAGGCATTTGCTGTGAAGGGGGTGTTTTTGGGAGATCCTCATGTTGTACAGAGGATGCCACTCTAGGGGTTTTAGGGATTGAGTGGGCTTTAACCTGTGCAGAGGTGACTGGCTTCTTGAGCCTGGATACCTTTGCAGCAGGACCTTCAGAAAGTGCCGTCAATTCAGTAGTTTGAGTGTGTGAAACATCATCCAAACTAATGGAATCATCTGAATCCCTGATGTTGCCCTCAGTGAGGACTGTCTCAGTTAAATCATGAGCTGAGCCCAACTCAGTTCTCTCATGAACCTCTGTTTCTTGGTACTGAGGATTTCCTACTTCAGGCATTAAGCCTTCATCAGTAGTTGCCACATCTGAGGTCTTAGCTATGTTACTTCTGTCCTCAGATCCACCACTGGGTGGTAACTGAGTAGTAGCAGCCTCAGATGCCCCAAGAGTCTCTAAAATTGGGCTTAAAGACTCTGGTCCACCCTCATCTCTTGGGATAGGGCTAGTGATGTCCACATCCATGTCTGATGTAATAGTTATGTCCCCTGTTTGTTGTGGTTGATGGGGACTGACATGATCAGATGGGACATTCTCTTTTAGCCCAGAGAGAAGTTTGGCAATTTCTATTGCCTCTTGTTCAGAAATTTGTGGGGTTGGTTCAGTAGTTTGGGCAATAGGTTGTTGTTCAGCAGTTTCAAAAGAAGAGTGTGTTTGATATGTTTTTCTAAGTCTTTTTCTTTTGAATTGAACAGATATGGGTGCTCTTGGTGGGGTTTGAGATGGATGAGACTGAGAGGGTGTTTCAGTCTCAACTATTTGAAGAGCAGAATGCTCATGAGCATGTTCAGGCATCTCAACCTCCTGAACAGCTTTTCTTTTGGGTTGGTGGGGTGCAGTTTTTGTTGGCTTGGGCTTTTTGGCTTTTGGTGGTGTGAGTTTGGAAGATGTGGGCTTCAGGGGGACTTGTTGTTGTTCTCCCTGATCATCTTCTGGCCAGGCAGCCGGTTTGTTAAGTCTTGAGTATGCTTGTGATGTTAAAGGGTTTAAAGTTGAAATTTTTCCCACAAGCACCTCATTACCCAGTTCCCCTATTATGCATTGCATAATGAACCTTGGGTACAACAAAAACTTTTTCTTGGTATTATTGTGATGTAACACCAACTCATTGAAAAATAGTTTTGATGCCCTGAATTTAGTTTCATTCACAATGGAATGAAATATTGGTTGAAAAGTGGAGGGCATCTGGTCATAAGACCCTGTTTTTGGACTCAAACGCATAATAATATAATGAAACAAAAGTTTGTATTTTGGTTCAAAATATTTTTTGAATATTGTAGCATGGGAGAGAGTACCTTGATAACCACACTCAGTCATGGTTAGATGAATATCAGTGTTAGCAACATGGTCAGGGGCAGTTACATCATCCAGACCCAGTCTTGTTGCTAGTGTGGCCGGTGTGATGGTCAGTTGTTTCCCTTTTATCTTTGAGTTGAGGGAAATGACCTCATCACCCATTGTAACCGTCTCAGCATTTGCCCAGAACTCATTCAGAGTTTCAGTGTGAATTGGTGGGTTTATTGTGAGAGCAGTAAAGTATTGGGATTTGACGACAAGATCAATGATCTCATCGTATTGGGACCAGCCTTCTTGTTTTTCAAGAAAGGCTCTTTGATTGTGTCCCTGTTTTAGAACTAGAGCCATGTGGTTTGGGTTTTTGATCGAACAGTGGATTTTGCAGGTATAGGTTGAGAGAGTTTTGAGAGAGAAGGAGGGATAATTTTTGAGTTTGAAAGGATAAGTGTGTAGAAAAGGTATTTATTAGAAGTTTTAACCGCCTTTGGTTAAAAATCTCTTTATCAGAGGTTTTAAACTGATTAGGTCAAACCTTTGATGATGGGAAAAGTCAGATTTGCCCTTTTGACTTAAACTGCTGATGAAGGATTACTTCATCAGTAGTTCCCATTTTCTCTTCAGCAGTTTTAACATCTGATGAGAAATGTTTTTATAAATACTTTATTCATAACTTCTGAAGTTTATTTTATCAGAAGTTACACACTTTTTCAGAAAGTTATCCCCATACTGATGATTTTTGTTCATCAGTAGTTTCTCTCAAACTGATTTTGTTTTTCAGAAGTTTTGTTTCAGACTTTTGACATTTGTAAGTGAAAACCAGAAAAAAGATAAAAAGGTTAACTTGGATTCCACCAAGGTAAACAGGATGGAATCAAGGATGGAAAAAGGAAAAAGAAAATTTTGATGCATAACAGTAGTGATTGATGTAGAGTTGGGTAGAATCAAGTGTTAACTTGGATTCTAACTGATATGCAGAAAAAAAATAAAAATAAAGTAAACACTTACAAATTTAGCATTCCAAGCATGGATACTAACTTCTGAAATGTTGATGTGTCAAGGGGCTTAGTGAAGATGTCAGCTATCTGATTAGCTGTTGCTACATGCTTCACTTCAATCTTGCCTTTTTCATAGCAATCTCTTATGAAATGGTACCTGATCTCAATATGTTTAGTTTTTGAGAACTGTACCGGATTTTGAATGATGCTAATGGCAGATTTGCTGTCTACAAACAAAGGTGTCTTGGTCTCTTTGATTCCATAATCAAGAAGTTGATATTGGAGCCATTGTATCTGTGATGTACAACTTGCAGCTGCAATGTATTCAGCTTCAGCAGTTGAAGTTGCAACAGATGTTTGCTTCTTTGATTGCCATGACACTAGACAGTTACCCAGGAATTGACAACCACCAGATGTTGACTTTCTTGTCATCTTACACCCTGCATAGTCACTATCTGAAAAAGCTGATAACTTGGTATTGCTTGAAGCAGGATACCAAATTCCCAGTGTTGGAGTTCCTTTCAGATATCTAAAAATTCTTTTGACTGCAATAAGGTGTGATTCCCTTGGTGCTGATTGATATCTAGCACAGACACATGTTGAGAACATAATATCTGGTCTAGAAGCAGTTAAGTATAAAAGGGAACCTATCATGCATCTGTACATGGTTTGATCAACCTGTTTTCCTTGATCATCAGGTTCAACTTGTGTGATTGGTGTCATGGGAGTGGAACATGATTTACAGTCATTTAAAGAAAATTTGTTCAATAATTCTTTAACATATTTTGATTGATGTATAAAAGTTCCATTTGTTTGTTGTTTGATCTGCAGTCCTAGAAAGTACTGCAGTTCTCCCATGGTACTCATCTCAAATTTTGATTGCATGAGTTTCTTAAAATCATCACACAATTTTGTGTTTGTTGAACCAAAGATGATATCATCAACATAAATTTGAACAAGTAAGACATGATTTCCAACATGTTTAATGAAAAGTGTTTTATCAATGGCACCTCTTGTAAAGTTATTTTTGAGTAAAAAGGTGGAGAGTGTATCATACCAGGCTCTTGGAGCCTGTTTGAGCCCATAAAGAGCTTTGTCCAGTCTGTACACCCACTCAGGATGAGAAGGATCCTCAAACCCAGGTGGCTGACAGACATACACCTCCTCTTTGATTTTTCCATACAAAAATGCACTTTTCACATCCATTTGATAAACTTTAATTTTGTTGGAAATGGCATAGGCCAGAAATAACCTGATGGCCTCAAGCCTTGCAACTGGAGCAAAGGTTTCATCATAGTCAATTCCCTCTTCTTGAGAGTACCCTTGAACTACCAGTCTTGCCTTGTTCTTGATTATCATACCAGCTTCATCTTGTTTGTTCCTGAAAACCCATCTTGTACCAATTGGTTGCTTGTTTTGAGGTAAGGGACAGATTTCCCAGACCTGTTGCTTGTTGAACTGAAGTAGTTCATCTTGCATAGCTTGCACCCAATTATTGTCTTTGAGGGCTTCCTGGTACTTCTTTGGTTCCAACTGTGAAATAAAGGCTGAAAATAGGCAAAAGTTGGAGAGCTGGTTTCTGGTCAGAACACCTGTAGCTATATCACCCATGATTTGATCAAGTGGATGATCTCTGTGTTCAATCAGTTGTTGTAAACCACTGACAGGGGTAGGTGGCTCTTGTTCTTCAAACAAACTACTGAGGTCTATAATATCTGGTTCAGCAGTTTCAGCTTCTTCAGTAGTTGCAGGTGCTGAAGCAGATGTTTGAGTTTGGCCTTCAGTATTTGTTTGATCAGAAGTTTGAAAAACTTCTGATGGTGTTGTAGTTGACTTAATGACTGTTTGAGGAGTCCATGGTGTAGGATCCTCATCTTCAAACCTTTGATCACCATAATAAGTAGGTTTGGAAGAAGTAACAGCCTTTTCAGGTCCAAAGTGAAAGTTGTCAAGGTCAAAGAGTTCAGCAGGATGTGCTGGAATAAGAGTGTGTTTTGACTCATTGAACTTGACATTCAATGTTTCTTCTACTATCCTGGTGTGAGAATTAAAAACCTTGTAGGCTTTTCTAGTTGAAGAGTAACCAAGAAAGTAACCTGAGTCAACTTTGGCAGCAAACTTTGAAATAGATTCCTTGATGTTCAAGATGAAACATTGACACCCAAAAGCCCTGAAAAAGGAGATAAGGGGCTTCATGCCATGAAGAACTTCATAGGCAGTCTTGGAATGTCTCTTGACCACAAGAACTCTATTCTGAACATAACATGCTGTGTTAACTGCTTCTGCCCAAAAGTACAATGGCAGTCCAGAATCAGCTAACATTGTTCTTGCTCCTTCTATCAATGTTCTGTTCTTCCTTTCTACTACACCATTTTGTTCAGGAGTTCTGGGAACACTGTATTGTCTAATAATCCCTTTAGACAAACAGAATTCATCCAGAGTTTTGTTCCTGAACTCTGTCCCATTGTCACTTCTAATGGTTTTGACAGATAGAGAATATTGTTTCTCTACTTGTAGAATGAAGAACTTGATGATTTCAGCAGCCTCATCCTTGGAAAATAAGAAGAATACCCATGTGAATCTTGAGTAGTCATCAATGATGACTAAGCAGTACTTCTTTTTACCAAGGCTCATAATCTTGACAGGTCCAAATAAGTCCATATGGAGTAGTTGAAGACATGCAGTTGTTTTTGATTCTTCAATAGACTTATAGGAGGACTTATGCTGTTTTCCCTTTAAACAGGATACACAGTGTTCTTGACACTGGTATACTTTCAAAGGTAGACCTCTGACCAAGCCCATTTTTGTGACTTTATTTATGGTTTTAAAGTTCACATGGCCAAGTCTCTTGTGCCAGAGATCTGTTTCTGAAGTTGATGCCCTTGAGAAGAAACAGGCAGTGTTGTTCAATACTTTGTCTTTCTCAATGTCCACTGCATAGACATTGCCACATCTTTTGGCAATCAGCAAAGTATGATCTTCTATAATCTTCTCAATCAACTTCTGGCCTTCTGGTGAGATGATCTTGCAAGCTGTCTTTGTGAAAAAGGAAGAATATCCTTTATCACACATTTGTGACACGCTCAGCAAGTTGTATTCAAGGTTTTCCACCAGATTGACCTTGTCAAACTGTATTTTGCCAGAGGAGACATTGCCATGTCCTAGCACATATCCCTTAGCATTGTTCCCAAAGGATACAGATCCTTCTCTTTGGCTGATAAAATTGTTTATCAGGTATCTGCATCCAGTCATGTGCATAGAGCCTCCACTATCAACATACCATATGCTGTTTAAGCCCCTAGAAACTCTCTGCACATAAAAGCAAATTAGTTAGATTTGGAAACCCAAGCCTGTTTGGCTTTGGGTTTGCTCTTGAGAACAGTTACAGTTTGTTCTTGACCAGGTTGAGAAATCCATGTCTTTTTGGCAATGGATTTTTCATTAAGAACCATGGTGGTATCCTTTTTAGGACCACCATCAACCTTGGTCATCAGTAGTTCTACCATGTTCTTTAGATTTTGAATCTCAGCAGTTTGTGAAACTGCTGATGATTCTGGTCTAACTACTGACAAGGAATTTTGAGAAAAAGATTTTGGTTGAGATTTTATCTTTTTCTGAGAAAAGGTGTTTTCAGGTTGTTGTTTCTTGGGTTTAAAGACTTTTTCATAATCATTTCTGATTTGATTTCCCACAACCTGTTGTTTAAATTTTTGATTGAACTGAATTCCTTTTCTGTATCTACAAAATTCAGTTTTGTGGTTGAACAGGCCACAAATTTCACATTCTTTTGCCTTTTGTTTTTGATCTAAAGGCAAATTTCTGACAGTTGTGAAAAGATTTTGCTCATCAGTAGTTTTCAGGGTCTCAACTCCTGAAGTAGATGAAACTACTGATGGCTTGTTGTCAGTTTTTGTAAATACTTCTGAAGTACTTTCTTTAAAAATGCCAGGATTTCTGTTTAGAAAGTTTTCATGGAAAGATGTGCATTCTTTCCCTTCAGAAGTTTCATTTGAAACAATTCTTCTCCCATCTTCAGTAGTTTTGGGAGAAAAATCTGTTGGTGTTTCAACATGATGGTATCCTATGCCAAACTTAACATTTGAAGCACTTTGTTTGTTTAGAAGTAGTTGATACCCCCTACAAGATTCCACCCATTTTTCACAAGTGATCCTGGTCTCCCAGGTCATTTAGCATCATTTTGATTTGTGCTTGGGTTTCAATAGCAGAGTCAGTTAATTTAGAAACCTCTTTTGTTTTAGCACACAGTTTTCTTTCTAAATCACATTTTATCTGTGTGTATTTTCTTTCTAAATCATTGGCTTTGCCTTGTAGGTGCACGTTTGTCTCTCTTATGAGAGCAAAAGTTTCTTTGCAAGAGTTTGAACAAAGTTTTGTCAAAGATTCTTTTGATACCTGAGACAATGCAGATTTTGAGGTACAGCCTTCAAATGCCATTAAGGCAAAGTTCTTTCTACCATTGTCTGGTTCTCCCCAGTTGATGTCAAACACTTTGTTGTCTGCATCAGGATTGCACTCTGTGGTGTCATAAGGGAGACTGCTCCAGTAAACATACCCCGAGGTAAAGAGACTTTGTTGAGGGGGTTGTTGAGGCTGTGGAGGAAGTTGAGCAGCTGGAAAGGGAGGGATTGATTGTTGGCTCTGCATCTGTTGAGCAGGCACTTGAACATATTGTACTTGAGGCATATATTGCTGTTGAGGAGCTTGTGCCTGTACAAAATGAGCACTCCCTTGAGTTCCATTGTTCCTATTATAATTGGGGTTATAGTTATTTCCAGATTGTGATTGGTTAAAGCTAGAGCTTCTACACTCTCTAGCAAAGTGTCCCAACTTCTGACACTTGTGACATCTCAGTTTAGATTTGTCAAAACCAATTTTTGTATTACTGGTCAATCCTGGAAATTTCCTTCCTGACCTTTTATAAAACTTGTTAGTTTTAATGCTTAGCATGGCCAGTTGGTGTAATATGTCCATTTCTTCTAAGTCATCACTGCTAAAAATTTTCAAATCATCCATGATAAAACATAGATTATCAGCAGTTTGACTTTGGTCATCATTGTCATAACCTGGGAAAGATCTTTCTGATGAGATCCCAGTGGTTATGTCAATATTGTCATAAGATCCATAGGAACAAGTTGGTGAATCTTGTCCCAAAAGTGCTGTACTACCTGGTAGGTAGTCATCAGCAGTTTTACCAGAAGTTTGTAATTTCTTCTTTTGATCGATTTCTATCTCAAAAGTAAGTAATCTCCCATGGAGTTTTGTAAGAGTGAGGGAGCTAAAATCTGGTGAGGATCTTAAGACAATGGAGTAAGTTTCCCATTTGTCAGGTAGAGACCTTAAAAATCTATGTAACATAGATACTGTTGTATAGGTCTGACCATTTAACTTTAGCTCAGAGATTAATGAGGAGAATCTTTCAAATTGTTGTATCAAAGTTTCCCCATTAATATAAGCAAATGTTTCATATTGTTGAGCCAAAATTTCTCTGGTGTTGGCAATCACCTCTTCAGTTCCTCCAAACTGTTCTTTAAGACAGTCCCAAAGTTCTTTGGCACTTTCACAATGTAAAAGGCCAGAGTATATTTCATTTGGGAGAGCCATTGCCAACATAGAGAATGCCTTAGCATCTAGCTCAAGTTTTAGGAAATCCTCATCTGTATAGTCTTTGGGATCCTTTGGAATCCCTTCTTTAGTTTCAAGATTTATGTTTACTGGTTTGTGTGGACCATATATCACAGATCTCCAACAACCTGTGTTGGTTTGTGACAAGGTATGTGCCATTCTCTTTTGCCATATATTGTACTCATTTCTCACAAGCATGGCAGGTTTGGTGGCAGAACCAGTATTATGTGGATCCATTTTAAAGAGTATAGATTTGTCAGATGACTCTTTTAAGTGATGGATATTGATAAAAAGTGAACTTTTGATCTTTTTATTGAATATCAATAAGAGCTTTGTGTCTGATTCTCAATTTGTTAGATTGATATGTGATCAGATAAACCAATGCTCTGATACCAATTGTTGGATCAGTTTGCTCTTTTTGCTAAGTAAGAACTTGCTATCTTGACACTTAAGTGTTTAGCAAGTCCTTGTAAATCAGATTATAAGCACAGCGGAATGTTATAAGTTAAAGCAACACTTTTTACACTAAGGCAGAGTTATAACTCCCCCTTGATGTTTGAAACTAATAAATGACAAAGTATTTATTATGAATCTAAGTTGTAAATGAGAATTAGATACTTAGAGAGATTCACAATAAATACAGAAATGGAATATAACAATGAGAGTGTTTGAAGGATTTTTCTGTTAAAAATCAATGTCTAAAATAGAAGGTTGAAGCCTCCTATTTATAGACGATTACATGCATGTATCTTGCCTAAAAAGCAAGCACAGAAACTACAGTGACAAGTTGCACAAGTTGCAACATTGAAAGAAACAAATACAGCTAAAAGTAATATTAAACAACAAACTACTGATGCAAAAAGGCGGTGGGAAATATCTTTTGCTAAGTGCTGATGAAGGACAACTACTGAAGAGTAGTTTTGTCTTCAGTACTTCTGAAGTGAACTTGTCTGGTTTGGACTTCAGAACTTCTGCAACTTCAGCACTTCTCATATCTTCTAATCAGCAGTTTCTTGTCTTCTCTTCAGTACTTCTATACTTAGCCAAAAATGACAGAAGTGAATTAGACTAAGGTTTACAAAAGTGGTTTCACCAATCCTCTTTGTCCTAACACTATAAATAGGTAACCAAATCAGATTTATCAACCACACCTCCAATTCCTCATCCTCCTCCTCAAACCATAATATGTCTGGTTTTCAACCAGGAGCCTCATCCTCCTCTAACCTCCGACAGTACTCTCGCCGGTATCCCAGGGGACGGGGCCGCCCCCGGAGACTACCATTCTCCTCATCTCCTCCTCCTACTGCTCCACAACCTCCTATTTATCCTCCTCCTCCTCCTCCACAACATTGGTTATATCCCCCTCCTGCTGCTGCTGCACAACCAACCTTTCCTCCTCATCCTCCTGCCGATGATGACTAGACGGATGAGGAATTGGTCTGGGCTATGGATTATGTCATGGCCCAGCAACAAATGGAGCGACTAACGTTGTCGCCCCCTACCCCCTGGGCTGCTTCAGTCCCCCAACACCAGACTACCCCTATCCCCATCCCCACCCCCACCCCCATCCCCATCCCCCAACAGCAAACTACCCCCATCCCCATCCCCCAAGACCAGGCTACCCCCACCCCCTACCATGGGACTTCCCCAACTGAGGGGGACTTGGAAGCCCTGAGGGAGATTGAGGAGGAGGAGTACTACTATAGCCAACCTACCCCTCCTCGTGAGTACTACTAAGTCCCCTCAGATGCGAGATCTGATGGACGGGACAGCTCACGTTCCGTCTCACCCGAGTGCATCACCTTCCCCGGGGAATGGGACAACTACTCTCCATAGTGGAGAAAATTAGGATTAATAAGTAATTTAGGAATATTAATAAGTAATTTAGGATTAATAAGTAATTTAGGAATTTAGGAAGTGTGTAACTTTTATTTTTAATTTTAGTTGTAATTTTTTTTAATATCAGTTGTGTGTTTTTAATATTTACTTGGGTGTTTTTATTATTATTTGTAATTTTTTTATATTTATTTGCATTTTATTTTAATTATTTTGAATTAAAAGATTAAAAAAATTATATAAAAATCAACCAATCACAATCAGGGGCTTTATAAATAAAGCCCCACCACTACACCCCTTTTTCAGTTTCTCTCTCCACGCTGACTCAGCAGCCACGTGGACCAATCAGGAAGGGGGGCTTTATAAATAAAGCCCCCCACTACACATGGTCTTAGACATTTTTCATCACAAATTTTTAGAAGTAATAACTACTAAAAGCTTTATAGACGATTGATCACAATCAATTTCCTTTCACCTTCAGTAGTTCATGACCCGAAGGACCAGAACACCCACAAACACAAACTCCGCCTAACAATCACAAAATCTACTACCTTTGCAAAGTGGTGTGCAGTCCCAACGAGTTCTGCAGTTTGGTAGATCGCTTGGTCGAATACCATGATCCCCCACCGCATGCCTTCATGTTTAATAGAAATAACTCAAATATTGTTAAATGAAACAAGATTAAAGGCCCAAGTAACAAGACATAGAAACATAAGGAGTGCAAAGAGATTTTACTTGATGAAATAAGGGCAAGCACAATGAATAAAATCAAAGCCTCTTGTGTATTCCTCATCTTAATTTCTTTTCATTCTTTTCTTTCTTTCACATTCATGTAAATTTTGATGTTATGTAAATAGTAGAGGGAGAGATGTATTTTAATATTTTTCATGAGAGATGTGTTTATCCTACAATAAGTATGTATGTCTTTAGTCATCTTAAAAGTATATATACAAAGTCGAAAATTGTATGGAAAACAATGGTTGGAATTTTGGTAATCACAATTAAGTGTATCTATAGTACTTTTTTCTTGGTTAACAATAATAAAATTTTCTTTTAAATTTCTACATGAACTAGTTGGTTACACGGAGTGCGCGTTGCGCGCATTGCGATTCGGTTTTTACCAAAAATGCTAATAAGCTACTATCAACCAAAGTCCCGGTCCACGTTGGTTTAACAAAGACCAAACGTAGCGGTCCGCAATTTTTTCACGCCTCGCTCCACTTAGTAGCTGTCAAAACGCCACTCTCTAGCATAGAAACATCATGGCGTCTTCTACCCAATGCACGATTCACTACAGGTGTCGGTACCAACATCGATATACAAACCGAAACCGTGATAAGATCAAACTGTGAGCGTGTTGATATTTATTTTGGAATTGTCTACAAAGACACGAACTTGCATTTGAATGGTAAATATACAAACAGACATTTGCAGACCCGAATAAATATGCACGCTTCTCTATAGTACCTCATCTAATATTGATCATGAAGATGTGTTCTTTTTTACATGTGGACGGACTACAACGAAAAGGTTGAGGCGATATGGTATTCGCTTATTGCTAATCCAAATGCTCAATAGGTGGCTTATTTTGTCGCGTTGCCTATCTTGTCACCTGCAAAGAGTACAACAGAATCTGTAGCATCAACCAAGAGTATAAAACAGGAAAAATACTAATACAGATGCAATTCAAAGAAGATAATAAATTATCAGTATTAGGCGAAAAAAATAGCTACAATAACAGAAGCTTGTAGAACTCACAATAAAACTTTTAGAACTCACAACCAAATTTCTACGCAAAAGTAAAAGTACCTAAACATATAGTAAAGCTATTCATAATTTATTGCACTTTGCTCTCATGGCGACATGGTTTTATAGTAACATATTATGCTTTTTACAAATTAGACGTGTAAAGAACATAATGTAAAAGTATTGAAAGATGAAACGATTCATAAATCGCATGTGAACACCAGAAGAAAGCAAATCAACAATCCATAACAATGATACGTTGTAGTAACCAATTACTACAAAGTGTTAGCAACTCAAGATAAGTCCTAATGGAAATCTTAAACCGTAATTAAAGATTAATCCAATTCATATTGTCTCACAATCGTTCAAAGAAAAATAAACACATCTAAAACCTTAATCAAGAGACCGATGAGAATTCAATATCACATTACCCAACAACTGTCACACTCACCTTCGAGCACTGTATAGATCACAAATCAAAATCACATTACCCAACAACTTCACACTAACCGCCGAGCACCGTCTACGACTGATGACAACCGTTAATAACAGAATGTGCAACCATCTTCTTGTTGTCTTTGTCCATTTAAAGACACATATTAGAAACTTAGAGTACTCACCAATTAAAGAACAAAACAAAACTTTCAACAAAATGTTGTGGACAATTTTAAGGCATGTATATAAAAAGGCTATAATCAAAATGTCACTATGCAAACTCCATTACCGGCTAAATTTCAGGTCATACTATATTGATAACAGGCTAGGATTGTAAAATTAGACCTAATAGGGAAAAAGGATATAACACCTACAGGTTAAAACTTAAAAGTCAAACAGCGAATACATGAAAATCAAACAAAATATACTCATGTTTACAACTTCCTAAATTGTTTTTATTCACTAAAAAACATACCATACTTTTTAGATTCGATATTAGTTAGCAATCATAATTTAAAATGTATTCAGTTATTTACCATAAAAAAGACTAAGAAAATAAGATAACAGAATGTCAGTTGTTCAACCCGGTTGAAGCAACCCATTTTAAAGGGAAAATGACCAAAATAGCCCGTTGACCGGGCGTTTTGCACAAATAGCCCTCTCCACCGTCTTTGGAGAGAGGGGTCACGGTTCCCAACATGCCTGAACCGTCTTCCAAGGGGCTTCCCATTTCAGCCAACCGTCTCCCGCCACGTGTCGTTGTTGATCCCGAGACAGACCTTTCTCTCTCCTGAACCCTCTTTTCTTTCTCTCTCCTCCTGAACCGTCTTTCTCTCTCCTCCTGAACCACCACCGAACCACTACCAACCTCCAAACCACCACACAGAACCACCACTACAGTCCTCCACCTCGCCGGACCACCACCTAAACCTGTCAAAGACCATCACAAAACCAACCAACATCACCATCAACCCCCACCCGAGGAACACATGAACTGGATCCACCCCCGACCTGAACCCCACTACCTCATTCGTCCCAAACACCACTCCACGACCCACAATCGGACCGATCCGTTGACCACCCTCGATAACCTTTACCACCGCTACTCAACCCGACCACTTCGAGCCTCTATGACCGTGAAACCACCACAACACCTCGTTCCTGGCATGAAATCCGCCTCGCCGCCACCGCCAAGCATGGTGGTGGCTGGCCGTCTGTAGTAGCAGCGGGAGAGAGGGGGGTTAGGGAGAGATGGTAGAGAGAGAGGGAGATCGGATGAGAGAGAGTAGAGAGAGAAAAAGGGGGTTGCGGCTGAAGAAAAATGAAGGGAAGAAGAAGCTGCCTTTTTATACTTAGGGTTAGTGTTCCGGTGAGCATGTTGTTTGTGTGTGGGTGGAGAATTATGTGAGGGTTAGGGAGAGATGGTAGAAGAAGTCTAACATTACCTTTCGTAACAATGGAAGAGAATTATGAAATGAAATGGAGTGAAGAAGGTGAGAGAAAGAAAAGACGGTTCAGGAGGAGAGAGAAAGACGGTTCAGGAGGAGAGAGAAAGAAAAGAGGGTTCAGGAGAGAGAAAGGTCTGTCTCGGGATCAACAACGACACGTGGCGGGAGACGGTTGGCTGAAATGGGAAGCCCCTTGGAAGACGGTTCAGGCATGTTGGGAACCGTGACCCCTCTCTCCAAAGACGGTGGAGAGGGCTATTTGTGCAAAACGCCCGGTCAACGGGCTATTTTGGTCATTTTCCCCATTTTAAACCTATGTGGTCCGACCCACCCAATACGCCGTACAAACACAGCTAATTATGAAATGCATACCTTGTTGCTCTCGTGTCAAATTGTACTTATAACCATTCAACTGAATTGGTGATGTTTTGGGCTTGAACCAGAAGTCACTTCAGATATCCTCATAAAAAGTCAGGTTATCACTTTTTGAAAGGCTAATCAGTCACTTTTAGTTATTTAACATCTGGTTGGAAAACTTAAGTTAGGTGATTCTATGTTTACACCTCTAAGAAGCGGTGCACACTTGCAATCGAAAGAAATTAATATCATGGGATTGAAAGGGTCAAGTACACACCTTCCCCTGAAAATTGTAATTTTATGAGGTTTTTAAACCTTACCAAAGAGAGTATTATCTCCATCTTGAATCAAGAGGAGATCGAAATGGCTGACGATCATCGTCATAATCATCATCAAGTAATCTAAAAAAGCAAACGATAAATAAATAAATTTTAGTTGTCAACAGTACTTATAATTTAAGGAAGTCAGCACTGTCCATATAAATTAGTCATGGGTTAAGTTGATATTTTTCCAGAATGTGAAAAAACATACTTAACCTGGAAATAAGTTTCACAAATAAGGAAAAAAAAACCTCAGACATTCAATTTACGTTTAGACGTGAAGTAAAAAAATTGTTACTTGCAAAGAACTCATATCTAAATCTATCATATTTTAACTAAAACAATCATGAACACTAAAGTTGCAAAGTTTTTGCAAACCCAAACACCCATTAATGTAGTTTCGCATTCATTCACTATTGTGTAGTAAATAGACCGCTTACAGGATTCGAACCCGAGCGGCACACCTGACACAACAACACTCAGACCAACTGTACCACATCGTTTTTGCTTAACATTATCAAACACATAAGTATTTGAAGACTTTTCTAAATAAGACTTGGCATTGTTCCAACATACATATAAACAGCAGTCTAATTTGTTCAAATAGTGATGTGGTGCATCAGACCGCATTGTTTGCGCTTTACGGAATCGCGGTGCATCAACTGCAATGATGCATTTTCATCACTGCATCATGTGCATCGTGCATTACACACGCCTTTTAAAACCTTCTTTTGTAGATGGTTGATACGTTACTACTTAATAACAAAAACTATACTATTACAATGATAAAATAATCTTTTTATATGGTGATTTAGGAGGTTTTATCTATACTTATCTATATTATCTTATTAAGGAGGAGTGATGGTCAAGATTGTAATTTTGTCAAGCATCCAACTATTAAAGCAATATGTACAATTGAATTATGCTTATATAATGAGGGTATAATTGGAACTTTATGGACATTTAAGACACTTAGAAGGATAGAATGGTAAATTTAGCATAATCCATTACCTCACATCCTAAAATCTTATCCCAATTCTACCCTCATGTCCAACTTTTAGAACACAAAATACAACCCATGATACATCTTAAATGTGAGACCTTTCAACCCCTTATAATCATCAACCTCTCATAATCATCAATTTTTCATCATCATTATCATCAATTCATTAGTAACTCCTTCCCCCTTATATATTTATATATCATCTATGTGGAGTCAACAACAACAAGAATCACCACATAAAGCACCAAACCTAATTCTTTGGTTTCTCGCCTCAAAACCCTTCTATCATCACAGGTTCCTTACCGTATCGTTCATTTTATTTATCATTTTTTTTTTTGTCACTATGGCATTTCATTAAAGCTTGGTATGCAAACATTATTTCCTATCCGTATATTTCATTTTATTTATTGTTTTCTTTTTTTTTTCTCTATGGCATTTTATTAAAGCTTGATACGCAAATATTATTTCCACTGAAGCTTGATACGTAAGCATTGTGATGTTAATTAGTATTTTTTTTAAGAATCTTGATTTAGTTGGTCAAATAGTTTTTTTAACCATAAAACTGTGTTAATGGAAAAAAAATGAGTTCGTGGATTTATCGTGATTGATGATAATTGACATGTGGGATTAATAGTCTCTAAATGGCAAAAGATGGATTCGAGATCACCGGGGATAACGCGAAAGGTCTCATCATCTCCTTAAACTCTTATAAAGATTTTCTAAAGCAGAGGTGATTTTTGTTTTAAGTATCAATTTTTATGCGTATCAAGCATTTTGCTACCTGTTGTTTATAAGACTCAACACGTGTTATCTCTTTATGTTTTTATTCCCTTTATTTTGATTCTTGACTCTTTAGTACTTTCTATCATCATGAGTTCTATGTTTTCTTTTGCAAATATCTATATCTATATCTATATCTATATCTATATCTATATCTATATCTATCTATACTGTATTATAAAGCATTTGAGAAGGATTCCAACCAAATTTAAGTAAATACTACATATTATGCTTATGGTACATCAACTTAATGAAGTTAGTAAGAGGGCAAAATTGTCTTTCCATATAAATATTAAATTGAATAATGAATAATTATTTTATATACATTATGATCACATTCATTTTGCATTACTTGAAATTAAGATTATTGAATTGCTTTAATTCTTTTCATTGCTTTGTAACCGTAGAAGCCTGAGAGTTGTATGATTATTGAAACAAATTAAAATAAAAAAATATCAAGTTTTGAGAATACAAAAAAAACATTAATAAATATTAAGATCAAATGTAGTATTTACATTAAACAGTAAGTTCTAAGAATATATAAAAAAAACCATTAATCTATATAATCTAAGGTAGTTACATTCTTTCTAAATTATTAAAAAGAGTTGTGTGTTATCTAGGTAGAGTTCAAGATTATCCTTAGGGATTCTAGCGCTCATTATTTATCCCAACCAGACAAGTGTGTGGGATGAAAATTTCTATGCTTGTACCTACCACTTGTTCCTAAATCTTCGCTTGGAGTAAAGATTATCACTAACCTTGAGTAAATGAGGCATTTTTTGCTACCGCTAAAAGGATTTAGTTTATATAATTAATATTTCTTTGTTATAAACATATATATTATGGTTACTATACATATTCTAACTCTCATATACCATTAAGTTTGTATATTAATGTTATGATTCAATAAATAGAGGCTTATTGTATTTGGTATAACTCATTGATTTAAAAAATAGTATAAAGAGTTGTGATATAATTAATCTTTCTTTGTAATAAACATATTTATTATGGTGACTATTTATATTCTAACTCCCATATACCATTAAGTTTGTATTAATGTTGTATCTCTATAAATATAGGTTTATTGTATTTGGTATAACTCATTGATAAAGAGCTCTCTCATTTTTCATCTTATCTTTCTCTTTATAATCTTTGTTCTTATGTTTACATACCTTGTATAGTGGTTGCTAGGAATAACCATTGAGAATACATGAAATGGTAGCATGTTGCGATAAACTTTAACAACTCATGTTCCTCATTGAGATATAGCTTAAACGAGAAACACACAGGACGTGAAGCAGAGTGTATTACAAGGGAAATTGTGGACAACAATGGAAAATTCGTGCATCATGACACATGTCAATGACTTAACACAAATAAAAGCACTCTCCTATTGTAATATGATTAAGCTCGTTGTTTGTTTGATTTCGCATGTATGTTGGTGACAATGGACTCTAGCATCTAGGACAGTTTGTGGTAGTTTGATGTTGTAATTTGAATCTATAATCTAATTCACATCCATTCGAACTAGAACGTCACAACACGGATGGCTTCCATGTTATTGTTACAAAACCAAATGCATTAACTTTCCTTGTATTCATTACATTTATTACGCGTAAAAGTTACTATAATTTCCTACATACGCTATCTTCCTTGTGTCATGTACAGAGAACAAAACAAAAGCAAGACTAATTATATTGAAGTGAACATGTTATTAGGTTAACAAAACAACAATAATAAATACACGACAATACTAACTCTATGTAAATGCTATACACATTGCGTAGATTACCAAATAAAATTAATATTATATTTATATAAAGAAATGCTTAGAAAGTCCACAAGTTTTACTGTATATAATATTAATATATCTTATTAACGTAGTTTAAAGCAACTATAACCCTCTAATTACTCTACATTTTTTCATAAATTGTTAACTCTTACAGCTTATAACTGTTTGATAATCTTCATCCTTTTTTTTACAACTCATAAACTAAAATACTTGGTTAGATATATTATGATAAGCATATGTAGTGGTTGCATTGTAGGTGATGGCCCAAGAGGTAACCCAACCCACATTGGGTCAACATACGACATGAGTGGGACAATTCAAACATCGACCTGGATCTCAGGTAAACATAAACAGGCATTCAACCAAATTGGCTCAACTTCTTCGTTAAACAAAAATGCAGATATCGAAGTTCATTATTTATTTTTGACATAATTATTAACTTATGTTTGAAACAAAACATTAATGGAGATTAAAAGGTGGGTATTGGTTTCCTATGAAAGAGTCCGTTGGCATAAGCCGTACAAGAGTTAATAAATTGTGTAATATACATACATGGTCCTTTGGTTAATTAAGAAAAAATTTAATTTTAGCCTTTTGGCAAGAATAATTTATATGTTTGACCCTCATGATAAATTAGTTGCAATGTCTAACCAAATCAAGTTAAGCAAGCCAACTCGATTTTAGATCAAGCCGAGCTCGAGTTTAAGATTCCAGCTTGATTTTAAATTAGAGTCAACCCAAGCCAACTCGGTAGGAAGTGCAAGTCAAGCTCGAGCTAGCCTTAGCTCGACTCAACCTTTAAGTGTTGTGTTCTCGCCGCATCGCGCGGGCACCCCACTATACTATATAATGCATCCTAGATGGACAAGAAGGTAATTTCACAAATATTTTAAGATGGCATATCAAGAGACTCTTCACAAAAGTGTAATCTTTGGTCATTTTTTTTCCATTTATGCCCTTATGTACAATATGTAATGCCCATTGTATATGTGT
Organism: Ambrosia trifida; assembly: GCA_028751855.1. Classification (NCBI taxonomy): domain Eukaryota; kingdom Viridiplantae; phylum Streptophyta; class Magnoliopsida; order Asterales; family Asteraceae; genus Ambrosia; species Ambrosia trifida. Next base: position 81,158,869 of record CM054130.1, read on the forward strand.
ATAATGCACACTTTTTATCCCTCTCCAAATGTAACCCCTCACAAAGTTCATTAAAACACAATATTAAACCCTTCATAACTTTCACAATTTATAATAGCAATGTAACTCCCCTTGAATTAACAATTCATTGAGTCGATTGAATACCCACAAAAGTTACAATTGAAACTCTACATTTATACTCCTCAATGATGTTGTTTTTTCATTCTTTATCATTTCTTTTCAAAAACCCTAAATGCGCTCCATCGTCTCTCACAATTGCTCAGGTCTGTGTTATTTTGTTTTTCATGCTTGTAAAAAAAATTGTTATTACATTGCAGTTTTTTAATATAGTCGCTTTATAATGATTATCAATCACCTTATTTCCATTCAAGGGCGAAACTTATGTAGGGCCGGAGGTACCCTGGCCTCACCGATTTTTTGCTCAGTAAAGTAAATTTCCCTATTTTATTATGACAATTTTGTATATATTGAGTCCAGCCCTACAGATTTTAAAACAAAATGGGTCTTATGACTTTGAGCCCTGGCCCTCTAAATATTCAAGCTTCGCCAGTATAAATCCATTGTGTGGTATGATCATGAATAATGTTCAAATTAGAATATTAAATACATATAATCAAAATAGTATTTACGGCCTAGATTATGAATTTACAAATGTTTGGTAATGTAGTGGTTATTAGAGGTGCACAAAAAACTAGATCCGGAATTGGAATCCAAAAAAAAACCCGGAATCGGGTATTAAAAAAACTGGAACCGGATATATCCGGAACCGTATCCGACCCTACCCGTTGGGTACGCATAGGGTATACATTTCTATGTAAAAAAACCGGACCCGGAACCGGACCCGATTTATACCCCGTTGTACCCAGTTTTTTAAATACCCGGAACCGGTTGTACCCAAAACCGGGTTTTTCGAATACCCGGCACCAGGTTTTTCGAATACCCGAAACCGGGTTTTTTGAATACTCAAAAAGTATGTGTCAAGCGACGGGACTATTTGGCATTTTGATGTTGAGGCGGAACCGGGTATTAAAAAAACCAGAACCGGGTTTTTCGAACACTCAAAAAGTATACTCAAAGACATCTACAACCGCGTTATAATCATCTAAATCGCACTACCCTTCGACGTGATTGTATAAAAAGAATTCAATACCCGATATACCCGGGTTTTTAAATACCCAGTGTACCCGGTTTTTTCAATACCCGATATACCCAAAACCAGTTCCATACCCGGAACCGGGTATTGAAAAAACTGGAACCGGGTATTGAAAAACCGGAACCAGTATACCGGGTATGGTTTTTATGCTAGGAACCGGAACTGGAACCGGTTCTTTCAATACCCGGTCAAAGTAATACCCGACCGTATCCGGAACCGGTTCCATACCCGAAAACGGGTATTAAAAAAACCCAATTTGTGCACCTCTAGTTAGAGGTGATCAAAAAAACCGGTTCGGGAACCGAAACCGGTAAAACTGGTCAAAACCGGTTTCACGTGAAACCGGTACTAAAAAATCTCAAACCGAACCGAACCGAAAACCGGCCTAAAACCGACGAAAAAACTGGTCAAAAGAAACCGAAACCGGTATCGCTAAAAACCGTTCGAAACCGGTAAAAAACCGAAACCGAACCGAAACCGGTTTAAGAAAAATACATACATTTTTTGCCATAAACACAAACAAAACTTTGTTTTCTTTTTTTTTTTTTTGTATTAATATTCAATTTTCTACTTTAAAAAACCTTAAAAGTTATTAAAAGTTAAATCTTATGTAATTTATACGATTTTAAAAAGTGCGCGAAAAAACCGATTAAGAACCGAACCGAAACAAACCGAAATCGAAACCGAACCGAAACCGGTCTCTGAAACCGGTCTTACGAATCGACAAAACCGGTCCAAAACCTAACCGGTTTGGAACCGAAACCGGTTCGGCCAGGAATCGGTACTGTAGCGAACCGGTTTGGAACCGAAACCGGTTCGACAAAAAAAACCGATTTGCTCACCTCTACCTCTATTGGTTATAGATCACAAATAAAAGAAGAGACGAGAGGAAGTGTGTTGCCCCTTAGAGGTGTACAAAACCGGGCTTTTTGAATACCCGGGTTCAGTTACGTACCCGGGTTCGGGTATGACCGGGTAGGGTATAACTAGGTATTACGAAATAATCGGGTCGGGTTCGGGTAGGGTATTTTCGTGAAAAGCCATACCCTATATACCAGGTTCAGGTCGGGTTCGGGTTCGGGTTTTCAATACCCGGTTTCGGGTATACCCATTTTCGGGTACTAGATACCTATTTTCAAGTAAGCGTGTGAATTTTCGACCCGAACCTAACACGAAATTAGCGGGTTTAGGTTTAGTCTAAATGGGTTCGGGTCAACTCGAGCGAGTTGGTTATACTATATATTTTTTTTACAATATGTTTTATGTTATAAATTAAATTGGTTAGGTATTTTATACTACACTTATAACTTAAAATAGAAATTGGTATGGGATTTTATAAATAAAACATAAATGTTTTATATATATATATATATATAGATATATATATAGATATATATATTTGTGTTTTTTGTAGTAAAATTTTAATTTTAATACATTAGTTTGCGAAAATACTCTACGGGTAGGGTCGGGTTCGGGTATTAAATAACTGGGTAGGGTCGGGTTCGGGTATTAAGTAACCGGGTTTTAAAATACCCTACGGGTAGGTTCGGTATTAAATAACCGGGTTTTAAAATACCCGGGTTTTAAAATACCCGGGTTCGGGTATTTTTCGGGTTCGGGTTTGGGTTCGGGTATTTTATACACCTCTATTGCCCCTTGCGAAGTCCAAACTTCAAAGCCCAACTTCTTCCTTTGGTTCATCGTCAGCCCAATTAGGACCCAAAGTTCAATCCAATGATAGAATAGTTTATGCACTCTAAATCTTTTAAGTTTGAAAGTCACATGAGTTACCAACAAAAGTGCACAAAATCCATTTTCAATATTCTTTTAATTTTCATCACAAACCGTTTAGTTTAAGCTAAATTGCTATATGTTGTGTGGCAACTGGTCACTATTGAAGCTAGCTTGCTCCCACTGATGACCAACTCCAACTAACATCTCCTATTAATTGCGCAACCGACATATGATAATTTAGCATATTCTGTAATACCTCATCGTGGCTCAACCCCTTGAACTTTGCATCAGGTTTTGCCTCGAGGCATTGTCTAGGGTTTTGCCCGTTGGCCGCTACGCCGCCAAGTTGTTAAATTATAGAGTTAATTACATTGTTACCATATGTGGTTTTCATGAAATTTCAATATCATGTACTAAGAGGTTAGAGTAACAAGTTGAGGTATTGACTTTTTAATTTGTTATAATCTCATGTATTAAGCACTAACACCTTAAAAACTAACAATCATGACCTTCATATGCCCCAAGTGTGAGGGTATTTTTGTCCATTCACATATTAAAACTTTAAACTCTTAAATAAGAAAGTTAAAACCTCAACCCGTTTTTAATTTACTTTTCAAATTTTACTTACCTGATTATTTTATGTAAAACAACAAAAGTATTTGAAAAATCAAAAATGAAAATTTTTAAACTACTATTATTACAAAATATTTTATAATTAGTAAATAATTAAAGTTCTTATAACATGCTATCCTTGTATTTAACATTTAAGATATTTCTTTAAACATGTTTGTTATTATTTATTTATTTTTTTGCAATATATTAAAGACACAACACATCATAAGTCCCTATATAATCTAAGCGCAATCATACTAGTCACATACAAGACGATATCGATATTGTCTAGAAACAAACGTAATACTAGCATCTAGAGTTGATTAATTAAGAAATGGAACAAACTCCATTGAAGATGATGTTCTTGATCATGCTATTGATATTCGTCTCGGGTACTCTCCCTCTATGTGTTTGTAACTTGTTCCTTTGTCTTAAATCATTTGCAATACAAATTTATAAACATGATAGTTTGATTAAGCTATTGAATTTTGATTTGTAGGTATTCAAACATCTTGTGCTTTGGCTGATAAAAGATTAGTGATCCAACAACCACAATTTGTTACCAGTCAATACAACATGAACAAACGTGCAGTTCCTAGTTGGTGTACAAAGGACTCGGATTGCAAAGATACTTGTCGTGGTATAGGGATACCTTATTGTCTTAACAATCACTGTTCATGTCACAACTGAAATTTATGCTTGATATATTTCTTTTATTTTTCTTATGAATCTAAATCATTTTTTTTCCGATGAGTGTTACGTAATCTCTACTTCTAAATTACATCTAATATACCCTATGTCAGGAATCAAACCCTGATCTCTCCCCAAGTGGCATAAAGCCTCTATCACTCAGCCAAGCTAGAATCTAAATCATATAATCTCTATAATTGATGATCACTAACCCCCCCCCCCCCCCCTTAAAACCCCACCCACACCATTTAAATCATTATATTAAATAAAAATTCAATTATGATAGTTATATGAGTCTCCAAATGACTATTTTCTAAGTCTACAAATAACTAAATCTTATTTTTTAGGTAAAGGCTTCTACTTAAGTCTTCAAATGACATCAAAATCAAAATTATTTTAATTAAAATACTAAAAAAAGGAATATAACGATAATAGTTATTTTTTATGACTGATTTCTAAAAAAAGTATTTAATATGGTTTTAATTCTAATTTTTTATATTTATTTATATATTTATAATTACAGTTTAAGTTAATTTAACTATGCTAAAAGGATATTTGAAGGACAAAGTACATTTAATTGAATTGAAATATATCAATTACATAAAATATTAATAACCCAATTGAAAAAAAAAATTGTTTTAGAAATTAGCTGTAAAGTGCTGTGTGAAAGTTCATTTTTAAGACAGATTTTGACAATTGTATTTATTAACAAATTACGTTATATTATATTTAACCCATGTAATAGACGTGTTTATTCAACCTACAAAATACATTGATTTTTTATAGAAATAGGTTTTTTAATACTTATAGCATATAGCATTACATTTATTCAACACGTATAATACATGATATTTTTACCCAGTACCAACTAACTCTATAATGGAGGGTTCAACTGAGAAGAAATGTCTTGTGAGAAGAAAAATAATAAGTTTAAACCAATAGGAAATTTTCAATTAATAATTTTAGTGTAAATACATGATTACTTTATTGTAACGTACCCCTAAATTAGTTAAGTATATAAAATTCATAATTCATTTTCAAAATATATATTCTTTCAAAGCAAACCTAATATACACTGAATGATAAATTTTGATATGTGTAGGATGAATTTCTACATATGCAGGATAAACATATGATAATTCGGATATGTGGGATAAGGTTTGATACGTGATCGATGTCACTTGGTCAGTCAAAAGAATAAAAATAAGTAGTAAGCAGAAGTCGAGTGGTCTCCATAGGGAATCGGTGGAAAGTAAGTTTTTAACTAATTTAACTATTTATCTAATTTATTTCTTTGATTGTTGTGGAAAATTATAAAAATTAAAGACTTAGACTGCTAGATAAAAACAATAATATGAACAAAGTAACCTCCTCTAAATTCCGGGTTCTAGGTTTCACTCAGTTTTTAGATTATAGATTGGGAACCACATAGACATAGTTCTGGAAATAAGTTAAATAGTAATTAACACAAGTTCTTGTCATCAAACCCTATTATCTACCCAATAGCAAGCATCAAGTCAACCCTCTTTATGTTAGCCAACCCGCTACTAAGTTTTGTCATCAACCGAACAAGTTGTAAAGAAAGGACTCAAAACACAAATCAATTATTTAATTAACTAATGCATCAATCATGTTTTAAGAGTTTGCCATCACACAAAAACATAATTCAATACTAAAAATAAACATAAAAGTGCAAAACACAAATCAATCTAGCCTTGCATCGTTGTCATCTCGTTGTTGTGAATCCTCTTGATTTGTGTGCCCATAAAAACAGCAGTATTAACTTGCAAACCGTAAAAACTTTTACCTTTTTGCTGGACTCTCCAATTAATTTAAACGAGACCTATACATAATAATTTAGTCCAAAAAAAATCATTAACGTAATGGGCATTACAGAGGCATGAATAAGTGTGATAATGCCCCCAACACCATCCTCTTAGGCATTATATGGGCATTAAAAGGGAGGGACATTTCTAGTATAATGCCCAAATATGATAAAAAAAATATGGAAACTAATAATTAAAATGACATTAAATTGCTTTAACCATTACACATTTTTTTGAGGGGCCTTATAATAATAATGTGTCAGAAAATGCCCCCTAAAGAGCATGAACCATTATGGTCTAACTCAATTACATTGAACTTTACTAAACTTACTATATATTAATTTATTTAATGTATATATCTCATATATAATTATTTCTTAAACTAGTATTAGGTAGCTTTAATCTTGGTTACAAATTATGGACGTTTATTTCTTTCTTTAATTTTATCGTCTTAGCACATGAACACTTGTCAAACACAAGTATACAAATAAATAACTAAAACTAAATAAAAAGACATAATAAAAGACACAATGATATAAACATTAATATTTTACAGAGGGATTTCACCAACACATCAATATGTGTATATAACAAATTTTGATATGTCTTAAGATAGAGTGTTTATTACTAATTAATTAACATAAAATAATTAAGTTGAGAAGAGTTAAAATATTTAATGTTTTTACTATATTCTCTTATTTTTTGCTTCGCACATTAAAATTCTTTTTAAATAATCATTCAATATATATATATATATATATATATATATATATATATATATATATATATGGTAGGGTTCAAATAGAAACCACATCTTAAGTAGGAACCATAGGAACCACTTTATAGCCATTGATCTCTAATGGCACGATTGTAAATAATTAGAAAATTAATTAATTGTTTATTTTAATGTAAGGATATTATGGACTTTTGGTCTTCCACAAAATTAGGTAGGTTATCATTACACATAATTTAAATTAATTACACCATAAATACCTCCTAAAAACTCTCTCCTTCTATATTTACTGATTTAGGGATAAATATTAAAAAAATTGGATTCTACAAAACGTAATTATCACGTCAAAAAAATAAGACGTTTTATTATTATCAAATGCCTATACACTAGTGTATATTATACGTTGGTGTATATTACGTAAAGAGAATGAGAGAAATAATGGTAAACAAAGCCAAATGCCTATACATAAGTGTATATAATGGTAAATTTTTATTTAGCTATATACTTGTTGTAAGTTGAAGTGTACATTGGTGTATATCAGTTTTTTTTGTTCATTCATCATCATCATCAACACATATATACAATGGTGTACATCAGTTTCTTTTTTGTTTTTTTCATTTATCATCATCATCGTTGACACAGATATACATTGATGTATATCAGCTTTTTCTTTCATTCAACATCATCAACACCAACACAAATATACATTGGTGTATATCAGTTTTTTTTGTTCATTAATAAGAGTCTACAAACAATTCATTCATCATCAACACATATATACATTGGTGTATATCAGTTTTTTTTGTTCATTCATAAGAGTCTACAAACAGTTCATTCATCATCATCATCAACACATATATACATTGGTGTATATCAGTTTTTTTTTGTTCATTCATAAGAGTCTATAAACAGTTCATTCATCATCATCATCATCAACACATATATACAATGGTGTACATCAGTTTCTTTTTTGTTTTTTTCATTTATCATCATCATCGTTGACACATATATACATTGATGTATATAAGTTTTTTCTTTCATTCAATATCATCAACACGGATATACATTGGTGTATATTCATTTTTTTGTTCATTCATAAGAGTCTACAAACAGTTCATTCATCATCATCATCAACACATATATACATTGGTGTATATTAGTTTTTTTAAACCACATGCAGCTTATGTGCTTTAGTTGGGCCGATATTCACTGTTCGACATATGGTTAACATCATCTGGTACAATTGGCGTCCAATATCTCGTCCCACTGGGAGATTCATATACGTTACTGGCAACGTATGCTACAATATAGAAAATATAAATTAAGAAAAACCATTACAATATACAAGAATGCAAAGTATAAGACTTATGTACTAGTGTACGTAGTTTTATTGTATATGGTGCACCTGTGTATATCCACATAAACCCATAGTACGTAGTTTTACCAACTATGGTACACGTGTGTATATTTATTCTCACAGTTAGAAGATTATATTAGCGTACAAGTCATTGCAGTACTATTATACACAAATGTATATTCATTACCAAATTTAATACATTAGAATACCGTATAATCATTAAAGTACTCTTATACACCTGTGTATATTAATTACAACAATGTAACTTTTTTGTACTATGCAGCGAATAAACTATTACAATACACCTGTGTATACACAAATTATCACTATGGAAATATTTGGCCTACTGTACCTTAAAACAACACTTTAGTATAATTGTCGTTCTTCATTGAAACGCAAAAAATAAACAAAATATGATCAAAATATTCTAAAAAAATCCTTACATGTAATCGAATAATGATATTTACATACATACCTTGATTTTCAACACTATTTAGAAAAAAAGGTTGAGCGGGTGTTTCATGATCTTCATTCAATTGAGATTGCTATTCAATGTTTTCGTGTATCGAACTATTGTCCATGACTAGATGATGAAGAGTCATATGATGTATGTTTCCTTCAAATAAAAAATTCTTAATTCGATGTTGAATGCCTGGAATTCGAAAACTGTTTAACTCGAATATGGAGATTGCGATTATTGTTGCCTGATGAATTGTTGATTATATGCATTGATCGTGTGTTATTTTATATAAATTGAATTAGAGATAATGTGATGAGTGATTTAAGGAAAGAATGTAACTGCCATGATTAACAATGAAAATAATAAATAAAAAGATAATTATCTAAATGTATATTTACTCTTATACCCTTTAGATTAAAATCAAAGATAGAAGGCTAGGCTTGGTTCCTATGGTTCCTAACTATAGTAGTGGTTCCTAATTGATCTCAATCCTATATACATACATATATATATATATATATATATATATAAGGATCAAATGAGAAGAATCTTGACGTGAGAATAAAAAGAACAAATGACATAATGATAAACATTAAATATGTTAACTCCCTTTAAATTAATTATTATCTGTTTAATTAATTAGTTATTAACAATTTATCATACATATTATCAAAATTTGTCCTACACTATCCAAATTCATCCTACATATATAAAAAAAATATCATATGTTTATCCTAAACATATCAAGATTATCAGACGTTTATCCTACACATATAAAAGTTTATCATACGCATATCCTACACATATCACAATCCATCCTACAGATATCCATATTTAGCCTACACATATCGATATTCATCCTACACATTGACATTCACGATTCATTTATCTTAGATATCTCGAAACTAAACCTACATATATTGAAGCTTATCCTATATACATCCTACATCTACCTATATAATAAATGAATACATCTCGGGTCGAATGGAGACTTTAGAGAGGGCCTCTAGGATCCAAGTATTATATGGAGCTCCACCAACTTATCTATAAAAGCCTTTTTTTTTTCTTCATTCTACATTCAATCTTCATTCTTTCTTGACAAGTCTTCCAATTTTCATTCTCCATTCTTCCATTCAAGGTAATATTCCATTCTTTCTTGACAAGTCTTCCAATTTTATTCAAGATAATATGCATCATTTTTTTCTCAATCTTCATTTTTTTCTTTTGCTTTTCATTTTGATACCCAATATTCTACTCCTCACTGTATGTTTATGTTCATACAGTTCATTTAGTTATTATTTTTTTTTTTTATCAATTTTCATTCTCCATTCTTCAAATCATTTGATCGGATATATGCAGTTATGTAATGTAATCGTATTTTTTATATTTCTGATTCTTGGTTTATTCATTTTTATATTTGATTTATGCATGTATATCATCGATTTAAGAAGTTAAATCATCCTAAATATATTGAATCGGATTTATGTATGTATATCATCGGTTTAAGCATTTATATAATTCTAAATATATTGAATCGATGAATCCTGGTTTATGCAGTTTTATGTATCTTTGGAACAGGTTTATGCAGTTTTACTTTTGATTTGAACAGGTATATGATCGATTTAAACTCTTATATCATCCTAGATAGATTGTAAATGATATATTTAAATCGTGCAGTTATGTCATCCTATCTTTTGTGTTTGATCTCTGATTTGTTTATTTCGATCTATGCAGTTATGTCATCGTTATTTTTATTTCTGATTTCTGATTTATGCAGTTTTATTTTTTATTTATGCAGGTATATCATCGATTTAAGCAGTTGCATCATCCTAAATATATTGAACCGGAATTAGTCATTGTATAAGGAAGTGTTGTCAAATTCTGTAAGTACCAACCGATATTATATCAAATGCAAACATACATTCTGTAATATATAACAATAGATAGAGAAACTATATTATATGATTTGTTGTATTACATATACTTTAGTATTTAATGGTTTTGTGGTAATTTTGATTTTGTCATCAAGATAGATTGTTATTTATTTACTTTAATTTATATGTTGACCGAAATTATTGACGTTTATTATTATCTATTAACAATTTACCGAATTTATATTTACATCCTAATGATTGTTATTTAATGTTATTTTGACTAAATATTTAAATTAATTTATATGTTGACCGAAATTAATGACATTTATTATTATATTTTAACAATTTACCGAATTTATATTAACATCATAATGATTGTTATTAACTTGAACGTCAATTTACCAAATACTAAATTTGTGACAAATGTGTTTTTGAATTCAAATTACAATATTTTTATTTATCCAGAAAAAAATATTTATATTTCCAGAATTTGTGAGTTTTTCTCCTAAATCCTAAATTAACACCAATCGTTAATTTACAATATTTACAATATTAGTATGTTAATATAAATTATAACACGTTAATTTACAGTGTAAATTATTTATTAGTGATACTTTTAATAAAACTATTCTCTTAAATCAGAAATTACAAACATTTATTATTATCTTTTAACAATATACCGAATTTAGATTAAAATCATAATGATTGTTATTTAATGTTATTTTGACTTAATAAATAATTTCATTGTGTCAAAAATGTTTAAATTCCTACTAAATTTAAACTTGAAAGTCAAAAATGATGATTTTTTCTACTAACATTAAACTTGAACTTTAATTTACCAAATACTAAATAATAATAGTTGACTCATTTTAATGTCATTTAATCTGGAACTTGAATATTAATAATTGTTATTTATTTACTTTAATTTACATGTTGACCGAATTTATTGACGTTGATTAATATCTATTAACAATTTTCCGAATTTATATTAATATCCTAATGATTGTTATTTAATGTTATTTTGACTAAATATTTAAATTAATTTATATATTGACTGAAGTTAATGACCTTTACTATTATCTTTTAACAATTAACGAATTTATATTAACATTCTAATGATTGTTATTAACTTGAATGTCAATTTACCAAATACTAAATTTGTGACAAATGTGTTTTTGAATGCAAATTACAATATTTTTATTTAAATCCAAAAAAAAATTATTTATATTTCCAGAATTTGTGAGTTTTCTCCTCAATCCTAAATGAACACCAATCGTTAAATTACAATATTTACAATATTAGTATGTTAATATAAATTATAACATGTTAATTTACAGTGTATATTATTTAGAAGTGATACTTTTAATAAAACTAATCTCCTAAATCAGAAATTACTAACATTTATTATTATCTTTTAACAATTTACCAATTTAGATTAAAAATCATAATGATTGTTATTTAATGTTATTTTGACTTAATAAATAATTTAATTGTGTCAAAAATGTTTAAATTCCTACTAAATTTAAACTTGAAAGTCAAAAATGATGATTTTTCCTACTAACATTAAACTTGAATGTCAATTTACCAAATACTAAATAATAATAGTTGACTCATATTAATGTCATTTAATCTGGAATTTGAATATTAATAATTGTTATTTATTTACTTTAATTTATATGTTGACCGAATTTATTGACGTTTATTAATATCTATTAACAATTTACCGAATTTATATTAACATCCTAATTATTGTTATTTAATGCTATTTTGCGTAAATATTTAAATTAATTTATAGGTTGACCGAAGTTATTGACATTTATTATTATCTTTTAATAATTTACCGAATTTATATTAACATCCTAATGATTGTTATTAACTTGAATGTCAATTTACCAAATACGAAATTTGTGACAAATGTGTTTTTGAATGCAAATTACAATATTTTTATTTAAATCCAGAAAAAATTATTTATATTTCTAGAATTTGTGAGTTTTTGTCTTAAATCCTAAAGCAACACCAATCGTTAGATTGAAATATTTACAATATTAGTATGTTAATATAAATTATAACACGTTAATTTACAGTGTAAATTATTTAGAAGTGATACTTTTAATAAAACTATTCTCCTAAATCAGAAATTACTGACATTTATTATTATCTTTTAACAATTTGCCAAATTTAAATTTAAATCATAATGATTGTTATTTAATGTTATTTTGACTTAATAAATAATGTCACTTTGTCAAAAATGTTGATTTTTCCTACTAACATTAAACTTGAACGTCAATTTACCAAATACTAAATAATAATAGTTGACTCATGTTAATGTCATTTAATCTGGAATTTGAATATTAATAATTGTTATTTATTACTTTAATTTATATGTTGACCGAATTTATTGACGTTTATTATTATCTATTAACAATTTACTGAATTTATATTAACATCCTAATCATTCTTATTTAATGTTATTTTGACTAAATATTTAAATTAATTTATATGTTGACCGAAGTTAATGACATTTATTATTGTCTTTTAACAATTTACCGAATTTATATTAACATCCTATGATTGTTATTAACTTGATCGTCAATTTACCAAATACTAAATTTGTGATAATTGTGTTTTTGAATGCAAACTACAATATTTTTATTTAAATCCAGGAAAAATTATTTATATTTCCAGAATTTGTGAGTTTTCTCCTAAATCCTAAATCAACACCAATTGTTAAATTACAATATTTACAATATCAGTCTGCTAATATAAATTATAACACGTTAATTTACAGTGTATATTATTTAGAAGTGATACTTTTAATAAAACTATTCTCCTAAATCAGAAATTACTAACATTTATTATTATCTTTTAACAATTTACCGAATTTAGATTAAAATCATAATGATTTTTATTTAATGTTATTTTGACTTAATAAATAATTTTATTGTGTTAAAAATGTTTAAATTCATACTAAATTTAAACTTGAAAGTAAAAAATGTTGATTTTTCCTACTAACATTAAACTTGAACGTTAATTTACCAAATACTAAATAATAATAGTTGACTCATGTTAATGTCATTTAATTAATCTGGAATTTGAATATTAATAATTGTTATTTATTTACTTTAATTTATTTGATGACCAAATTTATTGACGTTTATTAATATCTATTAACAATTTTTTGAATTTATATAATATTCTAATGATTGTTATTTAATGTTATTTTGACTAAATATTTAAATTAATTTATATATTGACCGAAGTTAATGATATTTATTATTACCTTTTAACAATTAACGAATTTATATTAACATTCTAATGATTGTTATTAACTTGAATGTCAATTTACCAAATACTAAATTTGTGACAAATGTGTTTTTGAATGCAAATTACAATATTTTTATTTAAATCCAGAATAAATTATTTATATTTCCAGAATTTCTGAGTTTTTGTCCTAAATCCTAAATCAACACCAATCATTAGATTACAATATTTACAATATTAGTATGTTAATATAAATTATAAGACGTTAATTTACAATGTAAATTATTTAGAAGTGATACTTTTAATAAAACTATTCTCCTAAATCTGAAATTAATGACATTTTTATTATCTTTTACCAATTTACCGAATTTAGATTAAAATCATAATAATTGTTATTTAATGTTATTTTGACTTAATAAATAATGTCAATGTATCAAAAATGTTGATTTTTCCTAATAACATTAAACTTGAACGTCAATTTACCAAATACTAAATAATAATAGTTGACTCATGTTAATGTCATTTAATCTGGAATTTGAATATTAATAATTGTTATTTATTTACTTTAATATATATGTTGACCGAATTTATTGACGTTTATTATTATCTATTAACAATTTACCGAATTTATATTAACATCCTAATGATTGTTATTTAATGTTATTTTGACTAAATATTTAAATTAATTTATATATTGACCGAAGTTAATGACATTTATTATTGTCTTTTAACAATTTACCGAATTTATATTAACATCCTAATGATTGTTATTAACTTGAATGTCAAATTACCAAATACTAAATTTGTGATAATTGTGTTTTTGAATGCAAATTACAATATTCTTATTTAAATCCAGAAAAAATTATTTATATTTCCAGAATTTGTGAGTTTTCTCCTAAATCAAAAATCAACACCAATCGTTAAATTACAATATTTACAATATTAGTATGTTAATATAAATTATAACACGTTAATTTACAGTGTATATTATTTAGAAGTGATACTTTTAATAAAACTATTCTCCTAAATCAGAAATTACTAACATTTATTATTATCTTTTAACAATTTACCGAATTTAGATTAAAATCATAACGATTGTTATTTAATGTTATTTTGAATTAATAAATAATTTCATTGTGTCCAAAATGTTTAAATTCCTACTAAATTTAAATTTGAAAGTAAAATAATGTTGATTTTTTCCTACTAACATTAAACTTGAACGTCAATTTACCAAATTTAAACTTGAAAGTCAAAAATGTTGATTTATATATCTGTTATTGGGTAACATTAAACTTTTTTATGATAATTTACAATCAACCAAAACTCATACGAATTGTATTACATAACTTTCAATAAATAAAATTTGTATATTTCTGATTGAATAAATAAAATTTCAATAAATAAAATTTGCACACTACAATCTTTATAGATTTTTTTCATTTGACATGGACATGTACCGCGTGTATACGCGGGGCTCTAACCTAGTTTGCTATATAAGGATATATTTTGAAAAGGAGTTATGAGTTTCATTTATTAAGCTAGTTAAAGGGGGTTACAAACTATTAATACAAGTATAAATTTGTGCATTTTTATTGGTTTAAAGTTGTTCTTTTTCTTCTCACATGAATTTTTCTTCTCATTTGAACCCTCCAATCACACATTTATTATTGAATAAAATAAGTGTATATAGAGATGGGATCATTTGAGAACTCCTTTAAGTTGTGATAACCATGAGAACTCACTTTATAACCACACGCTTATTTTATTCAATAATGAATGCGTGATTGAAATTTAAACTATAATAAAATATTAATTTAGTTACATAGGGGTAAGATTTCTTTACACCGGTGTAAAACGTCATAAATAATTTTTTTTTTCATTTTTTACTTCTGGGTTTAGGCGTTTTTACACCTGCGTGCACAAAAAAAAAATTAAATTCACATTTTACGTCGAGTTCTCGCAACTCAAAGGAGTTCTCATATGATCCCAATCCTATATATATATACATAGGGTGAGGTACTGAGGTTCCTGTACAAAGGTCATATTTAATGAGAAGTGTAAGAGTGATTATAAATTGATATGTAGTCATCATTTTTTGGACTTAGTTATTATGTTTTTGATTGTTTTGCCTAGTTAAATACCAAACATAACAATTAAAAATCCAAAGCAATGTATTCTAGGCTTAAAACTTAAAACGCCATGTCAAGAGTATTAAGTAGTGTTATAGCTGTATTTTAAATTTCAGGACTATAATACATTGCATTGTGTTTTAAATTGTTGTGTAGGGTGTTTTTCAAGCCAAAACAACCCAAAACATCATTCCTTAATCCAAAACATGCTACCTATATGTCAATTTTTAATTCTTCTCACACTTGCCACAAAATATGCCTTTGTAAACGAACATATATATATTTATATATATATAGGGTAGGGTTCATGTAGGAAAATTGATTTGTGTGAGAAGTGTTAGAAGGATTAAAAATTGATATGTGTGCATCATTTTTTGGACGTATTCATGATGTTTTGGATTTTTTTTGCTTAGAAAAACACCAAACATAACTTTTAATAACCAAAAACAATGTATTTTAGGCGTAAAACTTAAAACACTATGTCGAGAACATTTAAGCATAGTGTTTTAAGTAATTATTAGGGTGTTTTTTCTCTAATTTAAATTTAATGACTATACTACATTGGATTGTGTTTTAACTTTTTGTATATTGTTGTGTTAAGTGTTTTTCAAACCAAAACATCATTACAAAATCAAAAAAATATGATGGCTACATGTCAATTCTTAATCCTTCTCACACTTCTTACACAAACCAACTTTCCTACAGGATCCTCTCTCTCTCTCTATATATATATATATAGAGGATGGATATCTTGATAACACTAAATATCGCAAGAACCGCGAGAACAAATGAAAAAATTAATCAAAATCATTTTTAATACAAAACTCATTATAATTAAAATACAACTTTAAAAACGAATTTTTCTTTATAATAATTTATATTTTCTTGCAAAAACATTCTAAAATAAACTTTTTACACATGTGTAAAAACAATTTATTTTCGTATACGTTTAAATTTTTACGCATAAATTGTGTGAGGTTCAATGGGGAACCTAAAAAAGAAATTTGAATTTTTTTTTTAAAAAAAAATTAGGTTTCCCATCGAACCTATCATATAAAAGGATGCAAACTTCTTTTAATATGTTAAATTTTTGAAAGTTGAAATATGCAACTTTACAATTAATAATTTTTTAGGTATGATGACATATTAGGGGGCAGGGTGCTTCACTGAAACATTTTCAACTTCATTGATTTAAACCAATCACACATTGCTACATCACTTCACTGATTCACTCCACTAAAATCATTTTTTGAAGGCATCACTCCACTGATTCTTTACTCAAGAATCAATTATTTTCATAAATAATAATAATAATAATAATATTATTATTATTATTATTATTATTATTATTATTATTATTATTATTATTATTATTATTATAGTATAAGATGGTTGTGCATTGTGGGCTTGTACTGTGAGCTTAAGATGTTATTTATGCAATTTTGGTTTGTACATAATGCTTTGTATGTGTTTTACATGTCTTCATAGGGTTACTAAAGTGTGAAAGTTGGTCATCGATCTTTCTGGACCCTGCTTTACTCTTCTCTCTCTCTCTCTCTCTCTCTCTCTCTCTCTCTCTCTCTCTTTACATATTAACCATCATCATAGTTCATACCACCACCATCAAAGTTCATCTCCGCCGCCCAGAACCACCGTCTTCCCCGACGACGTAAGTTGTTTATTTTTCATTCGATGATTGTGACAAACCAGTCACCGGTGGAGGTTACAGCCGGTGACAGTGTTGGGACTAGGTTGCTGACGTGGTGGTGTTGGGTGGTGGAATAATAACAGTAAGAATATTTTTTTTATGAGGAGAGAAATTCAGTGAAGCCATCCGTTAACTACAACCAGGATTTGTTCACGGGTCCACTACCAACACGATGGCGGCGGTGTTACGTGCAGGTAGTGAGGTACCCGTGACCAAATCTGGTAACGCCTCTTCCCCCCTTATATAATGTCTATTCATTTCCTTTTGTTTTTAGGTATATGAATGTTTATGTTATCATTTTTTATATATATTGTTTACAAGTATATTCATTTAGGTAAGCATAAAGAGTTTAATATAAAATATTACTAAAAAGAATATTATATTACTAGGAAGAATATTTAAGGGTTAAAATGTTTTTAATGACGCATTATGTGTGATAAGCTAATAGTAGTAAAAACAAAAATCATTGTGAAATTTTTCCAACCAAAAATTATTTGAATATTAATTGGTTTAAACCCACTAATACCACATATAGTGGTAAAGGAAACAAAGAAAGCCTCATCTATTTGGGCTAATTTGATTCACTCAAAAAAAAAAAAAAAAAAAAAAAAAAGCAAGTTCACATTTAAATGTGGCGTTAGTTTTTTCCCGCCAATTTTGAAGGATAACACTATAGGGTGATGTTTGGGCGTTTTCGGGGCATTATTGAGTGTTGGGTCTGCTGACCTGGGGAAGAACAGATGATTGGAAAGCCAAAATATACTACATATTGATCCTTAATAAAAACAACATTTACAAGTTACTTCTCCCAAAAAAAACTGTTGACTCTAACATCTGTTGTACCCTAACAACTGGTGGAACAACTGCTACTTACAAAGGTCTGATAGAGAACAACTGCTGATCAAAGGTCTGATGAAGAACAACTATTGATTAAAGTACTGAAGACTAAAGGTCTGTTGGAGCCAACAGCACTTAGGCTCCAACAGATGATTCAAGACCATCAGAGGTTATCTATCAGCTGTTTACCTTTTAGTGGTTTCCAATGTAACAGTGATTGTATCATCAGATGTTTTATGTTGTTATTCTGTTAGAGGTCATTGTCTTAGGTGACGCCAGCCTAGGTCATCAGTAGTTTAGATTGTCTATAAATAGAACAGTGCATGTACTGTTCTATTCATCACTCAAAACATTTTCTTAGACAAACTTACTGTCACACCCTCAAATTTCCACTGCGGGGTTTATACCGCGAGGCGCATGACAAACCAGGATCCCATAGCCATAAGTCACATGAACGAACTCTAAATGCCCAAACCATTTAGTTCGTTTTCAAAAACCAAGTTTAGTTAAGCTGCGGAAGCGTAAACCAAATTTAAACCTTTTTAAAAACCATGCGCAAAAAAACGCGCCCAAATTAAAACCCTATGAGAGAAAGGTAATAGCATAATATATAATTTATGTGTATGTCCAAGACCCCAAATGCAGTGAAGTGTACAGTGCTTTCTAATCCTGGCACCGGAAGCTAACTACCTGCAAAAGCATGTAAATCGTGTGTCAACATAAAGCTGGTGAGTTCACAAAGTAAAGTAATTGAGTGTGTAAATGCGCTGGTTTCCAAAACCACGTAAGTAAGTAAGTTGAGTTGGTGCCCCGCACCGTGTAACCACTAGTTCATCGCATGTCAAGGGTAGCTAACCCATTCATGATAACTAACCGAATATACCGAACTAATATGTACGTGTAGCCACATAAGTGTGCCGCATGCCTGACATCATTGTCTATCCACAATGATAAAGTTTCATTAAGTTATAGTTCACGCCCGCGCTCCCCGAGCCGGTGTGAGGTTTGTAAGACCTAATAGCGCTATCAACTAATAACCCGCTTGCCAACCCTGGCAACTCATTCGGTACGTGAGGACTTACAGATGATAGAAATGGTTTAGTTTATCAAGGACACAATTGCGAACTAGCAAAGTAACTGACCCTCACAAGGATCTATGGCATCCCAACCCGGGATGTGTAAGTAGTCCCAAACCGGACTAGAAAATGTTAAGTAAAGTGTCTCATACCTGAGACGCATGCTTTTGAGAAAAAGAGTAGTGAAACTCACCTTAGGTTGCAAGTGAATAATCCAAATTCCACAAATAGTGAAGTGCTACCGACTCCCTATTACAAATGTCACTAGGTGAGTATATGTGCATAACCAACACCATATAACTCGTTTATCCGAGACTTTTAAAAGTTCAAAATCGTGTAGTGACACCTAATGACTCTACATGCTCAAGTATGTCCTACGTATCCCGTTGGTGATCATAGTGATTATTATCAGTTTAATACATCAATTACATCTCATACAAGTTTTCACACAAGTACATGTCAATTACATACCACATAAAACTCCAAATAGTCACATAAAGACTCCGTACACAATCTGCGTTTTTAGGACAGATTGTGCGCTGTGAAAAACAATTTATTTAAAATACTTAACGAATGAATTAAAGTCCCAAATTTTTACTGAGTATTTATGGGGATTCGGTTGCAAACCCATATTTTTATTTTGTCTTAAAACTAAACATAAAAATTATGAAAATTTGTACAACACAGCTATGTCCAGAAAATTTCCTCAACAGGTCAGTTTAGTAGAAAATTCTCAAAAATTGTGTATTCATCCAAACGGGATGAATCCACTTGAAAAAGCTCTATTTTTCCAATATTGACCTACTGTAAAAATTTCATAACTTAATTCCTTATAAATCTCAAGTTATGACCATTTAAAGTTAACCCAATTCACAAATCCGAAAATCTGATATGACCCCTAATCAAATAAAATTCCAAAAACGACTCAAACGATGTCCAAATCTGATGGTTTTGCCCATTATGAAAATCTAAGACCTTTTACATTACAATCACACAAAGAAATCACCAAAACAATCAATTTACCAACCCATTACAGCCCCTACAAAACGTTTAAACGAATCTGCCAGAATCTTAAACTTCCATCCCAAGTAATCTACAAACCCTAATTTTCCATGAACATCCCTAATACATGTATAACACATACAATACTGATTAAACACCATATTAACATAGCAAAACACATATATTATCATGTGAAAACCCTAATCATGGCTACTAATAACAATCATCATCATCAAATCATCAAGAACATTCAAGAACTCCTATACATACATACATGCGATTATATATATGTTATTTTTAGAGTTTTTAAAGTTTTTCAAGTATCATAATTCATCAAAGAGCATAAAGTTGTATACCTTGCAATGCAAAAACTCCCTAGAGCCTTGAGATTAAACCCGAACTAGCTTGATTAGGTGAAAGATTGATTGGTTGCTTGAAAACTAAGAGAGAAGGGGGGGGGGGTTTCTCACGGCGCAAAAGGGGAAGAAGGGGTAGGGTTTTATTTTTTTTTTGTCTCCTAATTATAAGAGGGCTTTGCTTGTTCCCCAAGCAATTGGGTATTAGGACCCTTCTAGTCCATTAACTTGACCCGTTAATCATGTTCTAACCCAATACCGGACCCAATATTATTAATCACCCTAAATTGCATAAAAACCATTGTTTTCATTATTACATAACATATTAATCATGTTGTGCACGTAATTTACATAATTTACGTATATCTTTCAGTTAGGCGATAATTCACAAAAACATGTAATTCACATAAGCACGTACTTCACGTTCACCATAATTCAATTGTACGTATTATTGTTATGTATGCCACATAATTCACCAACGTTTGGGATACAGGACTCGTGTGTGTGTTTAACAAGGATTTTCCTAATTATAACATATGTTAACATCTTCTAACATATGTTAAACCTACTTAACTAACCCTAGTTAAGTATCTAGCCATGTATGAACATGTAAGTTAACTAGAGTTCAGTAAAAGTATTAACCTGAAAATGCGGGGTGTCACACTTACACGAGTGATCAGGCTGGGGGGAGTAATTGTAAATCGTTTGTAATCATTCAATCATATATGAAAGCTTTCGATTCTAAAACAATTATTCTCTTATTTTGATTTATAGTTTATCATTCCGCTGCACTTTCCATTTTAGTTTTCTTCTTTCATCATTCATTTACTTAAACAATCAAAACAATTAAACTCAGATCCTAACATTGAGGAGCTTCATGCCCAATTTGATTGCCACTACGAGTGGTCTAAAGAGAAAAGAAATGATAAGTGCATTTATCCCTATAGTTAGAAGAAAAAAAAAAGTGCATTTATCCCTATAGTTAGAAGAAAAAAAAAAAAAAGTAAAGCAAGTGTCATAGATGCAAACAAATATTGCTAAAAATAAAAAAGAAAACACACACAAAGTAATGGTGCGTTACATAAATGCGCATATCATATTATGTAATAATTGCGTATATAATTACACTTCCATTAAAAAAATTGAAAAATAATATATTCTTGTGTGTATATATATGTGCATAGATGTGTATGTTACATGCATGAGACAGAAAACATAGAAAGAAGGATGAGGATTACACAACAAACTTTCGTTCTATTCATGTTGATTGCACTCGTTTCATCTGGTTAAATATACATTTCTCTTTTTTTTTATGCGTTTATGGCTTGTTGTATTTGAGCTAATATTTCGTTATTTTGTGAAGGGATGTGGTCGGGAACAATTGCAGTTCAACCTGGTGCTCTACCACACTGCAAGACAAGGTCTGATTGTTTACCACTTTGCAAAGGTTGTGCATTTTGTGCTTGTTTAGGCGGAATTTGTGTTCGTGGGTGTCCTGGCCCCCCGGGTCAAGATGTCGTAAAAGGTCATGGTTTTGAACAAGAATCAAACCGTCTATAAGACAAAACCTTTGTGATTATAATGTTTGAAAAGTTATGCTCAGGAATCCAGAGTTGTGTTTGAAGTTTACTAGATGAATGCAACATTTTTCATTCCATATTATAATTCTTCCTAACAAACTTGAGATAAAGCCAAACATAAAGGAAAAGATAAAAAATAATTCAAGAGCAATTAAATCAATGATAAAGGAAATTCAAAACAAGTAAACTAACTAACCATAATAAATTATATAAATTCTCAGGTTGTCACTATCCATATTCCCACCCCGGTCGACTTCGGGTCTTGGGCCAGTGTCTTCGGGTCTTGGTTCCGGAAGTGGCCAACTCACGAAATGTTTTCTAGGAGTTCGATCGGGGTTCAACAGAATTTTTAAAGGGCGCAATTAAGATTTTAGCCTACAAATTATACTAAACCTTTTTTCTTTTAAGGGGACGCCTGCACCCTTAGGTTGTATGTAGGTACGCTACTGGGTTCCGGCTCCATATCGGTATCATTTATAGTTTACATATTTTTAAATGTGTAAATAAACATAAATTATATAAATTTAATTTATGTCATGTAACGTTTCCATGTTGAACAAACTATTAAAAAAATATTTATAAACTTAGCATGCAATTGGCGTGAGTAGAACATGACAAAAAGATTGTAAGATATACTTTGAATTAAATTTCTTTTTGAATTAAAACTTTATGTTTTATGTCATAGTTATATTACACATTGACAAAATAAATGGGATGGGGTGGAAGTTCTTAGACACTTCAAATGGGCAATTTATAGTCTTCCGCTTTCTCAAATCTTCGAATTAATTATTCAAATCGAATATAAATAACCAGTTGATTACACTGTCCCGCAGTTGAAAAATCTAATATGAATTAATAAAAATGATAAAAGTAGAAAACATATCAATCGTAAACTCAGACATACAGATCATTAATTCCCATTTGCGTTTACTGACCTGAAACTTGAAGCAAATGTGGCGATTCATAGCTCACTTAAGCAGTAGCTTTGGATTTCTCTTCATACTCATGTGGTGGCTGAAGAGCACAGATGAAGTTGTGGCCTCCATACACATTGTCTACATGGCCTGTTACATAAAAGCACATCAGAATATAAGGAAAAGAAAAAAAAACAGTGTTTAGAATAGGAGTTATGAAGGTGGGAGCGAGAGACAAACATGTGGTAGGCCAGAACTTAGCGGCACGAAGCCATGGAGCAGGGTACGCTGCGTATTCTCTAGAATACGGTTTGGTCCACTTATCAATCATGAGGAGTTGTGGCGGGTGAGGAGCACCCTGCAAACATAATAATTTTCTAATATCACTAATAATATTCGAGAATAAATTGCTCCAAAACAATCATAATCTGAGTGCTAAAATACATTGATGACATTGTTGTTGAGATCAATTGTTCCTTTCTCAATCTAAAAATAAAGACTTTACCCTCCATCATACTTTGTTTTCACTTTCAGTTGGCTCAATCATGAGTGTCCGTCAATACTTTTCTACACCTACTGTCAACCCTCAACAACCAACAAACTATAAAAACTTCTAAATCAAACCATTATGAACCAAAACTGAACTTACCAGTTACCAATAGTCATTTCTTTATAGTTATTTAATGTCAATATAGTTGAATTCAAACTTATTGCTAGCAAAGATATACTCAAAGTCTCAAAGTACATAAACATAATCACATCTCTCCAATCTCTCACACTCAATCACTGCATGTCCATAGTATTATAATCAGTAATAACTCATATTCCCTAACCTAAAACCTAATAACTAATCAGATAAACAATAACTTAAGTAAGCTGCAATTGTTCAAAAACTCAACACATCTCTCTAATCTCTCATATTCTAACGACTCCTATAATTCCTAACCTCATCAACTAAACAATCACTTAAGTTGGAAGTTGCAACCGTTAAAATACTTATCACATCTCTGGAATCTCTCACACGAAGCAAAATATATATTACATTAGATATACCTTAAATTATAACTAATTTATTAAAGAATATAATACAATTACTCAAATACAAGATAATATAAAATTTATATTTCTGACTTACATGAAATATCATATATTTTAGATTAGATATCATACCATAACTAACAAAAGAACTAAAAGACAAAAGCACTTAACTCATTAATATTTTAACTTCGGGGTAAGATTGTAAATTCATAATATTCACCTCTCTCACTTTCTCACATTCTTCTTTGTTCTGGTTCATCTTCTTCAACATATCCCGACGAAAAATACAGAGGAATTCATTATCATGTATTATCTCTTTTAATTTTTTTCACTACTCTTTCTTGTAACATATATTTCAAGATCGAAAATGTAGTTATTTATTCAAATGGATAAGAGTACCTTTGTAAAATTGGGTGCCTTCAAATTTTTGAGGCCTAAAAGCCTTAGCTTTACCTGCTTTATGCTTAAGCTGGCCCTGGTCCTACAGTATGAAAGAAACATACTAACATCAGATAAAGATTCAAACCATCAATTTTTGGGTTCTAAAAACAATATATTCTCTTTTGAGGACGATCTAACACCTTGAACAACCTCCGGATTTCGTAAAACACCGGCTCGATGCATTTGAGGGTATTTTCAAGGCGTTTGAGAAGAGTTTAGAATCTAACTGTTTGTATAGCCTCTTCTATAAAAACTTTGGATATTTCTTCGAATGCATGTCGTAACATGTTTCAATATCTACAACAGTACTTCACTTGCTTTTCTTTCAGTGGAGAATAGGGAGAGGCGGCGGTGATGGCAGGAGGAGGCGACAGCGATGATGGTAGGATGGGGGAAGAAGAAAAGAGGGATTGTGTTGTTTGTAATATTATTTTGAAGAGTAGAGGAGAGAGAGAGAGAGAAAGAAAGAGGGTGTGAGCTAGGGTTTGGTTTGTGAAAAGTGTAAGAGAAGGGTATGAAGAGTAGGGTTTTATCGCAAATAGCGTTTGGCTGTGTATCATATTTATTAATTTAATTAAAAAACAAAAAATTAAAAAAAAAATTGCACCATATGATGTCACGTGACACATTCAAAAGGGGGAAGAGGCCAACAATGAATGCCATGTCATCAAAGCCTTATTCTTTTATATATATTAATAGATAATAGATTTCACCATTCTTTACATATTTAAGCTAAAACAATTTGTTGACTATTTTAGTGTAACATGAATGACTTGTTAACCAAATTGTATATTTGTATGTGATATACATCAAACGAAGTTGTGGGAGTGCACGGTTGTTTGAATTTATTATAATTTTCGTATTTTAGTATTCGTGAACCTCAGTGGTCTCCTAAGCAATGGGGCCTCGAAACCGGTTTAGTTTGTAATCTAATATGTAGGTTCCACACTAGTTCCTCTCCCTCACGTAAAGAACCGAACAGGTTTCTACACAAACCAATCTCAAACCAGACCGGTCCAAAAAACAACTAGTCAAATTTATACAAATAAAAAAACTGTAATTTTATATAAAAATGTTGTATGTAAAAAAATGTTCTACACATATAAATACATACACATATACATTAATAAAAATTAATAAATGTTAAATATTATGTAAAAACATATTTTGTCTTGTTTTCTTTAAAAAATGTTTGCACAATAATCGGTTTCTGAACAGAAACCAAATGAAAACTGGCCCTTCAAACCAATCAAACCGGGGCAAAAATTAACTGGTTTTAAACAAAACAAAAAAAAAAGTCAAAACCGGTTTGGTTCAAAAACAAATTATTTGTTCATCTCTAAGAGTCTCTAAATAAGGTCGAATTTGTTTCCCAAAAATTGATTTTAAAATAAAATTTGCTAAAAGGCAATTTCTAGCTTCCATCCCTAAATTTGAAATACGGTCATCCCTTTGGTTCACAAAATTTACATACAGAATGTTACTTTGTTCTTGCAGATCAAAGTCTGGGTTTTATCTGGTTGAAAATTTTGAG
The DNA here is from genome assembly GCA_028751855.1 of Ambrosia trifida. NCBI lineage: Eukaryota > Viridiplantae > Streptophyta > Magnoliopsida > Asterales > Asteraceae > Ambrosia > Ambrosia trifida. Next base: position 81,185,184 of record CM054130.1, read on the forward strand.
GGAACCAGTTAATAGTTTTAATTTGAAAGTGTCCCATATGACTCTCAGATAATTCAAGCATTCATTTTCAAAAATTCCCCAACACGATTTTATGATTTTACAAGATGTAGATAAAAATAAAATGTCATGATAGTATATTCAAATTTTATAAGATATTGGGGGTAATAGCAAACGAAAACACCTCGCTAGGAACAATCTCACCGATAGCACCCAAGTTAGGGTTTCTCCGCAATAGGTTACCCTTTGATTGGGGGTAATAGCAAAAGAAAACTCCTCGCTAGGATTTTTACGACCCTTATCACATTGCCTTCAAAGCAACCAGATAACATGTCCTCAGCTCTCGAACCAAGAACCACAAGAACACCAGATATGGGAACAATAATGTTAGATATGTACGTGTAACATTCATGATTTTTTTTCTCAATAATTTACTTATAACTTTAGGGACCTAAACTGACAATAATCCAAATATCAAAATTTCAGAAACCATAATTTAGCGCAACGTATGGTATAATATTGTAATGCATGAAAAAAAAAGTATGTTGTATTAAAACAAGGCATTAAATCTTTAAGTTGTATTAGTTAAATTGAACTTATTGAAATTATATATTAATTTGTTTCTAAGTATTTATGATTGATCATGTGTTTTAGATATACTAAAAACTACACTAAAATAAAATCAAGAATTACTTGATTTTTTTTATCTTTTGCCATTTTTTTTTCTATTCCCACTTTATATGAGTTCAATGAATTCAAAAAGATACAAACTTTTTTTTTTTTTTTTTTTTGAACAATAAACTTCATTAAAACCGACAAGTCCTCAAATCAAGGACCGCCAAAGAAAACGATTACAACCTATACAAAGGAGAAACAATCCAATTATTCCAATTAATGAAATCAAACCTAGATCGACTTTTAAGCCATAAAAACGAGAAAGATTTAACGATGGCCACCACATCGACCACCTTAGGAGCCGTATTATCGAAAACTTTTTTATTCCTTGTCATCCAAATCGCCCAGCATGTTATTATAACAATTCCCCTAATAATCTTCTTGCCACATTTCGAACCCGGCACCATCTTTTGAACTTTGAGAAGGTCTTCGATGCCGAGCATGTTAGACGTCTGAACTTTGCACCATTTCCAAATACCGGACCAAACTCCGAAAGAAAACCCGCATCTAAGAAAGACATGCTCACAGTCTTCTGCCTACACTTCACAAAGAGGGCAGTCCAACAGAGGAATAGAAATTTGACGCCTATTAAGGACGGTACGCGTAGGAAGTCTGTTCACTTCAGTGCGGCACATATGAAAATTGATTTTGATAGGCACCCAAGAAACCCACTTAAAATGGTGAGACCTGTACTCGTTCCTTTCGCTTCTAAGTAAACCTTTAACATCAGCAACAAAGAAGATAGGTGAAGTATTCGAATCCTAAACCCAGACATCTTGAGCGTCCGATAAGGAAACCGAGGAAATCATGAAAAAAAACGTCTTCCATTTCAGAAATAGCTGCAATCGTTTCTGCAGTCGCGTTCCAATCAGTAGCTAAATCACAGCCGCTTCACGTCGAACAATCTGATCACTGACCTTGCAATTTTTATCATGTTCCGAAGCATAAAGGTGTGGCCATCTGTGCATTAAAAGCGTGTTTCCTAACCAACAATCCTTCCAAAAACGCAATGAATCACCATTTCCCAGTTTCCCTTTGATGTAGCAGTTCACATTCTTCCCATTTAATCGCATTTTGTCTATGGCGGCAACCAGTGATTTCCAGCAACCACAAACATTGCGAGCAACCGGAAGGAAGACCCATTTATTTCTACCTCCATGTATAGACTCAATAATTTTCCTCCAATGACTACCCTCTTGAACCTTGAATCTCCAAGCCCACTTGATTAGAAGTGCCGTATTAAAATCAAAAATCTTAGAAATACCCAATCCGCCATCCTTTTTCGAGGTGGTAACCACATCCCAATGGACCCAATGAAGCTTCCTACGATCGGCTGAACCGGACCAAAGAAAGTTCTTCATAAGGCTTTCAATTTTTTCTACCACTTTCAAAGGCGCTTTGTAAAGGGAAAGATAATAAATTGGAAGGCTAGAAAGAACCGATTTAATTAGAGTCAAACGGCCTCCAATAGATAAAATTTGAGCTTTCCAAGATGCTAATCGACTTTGAATAGTATCAATAACCGAATTCCAATGAACAATACGGTTCATATTGGCTCCGACTTTGATACCCAAATAATCACACGGAAATTCACCGGTCTTGCAACCAAAAATACAGGCTAGTCTATTCAACTCCTCTCCATTCACACCCATCCCAAATAAATTAGATTTGTGAATATTTCTTTTCATCCCGTAGCACAAATGGAAAATTCTAAGGAATTGAGATAACCTTAAAATGTTGTCGTTAGACCAATTACCAACTATTAAGGCGTCATCCGCATAGAATAAATGCGACAAAATAGACCCATTAGGAAGGCGAATGCCTTCAAACTCGCCCAAATCGGAAGCCTTGTTGATGATATATGCCAAACCCTCCATCACGATTATGAACAAAAAAGGAGATAGGGGTCTCCTTGCCGAACTCCTTTTTCGCATTGAAATTCATAAGTTGGGGAACCATTGACTAAAACGGAAGACCTTGCCGAGGCAAGAATACCCTTTATCCAAATACACCATTGCGGAGGAAAACCCATTTGGCTCATCATGGACAATAGAAAATTCCAATTAACGTTGTCAAAAGCCTTTTCAAAATCAAGCTTCAACAAAAATGCTTCATCCCCTTGTGTTTTCTTCCACCCAATGATCTCATTAATAATAAGTGACCTATCAAGAATAAATCGGTCTTTTAAGAAAGCCGAATGAGTGTAAGAGATGACCATACCAATGACCTTCTTCAATCGCTCCGCCACCACTTTGGAATTAATTTTGCTAATGATCCCCACAAGGTTTATAGGTCTATAGTCCTTTAAACCCAATGGAGTTTTGGACTTAGCAATAAGAGTTATAAAAAAGGTGCTACATCCTCTATTGATAACACTCGTTTAATGAAAATTCCCTATTAATCTAAAGACATCATCCTCCAGACATCCCTTAAAATGCTTAACAAACTTGAAGTTAAACACATCAGGACCCGCGGCTCTGTCAGAACCACCAGCAAAAACGGCTTCTTTAATTTCCTGTTTAGAAAAAGGAGCCATCAACTTCTCTACACAACTCGGGTCAATTTTCTTTATATTACTGCATATAAGATTAGGCCGCAATTTATACTTCTCATCAAAATGATTCCTGAAGTGTTTTAGAACCTCTCGTTTTACCAGAGAAGGTTTATCTATCCACTCGCCATTAATCATCAAACCCAGAATGGCATTTGAGACCTTTCTACCATTTATGAATCTGTGAAAATAAGCAGAGTTGTCATCCCCATTACTGGCCCATCAAACACGAGACTTTTGAAGTAAATCCCGTTGTTTGAACATATTAAGTTGTTCCAACTCTTTTTTACTTTCATCACAGACCTAGATTTCCTCCTCTTCGAGCTCTCTTTCTTCCATAATCTGCTCAATATCCTTCTGCGGATCTCAAATGATTCAGCTTTTTTGTAATAACTAAGTCCGTCGGCCCCTCAAACTTGATCTACTACTTTTAAAATACATGATATGGAAAACCTATAAATTATTTTTGATAATTAATTAGAAATTGATGAGAAATTTAATGGTATTTGTTACTAGTAACCTTCATATTCATTGCTCATAATGTGGAAATTAAAGATGATCACTATTTAGTCATACACCATTGATTCCAAAGGTTTTGAACAACACCATCTTTAACAATTCCTAAAATTATAACGAAAGTCACCACCTATTGTTATTCGCAAGCCCTTCAATTCGTAAATCTGACCGGAAAGAATCAACAACATAATCAGTGTCAACTGCGGCGCTATACTGTAAGCTTTCTGAAGCACGGTCGCACACAAGACTGAAGTAATCCTTGAGAGCTAATCCTATTAATTATAAATCGATCGATATCGAAATGTACTTTTCATCTACATACTATTTATTAAAAGCTTGAAACTATTAGATTGGGAGTGGAACTGATATCGTCACCGAGTTAGTGTCATGAATATCAGTTTGAACTTTGAACTACTTCATAATCCAATGACTTATCCTAACCCGCTTAACAACCTAGGTCACCAAAGAAATTGTTGCTTACTAATATAAATAAATGCAAATTGTTTTCATAAAAGTGACGTACTCTTTTTATACAAGTGTGTTATCACATATTAGATTGCTATTTGAAACACCCTAAACCATTTTAACTGAAAATACGCAGCGAAAATACGACCCCGAAAATTTCTTGCTTTATAAAAACATTCTCTTATGTTTGGAACTCATAGCTACAAGATATTATAGGTGTTTCATCTTTTATTGTTTCTTATTACATCAAATACAATTCATCTTTATTAGTTTACGTGACCGCGACCCCGTACAATCCGCATCCTCACTCGACCTCAAACCATTTCTTGCTTCGTGAGCTTGTCTAGACAACCTGCAACTACCACATAACCATTTCGTTAGTTTATTAAGTGACTTCGTGCAAATATTCACAATATGTAAATAACATCAACAATACTCAATAGTCATATCCAAACGCCTTTTTGTAAGTTCGGATCCGGTCTCCAGATCCTATCCTCCAATTTCCATACATTCATATTTACATACCTGCATCTTTATTACCCTCCTCATAACAAAAAGATTAATAACATTACAATACACACGCACGTACAATTCCCATGTACAAGTTATCTTAACCCGTCATACTACTCTTCCTTCATGTATTCTCAAGGACAACATGACGTTTTTGAACCTATACTCAACCTACACATAACGACCAACCTTTACATACATACACTTTCACACATTACCGGGCATAAGCAACTATGCACACATTTTATTACACTAGCATCCAATGCGAGATAACTCCACCTACTAAACGGTTTACCATTTCTGTGACCTTGCACAACTATACAATTCAATCTAAATAGTTACACCCATGATTTAATGTATCCATCTATATATATACACACATATCAATCCGTACATTTTACCATTTATTCTTATGCCATATTTGTTAATCTTGGGTTTATTTCATGCTTAATTACCCTCACTTCACTTATCTTTGTTGCTCATTTATCCCAACTACTTTCATTGTTGTATGGTGAACTATACCCGTTCACCAACAACATCAATTCGCTTACCTTATTATAAATTACCTTTTCATACTTGTTTCCCATTATCTATTTATACATAAACATACAATTACTAAACCAAGAGTTTGCATCATAAGTCACTTACCTTTGCCCGTAGGAGTGTTTTCGCCTTGTACGCGTTTGACTTAAAGTCCCAAGCTTTTTACCTAGCTCGAGATCATATCCACTTGACCCGTTGACTTTTAAGCTTCTTGTACCTAGCTTACTTTCAAGTCAACATGCCGTGTTAGAATACTAATTTGGAACTTACCTATTCAAACATTAGTATTCATTCTACATCATTCAAACATGACATCAATACATTCACTAACTAGTTCTATTCAATAATTCTTCCATATACTACCCGTTTGACCCGTTAGTGAAAATACTTGCATGAACTAGTTGGTAAGTGTTTTTAGACACTTTTTGAATGCCACATAATACACTATTCTTTCCCTACAATCCGTACTCCAAGACTACTACAAGCGTGTACATTCTTACACCTTTTCTTATTAAAGAGCACATTATAAATGTGCAGCGATTTTCTGCGCAGATGCTGTTCAAGGTCGTTTTTCCCCTTCTATACCTCGGAATGAGATCCTGACTATCAAATACAAAATGTGCATCATTCAAAGACCTTTCCAAGCATATAAAGAACACCTCTTAACGATTTTTCTATGATTTTATATGAATATTTTAAGATCAGGTCAGCAACTAGATTTTATTTTCAAACAGCTTTCAAAGCTCCTGGACAGCCGTTTTAATTCACCTTTTTGACCCATTTAACAACTATATTAACTTCTCATGATCAAAAACAGTAAAAATTTACTCGATAAGCTTTCCGAAAAGCTATAGAACACCCAAATCGGATAAACGGTTGATTTTATACGATTTTCTTAAGATTAGTCAAAATCCGTATAAAAGCTACGAAAATCATGTTTAAGGTCCTTCCAAGTTCGACCCAAACCCTCAAGTGCAACCCTTTTTAATGGCTAAAATCCTTATTAAACTATTGGAAATGGTTATAAACCCCTAACAGGAAGATTATAGGATAAGAGATGTTAAAACATCATCAAATTCAAACAAACATCATATGAGCCCTAATTTTTATCATCCTTTCACTTCATCTTCACCAATTTAAGAACTAGGGTTAAAATCAACATATATTCAAGTTCAATTTGGTGATTCTAACACACCCTCATGCTTAATTTTACATAAATCAAAGATTTATCATAAACCCATTTCATATGAAATCATCAAATCATGTTTTACAACATACCTTTGGTTTGTTATGACTAGATGATTATGATTCCTTAATCATGCAAGGATTTCGGGTTGAATTGCTTCACCAATTTGGGGGTTTTGGGGGATGAATTGGTTATGGTTTCTTGGTTGTTGATGAAAATGGCGTGAACTCATTGTGGAGTTCCTGAACTTTTATTTTCATCTCCACCAAGTTACAGAAATGGTCCCTCATCTTTAGCCCCTCCTAACCCTTGTGAGTATCTAACCTCAAATCTATCTTGGTTAATCCTTAAGTATCATCTACTTTATATTTTAGATGACAACATTAATAAGGTCATTTCTTTTTATAAATATAACGCCCACTTTACCATCTAAATCGTGTTTCATTCATCAACAAAACACTCGTTTTTCTTATTTAATCGGTTTCATTACCAGTAAAACACACTTATTAGCGTAATTATAAGAAACGGATTTTCGGGGTGTTACACTATTTTAGTAAATTATAATATAAATCTTTATAGATTGTAATAATATATATTTTGATCCAATAAATAAATATAGTAACTAGTTACATTTGAATAAATATATTTTATGAAGAATAAACTAATTTGGTGATTAAGTTGTTACTTTATCATACAACAATATTAGTAATTTAAATTAATACAAATTAAGTAATCATTTTTCAGACAATCATTTGGGAATTTGTAAAATTTACGTGTATAGATTGCTAATCTTAGTTAATTGTTTTTATTTTTAAAACAAGAATCATATTCATTCTGTTTTGTAAATTGAACTAGAGAAAGCTTTGGTTTAAATATGACGATTATTGAAATATTAGAATCATAACAGTGACATAACATAGATCAAAAGTTTTATATATTTTTCGTGCAAATACTAATTGTAAATAACATTTATAAACACTAAACCACTATTCCTAATTTATTTAGGTGCAAGTATAATTCATTGATTTCCGTTGAATTCTAGCATATTCATCAATATCAACTTGTGTGATTTTCTTTGCAAGCTTATCAAGGTGAGTATATTTATCCCCCTTTTTGCTTTCTTACACTTTTTGAGGTGAAACATGTACACCTATGAACTTACACCTACACATGTTCATAAACGTTTTACATACAATTCATACACGTGTTATGCTTTGAATTCTTGTGCTTTGTGCTTAAACATAAACGTAGTATGCTTGCAATCATTACAAAATCATTAACTTAGCTAGCCGACTTTAACAATGGATAGCGTTATTTGGATTGACAACCCGCCTAGTGAAAAGTACCTATGTGTGTGGGAAGTCCTAGGTCATTGTTAATGCTTCAACTTTGTCACATAAGAGGTTTGATTTTGGCCCGCGTTGTGTACTTACGTGTTTTTCATGTTTGCCTTGAATGAGACATGACACATGAATTGTAGATCTTATTCTTTAAATTAAATTTACACATATACAAACCAAGTATGCTCACCAACATTATGTTGACAAAATTATTTCCGTACATGTTTCAGGTTGATTGTTGAGATATTTAATGTAGGACATATGGACTTAGTAAAGACTTAATCAAGACAACGTGTGGAATAGTATTTATACTTGATGATATCTGTAGTTGTAACTTGAAAAATTGTATAAAATATTTACACTTTAGTACCATGAGATTTTGAACAATCGTCACTACGTGACACCTCGATGTTTCCGCCATCGGTTGGGGTGTTACAGTACCAGACTAGACTTGATCTACATAGATCACGCTTAGATAAACCAGATCTACACACTTCTCGTTCAAATCTACAAGATCCAACCAATAAGACACCAGAAAGACACACAATGGAAAAAAGAAAAGACACGGAACCAAGAGCTATTGTAGCTCTGATACCCTGTCAAGATTTTGGTATCAATGATTAACAAACACTTTATTAAAAAAAAAAAAAAAAAAAAAAAAAAAAAAACTCCAGAACAAAGCTACAAACAAAATCTTTACACAAAACTCTGACAAATCACTAAAACTGACAAGAACAATATATACATAAATCTCAACAATACAAATCGAAACTCTCGAACAGACACAAGACTATAACAACAAAGAAATCAGAAACCAGACGTTTAACTGATTCAAAACCCTAATCGCCTGAACACTGAAGAGAGAGACACTGGAGAGAACTTTTTTATGTGAGAGAAACAAATGGTGTGAGATTATAACCAGGAGAGAGAAAGGAAATGCTTTCTATCTAGCTCCCGAATCTTTGATCTACACCGACTCCAAATAATGATCATAGCCGTTCATCTTGAACAAACTTAACCCTCATGGGCCATGTGCCAACCAGAACAGCAACATTCTTTCTTTTAATGATGAGCCCACTATGCAAACCTGAGCCCACTTCAACTCTGGACCAGCTACACAACAATCAACACAAGCCCATCTCATAAACCTAAAACAAAACTCTTATGCAAAATGACAAACCACTTGAATAATAACAATAATAAAACTGAACATTAAGTTATAATTTTTACAAAATGTAAATGGTATAATTCACTTGATAGAAGAAAAAAAACGTATGTCTTCAAAATAATCAAAATTCAAAAACCTGTCTAAAATAGCATATTGGCCGGCCCCTGTGGGCCCAGCCTTATAAGCTGGGTTGCGCCACCAATACCACCCCTCATCCGCCAACACAGGTGCCATCAATGGCGTTATCGGCCCCTTAATGGGCGTTAATGGTTAATTTATATGGGGCTCATCTCTTTGACCAATCAAGTTTCTTTCTTTCTTCCTTTTTTTCTTCTACAGTTAGGGGCTTTAGCGGCCCCTTAGTGGGCGTTAATGCATTAATGGCTGATTTATACGTGTTGCTGATACAATGTAGACGTGACACATTAAAGTTCAATGGAGCTTTATTCCATACCCAACCAAATAAAAGAAAAATAAGTTAGAGAGAGTAAAAGCATTTTCAACAATTACAAGGATTAGCATATCATGGATAGTTGTATGGCCACAAGTACCTAAAAGCGTCAGGAAACAATCATTTTGCAAAATCTCATGATGTTGTTTTATACTTATTATCCTCAAAAAAAAAATTAAAGAAGGTAGGTAAAAAGAATGAGTAGTTTGCAACTTTGCATCTCTCTTTGTGTTATTGAAGCTTGTCGTTACGAAGAATGACCTCAATTCTATGATTGCATTAACTATGTTCCTACTCTCTCTTGTGTACTATATATATTTTTTAAATTAAGGTTTTGTTCTTTTAGAAAACAGTAAATAAACTTTTGAAGATATCCAAAGTACTTATAGATTTGGTCGTGCACTTTTCTAATGATTTTTTTAATTACCCGCTACATACATACATAATGATTAAGATAGTTGAAATAATTTTGTTAGTCATATTAGCTATTTTACAAAATAATCACATAAGATAGAGATATATAGGATAATATAAGTTGTGTCATTTTTCTTTGTAGAGGTCAACTTGTTTAAAAGTAGCTCAATAATTGGACTTGAGTCAACTCCGATTAGCTACTTTTTTAACGGATTTTTGTCATCCATGGGATTTGAACTCCTAACCACTTGAAACGGCAAAGTCTTATTCAACACATTGATGCCATTAGACCAAAGACCTTTTGGTAACTCCGATTAGCTACTTATCAAAATTAACCTTCATTGGATGATGATTCATGTGGCTTTATTGGGACCTAAGCATGTAATTGCAAACACACATGGTGGGCAATAATCTCGTGACCTCAGGAGTGTCGTTAATGTATCTTTTGAGGGAGTGTAACGAGAGCGGGTATATAAAAACTCGTATCACATCAATAACTCAATAAAAATCTAATTTGAATTTGGGGGTGTCACTACCTTGAAAAAACCCCACAAAAACCTCCAAAGTTCACGGGTGTTCCTTCACAATTTCACTACCCAAGTCCACCACCGCTACCACTGACGGCAGGGTTGCCGTGAGGTGGTCGGGTACAATCCCATTTTCTGGTGGTGCCTCCCCCCCCCCCCCCCCCCACCCCCCACCCTGTCGTTTGCAATCAAATGACTATCTTCAACTCATTTTTTAATGTCAAAAGAACCATATAAAAACTTAATCTAATCTATTGAATAGTTCATTGAAATATCTTTCATTTATATAGATTTTAACCGAAGATAATAATTAAAACCTTATGAAATAAAATATAAGTTGTCTTAAAAGTATGAATGACTAATTGACCACCTTTAACGATCCTTAAGGAGACTTGCGCAAAACTATAAGTATACAAGACTAATTTGACCACCTTTAAATGATATCAATAGATAGTACTTAAAGTGGTAAAAAAGCTTTATAACTAAAAATGGCCGGGCACATATTTCTGTAGAATACGAGTGATGGCTTTGGGCTTTTAGGGCACAAAAACTTCACTTCTGATAATGTGTAATTTATAATCGGATAGTGTACAATTTTAGTCGGAATAGGCATAGACATTGTAGTATAGTAAGACATTAAGTTTATAACAAATATCATGCATGCGATGTGAAAGTAACCAGAATGTGAAACAATAGAAGACACTATAGAAATTTCTAAATACAAAGAACATAAATGAAGAATAATGCTTAAATAATACTTTAAAACCCAATATATAAATAGGAAGACATTTGATACTAAAAACAAACGTGAAAATATAAAGTGATGTAAGAGAACATTGAAAAGTTGAAGCAAGTGATTTCAGTGTCCGGTTAAAAAAAGGTAAGTGAAATACTACAAATTAATGAAGCCATCAAAATGAAGAGTAGCCTTGTGGTTGGTAACAATGAACGTTAGGTTGTGTCATACTGCTTGAATGATTAGAACGGATATACATATAATATCGAGGGAATTAGTAAACTTTTAATATGAATGTACCGCTAATATTATTATAAATTAATTTCTTTGCAGGTAGTGAAATATCAAATAGAGTAAACAATGTCAATTTTACAATGCAAACAATACACTATCAGCAATATAAAGAACTAACAAATACAACACTGCACACACTTATATTCATAAAACGCACACCTAACACGCCACACATTCATATACACAAACACAAATCAACATCATGGCCATGTTTCGGAGCTCTATAAGCCATACTTTTGATAACTCTATCTGCAATCATATATCAATTAGAGGTATTAATAGAAAAGCATAAATATGACACAGTATGCTAAAACTAAAAGAAAAATGAAAAAATGGACGTGTCACCAACAGAACATACATAGTCACCGGTTAAAATAATGATGTGGTAGATTGTAGACGATACTTATGTTTGGATATTTTGATATTTTGATACTTACGTCACATAATATATTTATTTTGATTAAAAATAAAAATAAGTACATATTATTTTCAATGTGATGGCAGGATGATTTAAGTAAGAGTGTAATTAATTTGTTGTATTAAATTTGTCTTACCAAATAAATGAAATTACAATATTGCCCATCTAAAAGAATATGAAATTACTATGTTGCCCACCTAGAATGCATTATATAGTAGTATAGATATAGATATAGATAAATATAATGACTTTTTTACAGTTTACATTGAAATTCATGTCTATGTTACAACCAAAATCTTGTTTGTTTTCTTAATGAGGAACTATAATATATAATTGGTGTAATAATCAAAATATGATTTAATATAATAATTAAATTATAAAAAAATCATTATTAGTATATAAAGAAACTTTAGGTATTATAACTAGTAGTACTAAAATGAGAAAAAAATATATGTTATTTTGTTCTACAAAACCAACCTAATTGTTCAGAATTCTCCAAATATAAGCGTTGGTAGAAATTAAACCAATATCATGTATTTGTATATTAGTTATCATGTATTTTTGATGAGCTACAAGGCTAGGGGTGTGGGTGAGGCAGAGTGCTACGTGGTCGTGCGGTGATGTGGTGTGGCTAGTGATGAGACTTGGATGTGGTGCTTGAGTATGTAGTATTACATAGTGCAATATATGTTGTGTATAATGTATATATATAGTATATGTAAGTGCACATGTCCAATGTGGAGTTTTTAAGTTTTCCATAAAAGTGAGTTTTCTCATCTATATATCTATTTACATATATTATGCCATCCAATTTTTCTTCTTCTAGATATATATATACATATGTATATGTATAGACTCCAGCAAGAGAGTCAAATGCATAGGAGATTTGAAGTGGTTAGTTTAAGTTTTCCAATAAAAGGGAGGCCAATTTGCCAAAATGACAACCCATCAACAAAGAATCCGTACATTTGATTTAAGTTGTTTAGTTCTCCGCTTTCCTGTGTTGTTTATTTTATTTGTTTTTAATTATATTATTATATTATATTTAAGTTGTGATCAAGTAATACAACAAAAAGAGTAAACCATGTAATTGGTTATCGCCATTGGGGTGGTGGCCCAATGGTAGAAGCAAAGCTTCTAGGAACACCTAAGGGGAGGTCATGGGTTCAAGTCCCACAAGGAGTGAAATTTGTCGTTCAAAAAAAAATGTAATTGGTTATCTTACTTCCACTACACCATACGTAATGGGGCGTGAAATCTCTCATCACGCCGATTCACGCTCAGCTCCACCGCTCCCTCTGCGTTAATGGGGTAAAAATTGTATGAAACGTGATCTACACCACGCCTCTTTGTACACTTACTTCACACACACATATCACATTATTTATTGATTAAAGGGCATTATAGGAGCATGAATCATTATATCAATTTTTTTCCTGAAAGTGATTTTGCTAACATGCGCTCATGTGGCGAAAAACGCCCCTAGAAGGCATGAACCATTACGCATGTTGTTAGTGCCCTTTTCTATATGCATTACCATGGGCTTAGCTTTTAAGGGGCGGTCGACCCCCCTGAATTTTCGCTCATAAGTTCTAATTATATAGTATTCGTATAGAATTTTTTTGGTATATATGGTTTCGACCCCCGAAACAACTGATTTCCGACCCCCGAAGTCTCGGATCAAGCTTCGTCACTGTGCGTTACAAAATTAAACGAGTGAATCATTAAAAAAATAAGGTTGTCAATTATGTCATAAAACTAAAATCGCAATAAATTGGATTTATGAAAACAATGTTTGACTAAGATAGAGAAACCAACAAATAAATAATCATCACATTGAATTGAATTATGATCTGATCAGAAATGTTTCGGGTGCCGCGTATGGCCACGAAAGAATATTCATGAACAGGACGGCACCAACAAAAGGGATATGGGCATATTTGGTATTTCATGTTTTAAACATCATCATTGAAGGCAATGGAATAACGATCTTACTATATCAATACTAAAAAATGTGTAGATTTACATGAAAGCAAAGAGATATCATATGATATATTACTACTAGGTATCCGCTCGATACAGTGGGAAACACAAACACTTCTAAAGGTGTGTACGATTTTATTCAATTCGATTATTAACCTCAACCGAAACTAAGACCAAAGTCACCAGTTAATCGATCTTATTAAGCAATCGGTTACTTGATTTGGTTTATATGGTTAGATTATCAATTTTTAGATCGGTTTAGTTAATTTTGGTTAATAACGAAAACCAAACTTTGGTTGATTTTTTTTTGTCTAGAAGTATATGAAACGGAGGTATAAATACATGAAATAGATGTATAAAAGCTAAAAATATATGAATATATGAATGGTTCTATTTCGGGTTGGTTAATTTTGGTGAACTAAGTGTACAAAAAACAATAACCGATTTTAAGTTAATTCGATTTTGGTTAATTCAATTTTTGTTTGCTTTCGATTCAGTTCTTCTGTTTTTTTTTTTTTTTTTTGTTCGGTTTCGGTTGATTGTTCAATAATTGCTCACCCCTAAATATCTATGCTATATATATATATATATATATAATATATATATTTGATATGGGGCATTTTAAGATACTTAAAAGTTAAGAGTTAACTTTTGTTTATTTAAATAACAGTTACACATTTCTCCTTATTTTAAGCCAACTGACAACTACCTCTATGAATTATAAACGACTATAATATTTTTATATGTTAATACTTAAAAAACTATATCATAAAAAAGAGGCATTTTATTGTTTATAATTTGAGTATAGTATAATAATTCTTTAATTAAAAATATGGATATGTTATGTGATTAACAATATCTAGGGGTGAAAAATAACTAAACCTTTAACAAAAATTGATCAAAAATTGATATATTATGTGATTAACAATACCCGTCGCCTGACTTTGTTTGGATGAACCACAACATCATTGATGCAATTTACAATAAGTTGTTACAAAACTATAAATGCGGCGTCTCAAGCTTAACGTATAAATCAAAAGCAAATTGTTGTATCAAGTTACAACCAAACAGAAGCACATTATCCGTAGATCGAAAGTGGTTTAAAGGTATCGATATTATTTGATTTGCTTATATATTTAGATCTTTTATACATCCATTTCATGTACATCTAAGCAAAAATTTTAACCAAAGTTTGGTTTTTGTTATTACCCAGAATTAACTAAACCGAACTAAAAACGGTAATCTAACCAAATAGATTGAACCTATTAACTGGTTGGTTAATGAGATCGATAAACCGATAATGTCGATTTTTGTTTCGGTTGAGGCTAATAACCGAACCCAACCATGCACCATTAGAAGTGTCTGTGTTCCCTACTACATCGCGCAAGCACGCTGTTATGAATATATGAACAGTTCCGTTTTAGTTTGACTGATTTCGGTTAACTAAGGGTACAAAAAGAAAACGATAACCAACTTTAAGTGAAATCGGATGTTGGTTAATTCAGTTTTCAATTGATTTTGTTTCATTTTTGTTTGTTTTTTTTTTTTGTTTGGCTTCGGTGAAAGGTTTAGTTATTGCTTATTCGTAGATATTGTTAATCACGTTGCACATTAAAAAAATAATTAAAAAATAGCAATACTATTCTTAAACTAAAGATAATAAAATGCTTATTATTTTGATGTATTTTTTTTTATAAAAGTATCATCATATGAAAAAATATATGACTATTTAAAAATCATGGGAATATTTTGCTTAAAATAAAGAAAAAATGTGTAACTATGATTTAAATAACAAAAGTTGAGTAAAGTTTATGTAAATAATGTGTAACTAAGCCGAGGTATCAAAGTGTAAAAGTGCTTGAATGACTATTTTACCCTCATTTTTAGGTTGTTAATGAAAATAAAGTTTTTAACTTTTAGGTATCTTAAACTACCATTGACTCATACATTATAATACAATATAAATTATATTTTCATATACATGAAAAAATTAGCATGTAAACCCAGTTAGCTTTGCCTCCACTTCAACTACTGTACTTAAACCATACATGAAATGATTTCACTTATGTGTTTTATCATCTTGTGTCGCCATCAAAAGGCCTTCACTTCGGCCAACAATAGATGGTACATGAAAAATATCGCAATAAATTAACGTCACAATTTTCATCTTAAGTGATTTATTTTGAAAACTAAAACTTTTACCAACTACAATAATATTATCAGATTAGTGACGATGATTTAATTAAGGCTCCTATACACCAGATTTAGTAGTTTACAGTGGGTACGTTACAGTTGTTTATGGTTGTAGAAGATGATTCATAGAGTATTACAAATTTACAATAGCAAATTTGAACCATCATGTAAGTTTTTCTTTGTATATATGTTCACCTATACGTTGGCAAAGTTGTCACCTGATAGGGTTTTTTCATCTTTTTTTCTTGTTATATGTCTAGTTTTTGTTGTGTATGAATGTTTGATTTTGAATTTTTGTGATCCTTTAAGGTTTTTAACAATTTTGGGACCTACTAGAGATTTTTTTCAACATATTTTTTTATTGTACCTCCATGTCCGTTTCGATTTTTGTTGCTCATGAACGTTTGTTTTTAAATATATGTGACCTTCTGGTGTTTTTGAACAATTTTGTGATATTTCACGGCTTTTGAACAATTTGGAACGTTTATGCTTTCAATAAATTAAGTTTTTTAGCATGTTAATTGTTTTATGGTGATTCATAATGTGGTCATTAATTTTGTTGCTTTAATATAAAATATTAGTGGCATTTGATACTTTAGTATGATAACGACTTATGGTATCTGGTAGTAAGGACTTGTGATGAGTGATGACAATAATGTTGTTTTCCTTACAATGAATATATTATTATAATACATTCACAATTATATGTTACATAGCTATGAGCCTATGACCAAAGTCATTCATGAATCATGATCAACAAAGATAGGTTTGTCCTATTTATTTGCACATGTTACATGTTTCGAACAATGGATGAATGTACAAAATACATCTCGCGACTAACGTTAGTTGATATACTATAGACTCATCATACTTATATTTGAACACTTAGGATAAGTTTCAAATAATAATCTAATTCAACAACTAAAGATCGTAGGCTAAACACCCCGATTAAATATACTAGTAGCATGCCCGTTCGATGCAGCGGGGAACACAACTACTTTTATGGGTATGCATTATTTGTTTCAATTCAGTTATTAGCCTCAACAAAAACCAAAGTCAACTGTTAAATAATCTTATTAGCCGATTGGTTAATTGGTTCGGTTTATTTGATTAGATTGTCGTTTTTCAGTCCGGTTAAGTTAATTTTGTTAATAACCAAAACTAAACTTTGGCCAAAGTATAAGTCTACTAAAGCATGGGCTTAATGCCTCATCTTTTTTGGCCCCATTCTATGATGTTATCTATACTACTATATAGTGTATCCTGAACGGCTAAAAAGGTCATTTCACATTCATCTTCATGGGTAAATAAGTAATTTGATTCAATTGTTAAGACACATTAAATGAACAATTAAATTTGTATCAATACTACAATAAATAATAATAACACAATTGTCACTTTAATTAAAACTTTATAATACTACATATATAATCAATTACATGAATTTTTTTTATTTAAGAAACAAAATGTATTGATTTTTAAGTGAACATGGATTGTCATATTATTCATCTGAAATGAAAGAATATGTGAAACATCGAATGTGAAAGTCAAATTAGACTATAAGGAGGGGCGGCGAACAACGCCCACCAAAACCAGCAACGACCTGATGGCCACCGTAGTTTTTGGTATGCCCGGTAAGCCTTCAAAAGTTCAAATGTTGATTCTTAGTTATGTTTGCATCTTTATAACCGTCACCTTTATTTTTAATCTCGGCATTCAAGATTTAAAAAGGTGCATTGTTGTTTTGGGGTTTATGCTATGATATTATCGCCAGAAAGGACACAAAGTAATAATAATTGAAGGAAAGCCTAGAAGGAAGAATAAGTATGTATTTTCTTTCTTGAATTGTTTTTCTCCTGTAGTAAGCCAGGAAAGGGAAAGTAGTAAGCCAAGAAACGGAAAAGTGGTCAACAAGATTAATTTCTTATTTTTATTGGTTTTATTATTTTTGTTCGATTAAAAAGGTGATACTTCTTGTTTGCTTAACCTTCGAACGGTCAGGTAGTTAGTTATATGAAACTATATAATTAATATGTACTATTTAAATAGACACACTACCATTGCCTACATCAAAATAAAGATACATCACTACACGGTAGCATATACATTATTCTATTTAAAAGTATTTATTCATAACATTATCTTCACATAACTCTGGTCCAATTTTATTGTTTCACACTTTGAGTTAATTTCACATTGCATGGTATTTAATACAAACTGGACGTCTAACTCTACTCCACTTTCTACTCATATGCATAAAATATTTATAAAATAAGTCAATTTTATACTTCCTTTAACATTTATGCCACCACTTCGTTAGAAAATCTATAGTAACAGTAGTAATAATAATAGTAGTAGTAAGATTAGTAGTAGTAATACTAATAATAATAATAATATATCATTACTATGTAACTATATCCCCTATGGTTATCTCTTTTTGCCAATAAAACAAGTTTTAGAGCTACATGTCTAAGTCTTAAATCTAAACATATCAATTATACATATATATACCAATTATGTATAGCCAAACATCATGTAGCCCCGCCGCAACGCGCGGGTTCCTGCTAGTAAAAAATAACGTATGAAAATATTGTGGCCGTTTATAAATCGTGGAGGCAATTTCCTTAAAACAAGGAAAACATGTAACTATTATTTTTCGTCTAATTCGGTTCGTTTTCGTTTCAATTATTACTTAAACCTATCATATCATTTTTTTTATATAAATAACTATACCAATATTATACACAAATTAAAAAGAATAAAATGCTCGTTTATATGGTGTAATAATATTAAGAAAATATTCACGCACGAAAAAGTTATGGACGTTTAAAAATCATGAGGAGTTGGTTAAATTAAAGGTGTAAAAGTGTAATTACTATTTAAAAAACCAAAATTGAGTTAAGATGGAGGGACATATGTGTAAGTATTTTTTAAAATACATGTTTGCCTTAAAAAAGTAGTTAATATCTGCATTGTGTTTTGTCCCACAATCAATATACTTCTAAAACTTAAATTTTAAGAGATCACTGGGAAATGTATATATATATTATAATAAAGTTTAGATGATTTAAGTTCGTTTTCGTTTTTTTTCTTTGTTTTCGTTTCGGTTATTGCTTAACCTTAACATATAATATTTTAAAAATTAAAAAACTACAGGAATACTATACTCAAATTAAAGAGAATAAAATTCTCTTTTATACGGTGTAATAATATTAAGAAAATATTATCGTTTGAAAAAGTTATGAACGTTTAAAAATCGTGGGGGTAGTTGGTTAAAATAAAGGTGCAAAAGTGTAATTATTATTTAAATAAACAGAAATTGAGTAAAGTTGATGGGGCAAATATGCAAGTATTGTATAAAACTATAATATAGTATACATAAATAATGGGGGAAACTGTAACTAATAAGGGTATATGTGTAAGTTATGTTTGAAAAGACATAAATACCCTTAAAAAATAGTTACTACATGCATTATGTGTTGTACTTTAGGCATTTATAGTTGTATTACTTAAAAACTAAGAGGTCCTTATGAAATGTTTTTCATTATATTATAATGCATGAGGAAGGGTTATTTTAAGATACTCAAAAGTTAAGAACTAATGTTTCATTAACAACCCTAAAATGAGGGTAAAATAGTCATTCATGCATTATTTACATTTTAATACCCTATCTTACTTACACTTTAATCCCTTAAACTTTTACTTACTTAAATTATAGTTAAACTTCTTTTTCTTATTTTAAGTAAACTATCCCCCTTGGTTTTTAAAAAGGCATATTTTTTTCATAACGCTGATACTTTTATATGTAACGCCCCAAAACCCGAATTTTAATTTTAGTAGCATGTTTTAGTGTGTCATGGCATGGGGTGAAATAACTAAGTATCTAATTTAGTAGGTATACAAGTAGAAGGAAATACAATAAGGTTTTAGTCAAATTTGGATGGGCATCAAACATGAAGGGTTGAAATTGTGAAGAACCAAAACTAAAACACAACCCACTTTTGGTGGGATATATCATACGACACACACACACACTTCAGGAGAATGTGTGTGTGTTTGTGTATTTGTGGATGCTCTCTACCACCAAATGAACAAGGGAAAGGGAGATTGCATGTAGGATCTGAGAATGGAGAAGTGTTCATCACCTTCTAAGCACCAAGTAAGTATCCATCCTCTATTATGAAACTTCTTGGTTGAAGCTATTGGTGGGTTTTGATGAACCAACCCTAAATTGGGTAAATTGTAAGCATTAGATGGCTAAATTCATGTTTTGATGCACTAATCTAGTGTCATTAATGATTTTGGTAATCTCAAGTGGCATTTTGATTTAGGGTTCATGTTCAAGGAAAATGGGGGTTTTTACCCATGATCATTCTTGAACAAATTTGATAAATAGATTGAAAGAATTTGTGTTTTTCTATGTTGATATCTATTGAAAGAAGGGTATGTAATGTAGGCAAATAACGCGATGATTGGTGTTATGAGTTATGAAAGTAGGCATAAAATACTTGTACATTGAGCTTAGAATGTTGTATGCACACCAATTGTTCGATGAAATGTCTAGATGAACTTGCGTGCAAGTAATTGATGAATATGAATGGAATATGATGATTGTTAGTAATTAACATAAAGGATGTGTTTGATGGAAACCATGTGTGAATTAGAATGGATTGTATGTAGGTATATATGTGTATGCACATAAGTGCTCTTATGGTTAGAGGTGTCCTATAATATGTGAATTTGTATGCAAAACTTGACAAGTATGAGAGTAATGTGATAATTGGTGCAATTGATAGTAGGTTAACATAAGGATTTCGTCTTAAAGAGTAATCATGTGGGGACTTGGTTGATTGTATGATATGGTAGGAAGTATGCATTAGTAATGTATACACTAATGCTTAAATACTATGATTGGAATGATGAATAATCTTGCATGTTAATGAGATAGGAATGCGATGTTTATGGTGTGTTTCACATGATCTAGTCATCAATATGGACATATGTTCTAAGTAGGAAGTTTGTGTAGTTGGAAGTTGACTTTCTGAAAAAGTCAACAATGTATGACTAACATGGTTATGCTTCCTAACATGATTGTGGGATTAAGGAAATCATGTGATATATGTGAGATTATCTAGGTGTCATGCATGATGATATGTTGGATTGCTTGATTGATAAACAATGGTAGTTAATTATGTGATATGCATATTAGTAATTGACCAATGAAAGTCATGGGAACAAGTAAATGTAATATGATTGATAGTATGTAAGGATGTGTATGCTAACGGAATGGTGGGAATGATAACATGAATGCGTAGGCAACATGGGCTCAAGCATGAGTGGCTAATGGGTCAAGTGGAGGCAAGTAGCAAGCATCAACTTGGAGGACATAAGGTAAGTGATTCCCGAACTTAACTCGCATCTATGATATTGAATTATGTTCACATAGAATGGGAATCTCGAAGGAGTACGTGGTTATGGTTATGGGTCAAGGATCTATATGGTAGTTAACTTGGACATTGTCTTTAGGTAAATGTAACTAGTGTAGACAAGGTTTGAGCGAATCAAGTATATTAGGCACTTGAACTCAAACCGGAAGCTCGTAGGGGCGCGCATTCGATCAAGGTATGTGTGGAATGAGGGGTGGGAGAGTTGGTAAATGGGTTGCTAGAATGTCGGAAATTATGGGTAAGAATGGCATGTAAGATATTACGTTGAAAAAGGAAAACAGTGCGCGAGATCTGCTGTTGGCGTACCCTACGCCAATTTTGGCGTAGGATACGCCAAGTCTGTTTTGCCTACGCCAACTTCTGCTGCCCTACGCCATTTTGTCACCCCTTGCCTACGCAAGTGGCGTAGGCTACGCCACTTTTGGCGTACCCTACGCCAAATCCCCTTTCGGCCTCGGATGTTGATTTTTCAGCTCGTTTATGCATCCGTACCTTGCCCGAGCAACTCCAAACCTCATTTATAGTGCATATGTGTACTCATGCTCGGGTTTGAGAGAGAGCTTCATGTATGTAAGGGTTGGTAGTTATATGTAGATTGAGTAGAGGATTGGAAACGTCACATTTGTCTTAGAGATTGGCGAAGGAAGAGTAACATGACGGGTAAAGTAGGTTATACTAGGGAATTGTATGCTTGTATGTAAAGTAAGTTATATGAGGGAATTGTATGCTTGTATGTAAAGTAGGTTATACGAGGGAATTGTATGCTTGTATGTAAAGTAAGCTATATGAGGGAATTGTATGCTTGTATGTAAAGTAAGTTATACGAGGGAATTGTATGCTTGTATGTAAAGTAAGTTATATGAGAGAATTGTATGCTTGTATGTAAAGTAAGTTATATGAGGGAATTGTATGCTTGTATGTACTGTGGGGTATTTAGGGAATTGTATAATTGTATGAATTGTGGGGTTATTAACCTTGTTATGTGAATGGTAAGGAAGATGCAGGTATGTAAGTGTGAATGCATGAGACTTGTAGGATCAGCTCGGGGTACCACACCCGAACTTCCAAAAAGGCGTTGGAACGAGATCATGGAGCATCTATGGATATTATCTCCACATTTTGAGTAGTGTGTATTAAGTCACTAAGCGAACTAACGAAACGGTTATTTGGTGATCGCAGGTTGTCTTGTCTACCTAATAGAGTAAGGAAAGGATGGAGATCGAGCAAGGAGGCGGATTGTACGAGGACACGATCCTATAACGTGATATAGATGGGTCATGTTTAATGTGATAGAACATATTTAAAAGATGTAATACCTAAAATGTTTAGTAGACTTGGGTTATAAACATCCAAGGTTGTTTTTAAAAGAAATAAATTTTTCGGTTGGTATTTCCGCTGCACGTTTTTCTGTAAATTGAATTTGGGTGTTACATTATAAAAAAAAAAAAAAAATTATATGGTAATAATGAGCATTTTATTATCTCTAATTTGAGTATAGTTTTTTTTATTTTAAAATTTTTTATGTGCTACGTGATTGACAATATCTAGGAGTGAGCAATAACTAAACCATTCGCTAAATCCAAAACAAAAAACGGACAAAAATGAACCAAAATCTATTGAAAACTGAAAATATCCGATTTAACTTAAAATTGGTTATCGTTTTCTTTTTGTACCCTTAGTTAACCGAAATTAGTTAAACTGAAACGGGTCCATTCATATATTCTTAACAGCGTGCCCGCATGATTTGGTAGGGAACATAGACACTTCTAATGGTTCATGGTTGGGTTAGGTTCAATTCGGTTATAAGCCTTAACCGAAACAAAAATTGACATTATTGGTTTATCGATCTTATTAACCAATAGGTTAATTGGTTCAGTATATTTGGTTATATTGTAGTTTTTAGTTCGGTTTAGTTAATTTTGGTTAATAACCAAAACCAAACTTTGGTTAAAATTTTGTTTTGAAGCACATGAAATAGAGGTATAAATACATGTAATGGATGTATAAAAGGCATAAATGTATGAATGGTTTAGTTTCGGTTTGTTAATTTTGGTTAACTTAAGGTACAAAAAAACCGATATTAGGTTAACTCGGTTTTGGTTAATTTTCAGTTCGTTTTTGTATATGTTTGTTCGATTTCGGTTGAGGGTTCAATTAGTGTTCACCCCTAGATATTGTTAATCACGTAAAAAATCAAAATTTTATTTAAAAGTATATAGCAAATTATACCCTAATATGGTTTGAAGTTTAGTAGATAGGTTTTTGAATTGTAGTGGCGGTAGAAATAGAGGGGGTTTTGACATTTTAAAATTTAAATCATTTATTCCCGCTACTTATTCCGCATTTTCTCTATATTTCCTTTAAAACAATATTCTTTGTCTCTGGCTTCACTCAAACTCTATGCCTCGCTATAGAGTTCATAGATTTTGTTGAATAGTAATTTCCAGCTTATATGTCATTTTTGTCTTTAAAGTTTTTAGATCTCAGTCCATTAAATAGTGATTTCAATACATCATCACCAAGCTCATTTCTCTCATGTTCCAGTAGTGTAACCACAACATCTCAACTGTCAATTGTCAGCTACTTAGCCATTAGGACCTATCGATGGTATGTTTGTTTTTGTCTTCGAAAATATACAACTCTCAGGAGAACAACACGTTCTTAAGTAAGTCTTTTCATTTATTTTTTTGTGTTGATAAAATCTTTATATTGTTGATATTCGTATGTTTAATATTATAGCCGGTTGAGAAATTTGTGATTTCCCCTTATATGAATTTTATAAACTTGTGAGATTAGACTTATAAAAGTTGCATTTTTTTACAGTTTCAAATGTGTTTATTCATCTTGATTTTTGGTTTTTTGCTCCAATCTCTTTGTTCAAATTTGAAGGCTTCTAAAAAAATCAAATTTGGTTGGATTAACATGCTGGTGGAATTCATATAGTCTTAGAGCATAATGCAAGCTGGTCATGATATATATTAAAGCAAAATTGTTGAGAAAACATCATCTAAGTATAATTATAATAATACATATACACATTAATTGAACGAGGTGTTAGGAATCATTAGTCAAAATGCACTTTTAATACATATATTTTGATTTCAATCATCAGTTCAAATGCACTTATGTTATTTATATATTTATTATTGTTTTTATGAAAAATGATAAAGGGTCAATTCCTCAACAACTTAAAGATGAAATAAGTGAAAGTTTGTGTAAGAAAAGCTTAAATAAAAAGTGGTGGCAGTTTCCCTCTCTTTAACGTTTGCATCAACGATGTTGAGGTTCATCCAAACAAAATCAGGGCAACGAATATTGTTAATCACATAACATATCAATTTTTGGTCAATTTTGATTTTTTCACCCCTAGATAATGTTAATCACATAACATATCAATTTTGAGGTTCATCCAAACAAAGTAAGGCAACGAATATTGTTAATCACATGACATATCAATTTTTGGTCAATTTCAGTTAAAGGTTTAGTTATTTTCACCCATATATATTGTTATTCACATAACATATGACTATTTTTAGTTAAAAGAATTGTTATACTATACTCAAATTAATAGATATAGTTCATAAACTTTTCGAATAGCAAGTTATATTTGGATAGTGGGTAAACGTATGAAAAAAATTTATAAATAATATAATGCCCGTTTTTATGATATAGTTTTTTTAAGTATTAATGTATGGTCGTTTACAGTTCGCATGGGTTGTTAACAGTTGGCTTAAAATAATGAGAAAGGGTATAAGTGTTATTTAAATAAACAAAAGTTAACTCTTAACTTTAATTAACTTTTATTTGAGTATCTTAAAATGTCCCTATAAAATATATTATATATAGTATAGATATCTAGATGTGAGAAATAATAGAACATTTAACTGAAACTAAACCAAAAAAACAGAAGAATTAATCCAAAAGCAACCGAAAATTGAATTAACCAAAAACCAAATTAACTTAAAATCGGTTACTGTTTTTGTACACTTAGTTCACCAAAATCAACCAAATCGAAACAAAACCATTTATATATTCATATATTTTTAGCTTTTATACCTAGGTCTGTAAACGAACCGAACAAACATGGTGTTCGTGGTTGTTCATTTAATTTTTACCAAACATGAACTCATAATTAAACACATTTTTGTGTTCATGTTCATTCATTAAGAAATTTGTCATATTCGTGTTTGTTTATGTTCGTTCATTTAAAACCTAAACAAACAGTTCATAAACGAACATAAACGGACGTTCACGAACATAATAAATGTGAACAATTTTGTATTACTAAAAAACCCAATTACTAATTGGTTATATATTTATACAAGTAGCTAAAACTCAACTTATGTTTATATTTATGTAAGTATAACCAAGTATGTAATTAATAAACTTAAACGAACATAAAAAATTAAAATAAACATACGTTCACGAACGTAATTCGTTCATTTAACTACAACAACAACAACAACCTTACCCAGTAAGTCCCACAATTAACAATGCTAGGAGTAGTGTCTGGAGAGGGTGAGATGTAGGCAAACCTTACCCCTATCTTTGCGGATAGAGAGGTTGCTTCCAGAGAGACCCCCGACTCCAAATCCTTAACAACGACAATCAGGGAACACTAAAAAAAATAATAAAGGGATACTAAATTTAGAGAAACATTAAAAGCATCATGTTTCTTAAATAAACAGCATAAACAAACAATTTTTTTTTTGTTCGTGTTTGTTCGTTTATTAAATAAACAACATAAACGAACTTTCCAACGAATAAGTACATGAATGTTCGGTTTGTTTACAGGCCTATTTATACCTATGTTTCATGTATTTATACCTTAATAGCCAAAGTTTGGTTTTTGTTGTTCACCAAAATTAACTAAACTGGACTAAAAACCGATAATCTAACAATACTAACCGAACCAAGGAACTGATTGTTTAATAAGATTGATTAACTGATGACTTTGATTTTAGTTTTGATTGAGGCTAATAATCAAACTGAACCGAACTATACACACCCTTAGAGGTGTTTGTGTTCCCCGCTGCGTCGTGCGGACACTCTACTAGTAAGATAGTATAGATAAAAGTACCCTTGATATTATAGTGCAATGTAAAATAAACACCTAGGATTTGACCAGACTTGATGCACAATTTCATATAAACTTCCAAATAAAACTTATGTCTTCCGTATTCGATTCTTGGCGAGTATATGGATATCAAAATGATATTGATATGTTAAAAAAAAAAAAAAAAAAAAAAAAAAAAAAAAAAAAAAAAACCCAACTTCACTAGACTTGCTAATCTGCTATTTATCTTTAGTCAAAGTTTTAGGTCAGTATTTGACCAAAAAAATCATATTTGTTATATAGGACCTATAAATCTACTTTTGATGCTACCATTTTAGCTTTAAACCATTTTTAGCACTTATTTTTATTTTATTTTTTTTCATATTTAATATAGTAACATGGACAAATTATTAGAATTATTATTACAATAATAAACTTGATTACCACCCGTCTTATGATGAAGTGGTTTGGAGACTCGGTGATAGAAGACCTATGGCTGAAAGGTCACAGGTTCAATTGTTGAGAGCATCGGATTTTACCGATTATTCCATTGTCATGTCTTCAGCCGAGTGAATGGTCGGATTTTCTCCAGAACTGGTGGCTGATGGGCTAGGAGCTCCGTCCGTCTAAGTAAAGGCCGGCTATGGTTTCTTTGACCATTAAAAGCCGCGTACGGAATACCCGACTTCTACGTAGTCGTAATTTAAAAAAAAATAATAAACTTGATTACAAGTGATTCCATTGGCTATTGATGTTGCAAGTGTGAATAGGATTATAAAACTCATAACACACTTGCTAAGAGCTCTTACTTCAAGATTTACAATTATAAAACAATATGTTTTAACAGTTGGCAATGTAAATTCATCTAAACCTCAAAGCTGGCATTTCATATATTAAACCTTAATTACATTATTTTAATCCACTTAAATAATACTATCTACACAGTCATTAAACAAATCCCATATTATTAATATCCTTTTCTTATTTAATTAATTATTAATTAACCATCCATTCTTATTCATATATCATATCAATAAAAATAAAATAAAAAAAATAAAATCTAAAATGAAATGATGAATTTGGTCAAAGATAAGATGTGAAGTTGAAAGAATCACACATAAAGCCACACAATATTCTTACAATACAGAAAGTGCTGCAACACATAAAGCCATTTACATTAACTAAACCAGTATACAACTGAGTTGGTCCCTTTACATATCAAACAAACTCAGATTCAGTGCTACAAAGGTACATCTCTTAATGCACTAAGTACATCTGAATTTAATACCTATAACAATCCTGGGGAAAAGATTTACCATATTATTATTATTATTATTATATTAACAGCAGCAGTGGCGGTGGTTAATCATCAACAGCTCTGTTTTTCATGCAGGCGTGGGCATAAATGCAGGACTTTTTCCATTAACAAGCTTCTCTTTCAGTTATCCTTCAACAAACCCATAAAAAAACACACACATTTACACCTCAAAAAACACACATTTACACCTCAGAACACACACTTATCTTTAAATATTTTGTGGGCTATTTTTAATCAAGAACAGCAAATTCAAGTCCAAGATTTGTGCTTTTTTTCTGTTTCTTGATGTGGGTAGTTCTAAAGTTGGTCTGATTATCTGATATGGGTATCTTTTTCTTCATTTAGTGTTTGGTTAAGTCAGAATATATGATTGATGGGTTATTTATGATGTACTGAATTAACTGCTCCATCAACACTTTTCAGATGTTTTTAATGAGTTTTCTTATCATTGGGGCTTTAATCTTTGTGGGTTTGGTTTCTGTTTGAGGGTTGTAAAAAAATTAGGGTTTTATTGATATTATTATTGTTATTGTTATTATTATTAATCTTTAGTGATATGGCTGGGGAAGAGGAGGTTGAGGAACAAATACATTACAATTCAACAAATGTATCCTCTGATTGGCCTTTTAGTAATAATAATAATGTTAACCCTAGTGATGTTACAAATGCATCAAGTAACACTATGTGGGAACATCATCATCATCAAACAAATGCTGCACAAAGTTTAGGGGCTTTTGGTGATATGAATAATATGCAAAACAATGCAACTACTACATCATCATCTTCACTAGGGTTTAGAAAAGGGAATCTTTTGGGTCATCCAAGGAATCTTGACATGTGGGCACAGACAAATTTAGGCAATAAAAGGGGTGGTGGTATTGGTATTGGTATGTTTATGCCACCAGGTGGTGGTGGTTCTGCTATGCTTCCTCATACATTATCGCAGTTTCCGGCGGATTCGGGGTTTATTGAGAGGGCTGCTAGGTTGTCATCATTTAGTGGAGGTAATTTTGAGGATATTATTAACCCTTTTGGCAGTGGACATGATACATCTTTGAGTCCTTATTCTGGTAGATCACAAGTGCAAGCACAAGAGGGGTTTGTAGGGAATGCGTTTAAGTCGGCGTCTGGTGAAGGGTCTAAGGATTTGCCATTGCAGGTTGATGGTGGGATTAATGATGGAAGTCAAAGTCAGCCTAAACCAGGCGGTTCGGGTTTCTCGGGTAATAATTTGGCTGGTGAAACTGAATTTAGTGGTGATGGTGGTCAGGGTGAGAATTCGAACTCGGGTCATGGACCGAAGAAAAGACGAAGAAATGATCAGGTATCTCTTAATTACTACATAATCTTGATCATTTGTTTCTTGTTTCTTTAAGCATAATCTATAAAGTTTTTTCATTTGTGGTTGTAGTGGTTGAATTAGTACTAGTACTATCTTGAATGCAATCTATGAAGGATGTCTGTCCTTTGGACTTTTGTTGACTGTTGTTTTGTTCATAAATGACAGGATAGCGAGTACAATCAAGTCAAACGATCGCCACAAACGCCCGGTGAGGCTACAAAGAACACTAATGAAGTTCAGCAAAAGGG
Source organism: Ambrosia trifida (assembly GCA_028751855.1). NCBI lineage: Eukaryota > Viridiplantae > Streptophyta > Magnoliopsida > Asterales > Asteraceae > Ambrosia > Ambrosia trifida. The sequence goes on from CM054130.1 coordinate 81,214,562, forward strand.
TGATAATAATAATACCCCGAATTCAGTTGCTAATAAATCAAGTGGGAAGCATGGTAAGCAAATATCTCAATCATTGGATGCACCGAAGGAAGAATACATTCACGTTCGGGCGCGAAGAGGTCAAGCTACCAATAGTCATAGTCTCGCAGAAAGAGTAAGACTTTTTCCCATTAGAAATATGTTGTGATTATTATATTGGAGTGACTTTATTTCTGTTTATGTCACTCCATCCATCCCAAATAAATGAAAGTTGTGGATGGGACAAATGGATTAAATGGATGTGTTTCACTGTTTGGTCAAAGGATGTAATGTATCCCATACTTTTCATAAATGGAAATCTTATTGACCAGATTCATCATTTTGTAATAGTTCCTAATGGACAAAAATGGAAGTGTTGCATTTAATTTTGGAGGTGTTTGGATATTGTGCATTTTGAAAATGATTATGTGGATATTAAAAAAAAAGAGACAATGAGTTACAAAACACAAATCCAAACGCCCCCTAAAAGTAGGGCTGACAATGGGTAACCTGTATAAGACACGATAGACTTGTTAACTAAAAAGTACACTATGCCATTTTTTAATTTTTTTAAATACATTAGAATTAAGAGGCAAAGATCCATCATTTCTCTTTTTTTGGTAAATAAAACGTATAACTGTGTTATAAACATGTGATATAAAGTAGTTAAACGAGTCGTGTTCATGTTTAGAACTTTTATTGTTCGCGTCGTCAGAGATCTGTTAAACCTGTTAAGACACGATTTGCCAGCCCTACCTAAAAGCGGCAAAAATGGATAAGATTGGGAGTGTTATTCCTAATTATTGCTGATTATGAAGTGATTGATGATATATTGGCGTCTTTAATGAAAATTGACGAGTATTACATTGATAATAGGTGAGGAGGGAAAAGATTAGTGAAAGAATGAAGTTCCTTCAAGACCTCGTCCCCGGATGTAGCAAGGTTGGTTATTGAATTTGAATTTATTAGCAAGTTTGATTCCAAAATCTTGAACTTGTACACAGCATACATACATTGCGTATTTCTCATTTATTTTGATTGTTTTTTAAGGTCACAGGCAAAGCGGTTATGTTGGATGAAATTATTAACTATGTACAGTCACTACAACGACAAGTTGAGGTACGATTACCAAAATAATATCGTTTAATTGCTATATATATATCTTTTACTTTTTTCTGATATTAAAGTTTTGTTTATGCAGTTTTTGTCGATGAAACTCGCTACTGTTAATCCTCGGATGGATTTTAACCTTGAGGGACTCCTTGCAAAAGACGTAAGGCATATTTTTTTAATATGCTACTAAACAGTAATATTTTATTGTTAATGGTTTATGCTAATGGTGTGTATTTGAATTAGATGCTTGAATCAAGATTGGGATCTTCTGGTGCACTTGGTTTTGGTGCTGACATGGCTATGCCTTATCCTCCTAACCAATCACAAATGGCGATTATGCAAGGTGGGATCTCTGGTGTAGGAAGCTCTTCAGATGCGGTAAGAAGAACGCTTAATTCTCATTTGATGACTATTGGTGGAGGATTTAAAGATCCTGCTTCCCAGGTAAATTGCTGTTTAATGTTTAACAAATAATAATACGTAAATTTAATAAAAAAAAGAATTTAACGTATTTTCCGAAGACAGGTACCTAGTTCGTGGGACGACGAGCTTCACAACATTGTCCAAATGGGATTAAATCCTAGTACTCCCATCAGCAGCCAAAATTTAGGTACTTTAATGGAAGATATATTTTTATTTTTACCATTTTATCATTTTATGTTTATGATTAACAATCGGCAATATTCTTTAAACAGGATCCACACCTCCAGGCCATTTGAAAGCCGAACCTTAAGAACAACGATTTAGGCTTCATGAAAAATGCATTAGAAGAACCCCGGATCGAATCTTGTGAGGTCCAGAAGCCGGGTAATGTAATTAATCTGTCGGTATTCTTTTTATATATAAACTGCAAGAGAAGGTGATAATACATAATTCACGGATGGGATTCGAGTTGCTTGTTTAGAACAATGATTTTTTGTCGACTCAAATTGTAAAGCAACCGATGAATCTGCATCCGGGTAGTGTTTGTTATATTAATATTTGGACTTACGGGTCGGTTTATTTTGTTAAAAAGCTTTGTAATCTCTGATTGTTTAAGAACAGTTTGTTTGTTTTCATCATACTTAAACATGGTTGTAACCTTTGGTTGACTTTACAGTGATTATGGTTTCAGTAAAAGTCAAAATTTGTGATCTTAAATGAAAATGGGTTAGTTAGGGAGTAGGCAGTTCACATAGTGACTGTTTGGATTCTTGCATATGAATTTTTCTGCTTGTAGTTTACATGTTTGGATCTTTGTACACTGAATCTTTTTAACACCTAACATTTTCTACCAACTGATTAGCATTAGAGATGCTACACAGCGGTCGTGTTTATGGGTTAGTTGGTCCCGACGTGAACCTGTAAATTTGATACGAACTTGAACAATCGTGTTAGAAACATGAACCCAAATGCGAAACCAATATTTGTGTTGACTTGAAAAGTTGAACACAACCCATTTAGCTAACCGTGTTTGTGAGTTTCACTTGGGCCCGTTTGGACTAAGGCTAAACCTGTAAATTTTGTTCTATATTATTAACTAGTAGGTAGAGGCAAAACTACCGTTTTGCCCTCTGTTCACACTTAGAATTACATCTGTGCCATCAGTGGTCAAAATGTGAAGTTTGGAAAGTAACTGTTGCACCGACCGTTGATAATTAATATATATAGTAATATCAAAGACCAAACATAATACAGAGAACATAACCCTCTATTTCTACTAAAACAATAACTTGTTCCGTAAGGTAATTCTACTCTGAGAAAAGAAACAAAGAAATAAACAAATTGCTTATTAACCAGACTCTCTCACTTTCAACCCCTCATCTTTCTTGGCTCAACCAAACCAACGCGTTCAATCAAGATTAACACCTTCAAACTCATTCATAATCGCGTGAAGCTATCGAATCCTCGCTAGCATCTTGTTGATTCTGCACAAATATTATAAAATCTGTAACAAGATGATGCTAACACACTAGAAAACAACATGGAATATCAATGTGACTGAATAATAACATACCTTCAACCTTGTACATATCTCAATGATTTCAGAGAGTGGTGCCCAGTCACCAAAATTTCTTTCTATAAACTGATATGCAACTCCACTTCTTCCTTTGCCAACTATAAAAAGTCCACCTTTTATCTCACCTTCACCCCTCAAGTTTTGCTCTATTCCCATGGCTTTTGCGCGCTTATAGTTAGCGCGCGCTCGCGGATTAAATAAAAATCCTGATATGAATTTGTCCTTGAGTAATGACCCTCCGCCAAGCGCTTTAAAGAAGTCCATGTTCTTGTCAAGAAGTACAACACCACCCCAATATCTTGGCCAGAAATCTCTTACCTAGTACCATTCATTAACTATATTAATTAACAAATTATATAGATTAAAATTTAATGACGGTTATCGTCAATGGCGGATATAGAAATGTTTTTCAGTAGTAACGTTTTTCATTTTTTTCATTTTAGTAGCAACGTTTTCCAAATTTCGTAAAAAAAAAAAACAAAATTTCCACTAATTTGCCACTACGCACGCGAAGTTGAGCCGCAACGGACGCGGCACCTGCTTCTTCATTAGGTCCGCCCCTGGTTATCGTATATTCGTATTAATTCAAGAAAGTTTAGCTTATTACCTCTGATTCTATATGTTCATGAAGTACAGCTAATAAATTGATACCCAATGCATCAAATATGGGCTTCTTTGAGTACAGTTTGTGTGCCTCGGCTCGGCACATGATGCAGCCTGGGCGACGGATACAAAGAAGTAGTGAAGGTTTGTCGCACCATAGATCTGAAGCGCGCATAGGTGGCGCCTTTGACTTGACCAACCGTTCCATTCCAATCTTATACTCAGGAGTTAGTTTTTGAACTGATATATTTTCAATATTAGGGTATGGCGCCACGTCTTCAACTATAGGTTGAGGTTGTACGCAGCCACATGCTCGTGGCTCATCGGGTAAAGATGCCACAATCCCTTTAAAGACATGCCCATCTTTTATTTTGAAATCAGATATGGATTGCTCAATTGTAGCGTCATAAGCAATAGTGCTTCGTGTTGACATGGTTTGCAGTTTGGGTCTTGTAATGGAGTGGGTGGTCTTAGACATGGTTCGGGATGGTGGGACCGTTGGTTTTCTTGCAGGGAGAGAAAATGATTGTGGCATAGGATCAGGTTCACACTGTGAGGTACGGTCCATGAACCGTGCGATGTGTCCTCTTTTCATGGCGAACTGAGCAGAAAGATCTGACGTTGAAAGGTTTAAAAGCTCGGCTAGACAGTTTCCTGAGGCTTCTAGCTTATCTGCATACTGCATCAGTGCGCGATCATGAAGGTATGATCTGATCTCTAATGCATCCTGCAGATTTCAGTCAAAACAAACATTAGATTTCGAATGTTATCACTAAAGCGGAAACATATGGTGATTATAAATTTACCTTTTGTGTTTGAGTCATGTTAAGTGCAATCATATCTTCTGAATTCATTATCTTCAAAGTCGGAACATCGTCCCAACCATCATCTAACAGCTTTGGTAGAAGTTTTTGCAGACATCCAGTTCCCACAAAATCCTCCATTGAGAACGAAGCCATCCTAATCTTTTGGATTGAAAACTGTCGAAAACTTGATTGATTCTCAATGAACTTATAAGAATGCGAACGGAGACCAAACTTTATCGTATAAAGCACTTTAACACATTAAAATAAACTTGTGTTTTTGTTGAAAATATCAATGATGAGTTGGTTTATTATATATTAGAGATAAAACATAGACTTTGTATCTTAAAAAACTACTTGTTTTCATCGTTGAATTGGCTTGGCGTCGGGTTAAAACCATCCATGTGGACTTGATCTCTTAAGGCTGCCGGCCAAATGTAATATATATCTGTTTTTTTAAATCGGCCTGCACAAGACAGTATAATACTTCATGCAATTAAAATAATGATTTGGCTGCTTTAACAAATTATAATGTGTTCTGCAGGCCAACAAACTTTATATTTGTATGTAAAATGACATGTACATCACTCTTACTTGCAGGGATAGTAAATATGTGTAATTGTATGGACAATCCAATCATATATACGGTTCTCAAACGTGTGTACAAAATATGAGAATATACATGGTAAAACTAGCATTAAAACCGATCATCTTAAATCAAGTGCCTCAAGATTTTCTCAGCCATCAATCTGATATCCCCATTGCCATAATGCAAAACGTTGATTAATGTCGCACGCAAGAATCTGTCTTGTGATATTTCTGAAGTTGAATTAACGTCACCGTCCTTTAACAGTTTCTCCAGCATCCAGAATGCTTTTTGTCTCAAAGAGTCGTCTTTATGCGCCTTGATCACATTCAACACATGTTGTATGGCTTTATTATGAATCAAAATACTCACACTGGCGTCCAAATCGACCCGTTCATTTAACAGCGTGCAGATAGCTGATACTGCAGCCTCCACAACTTGAATATTGATATGGTCAAAGCAAGTCAACAGCTTCTCTACCGCTTTCGCTTCAACTAGACAAAAGGTTTGTTGTGAAGAACAAACTCCCTTGTGAACTGGGCATAGTGACGGTAATGTGATTTCACGATTTCTTGAATCAAATGAGGACCATTTTTGTAAACAGAATTCTCTGAGACTCTTGAACTTTTTGAGCTTCGGTTTCTTGATTTGCGGCGGTGGTTTTGATAAAGTAACAGTCTTTGACGACAGATTCTCTAACCCGTTTGCTGAGAGCTTCTGAATTTCATCGCTGTATGTGTTCATAAGCAGTTCAGTGAACACGGTAGTGAAGCTGAAAGTTCTTGCTAGAACCATAAACTGATGCTCATAGAGTGTCGACGTAAATCTAACAAGTATTCCCACTAGTCCTTCTAGATAAGCACTTCCATATTTACTTATTCTCATGCCAGATCTCTGAACTTGATCTAATTTTCTCAAAATTAAAGGGACTGTATTACACAAAGCCAGATTCAGTGACAGATTATCATGTGGAAGTTTGGCTAGGAACTTGACTGAAACCGCTTGTTTTTCAGTGGGTGCAGTGGTTTCCGGCAACTCTTTTAGCAGGGCATGTGGTTGACCTCTAGTTTTCCATAATCTGTCAGCTAATATGTTGCCAAAAAAGGGCGAAAGAGCTATCAAAAACACAATTGAAACCACCTGCAGTTCCTCATTCGGGTTGTTCAAAAGTTCAACTAGATTTGTACAAGCATCACCCTCGTTTACCACCGACACGATGATCTCTTGGGTTTTGGGGAATTTCATGAGGCATAAGAGGATTCTTACAAAGTTGATGTTCAAATCATCTGGCGTTGAGTTCCGGATCTTTTTTATCATAGTGTATATGATGTAATCTAACGACATTTTGTGATTGCTTTGGAGATCATTTAGCTGTACAGATCCTGATTCAAGTATATTTGCAAGTATGGCTGCAGCTTCTGCCTTTGAATTCATCGGCTCGTCGTAAATTGTTCTCTTAAGCATCTCATTAAACATGTTACCCACAATACCTGATTTCACAAGAATCTTTGCATTTTCGGGGTGCGATGAGATCTGCTTCAATGCTTTAAATGCAACATTTCTTGCTAAAGAGTTTCCATGAAACACCATCTTAATTAAAACAGGCGAAACCGTCTCCACCACATAACCTTTAATCTCATCATCATGTCCAAGAAAGATTTCCCCAAGATATCTCCCCATCTCCATCTTCATATCTTCATTACCTATTTGGTTTCATACCTTTTAATCATTTACAGATTTGACTAAAAAATTATAAAATTTTGATCCTTTTTTAATTAAGTTGTACCTTCAAGAAAATGATGCAAAAGGGGCTGCCAATGTCCATTTTCTGCCATGATCTTGATGTTATTTGGTGATCGCTCCAAGTTTTTCAAGATTTCATTGACTTTCTCTGATGCAAAAGCATCAACGGGTTGTCTGTACTTAAAAGTAATCAGCATCAAAACCCCTCCAGTAACTGAACCAATTTGATCACAAAAGTAACTACATTTTGAAAGTTCAACTAACAGCAGCAAAGCCAAATGCTTAATACGTTCAACTTTACTCGTCAAATTTTGTATTAATAGCGATAAATCCACTGCTGTAACAATCATTTTCTGCAAAAAAAAAAAAAATATATCCCACTGGTTTCAGGTTTTTAAAAGTACAACATATAAACTTTGTTATCAAGTTGAATTTTGAGAAAAAGTGTACCTTTCCTTCATCTTCATCATCATCATCATTTTCGGTCAACTGTGTAAGTAATTCGAGTGTTCCAACAGTCAAATCTCTATCTTCATGCTTCAAGATTTCTGCAAGAAGTGGTATGATGCCAATGCTTCGTATCTCCACCACATTGTACTGTTTTATTCTGCATAAAGTCTGCAAATTGTGTATTACTTCAAGAATCTTGGGCTTAGAACTGGCTAAAGATAGAACCGCCTTTGCAGCCTTTATGTTTGCTTGTTCATTTCTTACCTCCCATTGCTTAATCGTTTCCAGTAACGCGAGATTTCTGTTCAAAGTCCTACTGTTTATCTTCATGCCAGTTTTGGGGCAGATAATATCAGCAGGATTGCCAAACTTTTCAAACCATTCAGTTATCGCGATCCTTTCGTATGTGACACCTGTTTCTATAGTGACTGGATCATTCATTATCTTATTTGTCAATGGACAGAAGAAAGTTTCATATAACGGTTCTATATAATTCATCACATGTGGTGTTTCAGGTTCAGGTTCAGGTTCATCATCTGTGGAGATTTCAACATCGTTAATGGGGTATAGATCACATTCCTTCTGAGCAAGATGAATTTCTTCACTGCTTTCAAAAGGATCAAAACTGAAACCATTGACGTCTTTTACTAGGGACTGAACTGCATGATGGAAATGTTCTTCTTCTGATGATTTTATTAAGTTTAGTACTTCACCCATGTGCTTAATCACACTCTCAATCTGTTTCATGATGGTTTCGACTTCTGAATCTGGAATGGCTATGCTTGAGAACAGGTCTTTTACTATATATATGCAGTCTGATAGTGATAGTAAGATCTCTGAGGATTCTAACTCCATGATGACCAAAGAAACGCGGTAAAAATAGCAGCCTAGTGTGATAAAATTATCATTTTGTGTCACAGTTGATAGTTCCATGATTTCTGAAATGACCACCAGTAATGACTTGACATCACTTGCACTTGAGATGTTGTTCACCTTCAGAAAAAAAAAAAAATTGAGATATCAAAACGCGATAAAGATTTGAGCTATTTTCGGATTGTAATTGTAACAAGATTATAGAGAGAAACAAGATTATCATACCGAAGGAAACCAATCATAGCTGATGCTACTGCTCGACATATTGTTTTCTTGTTTCATATGCAAGAACTCCTGATCAGACTGACCGCTTTGGATTCTATGAAACATTGCTGGCAATAGATTTAATTTAATTAAGATTTTATGTTTGGTTAACCCTAACTCTATGCTTGGAATTGATCTTCACTTAAATTAAATATTAAAATGTCTGATGTCATGTGAGTGTGATCCTTCACTAGTTTTGGATATAATGAACAAGTAAAAGTAAAACTTCCTGACTATAGGAAAGAATAATAATAGAGAGGGTAATTTGCTGAATGATCCTTTCATTAACATTCATCACAATATATAATTACAGATGCTATCACAAGAAAGGAAATACAACAATGTTTCCTATAATTAAGCAATCTATTTAAATTACAATATATCGCTATTACACCCCCGCAGTCGAATCGGGAGGTTGTCGAACGTTGAGACTGGATCGAAAATCATCAAACAATAGACGAGGCAAGCCTTTGGTGAAGACATCCGCAACCTGGTAGCGAGACGGGACATGTAAAACACGAACGCACCCCCGTTGTACCTGCTCTCGAACAAAGTGAATGTCCAGTTCAATGTGTTTGGTCCGCTGATGTTGAACCGGATTACCAGATAAATAAATAGCGCTTACGTTGTCGCAGTAAACAAGAGTGGCTTTGAGAAGCGGCCGGTTCAATTCAAGCATCAGATTGCGAATCCAACAGATTTCGGATACGACATTAGCGACCCCGCGGTATTCCGCCTCTGCACTGGAACGTGAAACTGTGGGCTGTCGTTTGGACGACCAAGAGATTAAGTTGTCGCCGAGATAAACACAGTAGCCAGAAGTGGAGCGGCGAGTATCGGGGCAACCTGCCCAGTCAGCATCAGTGTATGCACGCAGGGAAATATCACGAGCAGGATGGAGATAGAGACCATATTCAGAGGTGCCCTGGATATACCCGAGGATCCGCTTCAGAGCGTTCCAATGATCAATGGACGGAGAATGCATATGCATGCAAATCTGTTGAACGGCATAGGATATATCCGGTCGAGTAAAGGTGAGATACTGCAGAGCACCTGCCAAACTGCGATAGGTAGTAGGATCATCAAACGGGGCAGAGGAGTGGGCACTGAGCTTCGAACCGGTGTCAACAGGAGTAGCCACCGGGTTGCAGGAATCCATGGCGGCCCGGTGGATGATGTCTCTGGCATAGGATTGCTGAGATAAGAACATGCTGTCCCCTGTGCGGACAACAGAGATACCCAGAAAATGAGATAAAGAACCCAAGTCTTTCATTGCAAATTCCCCAGATAAAGAATGCATAATGCGTCTGTGAAGCGCATCAGACGAGGTGGTGAGTATGATGTCGTCCACGTAGAGAAGAAGGTAAGCAGTGTCCGGTCCTTGATGATAGATAAACAAGGAATTATCAGATTTGCTTTGTGTGAAGCCCTGCAATAAGACAAAGTCAGTAAAACGCTGGTACCAGGCTCTTGGAGCCTGCTTTAGTCCATATAAAGACTTCTTCAGTCGGCAAACATGACCCGGAAAACGAGAGTCTCGGAAGCCCATGGGTTGATGCATAAAAACCGTCTCCGCCAGATTACCATGCAGAAAAGCATTGGTGACGTCCAGTTGATTAATAGCCCACGAACGTGAGAGAGCCAGTGTGAGAATAAGCCGAATCGTCGCCGGTTTCACAACCGGACTGAAAGTGTCACCACAATCGATACCCACCTGTTGGCTACGACCATCACAAACAAGTCGAGCCTTATACCGTTCCAAGCTGCCATCGGATCGAAACTTATGTTTGAAAAGCCACATACACCGTATAACATTCATATCCTGTCGACGGGGAACTAACTCCCAGGTCTCATTTTTAATAAGTGCACTAAACTCGTTGGTCATGGCGTGAAGCCATTCGGGTGAGGACAAGGCAACCTGTGGGGACTTGGGGATAGGAACAATGGCGGTGGTGTGGAGGTTAAAATGGCGCTTGGGTTTGGTGATACCGTCCATTGCGCGAGTGCGCATAGAACGAGTGGGCGCAGGAGGTGTGTCTGTGTTGGGCTGAGGGTCGGTAGTAGGCATGGGAGCAGGGTGGGCCGTGGGCTGGGCTGCTGGGTGGTCCGGGCTGCTGGGAAGGCTTTGGGCTGGACCGGAGGTAGTAGGCTGCGTTGGAGCAGCAGGTGTGGATGAGGACGGACCAGCGGTTGGGCCTGATCTGGGCCGTGGTCGTCTGGAATAGGTTAGGGGCTGGGCTGGGGTAGTAGACGGTGGGGGTTGGGTAGTTGGGCTCGAAGGTATAGGCCCGATTGAGGAGGGTGGGGAGGTAGTAGGGTGAAGGTGATCCCATAGTAGTGGATTTAGGCCACTATCCAGGAAGGTATAGGAGTCGGGTTTGGGTGGTTGGGTGGTCGAAAAAGGGAAGATTGTCTCTTCGAATTGAACGTGTCGAGAGACAAAAATTGAGTTGGTGGTGAGGTCTAGACATCGGTAACCGCGATGATTAGGCGGGTAGCCGAGAAAGACACATGGTTTGGACCGGTTGGCGAGTTTGTTTATGGTGGTGGAGGGGAGTAAAGGGTAGCACAAACACCCGAACACGCGAAGATGCTCATAGGTGGGATCGCTTTTGTATAGGAGAGAGGTGGGTGAAAGAAATTGAGTGTGTTTGTTTGGGATAATATTTAGAAGGTAAGTGGCGGTCTCAAGTGCGTGATGCCAAAAGGATGGCGGTAAAGAGGATTGGGCTAGTAAGGAGCGAACCATGTTATTGATTGTTCTAATTTTGCGTTCGGCCTTACCGTTTTGGGAGGAAGTGTAAGGGCAAGAAAAGCGGAAGTGCATCCCGTGGAGACGACAAAAGTTGTGAAAAGCATTATTGTCGTATTCCTTGCCATTATCACATTGGAATTGTTTTAGTTTTCGGCCAAATTGGGTATTGATGTAGTTATTAAAAATGGTAAATATGGAGAACACATTCGATTTGTTTGTTAAGGGAAAAGTCCAAAGAAAATTGGTAAAATCATCTAAAAACAAAACATAATATCGGTGTCCCCCGGTGCTAGGCACTGGTGAGGTCCACAGATCACTGTGAATTATATCAAACGGTAAACAAGTACGATTACAAGAGTCAAAAAATGGCATGCGCACACTTTTGCCAAAAACACAAGCTTGACATAATGTTTTGTCATGTTTATTAGATGAATTTGAAACAGATAAAGGCAACGAATGCAAAGTAGAGAAGCTCGGGTGCCCAAGTCGTTGATGCCAACGGTCTTGAGTGGTAGCCACAAAAGCGGTAGAGGTTGTAGTGGAAGGGATTGGTGCAGTCAGTGGGTAGAGGTCGCCCGAGCTATTGCATCGCAGGAGGTGTTCCTTGGTCTTGAGATCCTTCACAGTAAAACCGAAGGGGTCAAATTCAATGGATAATAAGTTATCAGTGGTAAGTTTACGGACTGAAATTAGGTTCTTTATAAGGTTCGGGGCAAAGAGAACGTTGTTTAATTTAAAGGGCGGGAAAGGTGGCGGTAGGGTAAGGTTGCCTTGACCGATCACGGGGATGGTCATACCATTTCCAACGACAATAAATTTGTTAGTGCAAGTATTAAAAGAAGACGGGAAGTTGTTACCTTGAGGAGTTTTCATATGACCCGATGCCCCGGTGTCCATAACGCCGTGCGGATCCTGCTGGTTGAGGGACAAGGCATAGAGAGCCTGCTGGATGTCAGTGGGTGACAAAGTAGCGGTGTAGGCCTGATCAGGGGCTGCACCCAGAATGCCCGCGGAGGTGTTTTGTTGCCGAGGAGCGGACGGGTAGGGACATGGTGGTGCGGCAGGCTGAGGGGACCACGCGGGCTGCTGACCTTGCATAAGAGAGCTCCACTGACTGGCTGCCCAGGAGTTGGGGAAGACGATGTATGGGTGTTGGGGCGGCGTAGCGGCTGGGCGGTTGTTACGGTTTGGTGTTCGGCCCTTGCCCCGGGGTTTTCCACGGGGTCTGCCATATGAAGGAGCAGAACCCGTAGCCGAAGCCGAGGGCTGTGACACAGCAGTAGCAGCAAGTGCAGTAGCGGACGTGGCTGCAGCGCGGGCTGAGAGATTTTTCTTCGTGGACTCGGTCATGGTCAAACGGGATCGGCATTCATTAAATGGTGGTAGGGGGTCTTGGTTTTGCAACACCGTGGATATGCTCTCGTAGGCCTCGGTGAGACCCGCAAGGAGTTGAGAAACAAGGCGTTGGTTGTCAACTGGCGCCCCGACGCTATTCAACTGATCCGCAAGGTGCTTGACATGTTGGCAATAGGCTGCCATATTCGGAAAAACTTCAAGGTGAACATTGGAGAATTGTTGTTGAAGATGGATTTGTCGCGCGGTTTTGTTGCTGTTGAAGTGATCTTCAATAGCGAGCCACGCTTCATGAGCCGTCTGACCCGGAACAAGAATGATGTGGAGAAGGGGTTTGGAGATAGTGCTGTATATCCACTGCAAAACCAAGGCGTCAAGGCGTGCCCAAAGGGCATCGGCCTCAGCCCTGGCAGCAAGGACGGCTGCTGCGTCGGCAGGAGACGCCGAACCTGCAGGTGTGGCAGCAGGGAGACGGGGCTGCAGGTGATCATAAACCTGATATGCACGACAGTGGACCTCAAAGAGGGTTGTCCAGGTTGTGTAGTGCGACGATTCATCCTCAAGAATGAGGGGAATCATCGTTTTTATGTTGGTGACCGCCATGGCTGGATGGATCTTAGTATCCATGAGAGAAAGAAGGGGTTGAAGGGGCTGCGAATAGCAGGGAGCAGAAAAGAATGGGGCGGAAGGTGGTGGTAGGGCCGGCGGTCAAAGGTTGGGATCGATGATATCTCTTGATACCATATAGGAAAGAATAATAATAGAGAGGGTAATTTGCTGAATGATCCTTTCATTAACATTCATCACAATATATAATTACAGATGCTATCACAAGAAAGGAAATACAACAATGTTTCCTATAATTAAGCAATCTATTTAAATTACAATATATCGCTATTAGTGACAATTGACCAGGTCACCTTGTGATTCTTTATATACTTATTTCTGTAACTGTTTCATGCATGAGGTTGACTTTTTATGTGAAGTCACATGATTGTGAAATTTGTTGACTCTGGGAGCATAGGTGATATCTGTATATTTAATTGTAGGGTGACAGTGTTGCTACAAATTTGGTAGAGTTTGGTGTTGAATGGTTCCCAAGTGAAAACAATGCAGAAAAAGTCAGGTATTATTACTGTTTAGTTAAGCGTATCTAATAGAATCCATTTAACGGTTTTTAGTTGGGGCATGCATACTTGTTGATCGCAAATGTGATATCATGCCGAGAAAAAGTAACAAAGGGTAACAACCGGTCTATGCAACAATGTTAGCAACGGATAGTGTGTTAGACGTGGTTATAAATGAGGACATACTTAAGACTAACTCAAAACAGCCTGTAGTAGAAGCTTCAAAACATATTACTTTTTAGATGGTATCGCAAAACACTTAAAAGGGAACTGAGAGCGTAGAGGTCTTCTAGCGCAGTAGTGGAGGCCTGCTATCATTTGTGATACACATTGTACTATGACATCGTTGTGCATTCATGGACTTGCTTTGCTATGAGAGCAAAAGAAAGTATTTTGTGTTAATAAATTAGTTCTTACAGTACAACCAACCAATCATGATTCAAGCATCAGTTTTCTATATTCTCCTATCTCCTTATTAGATCACAACACTTTAACAATGTGACCATGACCAAAAAAACCTAAAACTAGAGTCTCAATAAATGAAATTCGCGTATAAACCATTGACAAACACCAAAATGACCTTTCAGTCCGCTCATCGGTTGCACTTAATCTTCAGCCTGTATGGGCAGCAGTTGAGGAGGAGCATAACCTTCATTTGTGCTGCTTAAAACGCACGTCATGTCAGCAAATTTACAGAGGTGTGCATGGATTCGCTTCAGACCGATGGCTCCAAAAGGTCACGCTATTGTGAGCTTTGTGCACTTCAATGGCACTTGTGCACTCCACAAGCCGCCACGAAGCCCATCGAAAAACCAATAGGCAGCCATAAACAATGCAGTTAGTCCTAATTGAAGAAATATGGGGACTTCAAAACCTCTTTTAGGTCAAAATCACCCCTCTCTGGCAACGGAGGAAATTCCAAATCAGGGAATTGCTTCTGAAAACTCTCCAACAGCTGCCATAAAATAAATCTTCAATACACGCCACTAGAAGAGGATAACAGGCAAAAAAGTAGTTTTAACCGAAAGTACTTACGTTTTCTAGGATTGGTGCCTCGTAAAGTTCAACAAACTTCTCTCTAAGGATCTTGTTCATCTGGTCAACATCACACGCATGTGTCCAAAATGAATCATGCACCCCTGCGAAGGATATTTTGACATAAGATGAGGCATACTTTTTACTGAATATGTGGCATGTGCAAAAAAGATCAAAAATGCTGGTCAACCTGCAAAACTTAAGCCGCTTCTTTACAAGCAATGGCTGTCATCATCATGTGGGACCCATCAAGAGAGTGGACAAAATTAGGAGGAAAAGCCGTTCTCTGGCGCTTAACCATCACCTTATCTGTTTCTCTTTGCAGTGTTAACACTTGAAGAGATGTCTTTATCTGTGCATTTCAAAGGCAGACATTTTGGTTCACATTATCAAAAGGTATATAAATATAATCTCAAGAGTATACAGATACTCACAAGGTGCCTTCCTAATTTGCGGTAAGGCTGTACAACAGGAAGTCCAAGAGGAGTTGTCCATTGTACAGAATGGTTTTTCATAGCTATAACCTATAATAAAATTCAGATTCGATGAATAACTAAGTGGTAATAAATAAACTAATTAATGTCAATTTTGGGTAGGGCGAAGTTATGAATATGAAAACATATACCCTTGCACAGTCACCGAGCCAACTCATAATACTTCTTGCAGCTTCAAACATCTCACCCAAAGCAGTCAACGTGATCTGTAAAAATGAAGTTTGACCAAGATTCAAAATTTCCATTGATTTTGTACAAGGTCAAACATAGTATTTAATTTGAAAACTTCCATATTTACTTACTTTTGCAGCATAACAAGCAGCGGCAAACAATTCTGCATCATCTTCAATGGCGCAACGTTCCTTTAGCCTCCTTTTAATTTGGTCGCGCGCACCAATATATGTGACACCATACACGGATGTCATCACTGTTTGCTTAACCAACTTCCTGTCCACCTAAGCATCCCATTCATCAAAGTAACATGAACAAAGATTACCAACTAACACGCATTCTTTTTTATAAATTCTTGAAAAACAAATTGCATATAGAGAAACAAACTACCTGGTCAACTAACAGTCGTGCGTGCTTAGCATTTTGATCAGTCGTGGGGTCTCCCTCCGCGTCTCTCTTCATGATCTCAATCACTCTGGTTAGAAGAAAATTTCAGACTACTTGTACATTTCAGATTTACTTAAATATATTACATATCAATATATTTATATGAATTGGTAACCGCTTCAACATATAAGAAACCATCATATTCCCCCAAAAAATAGAAAGAAAATTGATTTCCAGATTTTATTAATAGACATATACATACATATACATATAGCAGCTAAAGGCTCTAACCTGGTAGCAATCCCAGAGTACACATCAGCTGGTTTATCTCCTTGAACCAGATTAACAGCAGCTGCTCCTAGCTGAATACATGTCAAAAAATTGAGGTGTAAGCATAGAATAAAAGATATTTGAAAATAAAAACTGTACTGAAAATTTATAATTGATGATTTTTCAAATCATCTTTGAAAAAGTATATCACTAAATTACCTTGTCCCTTCCAAGTGCTGCATAGTGTTGTAAACCATTGCACGAACCATCCTTGATAATTGTGAATGAAAAACAAGTTAATAATAAAATAAAAATGCATCTCTAACTTGAATTAGGCAATAACTATCGAAAAGGCCAGTAAGCCACCAATTTTGTGAAAACGTGAAATGGTAAATAATTTGCTTAAATTATTACCTGGTGGATAGGCATATGTGATATGGTAGTCTCGGGAGACGAGCTTCTTAATGCTTCAGAAAGATTAATGCAAATGGCCAAACATTGAAACGGGTCCTCTGCCCGTAGCCACCATCTTTTTCCTTCAAGAGGTCGATCTGAAGAATCAAATATGTCATCCAAGTGTTTTTCTGTAAAGGACATCCGACCTTCATATGATAATTTATCCACGCCACCACCAAATACATTTGCTAAATGTATTTTAAGCCATTTTAGTCCCGACTCGCCAAGTGGCCGTCCCTCAGCAAACTCAAGAACACCCCGACATAAATCAGACCCTAAATGATTTAAATATGGGTGCATTGGGTATGCACGGCCACGAAAATCGAGATTGTGCGGGTAGTAAAAACCTTCCTCATTTTTCATTTTCCTAGCAACCTGTTAAAAAGCAATGTAATTTGTTTAATATAAATATATGTACATACAAGCTAAATTTGATAATCTAAACAAGGAAGCCTCTTACAGCGAGTTTTAGCTCGATGTCACATCGTTGTGAATGTCTTTCTCGATTTTCCTTCTTTACAGATTTAACTTTCCATTTCCATTTTTTCAATTCGGTTTCATCATCTGTATCCGGTTCTTCAGGTGCAATAACCTGAGTAAACAGTTGAAAAAAAAGTGCACGTAATGACGTAAATCAACCAAAAACATAAAGTTTGACATGTTTGATAGGGATTAAACCAAATTTTGTTCACCTTGTGTACCAAACTAAAGATTGACATGTTTACCTTAATATTATCACGCTAAAACAGTTTATGTCACACCCTCAAATTCCACATGCGGGGTTTTACCGCGAGGCGCGTGACACACCAGGATCCAAGTCAACGGTCACAATAAACAACACTATATGATAAAATACGTAAACCAAAAACTTTTGATTCAAATACAATAACCAACAGCGGAAGCTTTTTAGTTACAAACAAAATCCCAAAAGACATAATGTTCAACTGATTATTTAAAACATGAACTAATCCTAGACGCCATGCAGACTCGTGCGCCTAGTTCCATTGATGCTACCTTAGCGACCTAAGAAAAACATGCCAAAAGTTCGTCAATATATAATGCTGGTGAGTTCACAGATTTTCATAAAGTGTTACCAAGTTTAAGCCCTGTCAATACTATGTAAAAGTACGCTAGCTAGGCGTAAGTGTTTGCTACTAGTACGATTGGAAAACCATTACTGGACACGTTTAGCATATGTTTAGCATATGTTTAGCAGTTCGAGACAATATACACCCGCCGACTCCAAGCCGACGAGCGGGGCCGGTCACGCTCAATAGATCTATCCATATTTCCCCCGTAGTGCATCCGCACATTCATGGTTTTCCCCGGGACTTCCAAAGATCGCATAGTAACCCAAAACCAACCCATAGTATGACAATAGTTTCAAATCAATAGTTTAGCGCATGTTTTCTCCCCCGAAAGTAAAAGCAGTAAAAGCGGGGCCGTGAACTCACCTTTGGTTGCGTTCTTTAAATAAGAGTAAAGACAAGTCCAGATAATCCCAACTACCGGAGATCTATCATAAAAGTGTTACCAGTGGTTAGACTAATAACCTTAAGGTTATCTAGTCCCGGATTTGTCCAGACCATAACCAAGTACGTTTAAAAACACATTTGACTACTTTGACCACACAGACAAGACCCGACATCCCATTGGTGACCCGACGACTCACGTGTTAACTAAGGATGAGAAATCATGCAATCACACGCAAACATGCACCTAATATGCATAACAGTTCACCAAAGTCAACATATAGTTCATACATCGCATATACGAGTCCACACGTGTTTTACCGGGTTGTTAGACATTCCACGGGGCTCCTAGCATCTTCCTAGGTGTCATTTCATGTTCGGGATGTCAAACTATGCTTAAATCAACTAATCACGTGATTAGACATTAATCATGCAATTAGGAAAGTCAACTAGCAATTAGGATAGTCAACCAGGCAATTAGGATGGTCAAAGCGGATAACGCCCTTCCATGGAGAAACCTTTAACAAAACCCTGTCGCCAACCTGAAACTCTAAAGGTTTGCGACGACGATCGGCATAGCTCTTTTGACGATCCCGAGCTGCAGCCATTCGGTTACGAATCTGTACGATCTTCTCGGAAGTTTCGTACACGAGTTCCGGGCCCGTGAGTTGACTTTCACCTACTTCGGCCCAGCAAAGAGGAGACCGGCATTTCCGTCCGTACAGAGCTTCAAACGGAGCTGCCTTGATGCTAGAGTGGTAACTGTTGTTGTAGGAGAACTCTACCAACGGTAGGTGATTCTCCCAGCCTTTGCCGAAATCGATAACACATGCTCGAAGCATGTCCTCTAGCGTTTGAATCGTCCGCTCACTCTGGCCGTCAGTTTGCGGATGATAAGCCGTACTCATGTCCAACTGAGTACCCAAAGCTTTCTGCAAAGCTTTCCAGAACCGAGAAGTGAAACGGGAATCACGATCAGAGATGATCGAAACAGGCACCCCGTGCCGAGAAACCACTTCCTTCAAGTAAAGACGAGCCAACTGTTCCAAACTGTCGCTCTCTTTAATAGCAAGGAAATGAGCAGACTTTGTCAACCGATCGACGATCACCCAAATCATATCACAACCACTGGGCGACCTCGGGAGTTTGGTTATAAAGTCCATCGTGATCCGTTCCCACTTCCACTCGGGAATTTCAGGCTGTTGCAAGAGATCAGACGGCTTCTGATACTCCATCTTGACCTTAGCACAGGTCAAACACTTGCTTACATACGAGGCCACATCAGCCTTCATGTTTGGCCACCAATAAAGTACCTTCAGATCCTGATACATCTTATCGGAGCCAGGATGAATCGAATACCGGGATTTGTGAGCTTCGTCCAGGACAAGCTCCCGCAAACCCCCGAACAAAGGAACCCAAATACGCTCTGCAAAATAATGTAGGCCATCAGACCTGAGCTCGAGGTGCTTATCAGCACTGTGCATGGTTTCAGCTTCAAGGTTTTCCCCCTTCAAAGCTTCTTGCTGAGCAGAACGGATTTGATCAGGTAATCCAGAATGGATGGTGAGCTGCAAAGCTCAAACGCGGCGAGGTTTAGCAGATTCCTTCCTGCTCAAGGCGTCTGCCACAACATTCGCCTTTCCAGGATGGTATTTAATGGCACAATCATAATCATTCAGAAGCTCGACCCAGCGACGCTGCCGAATATTCAAGTCCTTCTGATCGAAGATATGCTGGAGACTCTTGTGATCGGTGTAAATGGTGCACTTGGTACCGTACAAGTAATGTCTCCAAATCTTCAGAGCAAAGATAACCGCACCCAATTCCAAATCATGGGTGGTATAGTTCTTCTCGTGAACCTTAAGCTGACGAGAAGCATAGGCGATAACCCTCTCGCGTTGCATCAACACACAACCGAGACCACGAATCGAATCGAAGCATCACAATACACGACAAAATCATCCGTACCTTCCGGCAAGGATAAAATGGGAGCAGAACAGAGCTTGAGCTTCAATAGCTGGAATGCCGACTCTTGCAGCTCGCCCCAGTCAAACTTCTTGTCTTTCTGGGTAAGTGAGGTGAGGGGTTGAGCAATCTTCGAAAATCCCTCAATGAAACGGCGATAGTAACCTGCTAGACCTAGGAATTGCCGCACCTCGGTTGGCGTCTTTGGTGCTTCCCAGTCTTTGATGGCTTCTATCTTGGCTGGATCCACGTGAATCCCCTTCTCATTAACAATATGACCAAGGAATTGAACCTCACGCAACCAGAAACCACACTTCGAGAACTTAGCATACAGTTGTTCTCGTCGCAAGAGTTCCAAAACCAAACGCATGTGTTCCCGATGGTCCACCTCGTTCTTAGAATAAATCAGGATATCATCGATGAAGACAATTACGAATTTATCGAGATAGGGCTTGCAAACGCGATTCATCAAATCCATAAACACTGCGGGTGCGTTTGTGAGGCCAAAAGGCATGACCAAGAATTCGAAATGGCCATAACGGGTTCGAAAAGCTGTCTTCAGTATATCGGCTTCCTGGACCCTCAACTGATGGTACCCCGACCTCAAATCAATATTCGAATAGTAACTGGATCCCTGGAGCTGGTCAAACAAATCATCGATACGGGGAAGAGGATAACGATTCTTGATGGTCACCTTGTTCAATTCTCGGTAATCAATACACATACGCATGCTTCCGTCCTTCTTCTTGACAAATAGGATAGGGGCTCCCCACGTGGATGAACTCGGTCCAATAAAACCCTTTTCAAGCAATTCCTGCAACTGGTTGGATAATTCCTTCATCTCGGGAGGAGCAAGACGATACGGAGCTCGAGCAATAAGGGCTGCGCCAGACGCAAGATCAATACCAAACTCAACTTGCCGATACGGCGGAATGCCAGGCAACTCTTCAGGAAATACATCACGAAAATCGCAAACAACTGGAATATCTTCTATCTTCTTCTCTTCTTCAGGTGAGACCGAAACAAGGGCCAAAATGGCAGAATACCCCTTACGAAGATACTTATAAGCTTCCATACACGAAATGATACTCAACGGGGCGCCACTCTTCTCGCCATGAACTAAAAGAAATTCCCCATCTGGGAGAGGAAGTCGAATGACTTTATCGAAACAAACGATCTCAGCATGAAACAAGGACAACCAATCCATACCCACAACAACATCAAAACTACCCAAGGATACCGGCATAAGATCAATAGGGAAGGACAAACCCGATAACTCAAGACGACATTCCTTAAAGACGTGCGTCGCCTCGATTTTCTTACCATCAGCCAATTCTATCAAATACTTCGCTTCTAAGGGTGTAGGCGTTCTATCTAGCAACTGACTAAACTCATCAGATATAAAACTCTTATCGGCCCCCGAATCAAATAAAACTGTAGCATAGATATCGTTAAGAAGAAACGTACCAGTAACCGTGTCAGGAGCCTGTCGGGCCTCGCCCGATCCGATCACGAAGGCACGAGCATTCCTGCCGCCACCTCCGTTGTTCCCATTACCAGCACCATTCCTCCCCACTTCACTTTGCTTCAGCTTGGGACAATCACGCTTGAAATGCCTCGTCTCACCACAATTAAAACAACCCTGCTTTCCTGGGGTCCCCTGAGGAGCGGGAGCAGGAACAGGAACAGCAGCACGAGCCTGAGAAGGCTGGAGGTTCACTCGACAATCCTTAGGCAAGTGTCCCAGCTGATGGAACCTATGACAACGGCCCAGAATGATGAAATCCACACTTGTTACACTTGGGGTGCTTCCCAACATACCCAGTCTGCTTCTGCCCAGCAGACGACCCTGAGGCTTCAAACTTTTTCCCTTGGGGCTGAACTGACACTAACCCCTTGCCAACACTGTCCCACTTCCTCTTAACTCCCTCAGAACTCTTAACAGCAGTGCCTCGAGGAGGCAAAACACCTTCAGATATCTTCAAATTCGTCATCCTATGAGATGATCGGACGACTTCTGCATATGTGGCAAGATTGCCAGCAGCTACCAGACCCGCAATTTCCAGCACCAACCCGGTAAGATAATGCTCGATTCTCCTGAATTCTGGTGTGTGCAAATCAGGGCACAACACCGCCAACTCATTCCTTCTCTCAGTGTACGCTTCAACCTATGAACCAGTCATCTTGAGGTTCCACACCTCATGTTCCAACTTCTGAACCTCGTCCCTTGGACATTACTCATTCTTCAGCAAGCTCACAAAGTCAGCCCAAGGCATAGCATAAGCTTCTTCCAATCCTAAGTTTTGGGCAATCACGTTCCACCAAGACAGTGCGGGACCCATGAACGTTGCAGTCACATACTTCACCCGATCTTCAGCCGGGCAATTACACATCAGAAAAACCGACTCCACTTTCTCCAACCACCTGAGCAGTCCCACTGCCCCTTCAGTTCCAGAGAAATCATGCGGCTTACATTCCTTGAACATCTTGAAAGAGCACTAGGGTGGAGGTGGGTTAGCAGCAACACCTGAATCGAGAATACAACGTAAGTGACAAAGAACACGACACTCGGAAGTTTGGGAAAGATGATAGAAATCAAATTACCCCCAACAACATTATGCACCGCCTGAAACACGGTCAGTGCGATGTTAACTTGCTGCTGAAGCAAGTTGTTCAGTTCCGCCTGAGTCATGTTCACATTGCCACCACCACGGCCGCCACCGCCGCGACCACCTGCCCGACCACCTCTACGACCACCATGAGCTCCAGACATGTTCTGCTAAGACAAGGATACGAGACTAAGATTCAATACTAGTGAAATCCACTAGCATTCAAAGGAATAAGGTCTAGGTCTAATCCAGGACAATCAGTTCTAACCCGAAGTCCATCCAGATTTCCATGCATTTCAGTTTATGATTTCGTGTGCACCCGACATGATAAACTGCTCTACATGGTCCTCCCAATGTACCTCTAGTCCAAACTTCAAGTCACCGAATACTATCACCCAGATACGTGCTATTACGGGTGTATGTGTGGGCAAGTGTGTCCATTAGGGCATAGAGGGGAGATGTCCGAATCCCGGACAGATCTCAAGAGTACGCCGAAGCCGCCCCAATGTACACCACTGTCGTGCAAGGATCAATAACAAGTCCTTCGACGTCGAATCACGATGAAGATAAGGTAAGGAAGAGAGTAAGACAACTAAAATGGATGATGCAGCACATGAGGATAATACCCCGACACCCCGACAAGTAAGCAATGTTCAAAAGTTAAGACTCGTATGTATGTGACCGTCTAGTGTGTGCGACTCGGCTATAGACTAGACTCTACATGCAGTCCTAGTTCACTATAACCATTGGCTCTGTTACCAATCTGTCACATCCTCCAATTCCACATGCCAGGTTTTACCGCGAGGCGCGTCACACCAGGATCCAAGTCAA
Organism: Ambrosia trifida; assembly: GCA_028751855.1. NCBI lineage: Eukaryota > Viridiplantae > Streptophyta > Magnoliopsida > Asterales > Asteraceae > Ambrosia > Ambrosia trifida. The sequence goes on from CM054130.1 coordinate 81,237,939, forward strand.
CGGTCACAATAAACAACACTATATGATAAAATACGTAAACCAAAAACTTTTGATTCAAATACAATAACCAACAGCGGAAGCTTTTTAGTTACAAACAAAATCCCAAAAGACATAATGTTCAACTGATTATTTAAAACATGAACTAATCCTAGACGCCATGCAGACTCGTGCGCCTAGTTCCATTGATGCTACCTTAGCGACCTGAGAAGAACATGCCAAAAGTTCGTCAACATATAATGCTGGTGAGTTCACAGGTTTTCATAAAGTGTTACCAAGTTTAAGCCCTGACAATACTATGTAAAAGTACGCTAGCTAGGCGTAAGTGTTTGCTACTACTACGATTGGAAAACCATTACTGGACACGTTTAGCAAATGTTTAGCATATGTTTAGCAGCCCGAATACGTTTAGCAATGTTTAGCAGTTCGAGACAATATACACCCGCCGACTCCAAGCAGACAAGCGGGGCCGGTCACGCCCAATAGATCTATCCATATTTCCCCCGTAGTGCATCCGCACATTCATGGTTTTCCCCGGGACTTCCAAAGATCGCATAGTAACCCAAAACCAACCCATAGTATGACAATAGTTTCAAATCAATAGTTTAGCGCATGTTTTCTCCCCCGAAAGTAAAAGCAGTAAAAGCGGGGCCGTGAACTCACCTTTGGTTGCGTTCTTTAAATAAGAGTAAAGACAAGTCCAGATAATCCCAACTACCGGAGATCTATCATAAAAGTGTTACCAGTGGTTAGACTAATAACCTTAAGGTTATCTAGTCCCCGATTTGTCCAGACCATAACCAAGTATGTTTAAAAACACATTTGACTGTTACTTTGACCACACAGACAAGACCCGACATCCCATTGGTGACCCGACGACTCACATGTTAGCTAAGGATGAGAAATCATGCAATCACACGCAAACATGCACCTAATATGCATAACAGTTCACCAAAGTCAACATATAGTTCATACATCGCATATACGAGTCCACACGTGTTTTACCGGGTTGTTAGACATTCCACGGGGCTCCTAGCATCTTCCTAGGTGGGATGTCAAACTATGCTTAAATCAACTAATCACGTGATTAGACATTAATCATGCAATTAGGAAAGTCAACTAGCAATTAGGATAGTCAACCAGGCAATTAGGATGGTCAACTAGCAATTAGGATGGTCAAACACGTGGATAGGAACCAAAACATGCAATTAGGAAGGTCAACTAGCAATTAGGTGGTCAAACATGCAATTAGGATTTCAAACACATGGATAGGAATCAGCATGCAATTAGGAAAGTCAACACGTGGATAGGATGGTCAACCATGCGATTAGGGCTCCTAATCGCATGCTGGACCACATGAATAGGGCTAATCGCCCCTTTCATCAGGCGATTAGCTTTCCTAATCGCCTCCTGCAAGCTGTGCCACTTTTTCGCGCGTTTAATCCTCCAGATCAGACCCGAAACAAGTGGAAACACCCAATATCAAACCCAAATCAATACCAACCTATTCCAAGCAAAAACCCCCAATTTATCATCCATCTAACAGCCCTAATTGTAACCATTTCCCAAAAAGGCATAATATTATGAAAACATCACATCATTCATGCACAACTTACCCTAAATGGCAAATATCCAGATTTCATCACATAACAACGTCATCTAATCCTTTCCTACTGTTCTAGCATCATCCTAGAGCAAACCCTAATCCTCTAGAATCATCAAAACCTATTAAATCACATTAAGTCTCCCGAAATCACCCAAACGGGTCAAAATAGCAAATATCATCAAAACACAACCATATGCTCCCAAATTCATAGACAATCATCCTAATGATTCATTTAAGTCAGAAACATATCAAACACATGGAAACAAACACGTTTTAATATCAAAAATCTCATCTTTGCATGATAACATAACATAGAACAAGCATGAAGGTGTGGGTTTGTTTATAATCTGTTTTTAACAAGTTTTCAAAGACACAAATACTTAGAAACCAGGTCTGAACTCTTAAGGAGCAAAACATTATCATTAACAAGGTTTAGGAAGATGAACACACCTTAGATTTTAGCAAAGAAAGGTGATAGATCTTGTAAAGGTGGTTTCTTGATCAAAAACAAGTTACAGAGGTTGGGTATAGTGTGTAATGGCTTTGGGGTGTGCTAGGGTTTCTAAAATGATGTTTTGCAACACAAGGGTGGTATTTATAGGCGTTTCTAGTCGTCAGGGCTGCAACAGGCGAGTAGGAAGCTGCAGCACGCGATTAGGGCACCTAATCGCCCCCTATGCAGGCGATTAGGCCACATAGCAGGCGATTAGGGCTCCTAATCGCCCCCTATGTTGGGCTAATCGCCCCCTGCTGCCTCAAATTGGTTTTTCGCGCGTTAAACACTATTTTAACACATATAAGCACGTATTCACATACCGACAAGTCACATAATGATTGTAAACACGTAATGCATGATAACTAACACTTTCCCACTCGTTCACCAATTCCCGGGACTCAAGACTTGCGTGTGTGCGTTAAAACCCGGTGATTCTACAAATCACCAATCCTTGTACACATGGTTATGGACCGACTCCCAATGATTCCCCGGATCATTGTAACGACTCCCGATGATTCCCCGAACCATCAATACGACTCACTGACCCAGTCAGACTCCCAATGATTCCACGAATCATTGTAACGACTCCCGATGATTCCCAGAACCATCAATACATGCATGACTCGCTAAGGTAGACTTACTAGTTACCGATGTTACTAACCTGAGTTTGCCGGGTGTCACAGTTTACTCCTATGTATTTCCTGTAATATATGATGGCAAGTTGTTAACAAAAGTTTTTCTCATGATAGAGCGCAACAACTGACATAATGGCAACTGTTTCAGTAGTTTTAAATAACTTGTATATGGTTGGCAATAAGTGGCATTAGACCATCTAAATGAGCATGGGAGAGAGAACAACAAACTCCTATGAAGAACCAAAGACTATAAGAGAGCATATTAAAGATAGTGAAGATACAGTATCATACATACATTGATGTTTGGCACGGTAAGATCTATCGTCTTCAAGCCATAACCTTTGGGCGCTATCTGTCGATTACATCTTCTATCGGTGGCATTTTTTTTGAAAAATGAGTCCAATGAGAACATAATCTGAAAAAAACAATATTAAATCTCATGTCAATGTCTTTTTGTTACCCACCGACTTAGGTGTTCCCTATTTCTCTTCTGATAGCTCTTCCGATGCTCTGTTCCACTTGTCTGCTGTTAAAAACAAAGACAGATCAAACATTAACTTTAAGGCAGACAAACCATTTCAACTCCCAAAAAAAACTTACCTTATACAAATGCAATACACATAGCGGGCCTCCAAATGCACCTCTAAACTTGTACACACGCCAATTGGTCTAGAAAATTGTACCAAAACTATGTTATCATGCTAAACACTTTAACCTTCTCTTTCATGTCACAATGAACCTAGGCTTCCACAATGTGTGTCATCTTGATCCTGTTATTTATATAGTAAACACTTAAACCTTTTAAAAGAAACTTTGAAATGTTACTTGTCCTGTAAAAGAAATTTTGAACTCTATGGTCATAGAAATCCTCATCAAAGACCTGAATTTCTATGCATGAATTTAAAAAGTAATTAGTCTAACCTGAATATACCTTAATTTATCACCTGAGACAGAGACATAATTTCACCATGAATGAATAGCGCTGCTCCAGTCAATACCTAGTTATCTACACACAAGCACTTCATCGAGCAGTTGATAGACATTGTTGCTAGAATTAGTCTTTTAAACAAAATTCTCAATATTAATAAAAGGTGTGTTAAAATGCGGCACTTTCTGCTCAATCTCAAACCTAATGAATAAATTTAATGAATCAATCTCAAACCTACTGATTTGTGTGATGCAAATTAATGAATCAATTTAACCAAATTGTAAATTGAAACTGGTAATTGAGATGGGATTTTCTTACCGTTACCAAGATAATGGAGTTGGTGGAGCACAGGCAAGAGCATACTTGTTGATTTGTTGAAGAACTGTGTGCATCAATTAATGATGAAACAGAATTCTGGAAGCGTGGACGCTGAGTAATCAACATTTACTCTTATCACCATTTTTAGACACTACTCCGGCTGCAGGTTTTCATTAGATGTGGGTGGAAGGGGTTTAAATACCTTAAGTCAGAAACCATGATGCTATAATTTAGAGGTAGAATGCAATTTTTTAACTGCTGGAGCGTCTTTATTAGGTTACCAAATCCCATCAAATTTGGAGAGGTGTCAACCGTTATGCATCATGGGTTATACACATTCCTATTTTTTCGGATCCTTAGCTAATAACTGCTGGGTCATGGGTGAGAGGTTAGCGTATGTTAATGGTGGGAACACATTTACAACAACTGCTGCAAAATCAACAACTGAACAATTTATGTGGTCAGGATTGCCCAGTTTTTTGATCTAACAGCTGATATCAACTCAAAAACAGTTGAGACGGGCTGGCGTTAATATTATATTTAATACCCAAGTAACCCAACCTCTTTAAACCAAACCAAGAAAAACCCGAATCAAGTTAACCGAATAAAAATATGTATCGGTTATCGGGTTTCATTTAAAACTTTTAACATCCGATTAACCTGAAACCAGTAAAACGGTCCCCAAATAACACACCTAATATTAAGTGGTAAAGCAACATAGCCTAATTGATACGAATATCAAATGTTTAAATCCATATACATGCATCGTGTTAAAATACTCATATAGAGGGCAAAGTAATATAACAACCGAAGTTTACGATCAACTATATATCTCTCAACTTAGATGACGTGGAAAATCCTAAAATGACATCATGTTTCTTTCACCATCCACTTCACTCTGCTTTCTGGCGTTTCGAGTGTTGAAGGATTGGCTCCTTCACCTACAAATAAATTTAAAAGTTTCAAACAAAGCTGTAACATTGAATTTATGAAGAAAATGTGGAAAAAAAAATTAACATTTTTATATATGGTTGACTCGTGTTTTTACTTCCAACAGTTAAAGTATTCTTGTAAAGAAATTTAATTAGTTAATTACTTAATAAAATTTAAGGAAAAGAATAAAAAAAATGTTTTTCTGGCTTGTCCCAATCTAATCCATTTTGACGTACACTGTTGTTAGGTTATCGTAGAACACACACAAGAACACCAGGATTTATAGTGGTTCGATCAAACTGATCTACGTCCACTGTGGGTAACTAGAGAGAATGTTTATTGATTGTGGGATGATATTACAAGTACATAATGTTTGCTTAAATAGGGACTGAATTAGGTGAATAAGCTGATATAAAAATCAGGCCTTTTGTTGGCTGCTACTTTCCAGTTTGTATGCAACATGCTAGCTTTTCCTTTCCAACTTGTTTGCACCTTACAACCTGTTCTAGGCTTCACCACATGACAATCTCCCACTTGAAGCCATAGAACAATCTTCATATGTGCTCCAACTGTGTATTAGTACTTCTGTAATACGTTAATGGAACTCAATGCTCCACTTTGATCATTTGCTCTCCCCAGTTACCCTAGTCTCCTCAACATTATTCCTGGAGACCAGCTGAAGCCACACACAGCTTCAGCTTATCCAGCGTTACACATTTGGTGAACATATCTGCTGGATTCCTAGCACCTGAGATATTCTTCAAGTTGATTGCGCCATCAGCAACCAATCCTCTCACAAAGTGATACCTTATCCCGATGTGCTTCGTCTTCCCGTGATAAACAAGATTCTTTGCAAGTTTCACTGCACTTTCATTATCACAGTGCAACAAGTATTCAGTTTGCTTCTTCCCTAACTCTTCCAGAAAAGCTTTCAACCATACCAGCTCCTTACTAGCTTCAGCTATAGCCATGTATTCTGCCTCTGTTGTGGACAAAGCCACACTTTTCTGGAGTCTGGACATCCAACTGACTGCAGTTCCTCCCACTGTGAAAACAAAACCTGTGGTGCTTTTAAATGTCTCTTTGCAGCCACCCAGGTCAGCATCTGTATAACCTCTGAGAACTGAATCCTTCCCTTTGAAACATAGCCCCGTCTTTGAAGTTCCTTTCAAATAACGAAGCACCCACTTTACTGCTTCCCAATGTTCTCTACCCGGATTTGACATAAACCGGCTGACAACTCCGACTGCGTGTGCTATATCAGGTCTTGTGCACACCATAGCGTACATCAGACTTCCTACTGCAGATGCATACGGAACTCTAGCCATATCAGCCTTTTCTTCTTCTGTTCTGGGACATTGATCTTTGGTAAGCTTGAGGTGACTTCCCAATGGCGTGTTTCTTGGCTTGGTCTTCTCACTATTAATACCGAATTTCTCTAACACTTTCCTGATGTACTTCTCCTGGGACAGTGTCAGAGATCCATCTTTCTTGCTCCTGGTGATACTCATCCCGAGTATCTGTTTAGCTGCACCCAAATCCTTCATCTCGAATTCTTCGGACATTTGCTTCTTTAACTTGCTGATTTCTTTCATGTCTGAGCCTGTAATTAACATATCATCTACATACAGAAGTAGAATGATATATAAATTTCTGAACTTCTTCAAATAGCAGCAGTGATCGGCTTCACATCTCTTGTAGCCGGCTCTCACCATGAAATCATCAAACTTTAAGTACCACTGCCTAGGCGCTTGTTTTAGACCATATAAACTCTTCTTCAGTTTGCAGACCCAATTCTCTTTCCCAACAACCTGAAACCCCTCAGGTTGTGCCATGTAGATGTCTTCATCAAGGTCACCATGTAGGAATGCTGTCTTCACATCTAGTTGCTCTAGATGCAAATTTTCTGCGGCTACAATACTCAGAACTAATCTGATGGTGGTCATCTTCACCACTGGAGAGAAGATCTCATCATAATCAACTCCCTTCTTTTGCTGAAAACCTTGATGCGTTAGAACAAATATATAATTATTTATCTAAAAAGCATGGGAATTATATTCACGTATGCACGGGTTTTATCTACGCCAAATATACATTCAAGTTATCAGATGGTGAGCATCACAAGTGCGCGGGTTAAATAAACGCCATAATTGCACTCGTAAGTCCTTCAATGATTAACTTTCATGTACAAGGGTAAATTACTCCGTGGGTACATACAGAAGTTCTTCCCATAAAATAAAATAAGAAATAAAATACAATCTAACTAAAACAGTAAAATAAATTACGATAATGTAAATTGCAATGAAAGTAAATGTTAGAATGCAGTATTTAAAGTTAGAGTTAAGGTTAGAGCTAAAGCTAAAATAAATACAAGCTCAGCTACAATGAGGGACGTTTAAGGTTAGCTTACGCATGCATGGAGTTTTCACTCCATAGTACAAACATAAGTCCTTCCCACAATTATAGTGATTGAATCAAAGTTATAATACGAACTATTAAGTTATATATATATACACCGGCAAGTGAACCGATCAATTGTAATATATTTCTTGAAAGTCCGGATATCGATCCACGGGAAACAATTGGTATTCTGCAATAGAGAACTAAGTTAGTTTTATTTACAATAATAACAAATTGACATTGATTTGGGGGGGTTTGATTTGATTTGAAGATGAAGTTAACAACTATATTAAACAGGAAATGTAAATTACAGAAATGAAAGATATTTTTTGGTTTTTCTTTAAGATTCAAATTATTCCTTTTAAGGTTTAAATTGTTCCTTTATATAAATAGAGAAAACTACTTAGGCTAGATTCATGCTATTGTTGTAATAGTATGCCTTTCGATTATAGAATTGATTATGAAACCAGGTTTTCAAAGATAGACTATTAAATTCCTTTGTTATCTTTTGATCACTTATAAGACAATAATGAAAACTAAAAGTTGTTACGTCACTGGTTGATTGGATTACCTCACAATTTCTCCAAAAGATGACAAAGTACCTTTAAAGTAAATCTACCTCACAGCGCGATAAACTTCATGCAAGGTGACTTAGAAATGATTGGTAAGATACATGAAACAAAGTTTACTAAAACAATTAAGGAAACCTTTTCACAAAGCATTTACACTTAGTATTTTAGCAAATAAGATAACATGATAACTTTTCACCTCACGGATTTCAAAATCAGTAGTATATTTGGATCCTTTAAACTCTTGACTATTATTCCCATGGTAATTTTGAGCTCTTGAAAACCATAAAGTAGTTAACTTACAAATGGTATTTTATGTAACATACGTTAATTACTTAACATGAAATTGTTTATGAAAGACATTCACTAATAACATGTGGGAATAATAATCAATCATAAATTAGTTCCAAATACACATATACATCAAACCAACATGTCTAAGTCTTTTACTTTGTCATAAATCATAACTTAATTCCATAAATCGAAAGGCGTACATATTATACAATAGCAATCCTCATGCCTAAGTAGTACTTGGAAATTACCTACTAAACATCATAACAACTTAACACACGTTTATTTATCATACAAATGCTTCAAAGAGTAAAAGGAATTGAACCGAATGGTCTTCGACAAGTCTTGATGCTCGAAACGTTGAAGAAGTTTCCAAAGGCTTCAAAACCCGACGGTGATTGAGATTGCGACTTCGTTCTTGAGAGTTTTTTTAGTCGAATTTGTGTGTCTGGGGTTGTACCACGACCTTCTATTTATAATGGGTAAAATTCACTTTTACGGACCGTAAGATAGGATCTTACGGGTCCGTATTTTAATTAAAAACATTATTTTCCACCGAGCTTTCTTACGGACCGTAAATCTGGCTTACGGTCCGCAAAGTGGGCTTAAAGTTGATTTTATATTTTTTAATTGCCGACCCACTAAATAAGTTCGGTCAAGGATATTACACCCCTATCCTTTGAGAATTACGGTCCGTATTTTTCCTCAGCGTGTAAAATCTTCCGGTTTCTCTTCTGATTTGATTGTAAGTCAGTTTTCGGTGTTTTCTTTGTCCGGTGAATGCAGATTCTTCCAAATTTGATGTTTCTGATCTTTCACTTGTTTCCTCTTTTCTTGAGATGTTGATGACTTCTTGATTTCCTGTTTTCTTTTATTTCCTTGCGCGTTTCGCTTTATTTATGTACAATTACCTACGAAATAACAAAATACTAAGTACAAGGATAAAACAACATAAAATCACACAAAATTACCTAAAAACAATATAATATTTACAATAAAAACATATATAATTTATAACATATCAAATATCCCCACACTTAACCTTTGCTTGCCCTCAAGCAAATCTACCAAGAATTGTTTTAAGGCAACAACAAATTTTCAAATCACCTGTTTTTATGGATAAACAACATGGTATGTATACTTAGACCCTCTTTTGTTTAGCTTTTAGCCTACACTTGCTCGCAATGTTCACTCATCCCTCGTGTTTTCATTTTGAATTTTTGGGTGAACACTCAAATCCGTACCTTAACATGAACTATAAGCTTGTATGCAAATCAATTTCTAAAAACAAAGCAATTTCACAAATCAAGAGGTCTTTTATTTGGGTTGAAATGTGGGTGAAATTTATTTATTTTTTTATTTTATTTTTTTTTTCTTCGGGAAATGAGTAATATAACCAGAGTGGAATGTTATGGATGATACGAAATCTGCCTCGGAATTTCTCCACGTCGAAGTGTGACTTGTTCAGCTGCTATTTCAGAAAGTAGCTTGACATCTATGTTATGTTCGTTTTTCATCATGGCAATCTCCTTTTTCACAGCATAATATACATAACTCTCTTTCCTGATAGGGTGTTCGGCACGAAAACTAATAGTTCCTTGATGAATAAGAGTAGTATATTCACTTTGTGAATGAGTCTGATTTTTGCTACAGTTTCCTTCGTGTGACCAATTTCCACATTTTATACATCTTTCATATCTTTTGGCCCTTCGTTTTGCAGCACTTTTAGATTGTCCACAGAATGGTGGATTTTGTTCCATTTTTCTCCAAAGTTTTCTTTCATCTGATGTTTTCAGGAAAATGATCTTTACTATATCTGGAGGTAAACGAGATTTCGCGAAGCTTAAACATGAAAGTAAATGAATGTCAAAAGGATGCATTTTGAGAGAGAGAAGCAAGAGAGATTTGAGATTTTTTTTTTTTTTTTTAAATTTTTTTGCAAAAGTCCAGTTCTTTTGGGTCTGACCAGTAAAAGACCCTTTATTATTATCATTATACAATATTATTATCAGTATTATATTTATATATGTACATGTGTTTTTTTTTTTTGCCAGCTTTATCAACGTCTTCTCATTTCTTTTTGAAGACTAAAAGCAAACTATATTTTTTTTTCAAATCTCTCTTTTGATTATTTCTTTAATTGTTCCTGCTTCTTGCATCAATCTTGTCATTCCCAATCTGTTTCTTCATTTTCTTGATAATCAGAACTTCGAATTTTTCCATAAACATGATTGGTTAGTACTCATTTAAATTGGGTATGTGAAATGAAGGGTTTAGGCTCAAAGTGGTTTTCTAAAGGAATTAAAATTTTACAAATCCTAATTGCCTCCATCATTTTTATAAAATTATTTGTTTTGATGTTGAAAATGTATAAGTCACACAAGTTCTAATTATGTAAAACAAAGGTCGGATATCTCTAAACAAATGAAACGAGCAATATATAAATATGAATCTGTTTTGCTCGATATGGCTCAAATTTCTCACTGTCAATGGGTAAGGTAAAGTGTAGACTTAAGCTTGATTTTAAAGTCTTTTCAACTTGCCATGTTATTTTTGAAAAAATTTTGATATTTACAAGTGATTTTTCCATATGTAAATTGCCTTTTAACAAATCTTATAGATTACTTAAAGGTTAACAATAGTAAGTTTTTTTTCAATATTTTCTCAAAAGTGCGGAAATATTTTTATCAAACATAATATTATCAAACAATATTTAACAAACAATATATAAAATACCTGAATAATTAAAGCACACAAAAACAGTAAATACAGCTTAAGGTCGAGTTGCTACCGCGGTTTCTATTTTTGGGTATATAAACTAAATAACTAATATTGTTATTCAAAGAATACACTATTCCGACACCGAAGTGCGAATCTGAAATAGCTTTAAGTCGAAAAATACAAATATTAGTTATTTAAGTAGATATACTCAAAAATAGAAATCCATAGTTTGATAATTTAATATCTGCACTATGGAAAGATTCCAAAACTAGCAATCTTCAAGCTTCAGAAACAGTCATTTAAATGACTCTACCATGTAAATTCATGGTCCAGTTAGTAGATGCTAACAAATAAATGTCGCATTACTACCCAGAGGAAAACAGCAAAACACATGATCAATTAAGATACTGTATAGTTAAGCATTTAAGTTTTTCTCAAACTGAGGACTCCAAAACAAATTAATGTCCGTACTCTCCTGGTGTGTAAAACGACAGAAAACTATCCTCACACTTAAATTTTACTTGTCCTCAAGTAAATCGAAGACAAATTGAATAAAAATGTGTTTTTAGATAGCTTATATGAAAAATTATTTGTCCTAAATTTTTTTTTTTTATTGTTGAAAATAAAAAACTTGTTTCTTTTTTTATATATATATATATATAGAAATAACAAAAATAAAATGGAAATGGAAATTAAAATGAAATTTAAATGCGCTAGGTATAAATAGATACTTCCCTTTGTAGATTTTGTAGTTTCCTCAAGTGCGCCTCGTAATATGGATTGTTCTAATCAAACACTCAACAAACACAATCATGCAAAATAATAAACCAAAAATACCATAATATACATAATCAAAATACGAGTCATAAGTGTAATACAATCCAAACTAAACAAACGAACGTACAAATAAACTAAGAATCACCTGTTGGTGGATCAGATGTGTTAATTTTTTTTTATTTTTTTTTACGGGCCGTAGAATTATCATTACGGTCCGTAAATTTTCCAATTAAAATCGGGGGTTGGAAACGAGGTAACACCGGGGATCGAACCGGGTACCTGCTGCTCACTCAAGTGCGCCACAACCGATTAGGCTATGTGTCCAACCTATTCTATTTATTGATTATAAATATATATAAGAATATTAAAACAATTACAATAAACAAAAAATTTGTTCACAAACTCTCTAAATATTTTTTTTTTTTTGAAAATTTTTATTCAATTTGTAATCTTAAAAAGGAAAAAGTGAAAATTTAAAAGATATTATTTACACCGATCGTATAGCATTTCATTCGCGATCGAGAAAGTATGTTTATCGTATTTTAGATCCACTCGAATGGAAATTGAGTACGAGTGGTGTTATTGTGACAACTGGCAATTTCATGGTAACTTTCTTAACATTTACGTAAGTCTACCTCAGTCAAACAATTGGTAAAACGAACTTAACTGGGTTAGTTGAGTCAGTCTGATAATTCGTAGGATCATCGGTTAATATACGCGCAAGTAGTAAAACCTGAACGTTGGTGAAATAACAAGCAAACCTATACCATTTCATGGTTATATGAAATTATGTGCACATGTGTGATTATCTGAAGCTTCGTGAATTAACGTAACCGGGTTCGGTTGAACCGACACCGGTTGTTTGGTAAATTAGGATTACATAAATTGTTAAGCTTGATAATAATTGTTGTTACATAGTTATTACATAAATGTGACATAAGATAAATAAAAAAAAAAAAATCTGATTTAACTCGTCCCCGCGGCCCGCGGAGACAGGTTTAGTGTCTTCCGCGTACCGCCGCAGAAGCTCGGTAGGTGGAAAAACACCTTGCCGCGGGGCGCGGGCGGAAGAAGCCTTGCTTCCGCGGCCCGCGGCCACAGCCTATTCGACCAGCTTTACATTTCTTTATAAAAAGTCGATTTTGGTCCAATAATTCGCAAAACCACTTCATCTGGTCGAACCTTATCATCATAAACTCGATTTTCATATCCTCTAACCAATCTTAATCAAGAAGAAGAAGGATTAGAAGCTTGGTGAAGTTGTTTAATCATCATTCTAGTTTTATAACTTGTGTTCTTGAGGTATAATCTTATTACTATGATATTTCGATTATGTTTATATATTTTTCATGGTATAATCTGAGTTATAAACATAATAACATGTCTAAAATAAATCCATACTTGATTATAATTGATTTGATGATGATATTATGAGCTTGAAACACAAAGTTGCATGTTAGGGAATTCATGCTAGTAAACTTGGATAATCTCACTATAAACCTTGATGTTAAACTTGGATAATTGTATTTTGGACAGGATCTGATCATATGAGACTTGTACATGTTTTGATATGTTGGGTTTTGATAGGATTGAGTATTAAAGAAGTCATGTTAACATGTTTATATCAAGGATTAAATACTTGGCAGATTCAGAATCCGATTTTGTTTAGATAATATCTTACTGATTTAGAATCTAAAAATTATTGTTTTTGATTCTATAATATAGTACTTGGCCTAAACTTTTCAGAAAGTCCAAATTTGCTTGATTTGGACAAGTCTAGCTATTTATTTGGTATTTTACAAACTTGGATGTCAAAGCTGATTTTGGACAGGAAACTTTGATCAACTTTAAAAGGTCATAACTTGAGTTTTATAAATCATCTGATTATGAAATTTGGTGAGCAACTAAACACAAGAGTTCTATGGCCTCTCCAATTGGATTCAGGTCATTTGGACAAACGTGTGATTTATAGTGAATTTTCTCTTAAACTATTGCAAACAGCTCGGTTTTAGTACCTAGCTGTGTTCGGGAATTTTTCATAAATTTTTGGAAGGTTTTTAACATAAAACAAAAATATGGTCAAAGGTAGTGAACCAGTGGGAAGCTACTGTAAAAATTTGAGAGTCAAATGAGTTGATTTAGTATTTTATCAAAAATCGTTTTGATGACACAGAATCTGTCCAAAAATCGCAGAATTGACGAAATGGGTATTTGAACTTGTTTGGTAGTTTTCTTGACTTGTATGATTCATGAACTGATATGTGAACTTATGTGGATCATTTGCGTATTATGTTAAGTCATATAATCTGAACGTTCACCAACGGGTTGTCGGGATTACTTTACTATGCGTATGTAACTTGTCGTGTACTATATGATCAAACAAACATGTTAATTGAGAAAGCTTTATCACAAACATATACTTATATAAGTTAACATTTAAATAGGGGGTCTTTAGCTATTCGCCTATTTAAACATTTGGAGTTTGGATAATAAACTCAAGAGCAACCTAAGGTGAGTTTGCACGATTACTTTACGACTTTCCGGTCGAGGAAAAACATGTTTCACAAACTTATAAAAACACATGATTTACATTATATATCACTTGTGTATTAAGCGACTTTCATCAAACATTGGACAAACAGTTTGAATCATGAATATGTGGATACATAGCGGGGAAAGTGTGAATAGATCTATTGGGCCTGACAAGTCCCACTCGTGTCGATTGGAGGTCGAACGGGTGCATATTTGTCCTATCAAACTTTGCATCACCGGGTGATGTCCGGTGATGGTTTCTTACAAACGTTCAGCAGTGATTCATAACGCTTAAGTAACTTGTAACGATGTCTAGCTAACATCAGATATATTTGTAAAAGCTATGATGTGTTTTGCCAAACTTTCAAACAAACAAACTTACAAACTTTAAATCGTGAATTCACCAGCATTATATATGTTGACAAACTTTAGTATGTTTTTCTCAGGTAACTAAGGTAGCAAACTGGATTAGGCACACTGGAGTCATTGGCGTCTCACTTATCATGCATGATGTTAAAATAAAATCTTGAACAAACTTATTTTTCATATCCATGTGATCATGGATTGTAACTTTTATATTCTGCTACCGCTGTGTTTTGTTAAACTTAATTAAACGTTTGAACGTATGTTTATTCATATAGATGTCGTTTTGTTGTGACCGTTGACTTGGATCCTGGTTTGTCGTACACCTCGCGGTAAAACTCCGCAGTGGAAATTTGAGGGTGTGACAGATTGGTATCAGAGCCAATGGTTATAGCGAATTAGGACTGCATTTGAGTCTAGTCTATAACCGAGTCACACACTAGACGGTCACACACTTGTAACTTAGAATTTGTAGAGATTAACTAACATTTGCAGGGTTGTTAACATTATCATTCTTAAATCATCATCCGTTCTATTGGTTTTTCGCTCGAATTCTATTTGTCTACTCTTGAAGAAGTTAAAGTAAGCGCGTGAATCCTAACGCATTCCTTTGTTGTGTTGGCAGAAGATGGATGCTAACCGAGGAAGAAGGCGTGGAGGACGTGGTGCACGTGGCAGGCGTGCTGGTCAAGGTCGTGGCGGGGGACAAGGAAATGTGGTTATGACGGCTGAAGAATTTCAGCAAGCAGTAGCTGGAGCTTTGGCTGCTCAGGCAGCTGCTCAAGGGCCAGCGGGTAAATTCTTCTACGTCTATCATAATCCATTCTCTCTTTCTTTTCATCGTTTCATTGTAATGATTAACCCATGTTGCTTTTGCACAGGAGTTGGTGTTAATCAAGTCCCTCCTCCCCCACCGCCTCATCCTATCTGTTCGTATAAGACATTCTTGGATTGTAAGCCTAGTAACTTCAGCGGAGCATCTGAAGGAGCTGTTGGGCTTATACATTGGATTGAAAGAATGGAGTCTGTTTTCTCCATCTGTAACTGTCCTCCTGATCTGCAAGTCAGATATGCTGCTGCTACTTTTCTGGGCGAAGCTCTTACGTGGTGGAATTCTACCACCCAGAATATTGGTTTACCTGTTGCTCATGCCCTTTCTTGGAGCGAATTCATGGGTCTTCTTAGGACGCAATATTGCCCTCGGGATGAGGTGCAAAAACTTGAACACCAGTTATGGAATCACAAAATGGTGGGGTCTGAAGTTGAGGAGTATGTTAACAAGCATAATGAGTTGGCTGTTTTGTGTCCTGATATGGTCACACCTGAGTACAAGCGTATTGAGCACTTTATTGCGGGTCTAGTACCTGAAGTTAGAGGCCTCGTGACAGCATCCCACCCTGTGCGTATTTCTGAAGCAGTTCGATATGCCCACGTTCTTACTAACCAAAAGGTTGACGAAGGACTTTTACCGCCAAGGGGGTCAGCTCCAAAAGCCCCAGACAACAAGAAGAAATGGGAGGCAGGTAGTGGTTTCAATAAAAATTCTCCCTCTGGTTAAGGAAATCAACATCAGAAGAAAAATGACGGTTCCAATTCTTCTTCGGGGAACAAATCTGGTCCTTATGCGGGGCATTATCCTAAATGTGAAAAGTGTAACTACCATCATACGGGTCAGTGTAGCAAGTATAAATGCCATCGATGTGGCAAGAGTGGTCATGAAGCTAAGACCTGCAGGGTGAGGCTTCAACCTGATACCCCAGCACCAAACCAGAACAACAAAGCCTGTTTTCAATGTGGAAAAGAAGGTCACTTTAGGAAGAATTGTCCAGATCTCAAGCAAAATGACGGGAAAAACAACAATAACAACAAGAATGGCAACAACAACAACACAGGTGGCGGTGGTGGCAATGGTCGTGCCTTCGTTATCGGATCAGGTGAGGCAAAGCAAGATCCAAACATAGTTACTGGTACATTTCTTTTGAATAATATTCCTGCTTCTGTGTTATTTGATTCGGGCGCCGAGAAAAGTTTCGTATCTATTGATTTTTGTCTGTCCCTAAAAGCTACACCCGAACCATTGAAGTCTATTTATTCTATCGAGCTAGCTAACGGTAAGTTAATTAAAGCCACTCATATTCTAACCGGTTGTAAGTTAGAGTTATCGGGTCACACTTTTGAGATAGATCTTATGCCGGTAACCTTGGGGAGTTTTGACATTGTTGTGGGCATGGATTGGTTGTCTTTTAATCATGCGGAGATTATTTGCTTTGATAAATGCATTCGTATTCCTCTTCCGGAAGGCGAAGTTCTATCTGTCCTTGGTGAAAAGAGCGGTATTTCTTTGAATATTATTTCTTGCATGAAAGCCCATAAATATCTTCGAAAAGGGTATTCTGCCATTTTGGCACTCATTTCTAAGTCATCCGACGAAGAAAAGAAGATTGAAGATATTCCTATCGTTCGCGACTTTTCCGACGTATTTCCCGACGACTTACCTGGACTTCCACCGTATCGACAGGTTGAATTTAGTATCGAACTTACTCCAGGTGCATCTCCTATTGCACGAGCTCCTTATCGTCTTGCACCCTCTGAGATGCAAGAATTGTATAATCAACTCCAGGAATTATTGGAAAAAGGTTTCATTCGACCCAGTTCGTCCCCTTGGGGAGCTCCTGTGCTGTTTGTGAAGAAAAAGGACGGAAGTTTTCGTATGTGTATCGATTATCGGGAACTCAACAAGGTGACTATCAAGAACCGATATCCTCTTCCTCGTATTGATGATCTATTTGACCAGCTTCAAGGGTCAAGGTTCTATTCTAAAATTGATCTGAGGTCTGGTTATCATCAGATTAGAGTTCGTGAAGCTGACATTCCTAAGACCGCCTTTCGTACTCGTTATGGCCATTTTGAATTCTTGGTCATGTCTTTTGGTCTTACCAACGCTCCAGCGGTGTTCATGGATTTGATGAACCGTGTTTGCAAGCCTTATCTCGACAAGTTTGTTATCGTGTTTATTGATGATATTCTGGTTTATTCCAAAAGTAAAGTGGAACATGAGGAGCACTTACGTTTACTCTTGGAACTTCTAAGGCAAGAGCAGCTTTATGCAAAATTTTCTAAATGTGATTTCTGGTTGCATGAAGTTCAATTTCTTGGTCATGTAGTTAATGAGTTGGGAATTCATGTTGACCCAGCTAAGATTGAAGCAATCAAGAATTGAGAGGCACCGAAGACACCGACTGAAATTCGACAATTTTTAGGTCTTGCGGGTTATTATCGCCGTTTCATTGAGGGATTTTCTAAGATCGCTCAGCCTCTTACCACCCTTACTCAGAAAGACAAGAAGTTTGATTGGAGTGAAGCTCAAGAATCGGCATTTCAATTGTTGAAAGATAAACTCTGCTCTGCTCCTATTCTGTCCTTGCCTGATGGTACGGAAGACTTTACAGTTTACTGTGACGCACCATTCAGGGCCTTGGTTGTGTGTTGATGCAACGTGATAAGGTCATCGCTTATGCTTCTCGTCAGCTTAAGGTTCATGAGAAGAACTACACTACCCATGATTTGGAATTGGCAGCTGTTATTTTTGCATTGAAGATTTGGAGGCATTACTTGTACGGTACCATGTGCTCGTTATACACCGATCACAAGAGTCTTCAGCATATCTTTGATCAAAAGGATTTGAATATGCGTCAGCGTAGGTGGGTGGAATTATTGAATGACTATGAATGTGCAATCAAGTATCATCCTGGCAAAGCAAATGTTGTTGCAGATGCTTTAAGCAGGAAAGTACATGCCAAACCTCGACGTGTTCGAGCTTTACAGCTCACTATTCATTCTGGTCTACCTGATCGAATCCGGTCTGCTCAGTTAGAAGCTTTGAAGGATGAGAACCTTAAAGCTGAAACCATGCATGGAGCCGACAAACATTTAGAGCATAAATCTGATGATTTATACTACTTTGCTGATCGTATTTGGGTTCCTTTATTCGGAAATTTGCGAAATCTTGTTTTAGACGAAGCTCATAAATCTTGTTATTCTATTCATCCTGGTTCCGATAAGATGTATCAAGATCTGAAGATACTTTATTGGTGGCCAAACATGAAGTCGGATATAGCTTCATATGTGAGCAAGTGTTTGACTTGTGCTAAAGTCAAGGTGGAATATCAGAAGCCGTCTGGTCTTCTACAACAACCTGAAATTCCAGAATGGAAATGGGAGCGGATCACGATGGATTTCGTAACCAAGCTACCGAAGTCACCTAGTGGTTGTGATATGATCTGGGTGATTGTCGATCGGTTAACGAAATCAGCACACTTCCTTGCTATCAAAGAAACCGACAGCATGGATTGGTTGGCTCGAATTTATCTTAAGGAAGTTGTTTCTCGGCACGGGGTGCCTGTCTCTATCATTTCTGATCGTGATTCTCGTTTCACTTCGCATTTTTGGAAAGCCTTACATAAAGCCTTGGGTACTCAGTTGGATATGAGTACGGCTTACCATCCGCAGACTGATGGTCAAAGTGAGCGGACAATTCAAACATTAGAAGATATGCTTCGGGCATGTGTTATCGATTTTGGCAAGAATTGGGAAAGTCATCTGCCTTTGGTAGAGTTTTCCTATAACAACAACTATCATTCTAGCATTAAGGCAGCTCCTTTTGAGGCTCTTTATGGACGGAAATGTAGGTCTCCTCTCTGTTGGGCGGAAGTAGGTGAAAGCCAACTTACTGGCCCAGAACTTGTGTACCAAACTTCTGAGAAGATTGTACAGATCCGTAACCGCATGGCTGCTGCTAGAGATCGTCAAAAGAGCTATGCTGATCGTCGTCGCAAACCTTTAGAATTCCAAGTGGGTGACAAAGTACTCTTGAAGGTTTCTCCATGGAAAGGTATCATACGCTTTGGTAAGCGTGGTAAACTGAATCCTCGGTACGTTGGACCGTTCGCAATCCTGGAAAGGATTGGGCCGGTGGCTTACAAACTTGATCTACCATCCGAGCTCAGTAGCATTCATAACGTTTTCCATGTTTCTAACCTTAAGAAGTGTTTGTCTGATGAATCACTTGTTGTACCTTTGGATGAAATCCAATTCGATGATAAATTGTGTATTGTCGAAGAGCCGGTAGAAATTCTAGACTACAAGATTCGTAGCCTTCGCCGAAGTAAGATTCGCATCGTTAAGGTTCGTTGGAATTCAAATCGTGGACCTGAGTTCACGTGGGAACGGGAGGATCAGATGAAAGCTAAGTATCCTCATCTTTTTCCTACAGAAGCATTCGAATCTAGGCATGTGACCTCTGCTGCTGAATGAATCTCGGGTCGAGATTCCTTTCAACAGGGGGATGATGTGATAACCGAGAAATTTTCCTTTCTTCCCTAGTAACTTCGAGCAATTTTCGGGACGAAAATTCTTTCAACTAGGGGATAATGTGACAACTGGCAATTTCATGGTAACTTTCTTAACATTTACGTAAGTCTACCTCAGTCAAACAATTGGTAAAACGAACTTAACTGGGTTAGTTGAGTCAGTCTGATAATTCGTAGGATCATCGGTTAATATACGCGCAAGTAGTAAAACCTGAACGTTGGTGAAATAACAAGCAAACCTATACCATTTCATGGTTATATGAAATTATGTGCACATGTGTGATTATCTGAAGCTTTGTGAATTAACGTAACCGGGTTCGGTTGAACCGACACCGGTTGTTTGGTAAATTAGGATTACATAAATTGTTAAGCTTGATAATAATTGTTGTTACATAGTTATTACATAAATGTGACATAAGATAAATAAAAAAAATCTGATTTAACTCGTCCCCGCGGCCCGCGGAGACAGGTTTAGTGTCTTCCGCGTACCGCGGCGGAAGTGCGGTAGGTGGAAAAACACCTTGTCGCGGGGCGCGGGCGGAAGAAGCCTTGCTTCCGCGGCCCGCGGCCACAGCCTATTCGACCAGCTTTACATTTCTTTATAAAAAGTCGATTTTGGTCCAATAATTCGCAAAACCACTTCATCTGGTCGAACCTTATCATCATAAACTCGATTTTCATATCCTCTAACCAATCTTAATCAAGAAGAAGAAGGATTAGAAGCTTGGTGAAGTTGTTTAATCATCATTCTAGTTTTATAACTTGTGTTCTTGAGGTATAATCTTATTACTATGATATTTCGATTATGTTTATATATTTTTCATGGTATAATCTGAGTTATAAACATAATAACATGTCTAAAATAAATCCATACTTGATTATAATTGATTTGATGATGATATTATGAGCTTGAAACACAAAGTTGCATGTTAGGGAATTCATGCTAGTAAACTTGGATAATCTCAATATAAACCTTGATGTAAAACTTGGATAATTGTATTTTGGACAGGATCTGATCATATGAGACTTGTACATGTTTTGATATGTTGGGTTTTGATAGGATTGAGTATTAAAGAAGTCATGTTAACATGTTTATATCAAGGATTAAATACTTGGCAGATTCAGAATCCGATTTTGTTTAGATAATATCTTACTGATTTAGAATCTAAAAATTATTGTTTTTGATTCTATAATATAGTACATGGTCTAAACTTTTCAGAAAGTCCAAATTTGCTTGATTTGGACAAGTCTAGCTATTTATTTGGTATTTTACAAACTTGGATGTCAAAGCTGATTTTGGACAGGAAACTTTGATCAACTTTAAAAGGTCATAACTTGAGTTTTATAAATCATCTGATTATGAAATTTGGTGAGCAACTAAACACAAGAGTTCTATGGCCTCTCCAATTGGATTCAGGTCATTTGGACAAACGTGTGATTTATAGTGAATTTTCTCTTAAACTGTTGCAAACAGCTCGGTTTTAGTACCTAGCTGTGTTTGGGAATTTTTCATAAATTTTTGGATGGTTTTTAACATAAAACAAAAATATGGTCAAAGGTAGTGAACTAGTGGGAAGCTACTATAAAAATTTGAGAGTCAAATGAGTTGATTTAATATTTTATCAAAAATCGTTTTGATGACACAGAATCTGTCCAAAAATCGCAGAATTGACGAAATGGGTATTTGAACTTGTTTGGTAGTTTTCTTGACTTGTATGATTCATGAACTGATATGTGAACTTATGTGGATCATTTGCGTATTATGTTAAGTCATATAATCTGAACGTTCACCAACGGGTTGTCGGGATTACTTTACTATGCGTATGTAACTTGTCGTGTACTATATGATCAAACAAACATGTTAATTGAGAAAGCTTTATCACAAACATATACTTATATAAGTTAACATTTAAATAGGGGGTCTTTAGCTATTCTCCTATTTAAACATTTGGAGTTTGGATAATAAACTCAAGAGCAACCTAAGGTGAGTTTGCACGATTACTTTACGACTTTCCGGTCGAGGAAAAACATGTTTCACAAACTTATAAAAACACATGATTTACATTATATATCACTTGTGTATTAAGCGACTTTCATCAAACATTGGACAAACAGTTTGAATCATGAATATGTGGATACATAGCGGGGAAAGTGTGAATAGATCTATTGGGCCTGACAAGTCCCACTCGTGTCGATTGGAGGTCGAACGGGTGCATATTTGTCCTATCAAACTTTGCATCACCGGGTGATGTCCGGTGATGGTTTCTTACAAACGTTCAGCAGTGATTCATAATGCTTAAGTAACTTGTAACGATGTCTAGCTAACATCAGATATATTTGTAAAAGCTATGATGTGTTTTGCCAAACTTTCAAACAAACAAACTTACAAACTTTAAATCGTGAATTCACCAGCATTATATATGTTGACAAACTTTAGTATGTTTTTCTCAGGTAACTAAGGTAGCAAACTGGATTAGGCACACTGGAGTCATTGGCGTCTCACTTATCATGCATGATGTTAAAATAAAATCTTGAACAAACTTATTTTTCATATCCATGTGATCATGGATTGTAACTTTTATATTCTGCTACCGCTGTGTTTTGTTAAACTTAATTAAACGTTTGAACGTATGTTTATTCATATAGATGTCGTTTTGTTGTGACCGTTGACTTGGATCCTGGTTTGTCGTACACCTCGCGGTAAAACTCCGCAGTGGAAATTTGAGGGTGTGACAGTTATTAAAAACCTTATGGGATTTTTGTGTTATCCAATGTCTTGTGGACCGTTCGGCGAAACGCCTAATAGCCTCCACTTGGATTTTTGGAAATGATTAAGGTTTTTAACAACGAATCTTATTACGCTATAAACAAACTTTACGAAATTACCACAAACAACCTAAAAACCTAAAAATAAAACAAACATCCCCACACTTATTTACAATTGTACATTTGGGATTTCTCCCATGGTTCTTATTCGATTATCTTATCGGGAATTTCGAAGGGAATGACTTCCCTATCGTTTTCATCCAAAGGTCCAACTAGGTAATGTTTAAGTCTATGTCCATTAACCTTCCACGTGCTTCCATCTTTTTTGTTCAACAATTCAACTGCACCATGAGGAAAAGCTTTGTTAACAATATAAGGTCCTGTCCATTTTGATTTTAGTTTTCCTGCGAACAATTTAAGTCTCGAATTGTATAGCAAAACCTTATCGCCTTGTTTGAATTCTTTAAATCCCCTCAAACGTCTATCATGATATGCTTTTGTTTTTTTCTTTGATACTTAGTGAACGGGAATAGGCTGCATCTCGCATTTCTTCCAACTCGAGGAGTTGAAAGAACCGTCGTTTTGCGGCTTCACTTAAGTCAAGATTAACTGTTTTTAAAGCCCACAAAGCACGATGTTCTAATTCGACCGGAAGATGGCAAGCTTTTCCGTACACAATCATGAATGGTGTTGTTCCTAGGGGTGTTTTAAATGCAGTTCGAAATGCCCAAAGAACATCATCTAATTTGTCAGACCAATCTTTTCGATTACTTCCTACGATTTTCTCTAGTATTCGTTTTACTCCACGATTAGCGTTTTCAACTTGACCGCTCGTTTGTGGATGATAAGTAGTTGAAAAACGATGAGTGACACCGTATCGTGTTAACACTTTTTCTAACATGGTGTTGCAAAAGTGTGTGCCACGATCACTAATTAGTGCTTTAGGAGTACCGAATCTAGTGAAAAGCTTCTTTAAGAATCTAACTACTACTCGAGCATCATTTGTGGGTAAAGCTTCGGCTTCAACCCATTTTGAAACGTAATCAATTGCTACGAGTATGTATTTGTTTTGTTTGGATGGGGGAAATGGTCCCATGAAATCAATACCCCAAACATCAAAAACTTCAAGAACTTGAATTGGATTTTGAAGCATTTCGTTTTTAGATGATATGTTACCTGTTCTTTGGCATGCATCACATGTTTTAATGAATTCAAGACAATCTTTTACAACAGTAGGCCAATAAAAACCACAATCAAATATTTTTTGTGCAGTTATGAAATGTCCATAATGTCCGCCATACAGACTTTCATGACAACGTTTAACAATTTCAAAACCTTATTCTCTACTCACACATCTCCGCAAAACTCTATCCGCTCCTATTCGATATAGATACGGATCGTCCCACACGTATTTACTTGCATCTCTGAAAAATTTTCTTTTCTGTTGTGTGGACATTCCCTTCACTACTATCCCACGAGCTAGGTAATTTGCTAGGTCAGTGAACCATGGCATACCTTGCTTTTCTGCTTCAACGAAATCAATCGATTCATGAGGGAATTTATCTCCGATTTCTTCCTCTTGAATCTCCTCTATTTCAGGATCTTCTAGCCTCGACAAATGATCAGCTGCTAAATTCTCAGCTCCTTTTTTATCTTTGATTTCAATGTCAAATTCAGAGAGTAAGAGAATCCACCAAATCAATCTGGGTTTAGCATCTTTCTTTGTGAAAAGATACTTTAACGCCGAGTGATCAGTGTAAACAGTTGTTTTTGAAAGTACAAGGTAGGATCGAAATTTATCAAAGGCAAATACTACTGCCAAAAGTTCTTTTTCTGTTGTTGTGTAATTCTCTTGAGCATCGTTAAGAGTCTTACTGGCATAGTAAATGGGATGAAAATGTTTCTCCCGCCTTTGACCAAGAACTGCTCCGACTGCAAAGTCGCTAGCATAGCACATTATTTCAAATGGAAAACTCCAATCTGGTGAAACAAGAATCGGAGCGCTTATCAATTTTTCTTTCAACATTTTGAACGCTTTTAGACATTCTTCATCAAAGATGAAAGGAGTGTCTTTTTCAAGGAGATGAGTCATAGGTCGTGAGATTTTTGAAAAGTCTTTGATAAATCGTCTGTAAAAACCAGCATGACCAAGAAAACTACGAATTCCCTTGACATTGGTAGGGGGTGGAAGTTTAGAAATTGTTTCAATTTTTGCTTTATCAACCTCAATTCCTTTCTTTGAAATTTTGTGTCCTAGAACAATCCCCTCAGTGACCATAAAATGACATTTTTCCCAATTAAGCATTAATTTCGTTTCAGTGCATCTTTTTAACATTCTTTCCAAATTATTTAAACAATGATCGAACGAATCTCCATAGACTGAGAAATCATCCATGAAAACTTCCATGGATGTTTCAATCATATCTTGGAAAATGGCTACCATACAGCGTTGGAAAGTGGCTGGGGCGTTACACAAACCAAATGGCATTCATCGATAAGCATACGTACCATAAGGACATGTGAACGTGGTCTTTTCCTGATCCTCTGGTGCAATAGGGATCTGGAAATAACCTGAGAAACCATCTAGGAAGCAATAGAATTGCTGCCCTGCTAAACGTTCTAGCATTTGATCAATAAATGGAAGAGGAAAATGATCTTTTCTGGTGGCGTCATTTAATTTTCTATAGTCAATACAAACTCGCCATCCAGTGACAGTTCGACTAGGAATAAGTTCATTTTTCTCATTTGTGATTACAGTCATCCCTCCTTTTTTTGGAACAACTTGAGTTGGGCTCACCCATGGAGAATCTGAAATAGGGTAAATCAAACATGCATCCATAAGTTTAAGCACTTCTTGTTTTACAACCTCTTGCAAGTTTGGATTTAATCGTCTTTGAGGTTGTACTACAGGTTTATACTCATCTTCCATGAGTATGCTATGAGTACAATACAAAGGACTGATGCCTTGAATATCTTTTAATTTCCAAGCAATTGCTTGCTTATTTGTTTTCAAGACATCAAGCAGTCGATGTTTTTCTTCTTCTGTTAATTTTGATGAAATTATAACAGGCAAAGTAGTATTTTCACCAAGAAAAGCATACTCAAGATGTGATGGTAAAACTTTAAGGTCCAAGGATGGTGGTGTTTCTAAAGACGGTTTATTAATGTTTTCTCGAATTTCTTCTGTTTCAAGTGATTTTGGGAACAATGGAGTTTCTTTTGTTGGAATTTGTTCATCATCTGTTTTATCTTTAGTGATTAAATCAGCTCCACAAACAAAATCGAGGAATCGATTTACTTGTGGAATAAAAGAATTTATGAAGTAAACGGATTGATTTGGATCACTGAAATCATCAAGGAAACCAGGATGTCTCATAGATTTGACAATATCAAAGGTGATGTTTTCATCACCCACTCGTAGGGTGATTTTTCCATCAAAGACATCAATGATTGCTTTTGCAGTGCATAAAAATGGACGTCCTAAAATAATAGGAACATTAGTATCAGCGTCCATATCTAACACAACAAAATCCACAGGAAAAACAAACTTATCAACTTTGACTAACAAGTTTTCCACTATTCCTTGTGGGACTTTGACTGATCGGTCAGCCAATGAAAGAGTCATTCGTGTAGGTGTAAGATTCCCTAGGTCTAGCTTTTTGTATAATGAATATGTCATTAAATTTATGCTAGCACCTAAATCTGCCAATGCATGGCTTTGGGTTTCTTCACCGAACAAACATGGAATAGTGAACATTCCTGGGTCAGTTAATTTTTCAGGTAATTTGTTTAAAACAATCGCAGAACATCCTCCAGTCAATTTGACGTTTGACAATTCTCCCAACCTGTCTTTTCTTTTGAGAAGATCTTTTAAAAATTTTGCATATTTTGGCATGTGTTGAAGAGCTTCAATGAATGGTAAATTGATTTTTAATTGTTTGAACATGTCGAGAAAGTGCTCATACTCTTTCGCGTATTTTTGGTGCGCTAATCGAGATGGGTATGGAACTCGAGAATGATCTTTTTCATGAATGGGTTTTGAATCAGATGAATTCTTTTCCATGGATTTTTCTTCCTGAGATTTCTTGTTTGAATTGGGATTTGTCGAGATTGGTGGAGATTCCATCTCAATCTCTTCATCAACTGGTTCATTGTCATCATTTACCAATTCTATTGGTGTTTTCTTAATATCTCCTCCTCTACCACTTCGAGTGAAAACGGCTTTCATTTGAGCTTTAGGATTTGTTTCAGTGTTACCTGAGAATTGACCTTCAGGTCTTTGTTTCAAAAGTTTTGTTAAATCTCCTACAGAACGTTGAAGATCTAAAAACGCGGATTGTTGGTTTTTCAAAAGAATTTCATGTTCTGTAAGTCTTTGTTGAGTAAATTCATATTTTTCAGTCAATTTGGTAAGAAGAGTTGTTTGATTTTTCAGTATTTCTTTCAAATCGTACTCTTTATCTTGATTTTCATTTTGAATTTTTCCCTGATTTTGATTAGATTGATTTGTTTGATAATTTGAATTTGATTGGAAATTTGAATTTGTTTGGAAACCAGGAGGTCTCCAGTTTGAATTTTGATTTCTCCAATTAGAACTGTATGAATTCATGAACGGGGTTTGAAATCGATTTTGTCCTGCTAAAAAGTTAGCTTGTTCTTCTTGTAACAAAGGACAATCTCCAGTTGCATGTCCTCCTCTGCACATTTCACATTTATCCACTTTTAATTTCATTTCTTGTACTTCTTTTACCAGATTTTCGAGCGTAGCAGCTATTCCTGTATCCACGGAGACATGGTGGATGCCTCGTGTAGACGAGGTTGCTTTAGATGTAGGGACTATTTCATTTTGTTCTTGTTTTATTACAGCAAAATTTTCGAAAAGATCATTACATTCATCTACATCCATCCTGCTCATAAGATGTACTCCAGCATTGGTATCAAAGCGATCCCTAGTTTCTCGATCAAGACCATTATAGAATTTTTCTACTAAGGCCCAATCTGAGAGACCATGCTGGGAACAACGACTGAGAAGATTTTGGAATCTTTCCCACGCTTGAGGGTATGATTCATCAGGTTCCATACGAAAAGAATGAATTTGGTCTCGAAGGCGACCAGCTTTGACAGGTGAAAAATATTTCTTTAGAAATCTATCCCGAAGGTCCGTCCACGTAGTGAATGTACCAGGGGGATGGGAATCAAGCCAAGTAGCAGCTCGACCTGTGAGAGTAAATGGAAAAAGTTGAAGAAATATTGTGTCATCAGGAACATTTTGTAAATTAAAAGTTGTTTTGATTCTGCTAAGACGAGCAATGTGTGCAGGAGCATCTTCGTCCTCAAGTCCATTAAATTGACATGTGTTTGCAATGGCTGTCATAACATAAGCAGGTATCTGCCATGAGTTTGTTGTTGGTATTTCAGGGGTTACGATTGGTGACGTTAATCCTGTGTAACCTTCGTATGCTCTTTCATGAACTGTTCTACGTACGGCCATGATTAATTTAGGTTCTGGACTATTTTGACGAGATTGTTTTGGTGACGGGTATGGTGTGTTGTCAAAGAGTGGGTTTGTTATTGAACTACTTTCTTCTTGTTTGACGTTTTGTTGTTCAATTGTTTGATTATTATGAAGTCTTTCGTGAAGTTCTCGTTCAGGTTCTGTTAAAGCATTGAATTCGGGTGGTCCTTGTGAACGAGTTTGATGCATAAACTGAAAATTTAAGTACTAAAATATATACAAATTTTAAAACACAAAATTAATAAAATCTTTTTGTTGTTTTTTTTTTTTTTTTTAGTTAAATAAAACTAAGAAAGTTATTTACGCTATTACCAATTTGTGTTCCCCGGCAACGGCGCCAAAAACCTTGATGCGTTAGAACATATATATAATTATTTATCTAAAAAGCATGGGAATTATATTCACGTATGCACGGGTTTTATCTACGCCAAATATACATTCAAGTTATCAGATGGTGAGCATCACAAGTGCGCGGGTTAAATAAACGCCATAATTGCACTCGTAAGTCCTTCAATGATTAACTTTCATGTACAAGGGTAAATTACTCCGTGGGTACATACAGAAGTTCTTCCCATAAAATAAAATAAGAAATAAAATACAATCTAACTAAAACAGTAAAATAAATGACGATAATGTAAATTGCAATGAAAGTAAATGTTAGAATGCAGTATTTAAAGTTAGAGTTAAGGTTAGAGCTAAAGCTAAAATAAATACAAGCTCAGCTACAATGAGGGACGTTTAAGGTTAGCTTACGCATGCATGGAGTTTTCACTTCATAGTACAAACATAAGTCCTTCCCACAATTATAGTGATTGAATCAAAGTTATAATACGAACTATTAAGTTATATATATATATATATACACCGGCAAGTGAACCGATCAATTGTAATATATTTCTTGAAAGTCCGGATATCGATCCACGGGAAACAATTGGTATTCTGCAATAGAGAACTAAGTTAGTTTTATTTACAATAATAACAAATTGACATTGATTTGGGGGGGTTTGATTTGATTTGAAGATGAAGTTAACAACTATATTAAACAGGAAATGTAAATTACAGAAATGAAAGATATTTTTTGGTTTTTCTTTAAGATTCAAATTATTCCTTTTAAGGTTTAAATTGTTCCTTTATATAAATAGAGAAAACTACTTAGGCTAGATTCATGCTATTGTTGTAATAGTATGCCTTTCGATTATAGAATTGATTATGAAACCAGGTTTTCAAATATAGACTATTAATTTCCTTTGTTATCTTTTGATCACTTATAAGACAATAATGAAAACTAAAAGTTGTTACGTCACTGGTTGATTGGATTACCTCACAGTTTCTCCAAAAGATGACAAAGTACCTTTAAAGTAAATCTACCTCACAGCGCGATAAACTTCATGCAAGGTGACTTAGAAATGATTGGTAAGATACATGAAACAAAGTTTACTAAAACAATTAAGGAAACCTTTTCACAAAGCATTTACACTTAGTATTTTAGCAAATAAGATAACATGATAACTTTTCACCTCACGGATTTCAAAATCAGTAGTATATTTGGATCCTTTAAACTCTTGACTATTATTCCCATGGTAATTTTGAGCTCTTGAAAACCATAAAGTAGTTAACTTACAAATGGTATTTTATGTAACATACGTTAATTACTTAACATGAAATTGTTTATGAAAGACATTCATTAATAACATGTGGGAATAATAATCAATCATAAATTAGTTCCAAATACACATATACATCAAACCAACATGTCTAAGTCTTTTACATTGTCATAAATCATAACTTAATTCCATAAATCGAAAGGCGTACATATTATACAATAGCAATCCTCATGCCTAAGTAGTACTTGGAAATTACCTACTAAACATCATAACAACTTAACACACGTTTATTTATCATACAAATGCTTCAAAGAGTAAAAGGAATTGAACCGAATGGTCTTCGACAAGTCTTGATGCTCGAAACGTTGAAGAAGTTTCCAAAGGCTTCAAAACCCGACGGTGATTGAGATTGCGACTTCGTTCTTGAGAGTTTTTTTAGTCGAATTTGTGTGTCTGGGGTTGTACCACGACCTTCTATTTATAATGGGTAAAATTCACTTTTACGGACCGTAAGATAGGATCTTACGGGTCCCTATTTTAATTAAAAACATTATTTTCCACCGAGCTTTCTTACGGACCGTAAATCTGGCTTACGGTCCGCAAAGTGGGCTTAAAGTTGATTTTATATTTTTTAATTGCCGACCCACTAAATAAGTTCGGTCAAGGATATTACACCCCTATCATTTGAGAATTACGGTCCGTATTTTTCCTCGTCGTGTAAAATCTTCCGGTTTCTCTTCTGATTTGATTGTAAGTCAGTTTTCGGTGTTTTCTTTGTCCGGTGAATGCAGATTCTTCCAAATTTGATGTTTCTGATCTTTCACTTGTTTCCTCTTTTCTTGAGATGTTGATGACTTCTTGATTTCCTGTTTTCTTTTATTTCCTTGCGCGTTTCGCTTTATTTATGTACAATTACCTACGAAATAACAAAATACTAAGTACAAGGATAAAACAACATAAAATCACACAAAATTACCTAAAAACAATATAATATTTACAATAAAAACATATATAATTTATAACATATCAAAACCCTTGACCACTAAACGGGCTTTATACCGTTTAGATCCATCTTGTTCATCCTTGACCCTGAAAACCCATTTGTTATGAAGAGCTTTCTTGTTTGGCGGAAGCTTAACAAGAACCCAAGTCTTGTTCTTTTCTAGTGAACCCATTTCTTCTTTCATTGCTCGCTCCCACTGGAACGAGTCCTTCATCTTGACTACTTCAGAGTAGCTCTCTGGTTCACCATTTTCTGTCAAGAGAATATAATTAATTGAAGGGCCAGTACGACTGGGACTGTACCTGTCCGGCGGTCTAGAAACTCTGGTGGATCTCCTGACTGGAATATCAGACTGGCCAGGATACTGTGGAGACTGTTCGTCTTCAGACTCTGAACTCCCACTGTCAGAAACTCCCACTGACTCTTCATTCTCACCATCTTCAGTCTGTGGTTCTGTGTCATCTTCTGAAACTGTTATTGGCTCTGCAACGGACTTGTTTCTTTGATTCTCAACACTAAATTCAACTATGTCTCTCTGAACCTTTGACTTTTCCAGGTTTCTATCTTTGTATAACTCTGCTTCATTGAACTCGGCGTGCTTGCTTCTGACTACTTTTCTGCTTTCGAAATCCCAAAGCCTGTAGCCCATTTTATCACCCCCATATCCAATGAAAGTATACTTCTTCGCCTTAGCATCCAACTTGTCACCTTCAGGGTTAATGTCATAAGCACTACACCCGAAGATTCTCAGGTGATCGCACTCAACTGCTTTACCCTTCCATTCTTCTTGAGGAATCTTGAATCCCAACGGTACTGAGGGCCCACGGTTGATAAGATAGGCTGCCGTGTTAACTGCGTCAGCCCAGAACATCTTTGGGAGCCCTGCATTCAATCTCATGCTTCTGGCTCTTTCACATAATGTTCTGTTCATCCTCTCTGCAACTCCATTCTATTGCGGAGTTCCTGGAACTGTATTTATCATCTTGATCCCTCTATCAGCACAATAATCTGTAAACTCCTTGCTGATGTATTCACCACCATTATCAGACTTCAAACACTTAACCTTCAAATCAGTTTCAAGTTCAACAGCGGATTTCCATTTCTTAAAAGTATCGAAAACTTCAGATTTATGTTTAAGAAAATAAACCCATACCCTGCGTGTTGAATCATCTATGAAGGTCACAAAGTAGCGAGAACCTCCAAGTGAAGCTACTGATGTCGGTCCATACACATCTGAATGAACAAGCTCCAACTTCTGAGCTTTTGGTGCTCTCCCAGTCTTCACAAAAGTCACCTTCTTTTTCTTGCCTAGGATGCCCGGTTCACAGAATTCTGACTCGACCTTCTTCAACTCTGGAAGTTTTCCCCTGGTAACAAGCATCTTCATCCCCTTTTCACTCATGTGCCCGAGTCTTTGATGCCATAACTTCGTCTGACTCTGGTCACTTGATACTGCATTCACCCCGTCAGTTGGTACTTCTACCATGTACAAAGTACCTCTCTTCTTCCCTCTGGCGACAACCATACTGCCTTTGACAACTTTCCATTGTCCTTTACCGAAGTAAACATCATATCCCTGATCATCAAGCTGACCGATGGATATTAACATCCTCTTCAAACCCGGAATAACCCGAACATCTTTCAGGATCCAGATTGTTCCCAATGGCGTCTTCAACTCTATGTCTCCAATCCCTGTAATGTCTAGACTAAGATTATTAGCCAAACGAACTTTACCAAAATTACCTGTTCGTAGATTCTTCATCTTCTTCGTGCTATACGTAGCATGAAAAGATGCTCCTGAATCCATAATCCAGTCTTCAACGGAACTTTCGACACAGCAAATAAGAGCCTCGTCTGAATCTAAGGTTGTGGCAGCATTCACCTCTTTTTTCTCTCTCGCAGGTTCAGAACATTGATTTCTGAAATGCCCAAACTCTTTACAGTTCCAACACTGCACATCTTTTCTTGGCTTTCCAGGTCTCGACTTGCTCCTGCGTCTTGACTTTGATCTACCCTTATTTCCTCCTCTGTTACTACTTCTCCCTCTTCCTTCAGTACTGAGCAACGTGCTTGTTTCTCCGGAGTTCCTCCTTCTGGAATCCTCATTCAGTATTAAATCACGTACCTTACTGAATGTGAGAGTCTCAATCGATCCAGTAACTGCTGTGATCGTTCCTGACCATCTGTCAGGCAATGAGGACAATAATAAACAAGCCTGTAATTCATCATCTATCTTAAAATTCACAGAAGACAAACGTGTCAAATGAGATTTAAATAGATTAATATGCTCAGTGACAGAACTTCCCTCTTTCATCCGAGTGTTGACTAACTCCCGAATTAAAAACACCTTATTTGCAGGAGACGGCTTCTCGTACATATTGGACAAGGCTTCCATAATTCCACGCGCAGTGGTTTGTTCCATAATGTTATACGCAACATTCATGGAAAGTGTAAGCCGTATCGTTGACATTGCCTTCTTGTCAATCGATGCCCAATTATTCGGTACTGGTGTAGGAGGAGGTTCTAGAGCAGCATCCAACTCTTTCTGTATTAGCAAATCTTTAATTTGCATTTTCCACCATCCAAAATTCTTTCCGTCAAATACATTTACCCTGACTTTTCCATCTTCAGACATCATCTTGTCTAAATATCTAGGAAACTTGTCAAAAAAAAAAAATAATAATACACCCCCTTTTTTTTATGACAAAAAAAAAATTCTTTTCAATTAAAAAAAATAGCACCGATTCTTTCTTCTTCAAAAAATATTATAATCCTTTCATTATGCTTTTTAGAAAAAGCAAAGACTAATTATACCTCCCTTGAATCCACGATTCTTTCAAAAAACCAACTTGACCAACTTTATATAGTTGACCTTTCTTTTTCCACAATAATTCTACTCTTCTTCTTTAGCCAACAAGCAAACAACTGAAGAGAATATCAACACCACCAAAACACAAACTTCTGACCTCGTAAATCGTGCAACACAGCAGCAGAACAGAAACCCGACTCCTGGTTCTGTTTATATTGAGCAGCAGCGACAACCCTAAACTGGGTTCTATCAGCAGCAGCGGGTGGCGGCTGTGGGTTTGTGACCGGCAGAAAACCTTAACTTCTGTACTGGTAGCGGCGGCTTCTGGGTGTTGTATGGTTGGGGTTGGTTAGACGGGAAACTGATCTAGACAGATTAGGTGCGGCGACAAGTGGTTGGTGACGGTAACGGAGGTGGGTGGCGGCGCTGAGGTGGTGGCTGAGGGTGCAGGTATGTGTTTTTTTTTCTGATCAAGAGCCTGTGCTCTGATACCAGTTGTTAGGTTATCGTAGAACACCAGGATTTATAGTGGTTCGATCAAACTGATCTACGTCCACTGTGGGTAACTAGAGAGAATGTTTATTGATTGTGGGATGATATTACAAGTACATAATGTTTGCTTAAATAGGGACTGAATTAGGTGAATAAGCTGATATAAAAATCAGGCCTTTTGCTGGCTGCTACTTTCCAGTTTGTATGCAACATGCTAGCTTTTCCTTTCCAACTTGTTTGCACCTTACAACCTGTTCTAGGCTTCACCACATGACAACTGTAACCCGTCCAGGTCATTTAATCCTTAACATATCAAATGTGTAAAATGTGTTCTGAATAGAAAATGCATAAAGGCTCCTTTACTGAAATAAGTCATATTAATATTACAATAATATCCTTTTTTAAATTCAAACACATTAATTAATTACTAATAATTTGAAGCTAATGAACGGAAAAGTGTTTGTGGTTTGGTCCAATGACTCCAATCCAACCCATTTGACAAATATTCTATAAGTGGGTAAATTAATGTGCCCAGAAGCAAAATAAAAGGTTTATAAGATAATGCATCAAGCCATCAAGTTTATAATTAATTAAAAGTGCTTAGGAGTGGAATTCAATCCATTTTGACCCGTAACCCAACCCATCTGGCCCGGCACATTTCGGGCCGTCTCTAAGAAGAATCATTTTTATCATTAGTAGGATGAATGTATGTACCGTGCTTGCTTTTCGAGAATGTTTGTCAAGGGTGGACCGGCCACTGCAAACAACAGTATCCATTTTATCATCCTGATTGACGTTTCCATTTCCCCTCTTGTCAAGCCCTGCTGCCACGTGGCTCTCTATTGAAGCTATTGGCTGCAAAACATATATTTGTAAAGAAACCATAAATAATTGATTAAAGAAACATAGCATAATTCATAAACAAGCATGGACGTCATGAGAAACTTTAACAAGAACCTGACTGTTGCTTGTAGGAGTGTTTTGCCCATTCGCTCTCAACTTAGAGGCTGCCGCATCACTAAAGATGGAACCATTTTGGTTCAAATCGGATCTACCTTTCGTGCGTGTGAGATCTGATCCTATGGAATGCAGTCCACCCAATGTAGATGTGTCCCAACCATTAGTCCCTGATCATGTTGATGAGGTCATTAATTTTCTGTAATGCAGCTTAGTGGTAGGAAAAGATATCCACAGTTGAATTTCAATGAATTGCATTCTAATAGGTCATATTCCATTGGGTCAAACGGGTAATACAATCGTACCTGCTTGGTTCACCGAGTAGTTAGATTTGTTACGAGTTTCATCTGTGTCTTCCACCTGATAACAAAAAGTCAAAAGATATAAACAGATTACCAATTGAAAACCAAAAAAAAAAAAACGACAAGATGATTATATATTTGTCTATTACCATAGGATCCATGTCCAAGGCTTTTTGGACTTCAGCAAGTTTTTTCTTGGTTATATCAGAATGTACCACACGCTTCCCTGTATGATTATAAATGATAATAAAATGATCTACCCAATAATTCACAATAATCACAATTGAAATTTTATATTATGGAATTGTACCTAGCCTACGATTGTTGGCAGATTGAATGTAACCTTCTTTGGTCATTTTGTCCATTAACTTGCGCACAGTAACTTGGTTAGCTTCACCACCAAGCTTGCTTTGAAGCTTAGAAACAGTAATGCAATTCATTGGAAGTGCATGATAGAGTGCCTGAGATTAAACAGCTCCGCATCAATGGCATTTTTGTAAATAAAAACTACAGTTTTACACGATGGGCTTGACATTCCGTTAAAAGATATGAAACACCGGATGTTGAAAAAGAGCTTACTTTCATGTACATAAGAGCTTCACTAGTAGTGGGCAGGCCCTTCTTGCCAGGTGTCACACGGGAATCAGTTTCCTCTTTCACAGCATCAAATTCATACTCAGAATTCTATAATAGGAAATTATAAAATAGTTAGATTTGACTAGTGATAAAAAAAGGTTTGGAAAAATGATGTTGAAAGTAGAATAGTTGACCTTCGCCCTCCTGATGGTAAAAGTTTCATTTCCCGTCTTCATTAAATTTCCTTCGGTTACAAGCTTGTCCATAATTTCTAGAAAACAATTCAACACATATAAAATGGTATATTAGCATAAATCATGGAAACAGAAGTTAGTTTTATTATTGAATTCCAGTTAGAATTCCAGGGTACCTTCGAGCAAAACCTGCAAACACATCACAGAAGATTGTCATTGTTGCATGGTTGAAATTAATTAAGAAAATATATGGATCGTATTAGTACCACAAGAAAGTTACCAGTGAGATGTCAGGGAAATTAGAGAGAACATCAGTGATATCAACATTTTCTTGATGATAATCCCTCACACGGTTTAGTTGCTGTTCATCTTCAGCAGGATCCTGAGTGTCATCTGCTTATTTGAAATGACATAATTTGCCTCAGTTTATAAATAATTCAAACAATCAATCTGTGTGGGAATATTTTTGTAAGTATGTGTAACAAGGTTGATCATAGTAAGCACCTTCATCAACCATGGTATCATCTTGTTTCTCTTTCTGCTTATCTGGCAACAAAATTGTAGTTATATGAAGTCTGTTTTTCAAGATAATGAAAGAGTAGCGTCAACAAAATATTATTGACATGTAAATTACCTATAGGTGCAACTATGTACTCATCATCAGATATGCTGGCCTGAAATTACTTGTCAAAAGTTACCCAAGAAAACATAAAGCTTGTGAAACCAAAACATACATACATATATAATGTATATTTGTGTGTGTGTGTGTGTGTAAAGCTTAGAATGAAAATTAACACTATAATTGGTGCTTCACCTCACTATCAGCCTCACTATCCCCATCTTGCTGCATCGAGTCACCTCCCAAGCTCACATTATCGTCCTCACAAGGATCAAGCACACTTTTAACCTGTAATGATCAAGAAATTACAATTTGATTTATTATTTTGAATCATTAAGTTTTGCTATTCAACTAATAATTCCTTACCTTCAGAGATAATACAAAATGTTTGCTGTTGACGTTCCCAACCTCCATTCTCAAAGGATTTTTGGTCCATGCATGATGAGCTTCTTCCTCTGTGCAACCTCTGAAGAATGGAGGCTCATAATCAGCAGGCTGCAAGACAGAAACCAGTATTAAAATTATTTTATTATTTTCAAATCAAGAATATTAATTCAATAGAAGTATCTGCATTTCTGGTTCCATACTATATTTCAGTGAGTGACAATAAGTGAGCTCTCAAGTATAAGATACAAGTTGTTTATGTAAACAATAAGAGCAAAAAGTTATCAGGATCATACCGTGACATCATCATAATAGTGAAGTTTCATCACAATCGTGCGCTGAAACAGGAGTTAAGTAGTCAATTTTAAGACAAAACTATGTGCATGGGTCACTATATCAAAAACTTGTGTTGACTGGCAGTGTATTTACCTCTTCTGGCATCTTATCTAGAGTTCTCATCAGTTGAATCAGTGTGCGAACCATTTTACAAGCAGAACTCCTGAGATAAGAGTGTAGCCTTAACAAACACAGACCACATAGACAAAGATAAACGATTCAACTAAGAATAGTATTTACTTCATTTGAGTAGGTGTAATCTCTGTTGTGGAGTTACACTTGAATGTTTCCCCTCGCTTCTTGTTTCCAATTCGATTGACATTCATAGAAACCTCTTGGCTTTCAGAATTTGAGTAACTGAAAGAAACTGCAAGACAATATATATCTTTGTAAAGCAAAGTATTACCAAGATAAACTTAAACAAAGAAAATGTGCCCATCTATTGCTATCTTAGAACAGATCATGAATTGAATTCCTTTGGATCTTGAAGATGAAATTATTGACCACAATTTTCTATCACCTAATTCATATTGCAATAGTTCATCGAATCTTACAGGAATATTCTTCAATCATTGGCCCTTCTGCAGTCTCACACACACAGAACATTAGTGTCCTGAGATATTTCTTCTGCAAAGCATCATAGACACCTTCAAAAAACAAGGCCCTAATTAACACCAAAGAGAAGGAACAAGAAGCAAAAGCTAAAGCTCAGAAGAACATAAATATTTCATTATACCTTTCTCCATCCAGTCAATTAACCTTCTAGACTCTGCATCCATAGCCATAAGCTTTTTGATCTTCATCTCTGTCGATGACACATTAGAAACAATGCGATTAAATAAGGTCAAGCCTATGAGCTGCACATATACTTTTGCCAGAAAGAGATGTGGCGTTTACCTAAAACCTGGATGTAGACTCTAGTGTTATATTTTGTCATTATGCTACTGGTAAGTTTGTTTCCATTTTTGTGCAAATTGATATGCTTGATCAAAATTGGTAGCTTTGTCATCATAATCTACTGTTTTCAGTCTTGTTTGTTACAAAATCGCTTGCTATGCAGTCTTGTTTTTACCTATTTAAGTTGTTTCATGTTGTTAGGTTAATCAGAACACACACACGAACACAAGAACACCAGGATTTATAGTGGTTCGATCAAACTGATCTACGTCCACTGTAGGTAACTAGAGAGAGTGTTTATTGATTGTGGGATGATTTACAAGTACATAGAGCATTCTCTAAATAGAGACTCAATTAGCTGAACAATAATTATTAAAGTTTGACAACCACACAAAGCTTTTGCTTTCCAAGCTTGCTAGCTTTTGCTTTCCAGCCATTCTTTGATCCATTATTGTTGTTCATTATTGTTGTTGATGAAAGCACCATGTTCTAAGGCTTTACAACTAACAATCTCCCACTTGAAGCCATAGAACAATCTCCATATGTGCTCCAACTGTGTATTTGTACTTCTGTAATACGTCAATGGAACTCCATGCTCCACTTTGATCATTTGCTCTCCCTAGTTACCATGTTCTCCTCTGCATTATTCCTGGAGACCAGCTGAAGCCACACACAGCTTCAGCTTATCCAACGTTACACATTTGGTGAACATATCTGCTGGATTCCTAGCACCTGAGATATTCTTCAAGTTGATTGCGCCATTAGCAACCAATCCTCTCACGAAGTGATACCTTATCCCGATGTGCTTCGTCTTCCCGTGATAAACAGGATTCTTTGCAAGTTTCACTGCACTTTCATTATCACAGTGCAGCAGGAACTCGGTCTGCTTCTTCCCTAACTCTTCTAGAAAAGCTTTCAACCATACCAGCTCCTTACTAGCTTCAGCTATAGCCATGTATTCTGCCTCTGTTGTGGACAAAGCCACACTTTTTTGGAGTCTGGACATCCAACTGACTGCAGTTCCTCCCACTGTGAAAACAAAACCTGTGGTGCTTTTAAATGTCTCTTTGCAGCCACCCAGGTCAGCATCTGTATAACCTCTGAGAACTGAATCCTTCCCTTTGAAACATAGCCCCGTCTTTGAAGTTCCTTTCAAATAACGAAGCACCCACTTTACTGCTTCCCAATGTTCTCTACCCGGATTTGACATAAACCGACTGACAACTCCGACTGCGTATGCTATGTCAGGTCTAGTGCACACCATAGCGTACATCAGACTACCTACTGCAGATGCATACGGAACTCTAGCCATGTCAGCTTTTTCTTCTTCTGTTTTGGGACACTGATCTTTGGTAAGCTTGAGGTGACTCCCCAAGGGCGTGTTTCTCGGCTTGGTCTTCTCACTGTTAATACCGAATTTCTCTAACACTTTCCCGATGTACTTCTCTTGGGACAGTGTCAGAGATCCATCTTTCTTGCTCCTGGTGATACTCATCCCGAGTATCTGTTTAGCTGCACCCAAATCCTTCATCTCGAATTCTTCAGACATTTGCTTCTTTAACTTGCTGATTTCTTTCATGTCTGAGCCTGCAATTAACATATCATCTACGTACAGAAGTAGAATGATATATGAATTTCTGAACTTCTTCAAATAGCAGCAGTGATCGGCTTCACATCTCTTGTAGCCGGCTCTCACCATAAAATCATCAAACTTCAAGTACCATTGCTGTGGTGCTTGTTTAAGACCATATAAGCTCTTCTTCAATTTGCAGACCCAATTTTCTTTCCCAACAACCTGAAACCCCTCAGGTTGTGCCATGTAGATGTCTTCATCAAGGTCACCATGTAGGAATGCTGTCTTCACATCTAGCTACTCTAGATGCAAATTTTTTGCGGCTACAATACTCAGAACTAACCTGATGGTGGTCATTTTCACTACTGGAGAGAAGATTTCATCATAATCAACTCCCCTCTTCTGCTGAAATCCCTTGACCACTAAACGGGCTTTATACCGTTTAGAACCATCATGCTCATCTTTGACCCTGAAAACCATTTATTCTGAAGAGCTTTCTTGTCTTGCGGAAGCTTTACAAGAACCCAAGTCTTGTTCTTGTCTAGTGAACTAATTTCTTCTTTCATTGCTCGCTCCCACTGAAACGAGTCCTTCATCTTGATTGCTTCAGAGTAGCTCTCTGGTTCACCATTTTTTGTCAAGAGAATATAATTAACTGAAGGGCCGGTACGACTAGGACTGTACCTGTCCGGCGGTCTAGAAACTCTGGTGGATCTCCTGACCGGAATATCAGATTGGTCAGGATGCTGTGGAGACTGTTCGTCTTCAGACTCTGAACTCCCACTGTCAGAAACTCCCACTGACTCTTCATTCTCACCATCTTCAGTCTCTGGTTCCGTGTCATCTTCTGAAACTGTTATAGGCACTGCAACAAACTTGTTTCTTTGATTCTCGACACTAAATTCAATTGTGTCTTTCTGAACCTTTGACTTTTCCACGTTTCTATCTTTGTACAACTCTGCTTCATTGAACTCGGCATGCTTGCTTCTGACTACCTTTCTGCTTTCAAAATCCCAAAGCCTGTAGCCTATTTTATCACCCCCATATCCAATGAAAATATACTTCTTCGCCTTAGCATCCAACTTGTCACCTTCAGGATTAATATCATAAGCACTACACCCGAAGATTCTCAGGTGATCGTACTCAACTGCTTTACCCTTCCATTCTTCTTGAGGAATCTTGAATCCCAACGGTACTGAGGGCCCACGGTTGATAAGATAGGCTGCCGTGTTAACTGCGTCAGCCCAGAACATCTTTGGGAGCCCTGCATTCAATCTCATACTCCTGGCTCTTTCACATAATGTTCTGTTCATTCTCTCTGCAACTCCATTCTGTTGCGGAGTTCCTGGAACTGTATTTATCATCTTGATCCCTCTATCAGCACAATAATCTGTAAACTCCTTGCTGATATATTCACCACCGTTATCCGACTTCAAGCATTTCACCTTCAAATCAGTTTCAAGTTCAACAGCAGATTTCCATTTCTTAAAAGTATCGAAAACTTCAGATTTATGTTTAAGAAAGTAAACACATACCTTGCGTGTTGAATCATCTATGAAGGTCACAAAATAGCGAGAACCTCCAAGTGAAGCTACTGATGTCGGTCCATACACGTCTGAATGAACAAGCTCCAACTTCTGAGCTTTTGGTGCTCTCCCAGTCTTCACAAATGTCACCTTCTTTTTCTTGCCTAGGATGCACGGTTCACAGAATTCTGACTCGACTTTCTTCAACTCTGGTAGTTTTCCCCTGGTAACAAGCATCTTCATCCCCTTTTCACTCATGTGCCCGAGTCTTTGATGCCATAACTTCGTCTGACTCTGGTCACTTGATACTGCATTCACCCCGTCAGTTGGTACTTCTACCATGTACAAAGTACCTCTCTTCTTCCCTCTGGCGACAACCATACTGCCTTTGACAACTTTCCATTGTCCTTTACCGAAGTAAACATCATATCCCTGATCATCAAGCTGACCGATGGATATTAACATCCTCTTCAAACCCGGAATAACCCGAACATCTTTCAGGATCCAGATTGTTCCCAATGGCGTCTTCAACTCTATGTCCCCAATCCCTGTGATGTCTAGACTAAGATTATTAGCCAAACGAACTTTACCAAAATTACCTGTTCGTAGATTCTTCATCTTCTTCGTGCTAAACGTAGCATGAAAAGATGCTCCTGAATCCATAATCCAGTCTTCAACGGAACTTTCGACACAGCAAATAAGAGCCTCATCTGAATCTGAGGCTGTGGCAGCATTCACCTCCTTTTTCTCTCTCGCAGGTTCAGAACACTGATTTTTGAAATGCCCAAACTCTTTACAGTTCCAACACTGTACATGTTTTCTTGGCTTTCCAGGTCTCGTCTTGCTCCTGCGTCTTGACTTTGATCTACCCCTGTTTCCTCCTTTGTTACTACTTCTCCCTCTTCCTTCAGTACTGAGCAGCGTGCTTGTTTCTCCAGAGTTCCTCCTTCTGGAATCTTCATTCAGTATTAAATCCCGTACCTTACTGAATGTGAGAGTCTCAATCGATCCAGTGACTGCTGTGATCGTTCCTGACCAGCTGTCAGGCAATGAGGACAATAATAAACAAGCCTGTAATTCATCATCTATCTTAAAATTCACAGAAGACAAACGTGTCAAATGAGATTTAAATAGATTAATATGCTCAGTGACAGAACTTCCCTCTTTCATTCGAGTGTTGACTAACTCCCGAATTAAAAACACCTTATTTGCAGGAGACGGCTTCTCGTACATGTTGGACAAGGCTTCCATAATTCCACGCGCTGTGGTTTGTTCCATAATGTTGTACGCAACATTCATGGACAGTGTAAGCCGTATCGTTGACATCGCCTTCTTGTCAATCGATGCCCAATTATTCGGTACTGGTGTAGGAGGAGGTTCTAAAGCAGCATCCAACTCTTTCTGTATTAGCAAATTTTTAATTTGCATTTTCCACCATCCAAAATTCTTCCCGTCAAATATATTTACCCTGACTTTTCCTTCTAGGAAAATTGTTTTCCGTATTTTTGTCTTGTACAACTCCACACAAGAACCAACAAACAATAAATTAAACTTCAAAAGTTCTTACCCACTTGCTTTCAAGAATGTTTTCTTTTTTCTAAAGCAACGAGACTCTCAAAAAAATTCTTACTAACTCACCTTTTTTTTTTTTTTAGTTTTATAAACTTTCTTTCATAAAGTCACTTCCCCTTGTTTCCCCACCAACAAAGCACATACTCTCTGCTCAAACACACACGCCAACAAAAAAAAACAACAAAACTCCGTGGTTGTGGACTGGACGTGTGATAGCAACTGAGAATGATTTGCGGTTGTGGGTGGGCTATGGAGAACTGTGGCTTGCGGCTGAGAGGGTTCAAAAAATGGAAACCCTAATCGATGGGTGAGAGGGAGATTTTGTCTGAGGTTTACGGTTGTGGGTAGTTGTTAGGTTGGTGAACGCTGGGAGGTTTTGGGGACTGAGGTGTGGTGGCGGCTCCGAGGTGGGAGGCAGCGGTTGCTGGGTTTCTTCGATCAAGAGCCTGGTGCTCTGATACCAGTTGTTAGGTTAATCAGAACACACACACGAACACAAGAACACCAGGATTTATAGTGGTTCGATCAAACTGATCTACGTCCACTGTAGGTAACTAGAGAGAGATTGTGGGATGATTTACAAGTACATAGAGCAGTCTCTAAATAGAGACTCAATTAGCTGAACAATAATTATTAAAGTTTGACAACCACACAAAGCTTTTGCTTTCCAGCCATTCTTTGATCCATTATTGTTGTTGATGAAAGCACCATGTTCTAAGGCTTTACAACTAACACATGTCTGTCTTTTAACTTATGCTTCTAGAAATTTGTGAAGAAAGTACCTTCAACAGAACTATAGGCCGGTATACAAGCAATAAACTTCACTGTCTTGTTGTCACGCTATATCTACTTGTTAATGCATGATGCTAATACTCTTCTAGAAGCTCATTTATTTATATAAATATAAATTGGATCCTAACTGTATATATTATTCTGGTGGTAAAGTGTCGTCAATACCAATATACCATGCATGGTCCGGTATATCTACACATGCCAAGTAAAGAAGTCCCGGATGAATACTTTGTTCATCCGAGGTATCCTAAAAGTTACCATGGCTTCCTAAGTTCCAAACTTTTCACTTTTAACCCCTTGGTTTGTAAATTTTGTTTTCCTTTTTTTTTTTTGTTTTTTTCTATTGTGTTTTTAACATATATCAGATTTACGTGCCACTATAAGTTTGAAGCCGGTAGCTAATTCGTAAAAACTTAACACATTCCTTTTAATCGTACCACATCCTTGCGTAAACACGTTAATGACACCACGCCAACGTGCGTAACGAATGTGTTATGAATTTTTTTGTGTGTGTTTTCTATGTATGAGTCGATCACACATAAATACTGTTAGAACTACTTTCTTCCATCTCCTCGCGCCCGGATTATCAGCCAACAGTTTAAGGATGTTATTAAGGGAGCCGAAGTCAGCAGGCACAGCAATTTTCATCAACACAAAGAGTCCACCAAACTCCTCTAGCCAACACACATTGAACAAGCAGGTGGTCGACGTCTTCATTTGAGCCGTGAAGCTCTTTGACACACTGACAATTGTTAACTCTTCAAGTGTTACCAATTTAACAAGAATAGAATATATCCTAAAATAAAGGCTTAATGAATTTGGTTCGAACCAATTGTCAACTCTTTTGACACATTGAAACGTCACTTATTAGTCA
The DNA here is from genome assembly GCA_028751855.1 of Ambrosia trifida. Taxonomy (NCBI): domain Eukaryota; kingdom Viridiplantae; phylum Streptophyta; class Magnoliopsida; order Asterales; family Asteraceae; genus Ambrosia; species Ambrosia trifida. The sequence continues at coordinate 81,282,665 of CM054130.1, forward strand.
TACCTTATCTAATCTAAGCTGTAATATATTTTGATTAACACCCTAATAGTTAGTAAAATAGATGGCCCGCCCGACAAATATCATCCTATAGAAGGTGCGCCCAACAAAGGTCACCAATCCCATACATGTCTTCATGAATTTGGTACTAACCGATCGTGCTGCGATTCTGTTTGATCTGGTGTGCCCAGTTTGGGGATCTGGGTTATCATCTGTGTTGTCGTCTGTCTGGGTTCACTTGCAGACAGCTGGGTTTCCTTGATGACCCGGATGATCAGGTAACTCCGCTGGGTTACCCCCTTAAAACCTGGATGATTTGCCGAGCGAGTTCTATAACCCAGTAGCATGTCTTCATAGCTGGGTTGCCTTGATAACCCAGAGGATCAGGCAACTCAGCTGGGCACATAACCAGGATGAGTTATTCACACACCTTTTTCCTGTAAACAAGTTTCAGTTAATAAAAATATCTAATCAAAGATCAACATCTTTGGATATGATCTGTTTGCTAGAAAATGTATTATTATTATTATTTTTTTTTTTTTTGAAGTTTTGAGGTGATTTTTGCGTCTGGTTTTTCTCTCGTCTTGAGGTGCATATAGCCTTTGGGGTGGTGGTTTTTTTTTTCTGGTGTCCACGTTTGAGGATCAGGGTTATGTTTTTCATCGGGATTATGACTTGTCTGAGCTGTGATAGATGCCTCATCCGGGTGCCTGAAGACTTGTCACCCGGTATATGAGCTCAGTTATATCATAACGTCTGGGTTATCGTATTATCCCATCTGTGGTTATTTAACTTGTGAGTTTAGTTGATATGTAAATATTTTATTATTATTTATATTTATATCTATACTATACTATATTAAAATACATCTCTTTGGGATAAAAGTGGCATTTCAACGCGAGATTAAGACACGCGATATAAAGGCGAGATTAAGACGCGATATGCATCAATTTCTCCTTAAACGATATTATGGCCTCTTCTCCTAGACTCTTGGTGAAGCCATAACCGATGAAATTTATGACCACAATTAAACGATTAGTTAATGTGATTAAATTACAACTTTCCATTGCATATTAACATGATAATCATTTTAAGTTAAGTCCCAAACATGTGCTACTTTGAAATTTGTTTGGTGCTTAAACTAATATTTGATTTTTTGTTAGGAAAGTTTTAGGATGTGAAGCTTGTGTTGGAGGGGCAATCTAAATCAAGTGGTAAGTACCCATTGAGGCTCATTTGGCGTTCTATCTCTGATTGCAGCCTTTCCAACTTTTAACATTTTTCAAATCCCTAATACCAAACGAATCCCAGTTTCACGATCATATATTTCACCATCAAGATCCTCTATCATGGCATTATAACTAGTTCATGATATATAAGTTTTCAATCTGTTTCTCCATCTCCTCTAATTGATTGTTTCGACTTTAGAGTTATTTGGTTTGAGAGATCAACCGACTTTTCTTCGTATTTTTTACTTTCTTGATTGTCTCTTCATGATAAGATGCTTTTTTTTCTCAACCCAGAGTTCATAGCTGCATTTTCATTTTCTCGAAAAGCTGATGCCATTTCTATGGATAATTTTCTGAATTCCTCTTGAAGTTTGCCAGCAGTGTTATACTTTTCTTGAATTCTCCTCTGCATGAATGGCTCTTTGTTTTTGTTCCTTCCTGCTACATTTTTTGCACGAATTAAATCCCTCAGCTTGTTTAGCCAAATTCTTGATTTGGGTTTCTAGTTCTTTAATTGCAAGAGTCGATTCTGATAATTCTTTACTTGCAGTTCTCAGTCTGGGATTCGAGTTCGTTTTCGGTGGCATAAGATGTTGGAACATTCGTATTGCATCTTTAACTGTTCCTGAATTCGACTTTGTTCCAGTTTGCAAGGGTTAACCCAGCCGACTTACCTGATCATCTGGGTTATCAAGGAAACCCGGCTGAGAACCCAGACATACGACATGAAGTGCCAACACTGATAACCCAGATCATCTGGGTTGAAGGTGGAAACCTACCATCCGCAATCCTTGCCCATTAAGAATCGGGAAATGCTTCTAGCTCGTCATAGCCAAGCCAAAAGGTTTGATCACCGCTCCGAATGAGGCGTTGAAGCAGTGTATGCCAAAAGCATCCTACGACCATAATATATGTATATATAAAAAAAAAATCTTAAGTTTTCTTTTTTTTTTTATATTTTTTAAATTGACATGTTGGAATATGCCACCGTCGAGCTTATCTTTATACACGTGACTTTAGAACATACATTCGCTACGTGTTTTATCGTCATGTAGACTACAATGACGAAATTTTCTAATTTTTATGTACACTTCGAACCCGCCGCGAAGCGCGGGTGGTTACCAGTTATGAAACAAAAAGGAGTAAACCTGCATAAAATAACAATGGTGAATAGTCTAATTGGATCGAGAACCACCATCAGCCAGAAGATTTATCCAATCATCGGGATAAAATTGACTGTCAACCATGTCAAGATTTTCTACAACAATCCATTAAGTTCACTACGAATTACTAAAGTTAACCTACTTGCAAGTTATAACAAATCGGTGAAACACTACAAGCGTCTTGGATACGCCACTAGTAGACCTGTGTCTTCTGCTCACTAGCCATTGCACGATGCTTCTTCGTCTCCACGTCATCACCACTTCCACTTTATTTTGGATTTCGCTTTCTTTTTGGTCCAATTTTCGCTAAGTTTTTTCGGTGTTTTTTTCCTGACATGTGAATTGTCAGCATTTCATCAGTGTCACAGGTAACCCCACAGAGTTCACACACCAACTTAACTACGCGAAAATTGACAGTTTTGCCCTGATTGGATTCCGGATTTACCACAGGCTTGGTAGGTGATGTGTCCTGTGAAGCAAGAGTTGGTAGTTGCCCCAATTCTTTAACTTTATTGAGGTGTTTCTTCCCTGCTATGTGCTGTCTTAGGAGTTCACTGCTGGTGCAGGTGATATTGCATAATTCACATGGAAAGGTGTCGGGTTTCTTCCCTGGTTGCTGAACTTGATGTGTAACAGGACACTGCTGAGGTGGCATCATATGAGGAGGTGGTGGTGGTGGTGGTGGGAATTGTGGCGGCAAAGAGCCAGATGGCGGCTGCACTTGCATAGGATGCTGTTGTGGTGGGACATGCTGAATTTGCTGATGGGGCTGTGATGGATAAGGTGGATGACTTGCCGGAGAAAGCTGGGAATTGATCAGCTGCAGCTGAGGCTGGGGTTTGGATGTTGATGCACTTTTCATTTCCCACATTCAAGTAAACCAAGCTCAGAAACAAAGGCGTAGAACATACCGAGCTCATGGAAGAATTAATCGTAAGCATTTGTGATCTTTCTTGTGAGGAATTTCAGATACATTCATACTAAAGATACACTTTTAACCGATTGAAAAATTTGTTTTACAGCTTATATGTCATCTCCTTGCCACATTGAGTTGACTTTGTCTGAAAGCCTGTGCAAAAGGAGGTAATATCATAATCCGTCCTTTGATTTCACATTTTTAGAGTGCCTTAAATTCCTGTTTCTGTTATTAAAGTAATTTCTTTTCATCAGTTGTATTACTAGTAATGATGGGGTTAAATAATAGTTTTATTGTTATATGGAAAGAAGAAAATACGTAATCAAAATGGGAAAGGGTGATTCTTAAAAAAAAATTAACCAACACAATTGAGTCTTAAACAACAAATATTCTACTTTACACTATTGTTTCATATCTTCGCTTAAGAGCCCATAAAAAGTGATATGAAATCCATTTGGTAAACACCTAAATCAATGAGATTGTTGCGTTTCACATTCATTCGCAGCTTAGGTTACCTATTATCGTTTCTACCATTTCCATGATAGTATTTTTTAGGGTTTGTTTAAAATGTTCCCTCAGTATATAACTTGTGTTCTCTGTTAATTTTGCTGCACAGGCGGAATCTCAACTGGCAACCAGTGGAAAGTCAAAGAAGTCCCAGTCTTAGTTCATGCGATAGAAGCATGTAGGTTTGACCAGAAACAGTTTTGAACTACTTTGTCATTTGTGATTTGAAGATCTTTGTTTGACTCTCTCGTTTTTGTGGCAAGTATAACTGATACTTGGATGTTTTCTTTTGTTATCAAATGAAAGATGGTTCTTATGATTTTTGACTGCTGTGTTTCACCAAATCAAAGTGCTAAGTTTTGGCAAACTTGTGGTATATTTGGCCGTTTGCCCGTTTTGTTCATGTGCCGGCTTTCAATCGTGCATTCTATCTGTTCGCTGGTCAGCTTGTTTGAATGTCTCAAAAGCCATTTCAAGTGCTCTGAGCCACCATCCAGTTCCACCCTTATACAACTCCCTAATTTTGGGTAACAATATAAGATGCTGAGATAAAAAGGTGTATATATAACTTAACAATCAAGCATCATAAAAAACTTATTATTGCTATATTTTTGCAACTTTAAAGAATCAAAGTGATTGTTGTTAACAAATGAATTAGGTCATTGATTGAACTCGCTGTCATGTAAGCTCATCATAATAAAGCATGCAACAATAACTCGCTGTCTTTGATTCCTAAAAGGGTTCAAGAAATAAGCAGCAACAATAATCACCATACAATTTCAGTACTTTGACTTAACTACAAAATAACCCACCATAAAACTAAAATCCTTGCTAATCTCATTAACCCACCACAAAACACTACTTTAAATCTTCATCTTCATCCCATGCACGCCGAATCTTCATCTTCCTCCCATGCACGCCAAAATCTGTCCCCAAACTCACTCTGAGCTACTGCCAAAATTTGGCTAGCATTTCCACTATCCTTGAATGTTACTTGAGCATACCTACAAAAGGAAGTTAAAGTTATCAATTGAGCAAAACTACAAATAAATAAATTAAGAAAATAATCATGATATACAAACCCAGTATATAAAAAATCATCATTCCTAAAGGGGTGAATTCTGGTGTATTCAAATTGATGGAAAGCGTCCTCCAGCTCCCTCGTCATCTGTTTAATTTAGTATTGGAAATTTATGTTTATTTTTTAAAGAAAACATTTATACTTATAAATGTAAACAATAACGAAAGTGGCTTTCTACAAACTTACGACTTCTCCTTGATCGTTATTTTGCTCCCATCTAGAAATACTTACAAGATTCGGATCAATCAACTTATCAAATAGTAAATGATACTTTCCTTCCACATCTTCTGCTTTATGTGTGGCCATCCTGTTAAAAAAAATGATTACAATTGTCAATATGAATTTTCAAAACAATGATTTTATCAATATATTCAACTTATAAAATGATTGGCTTACCCGAAGTATTTCATCACTTGAATTTGTTTTCCGTCCAAAGAATGTTTTTCTTGTTTTAAAATCTAAGTGAAGGATAAATAACAATAACTTTAGATATAATACAACTTTATCGAAAAAGAGGATTCAAACAAAAAAGCAAACCTTTTTAACATCTTTTTTTGATACCATCTTGACCTTTGCGGTCCTCGTATAACAGGCCCTTCCATTATCTATCAAAATGCATTTTTCTACGTCACCAAAAGACGTGAAATATTGTTCCCTGTAAAATTCATAAAGCTGTGATTGTGAGATCGAGTTTTATAAATATAAAAAAAAAATACAACCACTTCATGGTGCTGAGAAAACTTACAAAGAAGTGACTGATGAGAAAAACGGTAAATTCTTTACAAAAACATAATACTTATGCTGCAAGAACATGCGGAAGTTCAGCAAAAAGTAACATTAAATTAAAAAATATAAAATCACAAAACATACTTTTTCCGCTCGAGATGAGTGTGCCTCGTTCCCACTCAGGCTTGCTAGAACAATTGACTTCCTCCAAACAAAAAACAGATATCTTAGACCATATAAGTTAAAAGACAGACATGAAACAACTTAAATAGGTAAAAACAAGACTGCATAGCAAGCGATTTTGTAACAAACAAGACTGAAAACAGTAGATTATGATGACAAAGCTACCAATTTTGATCAAGCATATCAATTTGCACAAAAATGGAAACAAACTTACCAGTAGCATAATGACAAAATATAACACTAGAGTCTACATCCAGGTTTTAGTGACAAAGCTACCAACAATGAGCCCACATCCAGGTTGTATATGCTAGTAGAAATAAGATACGGTATCCTTCTTGATGTCTTAAAAAACAAATGTTTAAAGACCCATTTGATATGCATGGTATGAAAAGTATAGGGAATATTCAAAACAGATTTACAAAAGCAATGCGTGAAGTAATTTATTGCGCTCTGCTGATTGATATATTGTTCAACGGGTTCGTTTAACCTACATTTGTTTTGTTAGTCAAAAAAATCATTACGATCCATCTAAAAGAGCAAATCATGATTATTTAAATAGTAAAATTACATGGTTACTAATGGGATACTACGTTATTAATCATGATGGTAACGCTCGTTCGTTTCTGAATTTTAAAGATTTTACCTTTAGAAACTTCAATAGCTTATTCCAATTTATGTAGCAAAATTAGTACTGACAGAAAAATATTTTGCTGAAAATAAGTTTAAGAACCGATATTTCAATTTTCAACACTGAATTCTTTCTCTAGCCGTATCAATTTCAGTTTGTTATTCGGCCCATACCGAATCGGACATTTGTAAACTGGACAGAATAACAAGTTTAATCATGACAAAATCTTAATTATTCACAAACTCAAAACTATTTTGGGAAGCAGATGAGCATGAATATTAGGCATCATTCCGCCATTTGCAATCAATGATAACTAGGGTAATCTTAACGATAGGTCAGAGAGGTGATTACCTTATGACTGCGTCGAAGCCTGTGGAGCGAGGGACCAAAGTGACGAGAGCCTCAGAGGGAGGCGTGAGAGACTGGTAAATGCGTAACAAATTTCAATTTCAATTGCAATTGTACTTGTGATTAGGGTTTTAGAAACTTGGGCTGCCTGGGTTATTAAAAACACACAAACAATCGTGGGCTCATTGGGCCGATTAAAAACTTACAGAAAAGAAAAAAACTGTAAATCCAAAAACGGATCGAAACTTATCTATTTTGATGACATGGCATTCAAGGAGACATTCTCCCCCTTGAGAGTGCCAAGTGTCATCCTAGGTGTCACATGATATTTAAGCAAAAAAAATAATTAAACATAACACAACACAACCATCGACCCTGTATTATTCTCTCTACTGGAAACCCTAGGTAAGTCTTTCCTTCATCTACCTAACTACATCTTCAATTTCTTCATCTTTTAATAACGATTTTCTTCATCTTTTAACAAATCTTTACAACATATTTTGATAATTGATGTAAGAATTGTTTTATTCATCTTTTCGTCCGATCTACTTCTGCGGAGTTTATCTATATTATATTATAACATTATTTAGGGTTTAGATATTAATCAATTAGGTGTTTTCATTATTTAGGGTTTCAGATCTGTTGGTCGATTATTGTTTGTTTATGTTCATGATTGAGGCTGTTTAATAATTTGCAATTACTTATGGCTATGTAGAGAAGCTCACGTAAACATAAAGGGGAAGCGCCCTTGTGAGGATCTGGAGCAGTCCTTTGTTGAGAATCCAAGCTATGCTGCTGTTTCTGGTAATCGTTTGTTTGGTCGTGTTGTAATACATAGTAGTAAGATATTAGATTGATTTGATCTTTTATTTATGGTTATGATAAGCAACTATATTGTATCTTCATTTTTTTATTATGTTTCTGATGAACAATTTATTTTGGCTAGAGGATCCATTTTCAATATTTTGGCTGGTATAGTGAGCAAGTTCCCTTTTGTTTGACTATTAGTCAAGGTTCTTGGATTAACTTAATCTTATCGTGTTAATGAATAGGTAGAAAGGCTCTCAAGTTCCCTCGCGAGGAGGATGTTGTTAAATCTGTATACACCTCTTTGCTTAAGCTTAAAAGGAAATTAATAACAGTTTGACTATGTGGCGATGAACCGATCTTTTGTCGCCCGAAGATAGTGGTGGAATGAAGTGGATGAGAATTGAATCTGTTGCTAATAATATTAGGGGTCCTAGAGGACTGGTCATGGGAGGTGAAATTGGGGATGTGTCGCAGTTTCCGTCTGATAATGAGAGGATATTGAAGTTGATTAATGATCATGGTAATGTTGTTAATGCCAATTCGGAGTCAGGTGGTGATATTGGGTTAAAACGTAGACGTCATGCTGCTGAGTTTCCGGTATAGGCATGGGGTCTTTCGAGAGAAATGAACCCTATTATAATAGGGGTCAACCGACTGCTGATGTTGATAACCATAGGTTTTTTCGCAGGTATTGATCGTAGGGAGCAGAAAATCGTCAATTGTCGGAGAAGAAGTGCTTCAAGATTGTTGTATTGCAATAGAAGAAGATCTTGATTACATTTACAGGCGATGTCGCACCAACGACAAATCAATTGGACCACTAGAGATTCGCGTTGTGAAGACAGGCACTTTTGAGTTGTTGATGGATTTGTTTATCAAAGAGGGTGCATCTATTAATCAGTACAAAATTCCAAGGTGCATTAAGTCAGATGCTGCACTGAAATTGCTCAACTCTAATGTGATAGCTTGCTTCTTTAGTCCCAGAGATCCCACATGGATTCCTTAATAAAGTTGGTCATCTAAAGATAATAATACCAATAATAATAATCAGATTCTCTCTATAGCTATAGGAATGTAATGAGCAAGTTGGGACACTTCACCCAGTTTTGTCTAAGCTAATAATAGGCTTTTGGGAGTCAGTGTTCATTGGCATATTAACAGTGACTGTTTGATTGCTTAAGCTTACACTCAAGACTTCCAGGTGGTTAAGTGCAGAGAGATATGGGGTCGAGTTGTTGCAAACAACGGTATACCAATCATTGACAGAACATTTTGCTCCGATTCCAAAAGGGAATGGAATCGTCACGTCCCCGCACTTACCAAGACATCCGGGCTTGGCGTGCCTTAGATCAGTTGCAATGGATGTTGCTGTTAATGAAAGGAAAAGAACAAAATGCAGGTTTAACTTCATGTTTGTAAGAAAAAGGTTATTGCAGAAATTGTTAGTGGTGCTTGCTTACATTTATAACAGCGGGTATGTTTGAACCTGCCGAGAAATAAACCCAAACTTGGAATATTGTGGATAACTTTTTCATATTTTTTTGAATTTTGTTAATTTTTATTCAGTTAACTATACGGATAAAATTGTTCTGGTTCAATGACCAATGGTTGATTAGTTAATTCAGACATCGGTGGTGAGTGCTATTAGTTTAATTATCCACTTTTGTTTCCATGTTTTCTACTTTGCCATGTAAACATAGAAATCATAATATAAACACAGTTTTGGTCTTTTCTTATTTAGTCGGTGAGTGCCATTAGTTTAATTATTAATTTTTTTTATTTAATATATTTTTTTATGTTCTCATCTTGGTTCTAGATCTCATCTTTGGCTAAGTGGGTTTGGAACCGTCTCCCGCTACGGGCGGACCTTTTAAGACGACCATATGGTTATGGGAATGTAGTGAATTTTCATGCGTATATTCGTTTTTTATGCGCCTTGCGCCTAGGCTCCGGACTCGACCTATGCGCCTTGAGTGCGCCTAGGCGCTTTGACAACTATGGTATTTATTAATAAATTCACACACCATCATCCTGGGTGGTATGGGTAGCGCACCCCTCTACCTCAGCTTAATAGTGCTCAATAGTGTCGCCTTACCCACTTTTTAGGCGTCAGGAGGGGAGTGCAATTCACCATTACTATTAATTTGTTTTTAATTAGTCTCTGTAAATAATCTGGTCCTTAAATAAACTGATTAAGATCACATGGTGAACATAAAACAATAATACCTGGAAGTTGGTAAAGGGATTAGAATAATAAAATGTTGTAGTGGCATTTACAACACCTGGAAACATCACATTACAACAAAATCAAACCTTCCGATATAATTCAAATCTGGAATCTGACGAACGGTTTTCAAAAACCACAAAACACCCAACGGGTCGGCTTGGGTGTAGAGGTGTAAAAAAACGTTTTTAAAAGGGGAACCACGTTTTTTTAAATCGTCTTTTTACAACCGTTTGAGCCCGGTTTTTCTACCGGTTTACTCTTATAAAGGTTCTAAAATTCTATGTTAACTTACATAACCAGGCTGCCTCCAATCAGTGAAGAGAATGAGGCGGATGCGTTAACATTGGAGATATACTTTTTAATTGTTTTAGGTTAGCTGCTACCCGAAGCTTTCATGCATGTAACTGTAAAGAGCGTCATTCTATTTCGTATGTAAAATTAATATGTCATATTAGATTTTTCAACACCGGGACGATCCCGGGGTATAATCTAGTATCTTCTATATCTATATCTCTATACTACTATATAGTGTATCCTGAACGGCTAAAATAGTCATTTCACATTCATCTACATGGGTAAAATAGTAATTTTATTAAATTGGTAAGACACATTTAAGAGAACAATTAAATCGTTATCAATACAACTAGTAGGAAACCCGCGCGATGCGGCTGCGACGACAATTTATAATGTGGTAATCTTTTTCCTTGGTTTAAAAAAGCGCGCCTCGGGGGCTCCCAAGGCGCCCGAAAAAAAACGTTTTTTTTTTTTAAAGGCACTGAACTACATGAAGCCCTCGAGGCGAGGCTTTAAACCAAGCGCGCTACAGTAGCGCCTCTGCCCAAAAATCACTTTTAAACTGCTATATTTTGCCTAGTAACTAATGTTTGGGCTTGCACACATTATTTGGGCTTAAATGGGTCTGTGGTCCGCTACAGTAGCGTCCGTCGTTGTGATGTTTTGAATATGTTTTTTAAGTGTTCATGGGTGTTTTATAATCATGTTTTTATGCTTATGATTGATTAACAGTTAGAAAATGTCATATTGACATATATATAAATATTTTTTTGTATTGTTTTTTAATATTAAGCGCCTCACATACGTGAAGCTCTCGCCTCGCGCCATGCGCTTTGAATTTTGGAGCCAAAACACCTCGGAGCGCCTCGCGCTTTTTTAAAGCAAGTCTTTTTCTATTAGCTTATTAATCATTTTGTGATGTATCATACAAAACTTCTTAGTTTCTTGTTCATAGGATCATTATCTTCAATATCTCAATTGAACATCAGTCATAAATAAACATAGTTATTTAAAAATAAAACAATAACAGTCATAAAAATAGTAATAATATTTACACCAACTTTATTAAAAATGTCTGAAATATTCACCCCACCAACAATATTTCCTAATTCCTAATGCTCATATACACTGCTCAACAACCGGCATAGAACTCTTCTCTATAAATAAATTTCGTATAACAATAAGCATCTATTTAGTTGATTAAAATCAAGGGAAAAAATGTTAGGTAAGTCTTCTACAACTCTACAAAATTAAAAAGAAAATACTTTGAAAACCATTTAACCGTCATTTTATATGGGCGATCCATCAAAATGACCGCAATACATCTCTAAAAACAGGTGATCCACTGCAGCGCAATGGTGAAACCTATCCAGGTGAGGGTTTGGCCCGGATTTAACCCGGGTTCGAACCTGATGAGAGGCGAGGGTTTACGGATTCAAGCCGGTTCCCGCGTTTGGGGCGGATTGGCGAAGCATATCCCGAAAGTAGGTGAATTTGGCCGGTAGCCGAAATTTGGAAGGTTTCGTTGGTCGTTAAAAAAAAATACATCTCTAAAAACCACAATTGGACTTTAGTGGACATTGTTTCAGTAAGTATTTTTTCATGCAAATTTTCATGTTTACATAACTAATATAAATTCAAGGATTTTTTTAGATAAGTCAAATAAAAGCAACGAATCACACATCAACTAATACAAATATAATTTTTAATGGCAAACGGGATTTTGTTCAAACTTTAACAAAGATAAAGGCACCATAGCAATATGCTTTGGAAACCACTCATACACCACAAAACATACTGTACCATGACGACACCAAATTACATTTAGAAGCTTACTGTGAAATATTCTATTCATCCCATGACGACACCAAATTTTTTTTATCAATCTTCATCCAATCATAAGACGTTCCCTTAATGTCGGCAATCACCTTATACGCCACTCGATTTTTGTTGTTAAAAACTTTTGCGTATACTCGTATAGTGCTTCGTTTGTGTTTGTCTATCAATCAACTCGTGATACAATTTATAGTGCTTTTAGTTTCTTATTCGTATAAGTGTATAACTTATAAGCTATATATACTTTTATACATGTCCAGTGGTTAGTTACTCTATAATAATAAGATGGAAAATATTGTCTCTCTCAAAATAATAAACAAAATGAGAGAGAGGTAACACAAAAAGATCAATTGTTCAAGTTAATAACAAAAGTGAGTTCCAACATTAATACAACCGTAAAAAAATAAAAATAAAAACATAGTACTAATAAATTACTAAAAAATGGGATTAGGTTTATGCCACAAAAAGAAATGGTAGCCAAAATTCATGCATGCTAGAATGTGGGGAATGTTTCATGCTTCTTATAAGTCGTTTGGGCCTCTTGATTGTCCTCGTTGGGCGGACCCAGTTTCATGTTGCTAAGCTGATGCCCAACAACGTCTTAAAGTTTGGTTTAGTTGTGGCATAATCCGTAGGACAGATAGAGCGGGCATAGTCGGCCTCTTGTTTGTCATCAATCAACCAACTGAAGTTACACGAGCACGTGAATGAGAAACCAGCAATGATATATATACAAAATTAAGACATGTAATTTAGCAATTTGAGTGGCTTGTATTAAGTTGCAATAAGTAGACTGAAATTGAACTGATGAACATCAGGGGCGTATGCATTAAAGTTTCTCCTCTTATAAAAACATGGAAGATATCATTTAAATTCTTATCAAGATATAATTTTATATTGACTTTGTAGTTCAGATCTATTACATCGAATAGAGTGAAAAGTAAGCAGTTCTAAATATATCATATAAATTAGTGTAAGAAGACTAACCTTTAGCAATGAGAGGGGAAGGTCTACAAATTACAATACGCTTTTTTGAAGAAGTTTTTCACAAAAAACAAAAAAAGGCAGAACATTAATCAGGTCGCTCAGGTTGCTGGTGGGTCTGAATTCACCAAAACAGTGATGTTTCAGAAACAGTAAAAGAAAGTAGAAGGTTTCACTACCCTAGGTAAGATTTTACCAATACAAAAAAAGGTAGCAGGTGGGTAAAAGAACAAAAACAGAAAAATGGTTCAGAAGTTTCACTAAAATAGAAAAATCAGTAAAATGATAAGGGTAAAATAACAAAAACTCAGTCTTCTATAGTCTTGGCTTATAATAACATGTCATCCCATTTAAATCTAAACACATCATCCCAAAACATGCACCTGAATGCATGTAACTACTGTCATGTTCGCTGCACTATGTTGCCAGCGGATACCATGTTCTTCGCCATCATTTGTAATCATATTTAACATTAAAACTAAGCATATTCAAAGCGTAGTTAATAGATTTCTCTTTCTTGATCCATTACAAATTAAAAACGCAAGTTTAGATAACAGATTAGTGATGAAACAATGTTAATAATGGTAGCTGTTTTGTATCTAAACTACACATCCAAAAATTTTATATATATAAGTAAAAACTATTGATAGGTATATGGCATTATAAATCAGAAAACCAAGAACTTTTACCTTGGGCCTACGATTATGGTGTATCATATGGCGGATCACGAAATTCACAGTTAAGTTTTGCTTCTTGTAGGCGCATAAAGCCACTCTATGAGCATTAGCTGGCGCCCCTTCTGCGCCAATTATTTTGTTACAATCAAACAAAGTTTATACATGGACCCAAACTTTGAAATGCAAAAAACAATTCCTCAAAAACTGAGAATTCTAATGCCTTATAAACATATAGGAGTTATGCTAATGTTACAGTAGGTACCATTCGTGAATGAGCTAACGGTTTTGCACTTTTGCCATTGAACATACATTTGACCATTTATGTTTTATGAACATATCTATTTTTAGGTTATTTAAGGATACAAATTCATTTTTTATATACCTTGATACCAAAATACATTTTTTAAATAGAATTAATATACAAGGCACACTGTTACTATACCATAGCAGATGATCTCTTGGTAATCAATACACAGCGGACATGTATCAAGCCATACAACATCCCTGCTGCTGATTCAACATGTTCAGTCTACTTTTCAATTAACTTATCTCCTGTTCATACACATAAGTCAGAGCATTAATAGCATGAAAAAGAAATGAAGACAGGTTGAAGAAGTCACAGTAAGAACAAAATTCCATTATTACTATTAGTAAGTAATAACTATTACTAAAAAGTTCATAAAAATTTCTTTCAGCTGTGATTATCGACCTTTTTATTTCTTTAGCGAATACATATTACGGATGCTGAAATCTAGCTCTGGATTAACAGTAGCAAGGTTCATGGAAAGGGACTGTTGGAATCCAACTTACACAAATGCACACTATTTGTTATTAAGAAAAAAAATTGCACACTATTTAACTTGTAGGGTCACTCAATTCAATAGGTTGTTTTGAACAGACCAACATCCAAAAGAGACATGAAAGGCATCCAACTTCTTTATTTCTACTTTAACATGAAACCTAATTTCATATACCACGGGTTAAGGAAAATAGATCATGAGTTCAACCATGGCATATGAGTTATGACATGGCTGCACCAGTGATAACATAAGTGTATGTCTGATTGACCTAAGATTTTTTTTATCATTATAAAACTAATCAAAAAAGTTTGTTAATCTGCAGTGTGTGTATGCAACAAAATCACTTAATGAGCAACTTAATAATGAAGATATGGTCACCAAATTTAACTATTGTATTGACAACTTTATTTCAAACAATGCTAAATTATAATAAATATGATAAAAGTGGGGTTTTGCTGAAAACCTGAAGAGCAACTACCGGAGACATTAGAGAGGTAGGTCTCATCTTATCTTTCTCCATGTTCGCCGCGATAGCTGACATTGTATTTCCGGCTAACAAACCCTTCCTTCCTACCTTTTCCTGCCAATGTCATAATCACCACAAGAGTTGGTAACCACCATCTCTTTTTCCGTTATTCTCCTTGTTGAAACCCGCAACCAAAAAAGCTTCACCTTTGAATTATAGTTTCCACACCTAGAGAAGCCAATTATTATTACCAACTATTAAGACATATAGGTTGTCACCATTACTGCCATGCTTGCACCATAGCAACAACAGAGGATTTCCAGCTTTTGGTCTAAAAAACAAGTTGTAAACATGTCAAGCATCATAAAATAAAACACATGATAAACCCAAAATCCAAAGTAGTACTCTTCTGAGTTGACTTTATATAGTCAAACAAGTTATTTTCTTGAATTAAAATCAACGCAAAATCATAAAATTGGTGGAAAAAACAAGAGAAATATGCTAAATTCACAAAAGGTTAAAGCCAACATACGCATAATTAACTTGAAACAAATTTTTTTATTTCATTAAAAATTGACATTTTTTATTTAGAAAGTCAAATTCCATATTTAAAATAGGAACAAAGGCAACTAAAGAAGTTCAATCAGTCATATTTAAAGCATCAAAGCAGACAACAAATCTTCACACCAATTTACACAAAAAAAGAAAGAAGAAGTAAATATCATGATAACTACATAAACTAATCTACCTGAAGTAGTAAATCATATTTGGAATGAACGGAAATACGATGGATGCTATGTGCAAAATGTTACCCGTTTATCTTCTCCGATAAGTAGCCTGCAAATTCATGAACCAGTGGCCTTCAAAAAAACAATATCGAACTGATTGTACCATTTAAATAGGTATGTTAATGTTATCCAGCCATGCTAATAAGTAAATACCCACCTCCAAATCTTCGGGGGTCTATTTATCACCAATATCACGACCCTCAAGTAAAAGGAAATGATACCTACCTAATAAGTAAAATGTGACTATCAAACCCCATATATTAAAGTTTCATTTATATGAATTTCAAAATAGAATTTACCTGAACCAAGTGTAATCACGAACAAAATTTAAAAAAATCCAGACTTGTAACTGCAAGTTTGAGGAAACATAAACATCAAATTTGAGAACTGAAGCGCGTGACCTAACTTATCAAAAGGAGGTCACTGGACTTACCTTGGATTGGATGAAGCTACCTCAACCACAAATCTGAGAACCCTAGAGTCAATACACACCATTTTGTAGTTGGATCTGGTGAGATCTTCATCTATATGGTGAAATCGAGGGGAAATCTTCGTCTATATTGAACCATCAGAGGAATCGTGAGATAGAGAAGGGGGCGGGATAAAGTTTTTGAAATATATTTGATGGATCTACAAACCCTAACCAGATATTATGTATCCAGTGTTTTGTTTTTTTTTTTTTACTTTCACAAAATGCACTTGTACATGATGCATCATAGCTTGCACCTTTAAATGTAGAAGAGTTTTTATGCATTGATCCTTGTACAACATACTTTCAAGGCTTGTACATTTTAAAAAAGTGGCAAATGACCAAAGTTGCCCTTCCTATATGCTTATTAATACAGTATAGATAATGATGACATAACCATAATACAATAAAAAATAATGACATACCATCCCCTTTGAAAACAAAGAACATCACCTTCTGTGTTCTGTTTGGAAAGAAAACAAGTTATATCAAAATGCAGAAAAACGTAAAGAGTTAATATTCTGAAAAATCCAACTCGTGTGACAGAAATAAGTAAAAGTGAATAAAAAAAGAGAGAGAGAATATATGACTTTAATCATAAGATTTATGCAAACGAAAGAAAAGGGAACTAATTAAGATCCGTTTCTTTTCCCTTTTTTTTCGGTTTCTTTGACCGTCTAAGACCTTCGACATCACAATCATTGAGATTAAATTCGCATTAACTAACCTTAAAACACATTTGACTAACAAAAAGAAACTTATCGGAACCTTCAAACAACATCAACTTCTGGATGAGTTTAAAACCCAAAAAAGACACCACCTCACCGAAACACAAGCCCATCTCGACTCTCTCTCTGTTATTCCGACCATTCTTCGGCATAACCAACGCCGGTGAACGACACCACTGAAACCAGCAGCGATCTGATGACCACCACCAACGTTCCGGCTCCCCGTACGACTCAGAACCAATGCCGACGACTTTTTGCTCCGGTTTGTTTCATCATCACACGACAAGGTAATAGTCCCAACTTTCAGTTTGAATACCAATATTTGATTTCTAAGTCCTAACCCATCGGAAACAAGTAACTTGAGTTAACTACACAGATAGTCCTGAAAGTTTATAGGAAGTAATATCTTAAAGTACTAACTTATTTTTTTAGCATGTTAAAGGTTTATGGTAGGGGTGTGCACGGGTCGGTTTTTTGCCACAACCGAAACCGAAACCGTCATGTTCAGTTATTATGTTTTCGAAACCGATCGGGTTCGGTTATTTCGGTTTCGGGTTGTTCGGTTATTTTTTGGTTTCGGTTCGGTTTCGGTTAAATCATCGGTTTTTTTTTGTGAACCCTGCAAATGTAATGACATGCAATATACAAGGAAGGAAAACCAACACTAAGCGTATAGCGTGCTTTAGTTTATAGAAGTTTGGCTATAAATGCTTCTCTCTCTGGTTCGGTAACAAACTCATTACTCATGCAAGTTATCATGCAGCTGGAAAAATAATTGAAGTTGTGTAAGTCTGTATTTCCAAGTGTATATATTTAATAATATTGTGAAGCTAATAACTTACATTGTTCCTCATATCATAGACATTGGCTTTCACAGCATTCTTTTTGTCCTTTGTTTCTCCCATAACCAGGTCCTGTAATGCCATTTCAAACTACTTTTCAATTGCTTTCTCCACATCTGCAAGTAGCATTGCTCCATAGACCGACTTGGTTTTTTTTTTTGTCCTTTTTCTTTGGAGCTTCCACCTGCACAACAAAACAAATTAAATTAAATGAAAAATAAAAATAATTTCTATATCCACAATGATAATTCGTGAAGATCATTTGGCTAACAGATGATTATGCATCCTTAAACTTCAAACACGCAATAATAATTTTGGAAGTGAACTGTGGGGACCTTTATACACCCAAAGTTCCTTTTAATATGCAAAAAAACTGGGAAAAAATATATTAACATATCGGTTCGGGTCGGGTCGGTTATTTTTCGGGTTTTCAGAACGCATAACCGTAACCGACCCGAAAATTTCGGTTTTTAAAAAAACAAAAACCGAACCGTCAGTTATCATTTCGGTTCGGTTTTTTCGGTTTGGTTTTTTATGTTTTTTCGGTTTCGGTTCGGTTAATTCAGTTTTCTGCTCATCCCTTTTATAGTTTCAGTTTTGTAACAAGTTAGGGTATTAAGGCAAACTTCGTTAGTTTTTTTAGTTAAGTTTTGATAAAATGACTAAAAATGCCCTATAATAACTAGAAGAGCTATTCTTTTAATGAACTCTAATTGATTATAAGGGATTTTTTTGCAATTTATTTAAATGAGAATAATCTAATAATATTATTAAAACTTATAAATTTTAAATTATCCAAAATATACTATATTAAATAATTATACTCCATACATTTGATATACACACACACACACATATATATATATATATATAACAATATTTTATCCGTGTAACAATATGCCGAATGTGGTTTATAAAAAATACCCGTGCCAAATATGGTTTATAAAAAATACTCGTGCGAAAACTGGTAAATTATAAACGTATAGTAATAATATCATTAAAAGTATTATTGCTCGTGCCACATTCGACATCGTTCACCATTGCCTCTACGACGGTTTCGACATCTCCGATCAATCTCCCATTTCCTTCTTTACTCCTTTTAGCTTCGGTGGTGGTTGATGGATAAAAGTATTGTTTTATAAAAAAATATCTATTAAAATTTATAGCGTAAAATTGTTTAACTTAGTATTTTTTTTATAATTTAAATTTTTAAGTTTTAGTAATGTTAATAGATAATTCTCATTTCCATAAAATGCAAAAATTATCCTTGTAATAAAATAAAATTAATTACAAGGAGGGGGTGGCTACTCGTGCTCGCTACAAGATATAATCCTTTGCTCACAACGAAGGTAGATCCGTGGTCCGGTTAGCTAAAGAACAAGTAGGTAAACAACACACAAGATATAAGTGGTTCGGTCTCGTTGACCTACGTCCACTGAAAAGGTTGTATCTTTATTACTTGGATGATTACAAATATAAAGACAAAGGTACAAGTGTATTACAAGTGTGTGTGTTTTAATGATGAATTGGTCGACCTATCAAAATGAGGTAAAGTCTTCTTTTTATAGGGGAAGCATGGGCTAGACGTCTGCGGCCCATCTTGGGAATGCTGGGCTTGGGCATGCGTTCCTGAAGCCCATTTGGTTGGATCTGGATCCAACGTTGAATAAAGTAAACTTAGTTCAGAATGACGCCTTGTGATTGGTCCACGTGGCGCAATGTGGTTGGTCGGCATGGGCGGCCCCCTGCCACCGGTACACGTGGCGCAATATTAGGCTGCAGGGGCCTCATTTTCTTTCTGGTGGCAGAGGGTGTCAGGAGGCTTATCCTCTTTTGGAAGACAAGTTGAGCTGACGTCTGACACCTGAGAGATGCATAGCAAGTAGAGCTCCAGGGGAGCTATATCTGGGCGCAAGCGGTTGCTAACCTTTGGCGGGCGGATTCCGCCAGATTTGGTTTGCGTGCCTGCGCCTGACAGTCTATGCTTCCTGATCGTTGTCCGTCCGCTGTGTACTGCTGGTCCGCGTGGGCAGACGTCTGTGTTGGAGATAATATTTGTGGGTTAGGGTACGCCAAAGCGCCATAACTAGTACCCTACCCCTTCAAGTCCCCCAAGCCCAAGACCTCTCCTGGTCTTGCCAAGAGGTATGGTGGGGTGCTGGACTAATATGTGCCGCCTATAGATGAAGGCTCATCCATGATATTTCTTATCATCATGCTTGAAGCTTCGTGTATGGCATAAGAGCGGGCGTTGCGGCTCTTTTAACATAAATGTGTTTGAAAAGAGTGCTCGTTCCAGCTCTTTAGCATATATGTGTTTGAAAAGAGTGCGCGTTGCAACTCTTTGGCACATATGTGTTTGAAAAGAGTGCTCGTTGCAGTTCTTTAGCATATATGTGTTTGAAGATAGTGCTCGTTGTAGCCCTTTAACATATATGCAGATGAAGAAAGAGTGCGCGTTGCAGCTCTTTGGCATATATGTGTTTGAAAAGAGTGCTCGTTGTAGCTCTTTAACATATATGGAGATAAAGAAAGAGTGCGCGTTGCAACTCTTGATATTTATAAATATAAAATAGAGTTCGTGATGCAGATCTCTTAACACGTATGAAGATAAAAGCGTCCCTTTATCTTTGTACATACCTCTTTTGTAGATTTTGTAAAGAGTGAAAAAACCTGCGCCACATGATTACATGGTAGGTTATTATATATTTGAATTGTAAAATCTGGCGGAGAACGTCCTTTGATTTTACGTCAAACCAGCGCCAAGTGATGACGTGGCAGTCTGGATTTTGATCTGTAAAATCTGGCGGAGAACGTCCTTTGATTTTACGTAACCAGTGCCAAGTGATGACGTGGCAGCCTGAACTCTCCACTATATATATATAAAACAATACTTTTATCAGTCTATTGAAGTTTCCCATGTTTGATCGATCTCAATATAGTTGCAAAAGTCGTCCGAGTTAACCGATTACCCGTCGAGTACTCACTACAAGGTGGGTCACCGAGTATAGCCGAGTTAGCCGAATATTCCGAGTACTTCCCGCATAGGCCGAGTCGTCCCCCGAGTACTCGCCCGACTAGGCCGAGTACTCGCAACTCCCCAGTCGGCCGAGTTGGTAGCGCCTAGCGAGTTCTGCAACCATATTCTCATCATGTTGTTTTGTATGTTAATTGCTTTGTGTTTGGATTATTATACGTTAGGGTTATGTAGAAAAACAGTGTAATTAGTTATTTGTATGGAAATTATGTAATTTTTATGGAAATTATGTAATTTAAATGTAGTTACGTTTTACCTATAAAAATCCTTTGTTTGGAGTTTTTGGTGCAAGTTATAGTACTTCCTAGGAATTTTATAGTGAAATTGTTTCTATGTTTAGTAGTATGATTGTGCTACTCCGGTCAGAACAATTTCACAAATGGTATGAACTCAAGTGTTTCCACTCTATACGTGAATGATAAAATGTACACAAATCTATACTCTATATGGTGTTAGGTATCCTATTAGTTTGAGTTATTTTTGTGGGAAAGGTTTATACTTAAGTAAAAGTAGATACATAACGCTCTTGGATAAAGAATGTTTTGTTTGTGACATGGCTGGATAGGAACAATTGTATAACACACCCAAGGAAATGGTTATTTTCATGATTTTCTCATGAAATAAACCCTTTTGGGGAATTTAAGCTAGCCTTCTTTTGTGGTTTTGTGTGGTATAAATTATACTTTTCTTGTGGTAACATAAATTATTATGACAAAGTTTTAAAACTCATACAAATTTAGCTGAGATAAGATAATTCATTGTGGTAACATAAATTATTATCTTTCATCGCCATTATATGAAATTTGTTCAAAATATTGTTATCCCATTGTAAAGAAACTTTTGGTATGCCATCTTAACATTGGACAATTTGGACATATTTACACATGTCTCCTTCTTTCTTTATAATGTAGTAGAGATATATAGATATAGATAATATAGATTGGTTTCATGGGCTAAGTATTTGAAAAACTAGTTTGCATAATAATGTTAAACAGGTGGGCTAGATCAGTGGGCCGAATAAACAAAAGAAGTAGACAAAGTGCAGCCCACTTATCGATTAATATAAAAGAAGATCAGATCAACAAACACGCTGCATGCAGGTTTCTTATTAGGGTTTGTTTCATCAATATCTTCCTAAGGGTTAGATCCATCTACTACCATGGGTGATGACAAGAAGAGGAAGAGGAGCAGCCGCATCATATCCATGGATGGTCTTGATTTGGTACTAACTTCAGTGTTTTTCCCCAGCAAGAGGACGATTCGGTACCACTTTTATACACATATATATATATTATTCGATCTTCATTCAATTAATATCATATGCATCTTTCTTAATTTTTGTTATTATTGTTTATCTATCAGCAAGGCATCTTCGACGACGACATCTGATGATGTAAGAATACTTTTATTATTATTATTATTATTATTATTATTATTATTATTATTATTATTATTAATTTTTTTTTAAATTTTACTGGATTGACTTTGGTTTTTGAGCATAAATTAATATGTTTGTGGATTAATTTAATAATGGATCAGTGACTCTGTTATATTCCCCTGTTTTATTATTTATAACTAAAACATTATATTCTCATAATTACATAAAACAATGGATGAGAACGAACAAGTAGATGAAACCAGCTCCCTGTATTATGTTTTCTTCATAAATATATTTTTTGACTAATTATACATACATAAAATACTTTAGTAAAATTGAATTGCAACTCAGAGGCTATTGACTCGAAACAAAGCAATGACTAATATATATATTTGCTCTCTCTAATTGTTTAGGTCAAGTTTATCGACTTGTTGAAACATGCATCTAAAGTGTCAAAGGAGCAGCTTGGTCGTATCGATGATGCTTTTCGCCTTTCATGGAGGGAGGTTTATGATATTTGTTGCATGTTTAGATCAAACAAGTGGCCTACTCCTAAGGAATTTTTCGAGTGGGATCTCTATACCAAAGCCTTTTATCTTAAAATGCTTACTTGCTGTGAGAACAAACCATTTTTATGGTACAAATCATTGAAGCGCCAGGTAATGTTGTATATATATCCAAAGTTATATATAATCACATTAATTAACCTACAAGGGTACGTTTTAGGAAATTATGTTTTTGATAACATTTGGTTGATTAATTCTATAGCTATAGCCTTGTTTTTTGATCATTTAGAGACCATTGGACTTTGTTTACCGATCAGATGATTTATTTCTAATTTATTTGATGTGATTGTGTAGGAAGGGGCGATATCAGAATACATACCACCAATCGAAGTATCATCAAAAGTGGTATTGTTATATGTCAAATATATTACAGTCACATAAACCTTTTAGTACGGAAACGCCGCGTAATAAAAAAAACAATAACTATAAAAATTATATCTTATAGAAACATAAGACAATTGACACATGAATCTTTACTCAACATTTATTCATGTATTGAGAGGCCAAGGCCATTGGACTTTGTCTAATGGTCAAAGCTAACAAATGTTATTATACTAATCTATTATCTGCTCTGATTGTTTAGTGGGGTGATTCTTTCTCCGTGCTGTGGCTTAAGAAGCCACTCAAATTCGGTTGTTATTCTCCTGGGACTTTGCCTGAACGTATACCTTATCATTTGTATCTGCTGGTTAAGGAAGCAGTTGATATCATGAAGCATGATGAGTGGTACATTAACAATAATCTGCAAACAGATTTGCTACGGGTTGAGAAAAAAATTCGGTTTTTTTGTTACTACTTCCACTCTCATCTGCCAATTGGCTGGACATAGTACGTATGCCTTTTCTTTTTTTTCTAAACAATCTTCCCTTATCATTTGAAGTTTTTATGCACATTTTTCTTTCCTTGTGCAGCAACCGGGAGGATGCCAGCACTGATATTGCCGACTATGACCCCACGCGTAAGCCTAAGTACGATATGTCTGGTTACATCCCTTTCTCCTCTTTTGAAGGCCCGAATGTGGGGCTTGAGTGTGATGCGAAGACCTACCTCTCGCTATCAGAGATGCTTGCTGTTATGTGTGTTATTCACTCACGGGAAACACCTGCAATTTGGACAATGGGCAAGCATGCGGCACTTTTCTATTGTAAGATATGTTCCTGCTTTGGTATTGATTACCATCGTTTAGAGACTGCTTCTGAGGATGACGTCTGTCTGATGAATGTGGGATTACACTACCCCAGCTAGTAATTTCTAAGTGTTTCACCATGCATGGTACTAATGATATTATTCTAAGGGACTATATATATATGATGGTTTCGATGCACAGTTTGTCAGTTTCCTATTACTCTGCTTTGTTATGTATTGCCTTAATTACTGATCTTATCACTTATGGCAACTTGAATATAACTTGTTTTGTTCAGCCTGATTCTTGAAACAATATTCTTTCAGCCTACTATTGGCTGAAAGTTTACATCTTTTGATCCTATCATATATATTGAAAAGTGGGTGCTGGCGTGGTATTTGATAAAGACTCGATCTTGCTCACTTGATCCTGTTGTGGCTCATGTCTGTGGTATTGACAACTGGGCGCTGACGTGGTATTGGATAAACAATATTCTTTCATCCGAAATATAATGGCATCAAACTTAAGATCTTCCAATCCCAGGTTTACAGAATTAACGTTATGCACGTAATGTTTTTTGGTTTTGATGGAATAAGATGTTAAAGACTATATATAATATGTATGATCGGTGATATCGGTCCTCTATTAAACCGGTTTAGACTTTTCATCTTAATGTCACTCCACCACAATAGTGGGGGACTAACCTTCTAGCATAGCCCAGTTGGTCATGCGATGCGATGAAGGGAGGAGGGTCTGATCAAAGGTTCGAATCCAGGAGCACACAAGGCAATGAAGACAAGAGCTTGTGGTCCACTAGTTGATGCAAGTTCGGATCTGAGTTGACCCGGTTTTCACCAGGCTGTTACTGCAGCGAGGAAATTTGCGTGGAGGCAGTACGGTTTCCGGCACATGCCGTAATCCCCACCGTATCAGCGTAAACCCGGTTCAGACAACATAGTCTGGACGCGTGAGTGATTAGGGTCTGCCAAGAGACGAGTGTGATGATCTCTCCCACCCAGTTAAGTTAAAAAAAACAATAGTTGGGGACTGGGGGCTTAGTTGATTTGATTGGTTTTAATGATTTAGAGATATCCTTAATTTAAACTATAGGTGTTATATGCGTGTACTTTTGCAAAAACAACGTAATATTTAACCGACCAGATATAAAGACCAAATGATATCGTACATATATTATAAAAATAAATAGGGCAAGATGGAGATAATTCAATTATCCAGTTCAACACCCGGTTTTCCGATCCGAACCCCTGGTTCAACTGAAAACGGGTCTGATAGTATGAACTTGACCGTCCAGACCGCTGGTTCCGAGTCCGACCAACCAGTCCGGTTTTTAAAAACACTGGTTTCACCACTGTGTTGAAAGTCGGTCTTCATGAAGTATTCGAGTCGGAACTCGGAGCCCGTATCATGATCAAGGAACCGGAAGCAGTTCTCAAGGGTCAAAACGTTCATCAACCCTAAAAGCTGTGCATAAATATCAAGTTTAACCATAGAAGCAAAATGCCCATAGTAAAAGATATGATAATTGTTTAGATGAAGCTGTTGAAGCAATAAGAAAGAAATACATACATACATCAGCTGCAACTTTTTATGATGATATCTAGAGAGGGAACACTTTCTTATGTTTAAAATAAAGCAAGAAACAGATGTAGAAAACTCCACATAACACTGCACTCATAGAAACGACCCAATTGAATCTGTTTGGGTTATCGAAAACTTCATCTTCAAAGTTCATTCCGAATACAGCTGTTACAACTGCGAATACGGTTGCCAAAAAAGTAGCCGCGGTCAAGAGCAGCTCGAACTTAATCAGCTTATTCTGGACATTACCCTTGTTACCAAACATCATACAGATATCATTAGTAAAATACTGAAACAGTTGAGACAGTTGAAGTTGATAACAAACAGTTGCAAAAAAAAAAGAAAAAACATGTTGCTTACAAGTTTAATGTTGATCAGATCTTCAGTGTCATCAATATACTCCTTGAGCTGCAGTTGGATAATTTTTAGGAGGTTAATATCATGTTATATCAAAATCTGATTCTCTGCCAACTGGGAGTGTTCACGGTCCGGTTTTGACTTTGGGGAATGCCAAACCAAACCGGCTGGTTTGGTGGTTTAAAGTTTTGGTTTTGATGGTTTGAACCGACTTTTTTTTTTCCCAAAATAATTAATTTGTGTGAATATTTATTTATTATAATGATAAAGATGGTTCGTGACTATTCTGCATATTCTTAACTACATAATTCAAAAACGAAAGTTCAAGTTTCAAACCAAACTGAATCGAACCGTTAAACCACAAACTTAAAAACCGAACTGTTAGATGACTATTCTGACTGTTGTGCATATTCTTAACTACATATTTCAAAAAAACGAAAGTTCAAGTTTCAAGCCAGACCGAATCGAACGTTAAACCACAAACTTAAAAGCAGAACTGTTAGATATGACTATTCTGACTGTTGTGCATATTCTTAACTACATATTTCAAAAACGAAAGTTCAAGTTTCAAACCAGACCGAACCAAACCGAACAGTTAAACCACAAACTTAAAAACCGAACTGTTAGATCGGTTTCAAGATTTTTGGAACACCCCTAGTGCCAACAATCACTGTAGTTGGATAATTTAACGTCTTACCGAGTTATCAATTCCAACAAAGTACGCTTCCAGCAACATCTCAAGTTGATCTATGTTTTCAGGTTCACCAGTCACAGATGATTCCAACAAGCTTCCATGTTTGTGTGCACTTACATTACTAAACGCCATTTGCAGATTATGCGCACCACTTGTGGACCCCACAGGAGATACGGGAGCAGATTTTGATCCTGACCCCACTTCAGGCCCCACAATATCATTTCCTTGTACTTGATTGTACAAATCGTTACACGAGTTCCTTTGTTTCTTCTCAGTTAAGTACATCTCAGCCATGTCACCATCATCATTCATGAGGTGTTCGATCTCATCACAAACCTGAAAGTTATTTTTAGAGAAAGGTTAATTATTATAAGTTTTGTAATAAATAAATAAATAAATAAATAATTAACTAATCAAATTTACTTGTACCTTTTGCACTCGTTGAGTCAATGCTAGAAGATGGCCTTTGAATCTACGAACACGTTCAAGACTGAGGATAATTAACTAATCAAATTTACTTGTACCTTTTGGGTCATTCAACCCACCCGCCCCGGCCTTGCCCATTTTCCACAACTATCTATTCAATTATAATGATTATTTCTGCAGTTTGATTGTCTAAACTCCAGTAATTAGCTACTTAGCTTGTGCTTGTACCTGAGTATCCAGAGTGAGGCATGCAAACTCCAAAGCTAGTTCCAATGCTTTAAACTCAAATGGTAGGTCATCTGGACGTTCAGAAACAGCGAGGTTAAATATTTATGCAATATAACTCAAATGGTAGGTTCGTCTTGGACATATCAGGGTTCTTCCGCTTTGCAATATGCAGATATTTTCACCAAAGGCTTATCTCGGGAACTATTCCAGTCATTTCGGTCTCAAACTGAGGGGGTGTCTTAGCCAGCCGATTATAATTCAAATTAGGAATAGATATTTGTTTGTTATTTAGAGATAATCTTTATCTTTGTATTATGTATATCTGTTACTATTATCGTGGTTGTATGATTCCCTTTATATAGGGTGTTTTATTCATCAATAAACAATACAGAAAACAATTACAACCTTCAATTTCTTATATTTCCTACCCATGAATTCCAATCTTAAAACAAACATACATAAACCCTAATTTCAAGTAAATGAACAGTTATATAAACATCATACACAACAAAATAGGGTAATTCGGAAGATTCTAAGCACATAAATAACATCAATTTCAAATACCCACAAATTGGAAGAAAACAAACGTAACTTAATTCACAATTCGATGATCAAACAGATTGTTATGAGATTGAATAAAAAAACAAATTGATGATTATTATTGTTATTATACCTTTGATGAGTGGAAAGTATGAAAGTGGGTTTGTGGAGGTGAATAAAAAGGGTCAACTGACGAAGAAGAAGATGGCAATTATAGTGATGAGTTCCATGGATTGGAGATTGGAAACCTGGTTTTTGTCAAATAGGAGATTGATTGTTTTATGTGATGATAGGTTTATCGACAAAGTGACACGATAACATTTATAAAGTAGTTTTATTTTAAGGTTTAACACTTCTTTAAACATATGACTCGTGTACACACTTTTTCATTTTTTATCATTTATCTTTGTACTAGGTTAGAGCCCGAGTCAAATAAGAGTTATTTTGTAAATATTGTAATATACAAGTTTTTATTACGTATTACACATAAATAGAGACACCATGAAACAACAATTCAAAACCAAAGAAAAAAAATAACAAACCGTCGATTGAAAGATCAAACAATTATCCAAATAAAATTTTATATATAAAGATTAGCAATTCCATATCTATAGAAAAGGTATCCATCTACAAAGATGGAAGCATACAAACAATATCAGTCTAATACTAACAAACAGAAGCATAATCATGTCTCTGATGAATATGAAAATATAATCTTAAGAACCTAAGTAACTTCTAATGGTAATATGTGACATTTCAGATTGACATTTGGTAAGTATCTAACACTTTAGATTTCAAATGATCATTTGGCTGAAATTTTCTACATGATAGGCGTAAAAGCTAATAGATATATGACTCACCGACTTCAAAAGACATGTCAGCTATGGAACATCCGTATGTACTATAAATGCTGCATAATCTGTATCGCCATCTAAATCTCCATCCCGCACTTCGCAACGGGTTTTGCTTCTTTAAATCTATAAAAATAAGTAAATAAATAAGACAAAGCCTTTAAAAGGCTACTGTATATATCAGCTCATTAAATGACACAATTCTTTAGCACAAAACCAACCTTAGCATCAATCCTGTTTTATGATTTGTTATGTTTGTTGTAGCAGCAGAGATCTTTAATTTCCAATCTTTAATCTCATTCTCACAAGCTTCTAACTGTGACTTCCACTTGTGAGAAAAATAGTCATGAATTTAATCAACTACTATGCATGCTGAGATATGGTTTTACCAAGCATATATCCTTTGATGGCCTCATAATAATGGTGAAAAGATAGAACACAATGTATCTTCAGTATGGAAGAAAATGGGAGTACCTAGTACTTTTTCCCTCATTGTATCGATCTCTTACGTAGCTGTTTCTATAGTCGATTTTAGTTCCTTTTCTCTCTCATCAACTTCAGCCAGAGCATTTTTCAGTTCAATCTGTGATGATTCCAGCTTAGCATCCCGAGCTCCCATGTCCCTTTTTTTCTCATATTCCAGCCTGAAAGTCAAGGTTCAACCACATAAATATTTGAGTGTCAAAATAACAAATAAAAGGTTGTCAAGTTCTCATTTTTTGGTTTCGGCAATATAATTTGTAACGTAGTTACACCTAAATATTGTTAATCTGTTAGAAATATCAACAAATTGCATACTAAAGATCAAATAACGTACTGGAATTTCAACTTAGACATCGTATTACTCAAGCTAAGTTTTTCATCAGCCAACTCCTGGGCAGCTGCAAGTAGATTTTCTTCATACTCGCAGATATTTTCCACATTCTTGTCGGCGTTCGGTTCATCGGAAACAGACACCCTAACACCGGAACAAAGGAACTATTAAACAATATCAAAAATTAAAATAATACAAATACGAATATGAAGCACAAACTTACCACGAAGATAATCAACATAATCGTAGGTAGTAACAATAGAAATGCATCGAAAAGCCCTAATACATGAGCAAAGTAAGAAATCAGATGATAAACACGTTATTATGTTAATTTATGTTGTCTAATGCCTATAAATGTCATTCATGTGACAGTGATGAGCTTCATTAGATGATTACCATGCAAACAGTTAATGGACCTAGTCTTCTTTTCAAGTGTAAACTCATATTGAATTCTAAGTTGGAAATAACCTCATATTAGGGAAATAAGCAATCATAAATGACTAAACGACGAATATAAAATAATCACCAAGTAGACAAAAGTACCGCATTTGAATAACTGAGGCAGATTACCTATGTCATTAAATCTCAAATGAACATTGGTACAAAATAATTGTTATCACTCATTCTAAAAGCAATCATTGACATTGTTTTCACTCTAAATTTAGAAGATGATGTAAGTGTGCATGTTCACTCTTAAACCTTTTCATCCATATCACTTCACTTCCCCACAACACTAAAATTCAACTTAACTGTGATTAAAAGTGTAAACTGG
The DNA here is from genome assembly GCA_028751855.1 of Ambrosia trifida. Taxonomy (NCBI): domain Eukaryota; kingdom Viridiplantae; phylum Streptophyta; class Magnoliopsida; order Asterales; family Asteraceae; genus Ambrosia; species Ambrosia trifida. Next base: position 81,312,749 of record CM054130.1, read on the forward strand.
ACTGAAAAATATACCTCCACGGAGGATTGATCGTCATAAAAAACCAAAGGCCTCTTATAACTTAATCAGATTAGCATTAATCTCAAACAAATAGTTTGCTGTCACCCTTCTATTTCAGAAGTAAATATACATGTTTTCATATCACCTAAATTTGTATTTCTGAGTTAAATATGCATGCTTTCACTCTGAACATTTACATCCATATCATTTCACTGTTCCACAACACTAAAAATCCATCTCAAACTATGATTAAAAGTGTAAACTGGACTGATCAGATCACCTACGTCATAAAATCTCAAATAAACATTTGTACGGAAGAATTGTCATCACTCATTCTAAGAAGCAAACATTTAAACTGTTTTCACTCTAATTTCTACTGCTAATGTAAATTTGCATATTTTCACTCTAAAACATTTACATCTATATCACTTCAAATTTTCCACATTCCTAAGCTTCAACTCATCTTTGATTGGAAGTGTAAAGTGTAAAATGGACTGAAAAACATTCCTCCCGGGAAGATTGATCATCGTAAAAAGTTAACGCCTCTAGTTAATTGAATCAGATCACCTATGATAATAAATCTCAAAAGAGTTTGTACCGAAGAACTATTATCACTCTTTCTAACTTCCAAGAAGCAAACATTGACACTGTTAATCATATTAAATTACTATCTCTGATCTAAATGTGCATGTTTTAACTCTAAAACATTCATATCCATATCACTTCACCATTGTACAACACTAAAAATCCACTCAAGTATGACTGAAAGCGTTAACTGGACCGAAAAAATATACCTCCATGGAGGATTGATTGTCATAAAAAAAAACAATTGCCTCTGAATAACTAAGTCAGATCACCTATGGCACTAAATCTCAAAACAGATTGTACTGCAGAACTGTTACCACTCATTCTAAGAAGCAAACATTCACACTGTTTTCATTCTGAATTATTAATTCGGATCTAAATCTTTATCTTTTCATTCTAAAACATTGACTTCAATATTCAACAACACTAAAATTCAACTCAAGTAGGATGAATGATCACAAAAAAAAAAAAAAATGCCTCTGAACAATGAATCAGAATTTAGATCACCTATGGCATTAACTCTCAAAACAGTTTGTACCAAGGAACTGTTATCACTCGTTCTAAGAAGCAATTAAGCAAACATTTAAATTGTTTTCACTCTAAATGTCTATTTCAGTATTTCTAATGTAAATGTGCATGCATTCACTAAAACATCTGATTATTATAACTTTAATGCTTGATGAACACATTATGCCTAAGTTAATATGATTTTTAAGGCTTAAATAATAACTAAAACATCTGATTATTATAACTTTAATTAGCGGAAAGCTGACTAAGATACGTTTCATTATTGTATCATATTTAATATGTTGTATAACAAATAGACGCCATAGAAGTTTTCTGACCCAACCCACTTTGTCCTGCACTAAAATATTTCTTGTTCAGACATTGAGCAATTATGACTTCTAGCTAAAACCAAAACAAAGTATAAAAGACTTTAGATGGTCAGTTATAACATTATGCCAAACCACACACTTGCATGAAAGAGGCGTGCTAAATTTGCAAATTTCGGCTTTAAAGACCAACAACTAAAATAAAGATCGAATTACTATGATGTTTGGTTTGAGCTTGGGAATCACTATGGGAACAGATTTAATATGGAATTCTAAGCCCAATCCATACCCTCAAAGTGTCACCCGAGTACATGAATCAAAAAACAATTAAAACTACAAAAATAAACAATGATGAAGATTTTAGAAATACACTTTGATAGGAGCTTTTAACTGAAGTGTTATTGGCTCACACAAAAAATATATGTTCAACAGCATAACATAGCTCTCCAACTTGATAATAATCAAGAAAATAGAAACAACTATTCACCAGTCAACTGAATCCGGCCCGGTTTGTATTAAGAAATAACATGTTTTGACCAACCCATTTTGTCACCTCTAACATAAAGCCTAATTACAGTTAAGTTGAAAACAGGATAAAGGGACTAAAAAATATAGCCCATGCCATCATTAAGTGTTTTCTGCATATAAAAAAATAGTTATCTCAAATTATGCAAATATTGCTAGAGTTAATAACAAAAGCAATACTAACATAATATATAAATATTCATAGAGCCCTAAGTTGGGTTTATAAATCGAGAACAATAGTCGTTTCACAGTATAAAGCCCTAATCCGAGTTTAGCAGATGAAATAGACATTACAAACTTAAAACATAAGATATCTTGATTTTAAAACCATAAAAAGAGGAAAATAATAAAAACCCTTAAATCAGCTTATATAATGAAGATAGAGTAATTTATACAACAAAATTGAAAAACATAGAACGTACCACTAAACAAAATTTGAAACAAATAAAAAAATCAGGGTTCGTAGTTTGGTCATGTTATGTAGTCTTTTTGGTCCAAACCAATTGTTCCTGTATCAAGAATCCATAAACCAAAGAACAAACATGATGAAATTGAATGAACAAAACAAAACAAAATGAAGATAAATCGAACAAACAAAAAAACACAAATCAAGGAATGGAACTTAGGTAACCTTTGAACAGTACGCAAACCACAAACCCATGTAGCAAACCCTAAATATTTAAACATAAATTTGGGATGACTAAATCTAAAGGGTATTACATCCAAAAAAAGAAAACTAACATAATCATAAATCAACGATCAGATTTAATATGGTTGAAGGAATCGTAGATATGATTAGAACAAATCCGCATAAATAAGGTGAAGCGCGATGTTTACATGAACCACAAAAAAAAAGTAAAAGAACATAGGAGGAATGGCTTCGAAATCGTTAAACCAGCATGTCATTGGCGTCTTCAGATCTAGCCATTAGTAGTGGTATTGCCATTTGCATCTTCAAAATTAAAGAATGAAAGTGATATGTCAGAATCAAAACCCTAGTCTGTTGTCACTGGTAGGAGATGAACATGAGATGCAGGCGATAGCGATGTAAAGTGAGGAGGAATATGAAACAATGAATGCGTAGGGTTTGTAATAGGGCCGGCAAACACCCTGTTCTTAACAGGTTTCGTGTTTAACCTTAACATGTTTCATGTCTTAAACAGGTTAAATACTTGTTAACCTGCTGTTAGCGACCTGTTTAGTTTTTAATTATATATATATAATATAATATATATATAAATGGTGTAATGATGGTCACCTGTCATCATGTCTCATTGTCTCCCTCTAGATAATAATGATAATTATTTTATTATATTGGAGTATATAACAACTTGCTCCTACCTTTTGATTAAGAATCGAATCTTTTCAATTTAATTAAGAAAATATCACAATTGTTTGTCTTTGACTAGTCTACGGGTATTTTTGGATTTCATGAGAATCGAGAATGACAAAATCCGAACGCTGGTTTCTCCGTGTTCTTCATTTTCCTCTCATCTGCATCAACCTTTTCCTTTACCAACCAAACTAACTTATTAACATCTTTAACCACCGAATCTTTCTTAAACAGATCGGATTCTTTAGCAACAAATTCGAACGCTGTTTGAAGGAACTGAAGTGGGTAGGCGGAATCGAGCACGGCTTTGAACGGCGTCTTCACAGACAGTTGTTTTAGGGTTAAGGTTTGTAATTGGGGGTCACTTACTTTGTTTTTGAAACAAACAATACCGGTAAGTGCTAGCGATTGATTCGATAGTAAGTTTAGATATTTTCTTTTTGTTATCTTTTATGATACCGTCTTTGATTATTTAGTTATTTTTGTAAATTAATAATATTCATTTGTAGATCATCGGAAGTGTAAAGGTTTTGACTGATGAAATGAATAGATCGATCTGTTATATGTGAAGTTTGAAGGAATACAAGTGTTTCTTATCGTGTCTTATCGTGTTAACCTGTTAAAAAGATGTTCGTGTTCGTGTTTGGAAAAAATGACACGATTAGTTATCGTGTTCGTGTTAACCCATCAGATCACCGTGTCTTATCGTGTCGTGTCTTATCGTGTCGTGTCTGACACGATATGCCAGCCCTAGTTTGTAAGAATTGTTACCTGATGGAGATGATAAAAATCGAGAGTAATAGTTGGAGATTAGGATTGAGTGTGAAGGAGAATGAAATAGATGAATGGATGGTTATACTGATTTGAACGAATACGATTGAAACAACATTTTATATACTTCAATTTCGGAGCTCCATTTAGCGGTTGGATCCATGAGGACCTTCTCTAAGGCCTCCATTCGACCTGAGTGACCTCAATTATTATATAGATAGATTCATGGCGTCTTTATTTTTTATTACTCATCATCATTATACTCGATAAATCATACTAGTATCAAAGCTAAAGTAACGTGTGAGGAGGGTAAAATTTAACAGTCTTATTTATACCCCGTAAGAATAAAAAGTCTGATTTCAATAAGATCCTCAGCTCGATAGTAGTTTTGCATCAAACATTGAACATTAGACACATAACACTCGTCACTCGTTGAGAGCTAAATGACTCTCACACATATATACATTTACTGTATTATAATTGGGAAAATCACCGAAATGGCCGTTGAACGAGCAAAATCACCAAAATGGCCATCTCCCACGACTTGGGAGAGTCGGCTCACATGTCCCAAGACGTCTCTATGAGCCTTTAGTGGTGAACCAATAGCCGATTGTCACGTGTCAAAAATATAATAAAAAAATCTTCACAGGTCCCGAGACGTCTTCATGAGGCTTTAGGCGTTGGGAGACGTCACAGAGACGCTTCCGGCACGGTTGCAAAGACGTTTTAGGCGTTGGGAGACGTCATAGAGACGCTTCCAGCACAGTGGAGACGTCACAGAGACGTTTTAGGCGTCGGGAGACGTCACAGGGTCGCTTGGAGATTTTTTTTATTTGAGGAGAGAGAGACACTTGGGAAAGTGTGAAGATTTTTTTATTATATTATTGACACCTGGCAATCGGCGGCTATTAGTCTGTCACTAAAGTTTCACGGAGACGTCTCGGGATCTGGGAACCGTCTCTCCAAAATCGTGGAAGGTGGCCATTTTGATGATTTTGCTCAGTCAACGGCCATTTCGGTGATACTGTATTTTTTTTTTACATTTAACTTGATGTAGAATGTTAATTGGATCAAAGACCAACGTGGCTCAATCTTTTGACAAGATGAAGTAGAAACTAGTCCATCACTCCATCATAGTTTGGGTTCACCGAATGTTTCTAGTTTTCAATTTTTGACGTTGGATTCGGCTTCTTTTGTTATCACTATATACAACACATATATCCATTATTGTAGTAATAAAAAAAATCATAAGACCACCCGTAGTGGTATAGTAAATGGGCGTAGAAGGGGCTATTTGGTGCCCAATTCACGTCGCTACACCGCCCCCACCTTCGTTAAAGGGGCGTTAATGACTCCCACACAAAATATTTAGCGCTGCTCAACTCTCTCATCCATCCAATCCCCATCCCCCACGTGGCATTTGGCAACGGATATATTCTTTGGACCGTTAATATAGCCGTTTTAAAAAAATATCATATAACCCTTTAAACCACACACCACCACATCCTCATTTTATAAACTACACACACCACCACCACCACACATTTTATAACAAAAACACAACATCAAACCTCATTTTATAAACTACACCAACTTATTTTTATAAAACAATGAGTTCCCCGACATCCTCATCTGGCATCCGAGATTATTATTATTACAAAGAGTTTTTAGCAGATACGGGTGATTCAACCGACAAGGAGATCGAGCAAAAGGTGGTTACAAGTGCTTGTGTGCTCGACAAGAATGACGACGATCGGAGACGACTTTGACGAAACCGATGAATTGTAGTTTTTTAGTATTATGTTAGTTTTTTAGTTTTATTTAAATAATTTTTTTTAATTGTTCGCCTTTTTTAGTATGTTCGGTTTTTTTGTTTATGTAATTTTAATTTATTTTAATTATGTTATTTAAATGAAATTTTATTTGTTTTATTAAATTTAAAAAAATAATAATAAATGACTTGTGGGTCTCACTAAGGGCTTGAAAGAGGCTTGAAATCATTACATCTTTTTTTTATTTCAAGCCCCTAGTGGGACCCACATGTCAAAAAATGCCTAAGTGAGGGGTTTGAAATTATTTTACCACTACACATAGTCTAAATCTATACTCGCCTAATGGTTTACTCGATAAGGAGTTTATCAAATAAGCCCCTTCACTAAACTAGTCTTTTAGGATCAGTTATCCAGATTGTGTTATAATAATGGTATCAGAGCCAAATCATATGAACCTTGTCTCACATAGATCGTATGAGCAACGAATGTATCTCCATGCATAATATTCAAAACCATCGATAACAAGACGGTAACGTGAAAAACTGAAGAATTATGTTATGAAGTTTCCTAGTTCTCTGATGAATATGTATGTGTTTTCTATGGCTTGTACATCAAGAATGCTTCACCAACACCCGGGTGGCCATTGATTGACGTCATCGCACTACTACGTTGAACTTGTTCTTGATGTCACTGGCGTATAACATGAGCTCTTCAAAATCTTTTTCCTACCACATGCATACAATCACTCATAACAACATTCTGCCATCTAACTCATTCTTCAACTAATTGATCAGATCTTCAGTTCTTAAAATCTAAAGGCAACAAACACACTATATTGTTATTATATAATTTCTAACATGATCAAACACTCAACACACGACTCGTATACTAGTATCCCAACCCGAATTTTCAATGTCATGTTAAGGTTGCAAACTATAAAAATCGATTTCTCATTTATTTCTCTATTTGTTCGTTTTATCGAAAGCAAGGTTTTCAAAACCGGACCGGACGTCGAACCTTCGGTCGAGATCTCATCTTTAACCTTCGACTCGACTCACCTTACCATATATTTATTCTCCCATTAAATAAATATAGTAGGATCATGTCGATTCAATATTACATTCAACACTCGACTCGACTCACCTTACCATATATTTATTTTCCCATTAAATAAATATACTAGGATCTTGTCGATTCGAACAATGTCCAGTTTACCTACTCATTTTAAACGTAAAATCTTTGTGGATTATTTACGTTAATTCTCCCATGAATAGATTTTCAACACTTAGGAAAATGTTATGTATTATCACCCAAATTATATATTTTAGTTCATAAAATATGCATATTTTCATTTCCACATTAGACGCAACAACATATATACGTATCTTGTTGGAAGTTATACAATATATACTTATTCATCCGTTGTACATTATGTCCGTAGTATAAATACATTACACCTGATTGTGTATTTATATATTTTCATATCCCGAATAATACAAGTTGTGTGTATATATTTTTGTAGGAATAAATACTTGTCGTCGTAATATTATTTTTCCTACGTCCACAGTACATATATATACTTTGTTGTTTTTCCTAACGTTTCCACAATATATTTCCTTGAAATTAATAAACCTTTAATTTTTACATATTTTACTTGGAAACTAACGATACTTGTATTTTAAAAGTCAAGACTTGATTACTTACAATTAAAATGTTCCAACAATTATATATTCCCGTAAATATACATGTGTTCATTTTTATACAACTTTTCATCAAGTCTTTAAATTATCAATTTATTATAAAAGCCAAGTTTGGTAATTCATATTTTTATAAAATCCTATTTTATAAAAATGCATTTTATACAAAAAATATACTTTTGTAAGTTTACAAATTCTTCACAAAACAACCTTGGAAAGTTAACATTTTCCACTTTTTACTCCCAACATTCCAAAGTCACATTTTTAGATCCAAGTTTTCAAAATGTCATTTTATACCCCTTAATTCTTAAAGTTACAAGATAATTCCTTTAACTTTCAAGAAGTTACATTTTCTACCTAGATCTTCCAGAAGTGACAATTTTACACAAAACTAGTAGATTTATTTTTATCAACTTTATCCATAGGAATTAATATTATGATTCAACACTAGTAATAGTCCATAATACTCTAATTAGGGATAATATTACGTGTATTTAGTGTGTCAAGTCCATGATGTCTAATATGTCCATTTTAGAGTTTTCAAGTTAGTGTCTTTAAAGGTATAGTTTTTGATATCGTGTATCATTTTTAAGTTCCAACATATCATTATGTTTTAGATGGTTATATTAGGATGATTAAAACTACATTTAAGTATTTTCAAGTTATTATTACAAAAACTACTTAAAACATCTTTGAACATAAACTTATGTGAACTTTTAAAAATTACAAAAATCTCTAAAAATGTCATAAAAACTCACGGCTTTAATACACACATATATAAGTCTTTGTTAAACTTGTAAGAACATATATTATATCATGATTAAACCTTAGTTTTCAATATTATTTTAGAGCTTTAACTTATATAAGATTATATTAGCATTTTTACTACAAAAACATTAAGAACAACATCACCAACACCTACGGCCCTTATACATTTTTATGACCATCCATTTTAGTCTTGTAACAATATACAAATCTTATGTCTACAACCTTTGTTTAACTCCCTTCATGTACAACTTGCAAGACTACACAAATATAACAGTATTGAACAAGAAAAGCATAGAGTTTTACCACTAGTTCAAGAGTAGGGAAGAAAACAAACGATGGAAGGAAGGTTTTTCAGACCAAATGCTCAGGTACTTCTGATCCGGTTGAAGCCCAAGGAAGACCAAGGAGGTAGGAAAAAGAATCGTCGCGTTTGGAGGTGTGTAGCCTCTTCAAAGTCCAAAATTGTGACTGGCTGTCACAGCAGATCCGAAGCTGCGCAGTCGTCTTCCATGGACGGTTTGGAGGTCCAAAACCTGTTGGATTTGTATGAAAATGGTGGGGATCTTCAGGGACTGGATAGAGGTTTCTTTGGAGTGGTTAATCACTCATTTTAGAGAAGAAATGAAAGAGTTATGACTGGTTGAAGTTGGGCATACGAATCTGCCAGAATCAAAACAAGGTTTTATGACTTGAAAATGGGTTTTGATGGATTAAGATTGTAATGGTGGGTGTGTGTGAGTGTGAGGTAGCTCCCGAATTTGAGCAGATTTTAAGTGAGTGTTAATCAATTATTACTTGTGCAAATGGTTATAATAATGTAGGAGACAAGCATGCTTACCAATATCACTAGATTCTCTTGGTCTCCAAGAAAAAGAAGACCTACTTGCCTTGGGTGTTGGAGGGGCTGGTTTGGGAAGGGTGTGGGTGGGTCCCACTTGGTTATTTTATTACAATTGCAAGTTAATATTATGCTTATCACGTACGATCGGGTTTTTATCGAGTCTTTTAACGCGTTTTTGTTACGAATGATTTCGGACATTAGATCAGCCCTTATAACCCTTAATTATGGTCTAAATTAAGTGTTGATAAGTTATTTAAGCTTTGGTTGGGTGAAATTACGAGTTATACGCGTATCGGGTGCGATACGCACACCTTATTCATTACCGGGTGATTTGTATTTGGAGTTTTCAATTATTGTTTTGGAGTTCCAAAACACATAGTATTTTATGAGAACACCCCTTTATTTTATATCCCAGGTGTTTGGGATCATTTCTAGATTTTTATTTGTCACCGGGTAGTTACCAACGTCCGTTCCGGATAAATACATTTGCACGCGATTTCGTCGTGCATCAACTTAAAAATTGCATTCCTATGCATCATTTGGGGAATTTGCTATTCTCTAAAGGCCAAATTAATATAATTAATTTAAAAATGCACTTAATTAATATTTAATATTAATTACTAATTAACTAATTAGTACGGAATTACGCCAATTTTGCCGGAATTACGCCAATGATTTCAAGCCCCTTTTAATTTATTTTAATTATGTTATTTAAATGAAATTTTATTTGTTTTATTAATTTTTTTTAAAAAAAATGACTTGTGGGTCTCACTAAGGGCTTGAAAGGGGCTTGAAATCATTACATCTTTTTTTATTTCAAGCCCCTAATGAGACCCACATGCCACATGTCAAAAAAATGCCTAAGTAAGGGGCTTGAAATTATTTTATCACTACACATAGTCTAAATCTATACTCGCCTAATGGTTTACTCGATAAGGGGTTTATCAAATAAGCCTCTTCACTAAACTAGTCTTTTAGGATCAGTTATCCAGATTGTGTTGTAACAATGGTATCAGAGCCAAATCATATGAACCTTGTCTCACATAGATCGTATGAGCAACGAATGTATCTCCATGCATAATATTCAAAACCATCGATAACAAGACGGTAACGTGAAAAACTGAAGAATTATGTTATGAAGTTTCCTAGTTCTCTGATGAATATGTATGTGTTTTCTATGGCTTGTACATCAAGAATGCTTCACCAACACCCGGGTGGCCATTGATTGACGTCATCGCACTACTACGTTGAACTTGTTCATGATGTCACTGGCGTATAACATGAGCTCTTCAAAATCTTTTTCCTACCACATGCATACAATCACTCATAACAACATTCTGCCATCTAACTCATTCTTCAACCAATTGATCAGATCTCCAGTTCTTAAAATCTAAAGGCAACAAACACAATATATTGTTATTATATAATTTCTAACATGATCAAACACTCAACACACGACTCGTATACTAGTATCCCAACCCGAATTCCATTAATCTCAACTTTCAATGTCATGTTAAGGTTGCAAACTATAAAAATCGATTTCTCATTTGTTTCTCTATTTGTTCGTTTTATTGAAAGCAAGGTTTTCAGAAACGGACCGGACGTCTAACCGGACCCCCGGGTGGTTCACCGGTCCAACGAACCGGGCCAAAAGATGCTTCGAAACCCAAAATATTAAAAAAATAATAAAAAAACCGGTCCGAAGCCGGTTCACTGCAGAAACGGTCCAACCACCCGAACCGGACCGGTCCGGTTTTCAAAACACTGATTGAAAGTTGAATTAGTGCTATAAATTAGTAAAAAAAAATGGGAAATTAGATTTTAATATCCTGAACTATTGATTATTGGCCGCTGACACACCGAACTACAAAATTGTTCACCACCATACTGTACTTTCAATTTCTTGGCCTGTGTTACATTCGGACTAACCATGGTTAGTTTTTTTGCTGACGTGACCATTTTTGTTGATGTGGCATGGTGACGTGGCCATTTTGCTGATGTGGCATGATGACGTGCCTAATTTTTGCTGATGTGGCATGTGACGTCACCATACCACATCAGCAAAAATGGCCAGGTCAACAGAAAAACTAACTCTGGTTAGTCCAAGGATGACACAGACCAAGAAGTTGAAAGTACAATGTGGTGGTGAACAATTTTGTAGTTTAGTGTGTCAGCGGCCAATAATCAATAGTTCAGGGTGTTAAAATCCAATTTTTCAAAAAAAATCGATGAAGTCTATTTCTTACTTTTGTTAACATTGATTTGTTACCTACAAGTTTAATCTGCACAACCGAAACATACACAAAATACCCACATTCCAAGTATAATTCCTAGTAAAAACATACGAAATCATGGAAAAATCAATAATCAGAGCATAACTCAATAAGACAATAACTCATCAGTAACAAATGATAAAAATAAATAGTAGGTGGTGAATTGATTGTGAACTTTAGGCTTTTTCAATGGACTAACTTTCGCCTTTTGAAGGTTACCATTCATTTTCCTTTTAGAGTAAAATTACGTGATGTAGCATACTAGCATATATTGAAGTTAACGTCTTGCTTTTGGCCAGTGGTATGGACACCAGTCTACGAAAAACAAATGATCACTTTTCATTTTAATTATTTATTAAAGTATTTACTAATTAATTTATTAAAAAAATATATATTTGAACTACTATTTAGTTTAACATTTTATAACATAAATTCACATGTGAACTAAATCTAACCACACTTCATATCAAGTGGAGAACCTAGGAATTATTGTTTTGGGGGTGATCGGAAGGGTTTAATCGAACTTTTAAGGGATGTGATTATGATTTTTACCTATAAATTACACTAATTTTTTATTTTAAGGATATGTATATAGATCTACCACTACCCATATCTTGATCCTCCTCGTTGCAACCTCTTGTTTTGATCATAGCCTCTTGCTAGTTGTACACGTGTACTTGTATTACGGGTTTATGGGTACGAATGGTATCATACAGTTAACATGTAGGAAGTTTAGCATAAGTTAGCGGGATATAATCACAACAAATTGTGTTATGTTATCTGCATTCACTTCAACCTATTAACAGTTCACTCACTCCTTAATCCTTATCATATAGTTTGGAAGCCTTGCACTGTTTGGTTCATCTCTTAATGATTTTATTAAGATGTTACCTCTGAATCGATCAGACGTAAGGGTGTTTGGTTGCAAAAAACACAACATCTTAATGGAACCATTAAGAGTTGAATGATTCAGTAATAAGAACATGCTGAATGAACCACTTAATGGAACCATTTCCTCTCCTCCTCTCTCCTCTTCTCTACTCTTTGCCAACCTGCCACAACATCCTCCCTCTCTTCTGCCGCCGCCTCCTCCTCCTCTCTTTCCTGCCGCTTAATGGTTCATTCAGCACAGTCACTCAGAGATACAACCAAACAACACTTAATGATTCAGAGTTTCTTACCTATTCAAACCTCTTACTAATTCGGCACTTACCAAACAACCGCTTAGAAAATTATTATGTTTGCAATTTTCTCAAGAATATATTTTAGTTTCCAAGTCACACTTCTACTTTTTAATCATTTGTCATGCTTGTATAATTAACTACATCGAAGTTGCAACCTACTGAACCTAGTAAAAACCTTCTAAACTTCCGTTACATCTATATTTGAAAAAGTTGTTATAAATAAGGGTCTTGCTATTTGGACACCTCAAAAAGCTTATTTGGACACCCTAAGTATGCCTCGTATAGAGCTATATGGGGCATATTGGTGTGCAATTTTTGTCTTTTAGCTATCTGATGTTGACTAACACTGAAAACAATAAAGTTAATACTCCTCATATAGACCTATATGAGGCATATTGAAATACAATTTTTGTCTTCTAGCTAATTAATGCTGACCAACACAGAAAACAATAAAGTAATATGCCTCATATAGATCAATATGAGGCATATTATGGTCTATTTTTATTTTTTGTATATTTTTATTTTTATTGTTTTTAAATAACTCGAAAAAAAACGAGTTCGAAAAAACGTCTTCGAAAATACGTGTTCGGAGAAAAAACGTGTTTGAAAAAAAAACGTGTCCGAAAAAACGTGTTCGAAAAAAACGTGTTCGGAGAAAAAACGTGTTCGAAAAAAAAACGTGTTCGAAAAAACGTGTTTGAATTTTTGGACTGAATATAACTACTTTTTGTTTTTGTTAATTTTTGGATTTTTTAAAGTTAATTTAGTATTTTTAGTTATTTAAAAACAATAAAAATGAAAATATATAAAAAAAATAAAAAAAAGACCCTTACATGGGTCGTATTGCTCAATATGACCCATATCAGGGCACCCCCATACCAGTTTCCAAGCCTAGTATTGGTATTAATACTAGGCTTGATATGCCTCATATTGATCTATATGGGTAGTATGGGCACCCCCATATCACTTTCCAAGCCTAGTATTGGTATTAATACTAGGCTTGATATGCCTCAAAAAAACGTGTTCGAAAAAAAACGTGTTCGAAAAAAACGTGTTCGAAAAAACGTGTTCGGAGAAAAAACGTGTTTGAAAAAAAACGTGTTCGAAAAAAAAACGTGTTCGAAAAAAAAACGTGTTCGAAAAAAAACATGTTCGAAAAAAAACGTGTTCGAAAAAAAACGTGTTCGAAAAAAACGTGTTCGAAAAAAAAACGTGTTTGAAAAAAAAAGTGTTCGAAAAAACGTGTTTGAAAAAAAAAAACGTGTTCGAAAAAAAAAAACGTGTTCGAAAAAGCGTGTTTGAATTTTTGGACTGAATATAACTATTTTTTTTTTTGTTAATTTTTGGATTTTTTAAAGTTAATTTAGTATTTTTAGTTATTTAAAAACAATAAAAATGATAATATAAAAAAAAAAAACCCTTACATGGCTCGTATTGCTCAATATGACCCATATCTGAGCACCCCCATATCAGTTTCCAAGCCTAGTATTGGTATTAATACTAGGCTTGATATGCCTCATATTGATCTATATGGGTAGTATAAGGTAACAAGTTGCAGCCAATCATTGCCTTGAAGTCAGTGTTCAACTTTTTGTCCTTTATATTCCTCATATAGCCCTATACGAGGCATATACAGGGTGTCCAAATAGATATCAAGGGTGTCCAAATAGACAAAGCCATAAATAAACATAAACAATACACTAAAAAAACATCATAAAAAAGAGCAGGAAAACGTGAGTGATAGACACGGTCCTATAAACTTCGAAAAAGTCTACTCATTCACCGACAAAGAACCGTTCTTTACACGTTGCAAGTGTACCCCACCGTTAGCTGCCATATGTTGACTAGTTCACCACCGTGTCACCAGTCCCCACTCTTGACTTTGACCATCCATCCAAATAGGGGCGTAGCTTAGTTGGGGCGGGGAGGAGCGGCCGACCCCCCGAATTTTTACGCAGAACTTCCGATTATATAGTATTTGTATAGAAAATTTTGGAAATATAGGGTTTCACCCCCCCGGAACAGGTTTTCAACCCCCCCGAAACTAGTGACTTCTGACCCCCCGAACCTTCGGATCAAGCTTCGCCAACTTACATAAATGTTAAATCAAACACTTTAGAAATCTTCTAACCCTCTTCATTTCTTGAAAACAACTTAAACCCGTCAACAATGAACACGCTCGTTGCCGTGTTTAATTTGTTATTCTTCTCTTTCGTTTCATGTGATCACGTATCGCCCCGTCGGTTCCTCAGTGAACCGACGGGTGAGAAGAAATTTACCCTGTTAGAATTGATGTTGATTTTACTAGTGGCAGTAATTGTTCTAATTCTCGTAGTTTTAATTATTGTTTACTTCTACATGAAGAAGGCGAAACCGAGTTCCCGAATCGATATCGAAATGATCCCATCACCACCGCGGACGGGAAACGAGCGACTTGTGATTTTCAAAGAAGTTGGCGTACCGTGGACTTTTAGTACGGTCGTGCAAGCAACAGGGAATTTTACTTCGCGGAATTGTATTGGAAGTGGCGGTTTTGGGTCGACATACCGGGCGGAGATAGGCCCGGGTACGATCGTGGACGTGAAGCGGCTCACGGTTGAAATGTGTCAAGGAGTACCACAGTTTAATGCGGAAATTCGAAGTCTTGCGCGGATAAGGCACCCGAATCTTATTACGTTAATCGGCTACCACGCTAGCCCGACCGAGATGTTTCTCGAGTACAATTATCTTCCAGGCGGGAGTTTGGAAGAGTTTATACAATTGAAAAGAAACTGTGTTACGGGCGTGGAAGTTGTTAGCAAAATCGTGCTTAACGTGGCGGTCGCGCTCGCGTTTCTACATTACGACTGTAGTCTGCGAATACTCCACCGTGACGTAAAGCCTAGCAATATTTTGCTAGACAATGATCTAAATGCTTACTTGTCAGATTTTGGGTTGTCACGTCTTGTAGAGGGATTCGAATCCCATGTGACAATTGGGGTTGCGGGGACATTTGGATACGTGGCTCCCAAATATGCTTTGACGTGACGGGCGTCTGATAGGTCGGATGTGTATAGCTACGGCGTGATGCTTCTTGAATTGATTTCGGATAAACGGGCGTTGGACCCGTCGTTTTATAGTCAGGAAAACGGGTATACAATTGTGTCGTGGGCGTCTATGCTCCGGCACGAGGGGCGGATGGCGGAGGTTTTCGCTCCCGGAATGTGGGAGGCGGGGCCGGAAACAACGTTTTTGGATTTGTTGCAATTGGGATTGATTTCCACGGCCGAAGCGGCCCCCGGTAGACCTACGATGAGGCAAGTTGTAAAGAAATTGAAGCGGATTCGATACGTTTTTGACTGTTGACTTGGTCTTTCTAATTAGCAATTGTATGTATAAATTACTAGACTATACCCCGGGAGTGTCTCAGGGTTGAGAAATCTAATATGCCACATGAATTGTACATATGAAATAGGCTGATGCGCTTTATAGATACATGCAGGAAAGCTTCGGGTAACACCTAACCTAAAACAATTAACAATGTATAACTCCAATGTTAACTCCTAACCTTAAACAATGTAAAATTCTAATGTTAACATCTAACCTAAAACAATGTATAACTCTAATATTAATACTTAACCTAAAAGAATGTACAACTCCAATGCTAACACCTAACCTAAAACAATGAATAACTACAATGTAACTCTAATATTAACACATATCCTAAAGGTTGAAAAAATGTACAACTATAACATATTAAGAAAGTATACGATATAAAGCCCCTTAAAATAAGAAGCGTAAGAAGCCACCAGAGATTGACACCTGTCAATCTAACCTAACCAGAGTTAAACACAATAAAACCTATCTTCTCTGTTCTAAACCTAACCCATTCTCATTTTGAAACAAACCAGCATCATCACCACCAACACCCACCAACACCACCATCGACCACCACCGTCTACCCGAGACCACCATCTGGACCGGTACCGAAACCCTTGACCGCCCTAACACCACCACAGAAACCTTAATCCATCATCACCACCGAGTCCCCTCTGTTTAACCCCTGACCCTAACCACACCATTATCAAACCCTACCTTTCAACACTGATATCCACCAACGACCACCCCTGTGAGCCGCTGTTAACCACCAACCCTCAATCATCATTATCAAGCATTAATAACAGGGAATCGACGTGGTTTGGGGTTTTTACCTCGGTTGGATTTGGGAACAGGGGCGTCGCCGCTACTCTTTCTTCCTCCTCTGTCCCTCTCTGTGTCGATCTTTTTTTCTCTCTCTACCGAGCTTCTCTCTCACTCTCTATAATATTTGGTGGTGGGTTGTGGGGTTTGACCACCGGACTGGAGGACCACCGACGGTGGAGGAGTTCGCCGGAGGAGGTGGAGGAGGGACCTCCAGTTCCCTTTCTCTTTCTAGAATGTATATGTGTATGTGTGTGCGAGAAAAAAAAAAGCAAGAGAGAGGTGTGGCAAGGTATTCAGCAAGGGAAGAGAAAAAATGTTGTTATGATAATAAAAAACAAAAGGTGCGTCTGTTTTCTTTCTTAGTGCGTTTGTTTTTTTTTCGTGCCTTCACAACTGTTGAGTGCGTTTGTTTTTCTTTGAGTGAATGAGAGTGCGTTGGTTTTTTTTTGAGTGAATGTGATGAGTGCGTTTGATTTTTGTTTGGGTTTGATGAGTGCGTCCAAATTTTCAATGTGTGGTTTCAAATTTTTCAATAAGTGCGTCCAAAAGTTCAATGAGTGCGTCCAAATTTTTCAATGAGTGGTTCCAAACTTTTTGATGAGTGCGTCTGAAAATTTGATTAGTGCGTCTGTTTTTCACCAACTTCATCTTCTTCCTCTGCAACTTTTTTAACCTAATTTTTATCTTTAATCATCCTTATTGAAACAAACTCCAGAGTATTCAACAACTATTACAATTCATAATTGTTTCATATGATTATTTTAATCCTCTGTTTTTGATTATTTTTAGATCAAATATTGATCTTACGTTTTTCGTTCATTGTAATCGATTTTTTTTTGTTTTTGAATTGTGTAATCATTCTAAACATGAATCGATCTGAGATATGAAAACGATGAAAAATCAGGGTTCAAAATAGTTCTGTTACGATTTGAAAAAAAAAATTAGACGGTTTTTCCATATTTTACCCTTGGTTAGTTTAACCCAAGTATGATTAGGGTTTTTAATCTGCATCCTTAATCTAATGGCTGAGATGCTTCTTACGCTTCTTACGTTAAGAAGCTTTATACGTTAGTCTCACCCTAACATATTAATATCAATTCCTAACCTAAAATAATGTATAACTTCAGTATTAACACCTATCATAAAGGCTTAAATAATGCATAAGCCTAATATCAATATTCAATACCTAATATAAAACAATGTATAACTATAATATTAACACTTATCATAAAGGCTAAAAAACTGCATTAACTCTAATATCAATATTAAATATCCAACCTAAAACAATCCATAAATCAAATGCTAACACCTAGTAGTTCAACATAAAGAAGCACTAAAAACTTTAATCATAAAAAAAAAATCAAAACGAAAATTAGTTTATTTAAACTTATGACTGGATCGAATAATATTAATGGCTGCCACCACCAATAAATGTTGTGGTTGAGGTTTTATATTCTTGCTTTCTGATCGAGATTAGGATTAAAAAGAAAAAAAATCAAATATGGGCTTAAATCAATATGGGTTCTATCGAAATTAATGGCACCGTTGTAATTGATTTGGTCCAAGAGATATCCAATTTATAGTTTAGGGTTAGGGTTTTCTAATCTCCAAATTTGAAAATCCAATTTTGTTTTTAAATTCTTTTTTTTTTTCTAAAATATCTCAATGCCACATGGGATGATACATGGCACACTCAAGGATGAGAATGCCTCTTTGAGTGTCATGTCATTAAAATGGTTTTGGTTTATTATATACTAGACATATACCCCGGGAGCGTCCCGGGGTTGAGAAATTTAATATGACATATCACTTTTACACATGAAATAAACTGATGCACTTTACAGTTACATGCAAGAAAACTTTGGGTAGCACCTACCCTAAAACAATTAACAATATATCTCCAATGTTAACGTTTAACCTTAACCAAAATATAACTCTAATATAAAAACCTAACCTAAAACAATGTACAACTCCAATACTAACACCTGTTGAAAATAGAATTCATATTTACTGGTTTGAACATAATTAAAAACTTGCCTATACATGGTTAATGAATAACCTGGACACTTTGTGTTTTTTTTCTTGTATAAACAAAACCCCACAAAAAATAGTCGTTTTTTCTTTGTTTTTTATATAACACTATGGTACCCGTTGGAAAGATAATAAAACGCTCGTTAATTTGGTGTAATTTTTTCCTTTAAAAATCTCGTAGATAAAACATATTAACGATTAAAAATTATGGAAGGAAACATGAGAAAAAAAATATCCAATTTTGATTTTAAATTATTTTTTCCTAAAATAACTTAGCCAATTGAAATATATATATAACTAGCTGATTACCCCGGGAGGGTCCCGGGGTTGATAAATCTAATTTTACGTGATAACCTATTACAAATTGCTCAAGTTAACTAACCACAAAATCTTCCAATCATTGCATGTTCATAGTATTCTAATCAGTAATAGCTCATATTCCCCACAAAATCTAATTTTACGTGATAACATGAACACTTTGTGTGTTTTTTTCCTGTATGAACGAAACCCCACAAAAAATAGTCGATTTTTTCTCCGTTTTTTATATAGCACTATGGTACTCGTTGGAAAGATAATAAAACGCTCGTTAATTTGGTGTAATTTTTTTCTTTAAAAAATCCCGTATATAAAAGATATAAACGTTTAAAAGTTATGGGAGGAAATATGAGAGAGAAAATTTTAAATTTATTTTTCCTAAAATAACTCAATTTAATTAAAAAGGAAACAATTTAAAAACACCAAAAACTCTCCATTATGATGCCACGTGACACAATGTTGAGGCCTCCATTGCACGCCACGTCAGCAAAAGTCTTTTCTTTTATATATATATATATATAGATAAAGATAGTATAAGTATATACAAGAAACCCAAGTTATTTAGTAAACTCTTGAAACCTAAGTTGTGGCTACAATGAAGCCACATCACCACAATCAAAAATCAATATAATAATAAGATAAGGGTAGGATAGTCATTACCCCCTAACCATCACATCTCTCATTTTTTTTGTCAGACTAGTCTTGTTTCTAAATTTGAAATTTATAATATCTGTATAACTCATCTCTCTCTCTATATGGATTTTCATTTCTTCATTCTCTCTATATGGATTTTCATTTCTTCATTCTTTCTCTTTTTAAGTTGGGATCTAGGGTTTATAACTCTATATCTTGTGTCTCCCTCTCCCAGATCTTGTTTGAAACCCTCTCTTAGATCTTGTTTGAAACCCAGATGAGCTGGAGCTGCTGCTAATCTATGGTTTTTGAAGATGTTTCCAGATCTGAGAGGAGCAACGAGTTGGTCGTTGCTAAAGCTTTATTTTCGTTTATGTAGGTCTCCACATGTTGAAATTGAAGGTAAATTTTTTTTTTCGTTTATGTAGTGTTTTTTTAAGATTTTTCTTTGTTTTTCTGTTTATGATCGTTGCTAAAGCTTTTTGGTCGATTAACATAAGATTGTTTTAACTTTTTTTCACTCAAATCATAGATTTTTTTTGTTTGCATACCAAGTGTTTGATCAAATGCTTGAATGAAAAAAAAAACTTATTTTAACCTTTTTGATTTTTTTTATTATTTTGTTTATGTTAGATTGTTATTGGATTGGGGACATGAGGTTGTAGATCTGGTTTCTCTTCTACAGTTTGATGTTAAAGATGGTTATTGATGCATGTTATATGTATATATAGTAGGTTTATCATTTATGTGAAGGTCAAGAGTTCGTTTGAGTTTCGGATTCGTATTGTTTAATTAGATTTTGTTAGTTTTGGAGCCCTAGGTTTTGAACTTGGGCCGATTTCAGTTTAGTGAGGATTGAAGGTTAATTGATGTTAGAATGATGTGTTTATTAGTTGAAAGCTATGAGGTAGAAATATTGAATTAATATTAACAGTTGGAATTTGGAAATTTAGATTTTGTGACTTTAAGTTGTTATTTGGGCCCCGACTAACACATGTTACGACTGTTTTAGTATGTTAAATGATGAGTTGGTCACACCGGTTAATATCTCATCTATTGTTTTGCAGTTGATAACGAAGACCCCACTGGTTAACATATGTTAACAAACAAAGTCGAAGGAAGCCAAGAAAAATATGTAGAAAAACTTTTTTATAACGTTTTCTTTTTTGTACTCAATGTATAGAGTTACTAGATTTATTTTGTTAAAGTGGTTAATTGTTTGTAATGATACTTTGTAATAAAGTGGTTATGGTATTATTACAGAATGGTATTTATTACAGAATGATATTTATTACAGAATGATATTTCTTGTGTTGTATTATAAATTATGTTTTGTTTATGTTATTATTACAGAATGATATTTCTTGTGTTGATATTACATGTTAACAGTTAGGTTCTTTTTGTTATTAACAAGTGTTAACAAATTTCTTATACGTCAACTTATTAACCTAATGTGTGTTAATAGTTGTATGCTATGTTTACTTATTTCTTTTTTGTAAACTTATGAAGTGAAAACAGGAGTGGTAAGAAAGACAAAAAGGTTGACAAATGATTCAGGTTTAACATATGTTACCATACCACTGATACTAACAAATGTTAGATCTTTTCATGGGTATATGGGGGCAACAAGTTTAACTTTATCAGATTAGATAACACATGTTAGCCCTTTATGACCAACTAACACATGTTACCCTCGTATGCAACATTAACACATTATTTGTACTTGCACCATTATAATAATCTTTTCTTAAACAAAAAGTATGAGAGAGGGTGTGACATGACCCATTATAATAATATTTTCTTAAACAAAAAGTAGGAGAGAGGAGAGAGATGGTGTGACATGACCCATTATAATAATATTTTCTTTATCAGATTAGATAACACATGTTAAACCCTTTATGACCAACTAACACATGTTAACCTTCCATGCAGTTCAATAGTTTGTAATGATACTTTTGTAATAACATGTGTTAATAGTTTGTGTGCTTTATTGACAAGTGTTAACAAATTTGTATAGGGCAGATTCACTACAACTGTTAACATGTATTAACAGGTTTAGTAAACACATGTTAACACTTTTAATATCTCAATTATGATTTCTTGTTTTTAGCACCAACTATCTACAAAGTTTTATAGGACAGATTTACTAAAACTGTTAACATGTCATAACAAAGTGTTAACAAAGTTTTTAGACGTCAACTTATTAACAAGTGTTAACAAAGTTTTATAGGACAGATTTACTAAAACTGTTAACATGTCATAACAAAGTGTTAACAAAGTTTTTATACGTCAACTTATTAACAAGTGTTAACAAATTTTTATGGGACAGATTTACTAAAACTGTTAACATGTGTAACACATGTTAACAGTGTTAATATCTCTACTAAGGTTTTTCTTTTTTTCCAATAAGGCTGGTAAGATATGTTAACACATGTTAACAGTTTTAATATATCAAAATTGGGTATCTATGTCGCCATGTTTTTTGCGTCTAGCGGTTACTTAGTGCATATGATCTTTTTAAAACCTTTGATATGTATAAGTTAAATTGTGCGACGCCCATGGTGTCCCTTCTAGAATCTAGGCTGTATGTGGTTGCATAAATTGCTGCTTTGTGTTAACCCATGTTAACAGGTTTAATATCTCTACCAAGGTTTTGAAAAGGCTGGTAAAATAGGTTAACACATGTTAACAGGTTTAATATCTCTACCAAGGATTTTTTTTTTCAATAAGGCTGGTAAAATATGTTAACACATGTTAACACACGTACTTGCCCCATTATAATAATATTTCTTAAACAAAAAGTAGGAGAGAGAGTGTGACATGACTCATTATAATAATATTTTCTTAAACAAAAAGTAGGAAAGAGAAGAGAGATGATGTGACATGACCTATTATAATAATATTTTCTTAAAGAAAAAGTAGGAGAGAGGAGAGAGAATGGTGATATTTGACTTTGAAAAAGTAGGAGAGATGGTGTGACATGACCCATTATTATAATATTTTTTTAAAGAAAAAGTATGAGAGAGGGTGACATGACCCTAGTACTTGAGAGAGAGAGAGGAACTTCTTATGTCCCCAAAATACCCTTCCAGCTCCTTTACACAATTAAAATATTAATATAAGTAGTGGGTAGTACAATGGGTTGATCTCAACCATTGATACATTGAGATGGATGGTCATGATAGGGTTTCCATAGTTTACCAAATAACTAAGGTTTCCAATATAACCATTCCCGATAAAGATATAGATATAGATATAGATGGTCATTCAATAAAACTAAATTAAATAAATTGGTAAAGTAAATCTTTTATTTTAAATTCAAATATATGTATATCTTGTATAGGGTTTTATATAATTTTATTATTAGATTTTAATAATAAAAATGAAATAAAAAAATTAAACTCTCTCACATTATCGTGCCACGTGACACATTCAAGGAGGGTTTGAAGCCTCCATTGAATGTCACATCATCATAATTCAATTCTTTTATATGTAGTTATAGATTATAGATATAGATAGATGCATAAGAAATCAAGTTTATATAATTTTTTGTAGACAATAGTTCTAAGTTATTGTAAACCAATGAAATTCCCTACCTAGTGCGACCGAAATTCGGTGTACATACAATTTATCGTTAATAAACTAATTAAATAATAAGCCTTTTATTGTTAAAAAAAGAAAGAATATTAATGAAAAAGAGAAAAGTAAACAGTTATAGAATTTGATTTACAAGACCGTTTCAACTTTCAATAAATTTAAAACTAGGAGGATTCATGGTGCGCGTTGCAGCACGAAGCTATGATTCTGTTCCGATACGTGGCGCATTTGCATATCATGGTTAAAGGGTTGACTTCACCACATCACATTATTTGTTTCATCATGTATTTCCATTAGAGCAAGCGTAGTGGTTCGCCAAATTTCACGCCACCCACCACTTGGATGTATTAATTGAACTCACGATCTCCATCTCTCTCTCTAAAACTCACCTGCTGCCGGAAATCTAACCCGTTCGCTCTGTTTTTCATCACTTTGTTCGTCGCCCCTGGGGCAGTGTGGGACGCGAATGAGGGCATTTAACGCCCTTTCCATGAATTGTTTCATTTTTTTATTTAATCGACATCACCACCTCACTTGGTTTCAAAATTTTATATTATGCAAGACCCCACAATAGGGTATGACACAACCCGACCACGCATGAGGACCATTATTTCAATCCACTCAACATCACCACCTCACTTGGTTTAAAACTTTTATATTCTGCATCACCCCACAATAGGGTATGACAAAACCAAGGCCACACGCAAAGGTTAGCATAAAAGATGGGAAAGTGGAATTATGAAGACCACCTGTGCAAGCTATAATATTAATTAATTAATAATAATAAAGGTGAGCATAAAAACATTGGGAGATGGAATTATCAGGTCACGTGATGCATCAAAAAGCCATAGCTTTAGAAATGTGAATATCTATTAGGGTGAAAGGGGCACTCCTAGTAAAAAGTTTATCTTTCACTGATTTTAAACAGTTATAAACTGCCACATTACTTCACTGATTTACTTCACTAAAACACTTTTATGTATGCAGCACTCCACTGATACTTTTTATTCATTTTCATTTTAATACCCAAACTTTTTTTTTTTTTTTTACATTTTTACACGGTTCTAACAATTAAATCTACTATTTCAACCGTCCCACCAAACGGTCAGCTAAATTTAATTGTTTATCTTGGAAACCGTCGAGTAAATTGAATTTTGCTCACCTAAACGGTCAGCTAATTAATTCTACTATTCCAACCGTGCCACCGTTGTATATAAAGTGATCAAACCGTGGGGTGAAAAGCCACAATTTACCACGGTTTAAAAAACCAAACACACCAAAAATGAACCCGTGGACCGACGAGGAGGAGATGACCCTTGTGGTTTGCCACAAGGATGCGTCGAACGACCCGGAGATGCAACAACTACCTCGGGAAGAAGGGTCCAACTACCCCCGGAGGGGTTTTGGGCTCGGGTTTATAGCGACTTCATCGTGCACGTTGGCGGCAACACCATCAAGACCGTCCGAGACCTCCAGTTCAAGTGGGTTGACCTCAACATCAAGTGTGAGAGGTGGACCACCCTATACGAGCAAACGGTGAGGGAGGATCCGGAGCTTGATGAGGAGTTGGCTATCGGCTTCACTAACTATGAGTATGAGGCGCGATACTGCAACGATTTAGACCATGTCGAAGCATGGCGATTGTTGCGCCAACTTTAAGTTTTTTTATCTATGTTTTAATGTATTTTTATTTTATGTTTAATATTATTTATGTTTAATTTTTATGTTTTAATGAAATGTTTTTTAGTTATGTTTTTATTTCTTTAAACGGTAAACACAAAACAAACGGTTAAAATAAAAAAAAAACACTAAAACAAATGGGGGGTAAACTGAAAATAAAAAAACACAAAACAGCCGGTACCAGTACGGTAAACAGCACCAGCAAAACGGTTCACGGGACCACTGCCAGCGTGTATAGCGGCGGTGATACCGTGCTGATAGTTGGTACCTGTGGACAATTTGGATAACGCCCTGTCCCCCCTTAGCTTCACATGTTCATAATCAAGAACTTTATCTCTTCACACTTCTTTTATTATGCCATTTTATGAAAAACATATTGGTGATGATGTTTTTAAAAAAAAATTAATCACTTTAATAGGGGAGGTCCAAGGTTCAATTCTTGGCAAGGGTATTGTAATTAGAATTATTGGTGTAATATAACATTTGTCGTTAAAAAAAAAGAAAGATAAAAATATGATGATAATATAAAAAAATGAGAGCAAACAGATCTCAATTCTATGTTGTTATTGATGCTTGGAACAAAAGAACTAAAACTTCAAGCAATAATTTATGAGGCCAGAAATGAAATAAATCACCTTTTTTTTTTCTGAAATAGTGTCTCAATATATTTTACAACCTATGAGCACGACATGTGATTTATTAAAGTAAAACATAGTGTTTACATTATTTTGTTACGTTGTTTGGAATGCTACCTTTGATCTTGAACTATTGATGAAAGTTGTGGTGAGTGAAAGACCGAAGTTGTATACTAATACAGTAAAGTAATACCACCAAAACCTTGGGCTGGTTTTACACTTTTTCTAAACCACTCTCCCAAGTCAAGAAGATTCAACTTCTCCGGCTCCATTTTATCTTTCACTCTCCTCTTATGGTCTTCATCAATAGTCACCGCCACCACCATCGGCTAGACTTTTTCTAAACCACTCCCTCAAGTCAAGATTCATCTACCAGGCTAGCTCACCCCACCTTGGCTACCTGAAATAGTTAAAACAAAACGCAATTTGAACAAAAACATGGGGGAACGCTGGGAAAAAAAGAAAGCTTGCCTGAGAGCTGGTAAGAGTCATAGATAAAAACAAAAGGTGTATGAGCAAGAAAACGCTCCATGAAGGATGTCGACAGCCACTGCGATCTCGTCGGATGTGGAGATAAGGAGGCAGACGTGGAGGTCTAAATGGAGAGAGAGACAATAGATAGTGTTTAAAAAAGACATGAGAGAGGTAAATGAAAGAGAAAGCATCAATATCATCGTTTATCAAGGAGAACTGGAGAAGCATTAGAGATGCAATAATGCATACACAAAAGTACACACATACCCCTGTAAAACTCATTAACAACGGAAATGCCATGGTAACTATTTATCTTATGTCTTCAATTATACATAGTATAGTATAGTATAATGGTTGGTTATAATTGCCAGGCATAAAAGAAAATTTGTTTCTTTCTATTTTTAGATAAAGATTGGGTCACTTTCTAAAAAAATTTAAAATAACAACTTTCGTTATGAAAAATGTTAAAAAAGCAAGCCCCCGGCGACGATCGAACTCGCGACCTTTCGCTTACGAAGCGAACGCAATAGCACTATGCTACATAAGCGGATTCTGTTTGTGGAAAACTTTTGTTTGTATTAATATGTCTGTATCAAATTTCTTCTAATTATAATATATATAGACCGCGTAAAGAAAACTGCTAAAAACTACCTCCAACTTTTAATATTGGCCGTGTTAACTCAACTCAACTGCCAATAACTTCCCTAAGATTTGATCTCAGCCGTTTAAAGTCCTGAAATTTGGCGGTTATGCTTTTTGCCCCTCCAGTTTTAATCTTCAGTGTTTTTCGCTCTCTCTCATACGCTCCTGCAAGTTATAAGCAGTTGTAAATGTCCTCAAGGCGACTTGGCACCTATAAAATGGCATGTTGATTGTTCAGACATATCCTACATCACCCCCTTCAATCAAGCAATCGTTCATATCTCCGTTGTATGTTTATCATGGACATATATCATTCAACCTATTAGTTATTTGGTTTGCAACTTCTCATTATTAATTTGTATATTCATTCAGTCGATATGTTATATTTCAGTGTAGTAGCTAATTTGCTTTCATTTTATATTGATCAGTTATTTATTATATGGATATTATATGCAGGCCAACATTGGTGTTCTGTATAGCAATTCCAAACATGGTAATTCGAATTTATTTGTTAATTTCATGTCAGTTTATATCTTATATTTCAATGTAGTAACTAATTTGCTTTCATTTTATATTTATCAGTTATTTATTGAATGGATATTGTATGCAGGCCAACATTGGTGTTCTGTATAGCAATGCCAAACATGGTAATTTGAATTTATATGCTAATTTGATTTCAGCTTATAACTTATATTTCATTGTATTAGTGATTAGGATTTCATTGTATATTGATCAGTTATTTATTGAATGCATCTTATGTAGGGCATCATGGTTGTTGTGGATGGCAATTCCAAACATGAGGTGTATTCGATGTTAAAGGTAAAGGTTATGTTCTTAATGAAGTTTATAACCGCCCTATGTCAAACGTCTAAAATGGGAAAATGCATCGATATACCCTTTTTGACCAAACTGCTAATGAAGCATAGTTGTTCATTGATGCGTTAGAATATATATACATTTATTTATCTAAAAAGCATGGGAATTATATTCACGTATGCACGGGTTTTATTTACGCCAAATATACATTCAAGTCATCAGATGGTGAGCATCACTAGTGAACGGGTTATAAACGCCATATTGCACTCGTAAGTCTTTCAATGATTGACTTTCATGTATAAGGGTTATATACTCCGTGGATACATACAAAAGTTCTTCCCATATAAAAAAAATAAGAAATAAAATGAAATTAAAACTAATTCTAACTAAAACAGAAAAGTAAAGTTAGCACAGATAATGTTAATTGCAATAAAAGTAAAAGTTAGAAATGTTAAAGTTAGAGTTAATGTTAGAGTTAAAGCTATAATATAAAACTCAGCTACAATGAGGGACGTTTAAGGTTAGCTTATGCATGCATGGAGTTTTCACTCCATAGTACAAACATAAGTCCTTCCCACAATTATAGTGATTTAATCAAAGTTAAAATTCGAACTATTAAGTTATATATATATACACACCGGCAAGTGAACCGATCGATTGTAATATAATTCTTGCAAGTCCGGATATCGATCCACGGGGAACAATTGGTTTTTGCAATAGAAAACTAAATTAGTTTTATTAACAATAATAACAAGTTGATATTGATTGGGGGGAGATTTTGATATAAAGATGAAGTTTACAACTAAAATAAACAGGAATGTAAATTACAGAAATAAAAGATATTTTTGATTTTTTTCTTTTTATAAAGATTTAAATTATTTCTTTTAAGGTTTAGATTGTTTCTTTTTATATTTTTGAAATAACTACCTAGGCTAGATTCATGCTATTGTTTTATAAATATGTCTTTCGATTATGGAATTTATTATGGAATCAGGTTTCTATAGACAAACTAATAATTTCTTTTGTTATCTTTTGATCACTTTTAAGATAATAATGAAACTAAAAGTTGTTACTTCACTGGTTTATTGGATTACTTCGCAGTTTCTCCAATTAATGACAAAGTACCTTTAAAGTAAATCTACCTCACAGCGCGATAAACTTTATACAAGGTAACTTCGAAATGATTAGTAAGACACAAGAAACAAAGTTTACTAAAACATTTAAGGAAACCTTTTCACAAAGTATTTACACTTAGTATTTTATCAAATAAGATAACTTGTTAACTTTTCACCTCACGGGTATTAAAATTAGTAGTATATTTGAAACCTTTAAATTCTTGATTATTATTCCCATGGATTTTATGAGCTCTTGAAAACCATAAAGTAATTAACTTGCAAAATGATGTTTTATAGTAACTTATGTTAATTACTTAACATGAAATTGTTTATGAAAGACATTCATTAAATAACATGTGAGAATAATAATCAACCATAAATTAGTTCCAAATACACATATACATCAAACCAACAAGTCTAAGTTTTTTACTTTGTCATAAATTATAACTCAATTCCATAAATTGAAAGACATAAATATTATACAAAAGCAATCCTCATTACCTAAGTAGTACTAAGTAATTAGCTACTAGACATCATAACAACTTAACACAAGTTTATTTATCATACAAATGCTTCAAATAGTAAAAGGAAATGAACCGATTGGTCTTCGACAAATCTTGTTGCTTGAAACGTTGAAGAAGTTTCCAAAAGCTTCAAATCCGAACGGTATTGCAGATTACGACTTCGTTTTTTGAGAGTTACGATCTCGAATGGGTGTCTCTGAGATGATACCATGGCCTTTTATTTATAGAGGGTAAAAGTCTGTTTTACGGACCGTAAGATAGGATCTTACGGGCCCGTATATTAATATTATATAATAAAACCCGCTAATCAGATATTTAATTCTTTACGGTCCGTAAAGTTGGATGTTACGGACCGTAACATTGGCCAAGGTGGATTTTAATTTAAACAAATGCCGACCCACTTAATAAGTTCGCCCAAGGATATTACACCCCCGTATTTTGAGAATTACGGTCCGTATATTTCCTCATTGGGTAAAAACTTCTGATTTTTCTTCTGATTTGATTGTAAGTCAGTTTTCAGTCTTTTCTTTGTCCAGTAATTGTAGAATCTTCCAATTTTGTCACTTTTGATCTTTCAATTGTTTGATCTTTTCTTGAGATGTGGCTGTCTTCTTGATTTCTTTCATTTTCTTGCGCGTTTTTGCTTTATTTATGTACAAATACCTGAGAAATAACAAAATACTAAGCACAAGGATAAAACATAATAAAAACACACATAAACACTCAAAAACAATATAATATTTACAATATAAACATATATAATTTACAACATATTAAATATCCCCACACTTAACCTTTGCTTGTCCTCAAGCAAATCCACCAAGAATTGTTATAAGACAAAAACAAATCTTAAAATCACCTGTTTTTTATGGATTAACAACATGGCATGTATACTTAGACCCTCATTTGTTTAGCATTCAGCCTACACTTGCTCACAATGTTCACTCATCCCTCGTGTTTTTCATTTGAATTTTTGGGTGAACACTCAAATCCGTACCTTAGTTAACACGAATTATAGGCTTGTATGCAAATCAAATTCTTAAAACAAAGTAATTCCATGAATCAGGAGGTCTTTTATTTGGGTTGTGGGTAAATCCTATGAAAATACTTTTTTTTTCTTTTTTCTTTTTTCTCGGGAAATGAGTAATCTAACCAAGGTGGAATGTTATGGATGATTCGAGATCCGATTCGGAATTTCTCCACGTCGAAGTGCGACTTGTTCAGCTGCTATTTCTGAAAGTAGCTTGACATCTATGTTATGTTCGTTTTTCATCATGTAAATCTCCTTTTTCACAGCATAATATACATTACTCCCTTTCCTAATAGAGTGTTCGGCACGAAACCTAATAGCTCCTTGATGAATGAGAGTAGTATATTCACTTTGTGAATGAGTCTGATTTTTGCTACATTTTCCTTCATGTGACCAATTTCCACATTTTATACATCTTTCATATCTTTTGGCCCTTCGTTTTGCAGCACTTTTAGATTGTCCACAGAATGGTGGATTTTGTTCCATTTTTCTCCAAAGTTTCCTTTCATCTGATGTTTTTAGGAATATGATCTTTACTATATCTGGAGGTAAATGAGGTTGTGCGAAGCTTAAACATAAAAGTAAATGAATGTCAAGAGGATGCATTTTGAGAAAGAGAAGCAAGAGAGATTTGAGATTTAAAAAGTTTGCAAAAGTCCAGTTCTTTTAGGTCTGACCGGTAAAAGACCATTTATTATTATCATTATACAATATTATTATCATTATTAAATATATTATTATTTTTTTTATTTTCCAGCTTCATCAATGTCTTCTTATTTCTTTATGAAGACTAAAAGCAAACATTTTTTTTCAAACCTCTCTTTTGATTATTTCGTTAATCGTTCCTGCTTCTTGTATCCATCTTATCATTCCCAATCTGTTTCTTCGTTTTCTCGATAATCAGAAACTTTGAATTTCTCCATAAACATGATTGGTTAGTACTCATTTAAATTGGGTATGTGAAATGAAAGGTTTAGGCTCAAAGTGGTTTTCTAATGGATTAAATTTTTACAAATCCTAAGTGCCTCCATCATTTTAATAGAATTACTTGTTTTGATGTTGAAAATGTATAAGTCACACAAGTTCTAATCATATTAAACTAAGGTCGGATATCTCTAAACAATCGAAATGAGCAATATGTATAAATATGAATCTGTTTTGCTCGATATGGCTCAAAATTCTCACTGTCAGTGAGTAAGGTAAAGTGTAGACTTAAGCTTGATTTTAAGATCTTTTCAACTTGCCATGTTATTTTAAAAGAATTTTCTCTATTTACAGGTGACTTTTCCAAATGTAAATCGTCTTTTAACAAATCTTAAATGGTGCTTAAAGGTCAAAAAGTTTTAAATTTTTCAATATTTTTTCAAAAGTGTGGTAATATTATTAACAAACAATATTTAACAAACAATATTAAATTATTCAAAACCAGAAAAAAATTAAATAAATAAAAACAGTAAATATAGCTTAAGGTCGAGCTGCTACCGCGGTTTCTATTTTTGGCTCTATAAACTAAATAACTAATATTGTTATTCAAAGACTACACTATTCCGACACCGAAGTGCGAATCTGAAATAGCTTTAAGTCGAAAAATACGAATATTAGTTATTAAGTAAATATAATCAAAACCAGAAATCCATAGTTTGATAATTTAATATCTACACTATGGAAAGATTCTAAAACTAGCAATCTTCAAGCTTCAGAAACAGTCATATAAATGACTGTACCATGTAAATTCATGGTCCAGTTAGTAGATGCTAACAAGTAAATGTCGCATTACTACCAAGAGGAAAACAACAAAACACAGGATCGCTTAAGATACTGTATAGTTAAGCATTTAAGTTTTTCTCAAACTGAGGACTCCAAAATAAATTAATGTTCGTACTCTCCTATTGTGTAAAACGACAGCAAACTATCCCCACACTTAAACTTTACTTGTCCTCAAGTAAATCGAAGACAAACAAAATAAAAATATGATTTTAGATAGTTTATTTGAAAAATTATTTGTCCTGAGTTTCTTCGATTTTTGATGTTACTGTTGAAAATAAACAACTTTTTATATATATTTTTTTTATAAGGCAAATCTACGGACCGTAGCAAGTCTTGGCTACGGTCCGTAAAAAGGATCATCGTCTTCCCCAATCAGATCTGTAACTTGTTTATCATCCCCGACCCCTAATCAAACCATAAACAAGCCAGTACTGATTCTAAACAAGCATAACAACAAACCTAAACGATGATAAATCAAAAGCCTCAATTAATTAGACCTAAATCTAATTCAAACCTAAAAACCTAAAAATTAAAATAAACAAAAATCAAGAAATACGAACCGGTTGTTGGTTCGACATGATGACAGTGATGATGAATGTGAAGTTGTGGTGGCCCAAGGTGGTCTAGGGTGTTCTATTGGTGGTGGAAAGTCGTGGTTCGTGGCGATGGTTGTTGAACAGAGGGTGTTTGGTGATGACTTGTCGAGGACGATGATGATGGTGGTTGTAGTGGCGGTTGGTGATGGTGAATGTGGTGGTCGTTGATGGTGGTCGTGGTGGCTGGGGGCTCAGGGGTGTAAAATAATTTTACACCCCTGAGATCTGGACTTATATATTTTTTTTTCTGTGTTGACAAGATTTACGGACCGTAAGTGGGTTGTTAGGGTCCGTAATATTGTTAGGTCAAATTTGAATTTTCTGAGATTTAAGGGGGTGTATTTAATAACCTTCTTTATGGACCGTAAGGAAGACCTACGGTAAACAAATATTATTCATTTATTTATTTTTTATTTTTTTTATTTATTTTTTAATAACAAAAATAAAAATTTCTCTATCTTTTTTTTAACGGACCGTAGATTATTTTACGGTCCGTAAATTTTTTTCAATTTAAAGAGGGGGTTGGAAACGAGGTATCGCCGGGGATCGAACCGGGTACCTACTGTTCACTCAAGTGCGCCACAGCCGATTGGGCAATGTGTCCAACCCATTCTAAACTCATTTCCAAATTTATTTATATACAAATTGAAATAGTTTTATTTAAACAAAAATTTATATAAAAACTGTTTAAATATTTTTTTTGAAATTTTTCTTCAATTTGTAATGTAAAAAAAATAAAAATAAAGATCTTAGAGGAAAATATCTACATCGATTGTATAGCATTTCATTCGCGATCAAAAATGTTTGTTTATCGCATTTTTGGAGGATCCACTCGAATGGAAATTGAGTACGAGTGGTGTTATTAAAACCCGTAAGGAATTTTTGTGTTATCCAATTTCTTGTGGACCGTTCGGCGAAAAGCCTAATAGCCTCCACTTGGATTTAGGAAATGATTACGGGTGATAACAACGTATCTTATTTTGCTCAAAACAAACTTACGAAAAAACTAAAATTAACCTAAAAATAAAACAAACTTCCCCACACTTATTTACAACTGTACACTTGGGATTTCTCCCAAAATCCTTATTCGATTACCTTTTCAGGAATTTCGAGGGAGACGATCTCCCTCTCGTTTTCGTCTAAAGGTCCAACTAGGTAATGTTTAAGTCTATGCCCATTGACCTTCCACGTTCCTCCGTCTTTTTCGTTCAACAACTCAACTGCACCATGAGGAAAAACTTTGTTAACAATATAAGGTCCTGACCATTTGGATTTTAGTTTTCCTGCAAACAATTTAAGTCTCGAGTTGTAAAGTAAAACCTTATCACCCTCTTTGAATTCTTTCACTCCTTTCAATCGTCTATCATGATATGCTTTTGTTTTTTCTTTGATACTTAGAGAACGGGAATAGGCTGCATCTCGCATTTCCTCCAACTCAAGGAGTTGAAGAAACGTCGTTTTGCGGCTTCACTTAAATCAAGATTAACTGTTTTTAAAGCCCACAAAGCACGATGTTCTAATTCGACAGGAAGATGACAAGCTTTTCCGTACACGATCATGAACGGTGTGGTTCCTAAAGGTGTTTTAAACGCAGTTCGAAATGCCCAAAGTACATCATCTAATTTATCAGACCAATCTTTTCGATTACTTCCCACAATTTTTTCTAGTATTCGTTTTACTCCACGATTAGCGTTTTCAACTTGACCGCTTGTTTGTGGATGATAAACAGTTGAAAAACGATGAGTGACACCGTAACGTGCTAACACTTTTTCTAACATGGTGTTACAAAAGTGCGTGCCACGATCACTAATAAGTGCTTTGGGAGTACCAAATCTAGTGAAAAGCTTTTTCAAGAACCTGACTACTACTCGAGCATCATTTGTGGGTAAAGCTTCTGCTTCAACCCATTTTGAAACGTAATCAATTGACACGAGTATGTATTTGTTTTGTTTGGATGGGGGAAATGGTCACATGAAATCAATACCCCAAACATCAAAAACTTCAAGAACTTGAATTGGCTTTTGAAGCATTTCGTCTTTAGATGATATATTACCTGTTCGTTGACAAGCATCACATGTTTTAATAAATTCAAGACAATCTTTTACAACAGTAGGCCAATAAAAACCACAATCAAACACTTTTTGTGCAGTTACGAAATGTCCATAATGTCCTCCATACAGACTTTCATGACATCGTCTAATAATTTCTAAACCTTCTTCTCTACTCACACATCTTCTCAAAACTCTATCCGCTCCTATTCGATATCGGTACAGATCATCCCACACGTATTTACTTGCATCTCTGAAAATTTTTCTCTTTTGTTGTGTGGACATTCCCTTCACTACTATCCCACGAGCTAGGTAATTAGCTAGGTCAGTGAACCATGGCATACCTTGCTTTTCTGCTTCTATGAAATCAATCGATTCATGAGGGAATTTATCTCCTATCTCCTCCTCTCGAATTTATTCTCTTTCAGGATCCTCAAACCTTGACAAATGATTAGCTGCTAAATTCTCAGCTCCCTTTTTATCTTTGATTTCAATGTCAAATTCAGAGAGTAAGAGAATCCACCGAATCAATCTTGGTTTGGCATCTTTTTTTGCAAAAAGATACTTTAACGCTGAATGATCAGTGTAAACAGTTGTTTTTGAAAGCACAAGGTAGGATCGAAATTTATCAAAGGCGAATACTACTGCCAAAAGCTCTTTTTCTGTTGTTGTGTAATTTTCTTGCGCATCATTAAGAGTTTTACTGGCATAGTAAATGGGATGAAAATGTTTTTCTCGCCTTTGACCAAGAACTGCTCCGACTGCAAAGTCGCTAGCATCGCACATTAATTCAAATGGTAGACTCCAATCTGGTGAAACCAGAATTGGTGCACTTACCAATTTTTCCTTTAACAAATTGAATGCTTTTAGACAGTCCTCATCAAAGATGAAAGGAGTGTCTTTTTCAAGGAGATGAGTCATAGGTCTCGTGATTTTTGAAAAGTCTTTAATAAATCGCCTGTAAAAACCAGCATGACCAAGAAAACTACGAATTCCTTTGACGTTGGTAGGGGGTGGAAGTTTAGAAATGGTTTCGATTTTTGCTTTATCAACCTCAATTCCTTTTTTTGAAATTTTGTGTCCTAAAACAATCCCATCCGTGACCATAAAATGACATTTTCCCAATTAAGCATTAATTTTGTTTCAGTGCATTTTTTTAACATTATTTCCAAATTTGTTAAACAATGATCGAATGAATTTCCATAGACTGAGAAATCATCCATGAAAACCTCCATAGATGTTTCAATCATATCTTGGAAAATAGCTACCATACAACGTTGGAAAGTGGCTGGGGCGTTACACAAACCAAATGGCATTCGTCGATAGGCAAACGTACCATAAGGACATGTGAACGTGGTCTTTTCTTGATCCTCTGGTGCAAGAGGAATCTGGAAATAACCTGAAAAACCATCTAGGAAGCAATAGAATTGCTGCCCTGCTAGACGTTCTAGCATTTGATCAATGAATGGAAGAGGAAAATGGTCTTTTCTGGTGGCATCGTTTAATTTTCTGTAGTCAATACAAACTCGCCATCTAGTGACAGTGCGACTAGGAATGATTTCATTTTTCTCATTTGTGATCACAGTCATTGTAACAGCCTAACCCGTAATCACGCGATCAACGCCTAATCATGCGGGTTTTGGCCTTACTTAAACCACTCCCGATTAAAACTTTGATATTTGTTATAAACTCAAACCATTAAGATCAACACTTATTTGATCCCCACAAATTTTTACATTTTTATAGCTAAAACATATTTTAAGATGTTGAGTTTTAACGGGAGTTCTTTGAATTCTATTGCGGAAGCTTGATGAGTGATCGGGTGTGTTCGGCTCTTCTCGCGACTTGATCGTTGCTCCGGAACTTCCATCAATTGTTCACCTAGCACCATCACACAAAAGAATGGTTAGTGGGTTATCAATAATACATTTAAACTAGTATGATAGTCGTTACACGTCGAAACGGAACGAACCAGGCCAAGCGGCCCTTTATCAGGAGAACATACTACTGTGACTTATGCGCAGAAGCTGTTCGGATCGTTTTTACCCCTTCTAAAACCCAAAATCCTACTTCAACTTTTAAATGAGAATTGTAGTACGCTTCGAGAGCTTTCCAGGCATATAAAGAACACCTCCTAACGATTTTTCTACGATTTTATATGGAATTTTAAAAATCGTGCTGTCATGCAGGTTGCTGTGCGCGGCCGGGCATTCCCAGTGCGCGGCCGCGCAAAGCTTCTGATCCTGTTTAGTGATTTTTAAGCATGGGAATCATGTCGCGACCGCATTGGATGATTCCCGAAGCCTAAGTATTGTATTGCCGACTAAATAAACCTTTGTTTGACTGGAATTATAGTCCGGCTCATGATGCTATTACCCGGTTCAAGGTTTTAAGTGTTTATGTTGATTTTTACCCATATCGACCCGTTAAGGCCTTGAATCAAACAAGGCACTTTTTGACCACACCCAATGCCTACCGATTAAGTTGTCAAGTCATTAGACATTTGATCAACAAAAGCGTTTATCCGATTTGTCTTAATATGATTTAGTTTCTTAGATTCAACCTTTAGAAATCTTTTGAATTCCCAAAATGCCCTTCATGGTCAAATATTTCAATTTAGCCATTCGTGGCAAAACTTCTTGTTCCAATTCCAATGTTTTTGACTCAATGACTTGTTTAAAAACCTCTAAGTCCTTCCGGGCTTAAATTTCCATCCTTTCTCAAGTTTTCACTTGTTTAGTAGATTCTAAGCGCATTAGCGCGCATCAGACATAGTTATGGAAATAACTTACTTGATTTGCACCCACACTTCATGTGGGTAATTTTGGTACCCTTATTGCTCTGCCCGAAGGCGTTTATCTAACTACCACTTACCGGGTGGCGTTTATCCATACTTGCACCCTCATTGTTTACTTGGGCATCATGTGCCCAATTTCCAAGTGTTTCCCTGCACCCTTTCTAGATTAACCACATTAGTCCCTCAAGACTCAAGTGTGATGCATTTCCCATTGACCCGTTATCCCCAAGGTTTTTAAGGCTTAGATTATTGACTTTGATTGCCGGGTTCGAATGGTGAGTAAATCACCATTTGACCCATTAAGTCCCATGGTTCATAACCTTATGACATTCCAACTTTTAATTAAGGGGAAGTGGCAATCCCACTTGACCCATTTACCCAAATTGCATAGCTTTCTTATTCAAGTTATTTTATTATCAAAACTTGAGTTTAGACTTACCACATAGCTTTATTTAGTGACCCAAATGATGATTTCCATCCTATGATCAACACTCTTGATTCGTTTATTACCATAAACCTTGTTTTGACATGGATTCGCATAAACCGCCCGTTTAATAGGTTTCACCCCCCTCGGGTCCTACCTTTATCCCTTATCATGGTTTAGATCATTACATCAATACAAAAGTTATATTTGTGATATAGTGAATGTAAGTATTACTTACCTCGCATCCATTCTTGTTTCCATAAGTATCCGCCTTGCATCCGTTTGACCCGTTTGCTCCCTCTTGTGGTACCTAACTTGGGGATGAGTCAAACTTGTCTATTAGAATACATAATATGGAATTTTATTCACTATCCATAACATCATGTATTCATTAACATTACTAGCTAAATCCATAGCTAGTTTCTTACATGTCTAGTTGAGATTAGCTCACCTAGGCATTTCATCAAACATTTGGTGTGCATCCACCAATATACTTAGTTTCAAAAGCTCAAGATTAGCCAAAGCATAACCATTTGTCTAATCATCATGATATTACATTATTTAAACCACTTTACCTAAATTTATCATATTAACAACTCCTAAGAGTCACAAAGATTACTTGATATAAGTTGATTCAACCTAGAGGTTAAACCCCAAAATTCTTCACATATACATAAGCATATGATCAAAATCAAATACACTTATTAAGTGTGATTTGTAACCGGATTATACATGTTTAAGGTTTCCCAAGACTAAGGCAACCCATATTAACCATCAATTTCACGTTTTTGTCAAAACCCTAGATTTTGACCCAAATCAAAAACGAGTTATAATATCAAATTACACCAAATAAAAGGTACCTTGTTGTGTATTAGGCCTTAGATGAGCCGTTTCTTGCTAAGGCATCGAAAAGCCCCTTGATTTGGCTTGGATTTGGCCTTGTTCTTGTGTTTTGGGGTTTGAGGTTCAAGGAGGTGAACCTCCTGATCATTACACGATACACACACTTCTTGTGTGTGTGTTTTTATTGATTTATTTTTATAAATAAAACTCACTTTGACATATTAGCAACCAAGGCCCCTCAAGTTTAGTCTCGAGTTCATCTTTAGATTATAACATTAACTAGAATAGTTCTAGTAATGAGTTTAGCCTCATTTTATTATTTTATGGTTAAAACACCCACCATAAAACCCGCTTTGTTATTTTATCGATTACGCCTAATGGCATAATAGGCGAATCGAGAGTTTGGGGTGTTACAGTCATTCCACCTTTCTTTGGAACAACTTGAGTTGGGCTTACCCATGGAGAATATGAAATAGGTTAAATCAAACCAGCATCCATGAGTTTAAGCACTTCCTGTTTTACAACCTCTTGTAAATTTGGATTTAATCGTCTTTGAGGTTGGACCACAGGTTTATACTCATCTTCCATGAGTATGCTATGAGTACAATACATCGGATTGATGCCTTGAACATCTTTTAATTTCCAAGCAATTGCTTTCTTATTTGTTTTCAAGACATCAAGCAGTCGATTTTTTTCTTCTTCTGTCAATTTTGATGAAATTATAACAGGCAACGTTGTATTTTCACCAAGAAAAGCATACTCAAGATGTGATGGTAAAACTTTTAGTTCCAAAGGTGGTGGGGTTTCTAATGATGGTTTGTTACTGTTTTCTCGAATTTCTTCTGTTTCAAGTGATTTTGGAAACAATGGGGTCATCTTTTTGATTTTCAGTGATTAAATCAGCTCCACAAACATAATCGAGGAAACGATTTACTTATGGAATAAAAGAATTTATGAAGTAAACAGAATGGTGTGGATCACTAAAATCATCAAGGAATCCAGGATGTCTCATAGAATTGACAATATCAAAGGTGATGTTTTCATCTCCCACTCGTAGGGTGATTTTTCCATCAAAGTCATCAATGATTGCTTTTGCAGTGCATAAAAATGGGCGACCTAAAATAATAGGAACATTAGCATCAGCGTCCATATCTAGCACAACAAAATCAACAGGAAAAACAAACTTATCAACTTTGACTAACAGGTTTTCCACTATTCATTGAGGGACTTTGACTGATCGGTCAGCCAATGAAAGAGTCATTCGTGTAGGTGTTAGATTCCCTAGGTCTAGCTTTTTGTATAATGAATATGGCATTAAATTTATGCTAGCACCTAAATCTGCCAGTGCGTGGCTTTGGGTATCTTCACAGAAACAAACATGGAATAGTGAACATTCCTGGGTCAGTTAATTTTTCAGGTATTTTGTTTAGAACAATCGCAGAACACCCTCCAGTCAATTTGACATTTGACAGTTCTCCCAACCTGTCTTTTCGTTTGAGAAGATCTTTTAAGAATTTTGCGTATTTCGGCATGTGTTGAAGAGCTTCAATGAATGATAAATTGATTTTTAATTGTTTGAACATATCGAGAAAGTGCTCATACTCTTTCGCGTATTTTTGATGCGCTAATCGAGATGGGTATGGAACTCGAGAATGATCTTTTTCATGAATGGGTTTTGAATTAGATGAATTCTTTCCCAAGGATTTTTCTTCCTGAGATTTCTTGTTTGAATTTGAATTTGTCGAGATCGGTGGTGATTCCATCTCAATTTCTTCATCAACTGGTTCGTCGTCATCATTTACCACTTCTATTGGTGTTTTCTCAACATCTCCACCTTTCCCACTCCGCGTAAAAACAACATTCATTTGAGCTTTAGGATTTGGTTCAGTGTTTCCTGAGAATTGACCTTCAGGTCTTTGTTTCAAAAGTTTGGTTAAATCTCCTACAGAACGTTGAAGATCTAAAAACGCGGATTGTTGGTTTTTCAAAAGAATTTCATGTTCTGAAAGTTTTTGTTGAGTTAATTCATCTTTTTGAGTAATTTTGGTAAGAAGAGCTGTTTGATTTTTCAATTTTTTTTTCAAATCATTTGTTGAATAATCTTTTTCTTGATTTTCATTTTGACTTTTTCCTTGATTTGGATTATGTTGATTTGATTGATAATTTGAACTTGATTGGAAATTTGAATTTGTTTGGAAACTAGGAGGTCTCCAGTTTGAATTTTGATTTCTCCAATTTGAACTATAGAAATTCATTAAAGGGCAATCTCCAGTTGCATGTCCTCCTCTGCACGTCTCACATTTATCCACCTTCAACTTCATTTCTTTCACTTCTTTTACTAAATTGTCCAAAGTAGCAGCAATGCTTGTATCCAAAGAAACGTGATGGAGACCTCGTGTAGACGAAGTTGCTTTAGATGTAGGAATTTCTTCAGCTTGTTCTCTTTCACGTTTTATTACAGCAAAATTTTCGAAGAGATCATTACATTCATCTACATCCATTCTGCTCATGAGATGTCCTCCAACATTGGTATCAAAGCGATCCTTAGTTTCTCGATCAAGGCCATTATAGAATTTTTCTACCAAGGCCCAATCTGAGAGACCATGCTGGGAACAATGACTGAGAAGATTTTGGAATCTTTCCCACGCTTGAGGGTATGATTCACCAGGTTCCATACGAAAAGAATGAATTTGATCTCGAAGGCGACCAGCTTTGGCATGTGAAAAATATTTCTTTAGAAATCTATCCCGAAGGTCCGCCCACGTAGTGAATGTACCAGGGGGATGGGAATCAAGCCAAGTGGCAGCTCGACCTGTGAGAGTAAATGGAAAAAGTTGAAGAAATATTGCATCATCAGGGACATTTTGTACATGAAAAGTTGTTTTGATTCTGTTAAGACGAGCAATATGTGCAGGAGCATCTTCGTCATCTAGTCCACTAAATTGACATGTGTTTGCAATGGCTGTCATAACATAAGCAGGAATTTGCCATGAGGTTGTTGTTGGTAATTCAGGAGTTACAATTGGTGACGTTAATCCTGTGTAACCTTCATAAGCTCTTTCATGAACTGTTCTATGAACATTAGCCATTATTAATTCAGGTGTTGGACTACTTTGACGAGATTGTTTTGGTGACGGGTATGGTGTTTTGTCAAAAAGTGGGTTTGTTATTGAACTACTTGCTTCCTGTTTCACGTTTTCTTATTCAATTGTTTGATTATTATGAAGTCTTTCACGAAATTCTCGTTCAGGTTCTGTTAAGGCAGTGAATTCGGGTAATCCTTGTGAAAGGGTTCGACGCATAAACTAAAATCTTAAAAACTAAAATATATATACAAATTTTTAAACTAAAAATTACGAAAATCTTTTTATTTTATTTTATTTTTTTAAAAAAAACTAGCCTAATAAAACTAATAAAGTTATTTACGCTACTACCTTTTCGTTCCCCGGAAACGACGCCAAAAACCTTGATGCGTTAGAATATATATACATTTATTTATCTAAAAAGCATGGGAATTATATTCACGTATGCACGGGTTTTATTTATGCCAAATATACATTCAAGTCATCAGATGGTGAGCATCACTAGTGCGCGGGTTATAAAAGCCATATTGCACTCGTAAGTCTTTCAATGATTGACTTTCATGTATAAGGGTTATATACTCCGTGGGTACATACAGAAGTTCTTCCCATATAAAACAAATAAGAAATAAAATGAAAATTAAAACTAATTCTAACTAAAACAGAAAAGTATAGTTAGCACAGATAATGTTAATTGCAATAAAAGTAAAATTTAGAAATGTTATAGAGTTAAGGTTAGAGTTAAAGCTAAAATATAAAACTCAGCTACAATGAGGGACGTTTAAGGTTAGCTTATGCATGCATGGATTTTTCACTCAATAGTACAAACATAAGTCCTTCCCACAATTATAGTGATTTAATCAAAGTTAAAATTCGAACTATTAAGTGTTATATATATATATATATATATATATATATATATATATATATATACCGGCAAGTGAACTGATCGATTGTAATATAATTCTTGCAAGTCCGGATATCGATCCACAGGGAACAATTTGTTTCTGCAATAGAAAACTAAATTAGTTTTATTAACAATAATAACAAGTTGATATTGATTGGGGGGAGATTTTGATATAAGATGAAGTTTACAACTAAAATAAACAGGAATGTAAATTACAGAAATAAAAGATATTTTTGATTTTTTTATTTTATTAAGATTTAAATTATTTCTTTTAAGGTTTAGATTGTTTCTTTTTATATTTTTGAAATAACTACCTAGGCTAGATTCATGCTATTGTTTTATAAATATGTCTTTCGATTATGGAATTGATTATGGAATCAGGTTTCTATAGACAAACTAATAATTTCTTTTGTTATCTTTTGATCACTTTTAAGATAATAATGAAACTAAAAGTTGTTACTTCACTGGTTTATTGGATTACTTCACAGTTTCTCCAATTAATGACAAAGTACCTTTAAAGTAAATCTACCTCACAGCGCGATGAACTTTATACAAGGTAACTTCGAAATGATTAGTAAGACACAAGAAACAAAGTTTACTAAAGCATTTAAGGAAACCTTTTCACAAAGTATTTACACTTAGTATTTTAGCAAATAAGATAACTAGTTAACTTTTCACCTCACGGGTATTAAAATTAGTAGTATATTTGAAACCTTTAAATTCTTGATTATTATTCCCATGGATTTTATGAGCTCTTGAAAACCATAAAGTAATTAACTTGCAAAATGATGTTTTATAGTAACTTATGTTAGTTACTTAACATGAAATTGTTTATGAAAGACATTCATTAAATAACATGTCGGAATAATAATCAACCATAAATTAGTTCCAAATACACATATACATCAAACCAACAAGTCTAAGTTTTTTACTTTGTCATAAATTATAACTCAATTCCATAAATCGAAAGACATAAATATTATACAAAAGCAATCCTCATTACCTAAGTAGTACTAAGTAATTAGCTACTAGACATCATAACAACTTAACACAAGTTTATTTATCATACAAATGCTTCAAATAGTAAAAGGAAATGAACCGATTGGTCTTCGACAAATCTTGTTGCTTGAAACGTTGAAGAAGTTTCCAAAAGCTTCAAATCCGAACGATACTGCAGATTACGACTTCGTTTTTTGAGAGTTACAATCTCGAATGGGTGTCTCTGAGATGATACCATGACCTTCTATTTATAGAGGGTAAAAGTCTGTTTTACGGACCATAACATAGGATCTTACGGGCCCGTATATTAATATTATATAATAAAACCCACTAATCGGATATTTAATTCTTTACGGTCCGTAAAGTTGGATGTTACGGACCGTAATATTGGCCAAGGTGGATTTTAATTTAAACAAATGCCGACCCACTTAATAAGTTCGCCCAAGGATATTACACCCCCGTATTTTGAGAATTACGGTCCGTATATTTCCTCATTGGGTAAAAACTTCTGATTTTTCTTCTGATTTGATTGTAAGTCAGTTTTCAGTCTTTTCTTTGTCCAGTAATTGTAGAATCTTCCAATTTTGTCACTTTTGATCTTTCAATTGTTTGATCTTTTCTTGAGATGCGGCTGTCTTCTTGATTTCTTTCATTTTCTTGCGCGTTTTTGCTTTATTTATGTACAAATACCTGAGAAATAACAAAATACTAAGCACAAGGATAAAACATTATAAAAACACACATAAACACTCAAAAACAATATAATATTTATAATATAAACATATATAATTTACAACATATCAAATATCCCCACACTTAACCTTTGCTTGTCCTCAAGCAAATCCACCAAGAATTGTTATAAGACAAAAACAAATCTTAAAATCACCTGTTTTTATGGATTAACAACATGACATGTATACTTAGACCCTCATTTGTTTAGCATTCAGCCTACACTTGCTCACAATGTTCACTCAAATCCGTACCTTAGTTAACACGAATTATAGGCTTGTATGCAAATCAAATTCTTAAAACAAAGTAATTCCAT
Source organism: Ambrosia trifida (assembly GCA_028751855.1). Lineage (NCBI taxonomy): Eukaryota > Viridiplantae > Streptophyta > Magnoliopsida > Asterales > Asteraceae > Ambrosia > Ambrosia trifida. Next base: position 81,357,511 of record CM054130.1, read on the forward strand.
GAATCAGGAGGTCTTTTATTTGGGTTGTGGGTAAATCCTGTGAAAATAATTTTTTTTTCTTTTTTCTCGGGAAATGAGTAATCTAACCAAGGTGGAATGTTATGGATGATTCGAGATCCGATTCGGAATTTCTCCACGTCGAAGTGCGACTTGTTCAGCTGCTATTTCAGAAAGTAGCTTGACATCTATGTTATGTTCGTTTTTCATCATGTAAATCTCCTTTTTCACAGCATAATATACATTACTCCCTTTCCTAATAGAGTGTTCGGCACGAAACCTAATAGCTCCTTGATGAATGAGAGTAGTATATTCACTTTGTGAATGAGTCTGATTTTTGCTACATTTTCCTTCATGTGACCAATTTCCACATTTTATACATCTTTCATATCTTTTGGCCCTTCGTTTTGCAGCACTTTTAGATTGTCCACAGAATGGTGGATTTTGTTCCATTTTTCTCCAAGGTTTCCTTTCATCTGATGTTATTAGGAATATGATCTTTACTATATCTGGAGGTAAACGAGGTTGTGCGAAGCTTAAACATGAAAGTAAATGAATGTCAAGAGGATGCATTTTGAGAAAGAGAAGCAAGAGAGATTTGAGATTTAAAAAGTTTGTAAAAGTCCAGTTCTTTTAGGTCTGACCGGTAAAAGACCATTTATTATTATCATTATACAATATTATTATCATTATTAAATATATTATTATTTTTTTTGTATAGTCCTTACTTTTCTTTCATTTATTTGTTGGTTTTTTATTTTGTTTATTTCTTTATTTTTTTGTTGGTCATAGTTTGTTTGCGATACATATTAGTTAAGTCACATAAAATATAAACTTGCCTATTACATCCCATATTGATGTGGAAGTAGATGAGATAGAACACAGGGAATGACAGACGAGAAGTTTTACAAGGCCAAATCTGTAATGATGGTGGTTAGGGCTGGAACCTGAACTATTGACTCGGTTAATAGAAGTCAACAAAATCAAATCTTGACGAGGAGAGGTATAAATCCGAACCCAAGCCAGATGAGTTTATGTTTAAAAGCATGTTTCAAATTCTTTTTTTTTTTTTTTTAGTTTTTCTGGGTTCTAAACTATTTGTAATCATATGTATATAATAGTTTCATTGGGTTACACTCATCTATTTAGAGATTTATTGTTCCAACTTATTTTTTTATACTAATGTAATTAGAGGTTTATTGTTTAAACTTATTTTTTTTATACTAGTGTTATTTGTGAATGTTTTTGGTTATATTAAGTTTAATTATGTTGGAGATATTTTTAAAGATTATAATTTTGTTCGTATTAAATGGTGGATTGTGTGGTTTAATAAATTTAAAGAAAGTTTGAGGTTAGTTTATAAAGTTTGAGGTTAGTTTATTTTTAGTGGATTAGTAATTTGGTTATGGTGTTCTTTTCGTTGGTGTAACTATATTACATCGAGACATCTCTTATTTTTCATGCAAATTTGTCGTTTACATTGGTGTACGAGTATATTACATGTATTACATTGATGTAAATTAAACAATTTATACATGTTGGTGGGTTATTTTACAATGGGTAATACAATATGGTTGGTTATTTCATTTGTTTTTTAATATTAATCTCAAATTTATAAATATCTTTTTGGCTTTTTACACTGATGTAAATAAATTTCAAAGATGGTTTTTCTAAACAATGGGTGTAAAGGTGATTTTTTGAACAATGTGTTATCTTTTTGTTTAAAAAAGTAAATGAATTAAAAACTAAAATAAAGTTAAAAAACATGATACTTTAATAATTAAATAAAGCAGTAATATGAGATTATGTTACTTTCTTCTTTCTCTTAGTTTTTTTTTACATAAATACCCCTCATGTATAAAAAAATACTAATAAGAAATTAATTAACATATCAAAACAAAAAAAGTCACATCACCTAATCTCAATCATTATATCATCAAGATTAATGGCTTAAAAAAGTTCATATGGTTCTCACAACTCAATGGAGTTCTCAAAATAACCCATCCCATACCATACCTACTATTACCCAAGCCAAGCTTAGGCTTGTTCAAGCTATCCAAGCGAGCTTGAGCCGATCTTTTAGCTTGTTTAAAATTGTTCTCTAATTGCCTCGAGCCGAACTCAAGCCCTTGGGTATTACTTTCAAGCCGGGCTCGATCTTAAAATATTAGGCTCAAAACAAGCCGAACTCGATCTTAAAATATTAGGCTTGAAATAAGCCGAACTCAAACTTGAGCTTCATAAAAGCATGACGAGCCTAGGCGGGCTCGGCTCAGCTCAGCTCGTTTACACCCTGGTTTAGTTCTATTTTTATGAGATGGTTCAAAAGAAATACCTTTAAAAGAAAAATAAAATTAAGAAACCAAGACAACATAACAAAGATGAAACTAATTTATTGGTCACATGCATACAACATACTTATACTTTAGGTTTTACAATCAAGACGACGCTATCAAATCTTGTTTGCCAATCTTACAAGAAAATATGATTGGATAGTACAAAGAGTGATTATTTGAGGTAACATATATATTGCCTCTAGTGTTACTCGCAACATTCGCATAATTGCTTTTTAGTCATTCCACAGCAGCCCTTCCTACAACGGCTGGAGCCCGTTGATGAACCATGTGATATTCCTGGTCTTGGTGACCCACCACTTCCGCCTCTGCCTCCGTCTCCACACCCGGGTACGTCACTTTGTCCAGGATCATCACAACCATTAGCTGCACAAATGATAGTTTAACTGAGTGTTTTTTCGGTAAATTTAACAAGACACTTGCAAATTTGAAACTAGCTAAAACATAATAGTCTAACAAATTTCTTGAAAATATATTTGGTACATGGAAGGTGGGGTATGACTAAAAGGACATTTTTTCCCTTGAAAGTGTTGGATATTAGAGTCATAATCAAGGTTAAATAATAAGTCAAACTGGTCAAGAAAGTTTAAGGGACCAGTTGTGACAAGTTTCAAAGTTCATTTCAGCTTTATAACAGTTTAGGTTAATAAAGGTAAGACTGAGAAGGTTAGGGGCTATTTGTGCTAATTCTGAAAGTTATAACAGACTTTTAACCGTTCGATTAGGGCTTAGGGCTATAAGTATAGGTCTTGATCAATCAGTCGATTTAGTATTTTCTTTTGTAATTCTCTTTGTATTCCGTTTCGATTATCAATAATAATCTCGAAGCTTTTGACAATTGTGTTCTTGATTCAATTTCATAGGTGTTTTTATAACAATTGGTATCAGAGCCTCGTTGCTCTAATTTTGTGAAATTGGTTGTGTTATCCGTGTAATGAGATCAAGAATGGTGACGGCGAAGTTCGAGTTGGAGAAGTTTGATGGGAGAAACGATTTTAGTCTGCGGAGGATGAAGATGAGAGCCCTGTTAGTGCATAACGGTGTTGTTGATGCATTGAGGCGTAAGGATCATATTCCTGGTGATCTCACAGATAAGGAGAAGAAGGAGACGTTAGAAAAGGCTCATAGTTCGATCATATTGAGTCTGGGTGACAGGGTGTTGAGGGAGGTGTCGAAAGAAACGTTTGCTGCAGGTATTTGGGCAAAACTTGAGACCCTGTACATGACCAAGTCATTGGCCAACAGGTTGTATCTCAAGAAGAAGTTGTATACGTTTTAGATGAGCCTTGGGAAGACACTGGATGAACATACAGATGAGTTTAATAAACTTATCTTGGATCTTGAGAATATTGAGGTTAAATTGGATGGTGAAGATCAGGCCATCATATTTCTCACATCATTGCCATCTTCGTATGAGCATTTTGTGGATACTCTTATGTATGGAAGGGAGACATTGACTATGGATGAAGTCTTGGCTGCCCTGAATTCAAAAGAGTTGAAAAGAAGATCAGATGTGGTAGAAGATGGTGGAGATGCATTGTTTGTGAGAGGGAAGGCTGATCAGAAGAATTCAAGGTTCAAGGGTGAATCAAGATTCAAGAGGAGGTGTTATGTCTGTCACTCAGAAGGTCATTTGAAGAGAGACTGTCCTGAGTTGAAGAAGAAGAAGGGTGAACATAGGCATGATAATCACATGCAACAAGAAGGTGATTCATCAGATGAATGTGATGTTTGTCATGTTCTTGTGGTGACCAGTAAAGAATTCTGTTCAAAGAAGTGGATCTTGGATTCAGGAGGGTCTTTTGGTATGACATATGATCAGGGGTATTTCAGGGATCTGAAATATGGTTATCTTGGTAAAGTCAAGATGGGTGATAGCAGAACTAGTGAGATTCAATGGGTTGGGACAGTTGTGTTCAGGATGGACAACGCTCTGAAATTGAATGTCGTTCTCCCCTTCCTTAGGTTGGGGAGCGGTTTCAGTCAAGAACCTCGCAAGGTTCAAAGTGGTCAAGTAGAAGAACATCTTCTGTTGCCACCTTTTGAAGTGCGCACCCGAAAACTTTTCGGGTTTTTCAGCATGATTGGCCACAGTGGACGCTCCCACTGTGTTGTTAGGCAAAGGGGTACCAATAACCGTAGCCTGGTTAACGTTATTGTTGTTGTTGTCACTAGTCGACATTCTGAAAGCTTTAACCAAAAACACGTTACTATTTTCAGTTTATAAAAACTTTATACGTTTATATAAAAAAATGTCAACTTTTAAGACCGAATAAAAACAAACTGTGGCTTCTAAGTCCAACTTTGAAGTCCAACAGAAAGTTTTTTTTTTATTTCGAGTTTAGACAAAGGTTTAGTAGTAACCGATTCTGTTTTCTAACAAAATAACAAACCGAAGGCTTCTAAGTCCAACTTCGAAGACCAACAGTGAGTTTATTGTTTCGAAAACTAAATAAAATCTGTTTTTAAAACACAAACTAAGTGAGACAAAACTGGTTTGAATCACAATTAGAATGGTTTTTATTATACATGAACGGTGTTTTAAGAATTTGTTTTAAGATTGTAGGAACCGCTCGTATATAAAATAAAATAAACAAATATATGTTACGATTACACTAAATGAAGAAAACGAATGCAAAAAATAAAGTACGATTACAACTTAAAGAAACAAAATACAAGAAGAATTAGAAGCAGAAATACGAGAAGGCTGAGGATCGTGTTGAACACGAGACCCTTAAAACAAAATTCCGAGTCTATTAACAAGAACTCGTTTTGTTTCCCAGGGTACAACAGCCGAAACAGCAAGAGTGCTGCCGGAGTTGACTCTGACCCGAAGTGTACCTGAAAGCAGGAAGAAACCAAGAGAAAGATTGTTGGAGAAGAAGACTGGTGAGAGATCAGAACAGTATGTTGAGGTGTGTATCCAACCAAGGGTCTCCTTGGTATTTATAGGAGTCTAATCCTTAATCAGTTTCAGAAAGCATTAAAAACGAAAAATAAATGTCATTGAACGTCTTCAATGGCATTTATTACGTTCTTAAAGTTTCAAACGGAACTCTTTGAGGAGCTAGAGACTCCGCGCGCGCGCCCACCTGCGCGTATGCGCACAACGTAATTCTCGTTCTACGTCAGCGGAAGCTGGTCCGCGCTACTGCACAGAACATCTTTTACGTTTTACGTCACTCGAGCGCCTGCGCGAAAACATCCGCGCAGACCAGGACGCTACCTGGTTGTCTGCTCGTACTCGCGCGCATCACCTGCCACTGGTCCTATGCAAAGGACCACGAGCCTGTGTTCAAAAATACTAAGGCGGCTCTCAAGCGGCTCGCGGTGATGCAAGTGTGCGAAGTGCAAAGTGCGCCATCAAAGCGCCACGTTGCGCCCATCGCCCACGCCATGCGCGCGTGTGAGTGCGAGTGCGAGTTAGGGTGCTCCGCACCCTTCGCGAGTTCCACAGTGTGAGCTCCCATGAAACAATTAGGAAGGAGTGTTCCTCCTTATATACCACTCATGGTATCATCACTCCTCCTATGTGGGACAAGTTCCACTTTGTTTCATTTCAGCATCAAGTGCATTATTCACCAATCTTTGAGCATCGATATCTCATTCATCTTAGCTCCGTTTTGGACGTGGTTTGGTTCGTTGCGAAGCTTTCACAACATAGAACATAAACCCACAAAGAAATATATAAATAAACATCTGTTTCAAATATATATTTTAGTCCAAAGTTGAGGAAAAATCATTTTCCCATATTTTGTGAAAATAGCATTTTCACTCAAATTTCCAACATTAACTAGGGGTGTTTATGAGCCGAGCCAGGTCAAGCTCGGGCCAGGCTTGGCTATAAACCGAGTTGGCTCGACTCGACATGGTTTGGCTCGAATTTAAAAGAAAAAGAAAAATAGCTTACAAAATTCAATAATCTAAAATATTATTCAATAGTTCAAAATAACAAATTTAAAATAAGTTCAATCCAATACATTACAAGCTAAAATCAAGTTCAATCAAATACAAAATAAGTATCAAACTTCAAAGAAATACAGTATAAGTTCATTAGCATACGTATTAACCCCTAAATATGCAATAAATGTGACAACCCGCAAATTTCGATTATTTTTCCGTCATTATATTTTTTTTATGTGATTATTTATTTATAAATAATAGTATTATTACGTTTCGGAAGTTATCGGTTCGTTATAACGAAAGAAAGCTTGATCGAAACAGTAACACGATTTATACGCGTATTCTGAAAACGCGCGTCAGTCAACGAAAATATAAATACTTTTGTTCGGTTTAGTTACATTTTTAATTTCGATTAAAACCGACTAGTTTTTATAATTATTTAGCGAGCCGAAAAGAAAACCGAGACGTTTTATATTATAACGGGTTCGATACGCGGTGTCCACCTACCTAACTCTAAACCTATAGATATAAAAGGGTTTATCTCTTCTCCTTCTTCATTTTCTCAGCCAAAACACTTGATAAAACCCTCTCATCTCTCTCTACTCTCTCCCACGTCTCTCTCCTCCTCCTCGAAAAACAACCGGCCGGCCACCACCTCCCTTGGTGGCGGCGGCGTAGTGGTCCTGAAGCCCAAAACAGGCAGGAGCAGGGGCGGCGTGAAGTTTTATGGCCAAACGTGGCCTAGGTTAGGCGACGTGGTGGATCGCTGGTTGCTGGTTCGAGAGGAATTCATGGTGATCGGTTAGTTGGTGGTTCGAATGGGTTGTTCAAGGTCAGCGGCGGTGGTCTATGGTGGCTGTGAAGGTCCAATTGGAGCAGTGTTTGTTGGTGGTTTTGCTCAGGGAAAGAGGGAGGCGGCAGCAGTGCTTGGTTAGGGTGTTGGGGCTCGTTTATGGCCATGGTTATTGGTGGTGTTTGCGCCGGTTATGGTTGTGGCTCGGGTCGGGTCAAAACTCGGACAACCGAGTCAACTCAGCTCAAACTCGGGTCCGGTTTGGGCTCGGGTCTATTGGTGTTATTTTCGAGTCTGAGCAATAGTTCCCGAGTATGGTTCAATTCCTAAGTCTTGGTTTGGGTTTTGGTTTTGGGGCTCGGGTCACCGTTCGATCAAGGGAGCTTGTAAGTGATTTCCGGTTTGGTTTTGTTTCTATGGTTGTTCCGGGTGGTTGTGCTCGGATTGGTTCAGGTCATAGTTGGTGACCGAGTGGTAGTCGGGCGCAGGACGGGTTCGAGTTCTAGATTCGGGTTCGGGTTGGTTACGTGTTCGGGCCTGGTCAACACTCAGTCAAACCGGAATGACTCAGTCAAAGCTGGTCAAAAGTTAACCTCGGTCAATGCGTGGTCAAGCCTCGGTCAACGTGCAGTCAAGCAGTCAAACCTTGGTCAACGTGCTAGCAGCGGCCAACGAAGCGGTCAACACGTAGCACGAGACATGCGGAACGAGGCACGTAGCCCGAGACACGTGCAACGAGGCACGAGACACGTAGTACGAGACGCACGCTTGTTTAATCTCGGTATAATAAATAACTCGTATTTATTATTTTTGTACTATTTATAAATATAGATATTTATAAATACCAAATACGAATAACGTAACTCGTGAACGAGCCGACAAATGGAATGTGTTAATTGGATAAACGGTTGTTGTGTCGTGACTAAATAAGATTGATATCAAATTGAATTGTTGGAGTATATGTGTGGTATATATATTGTTGTATGTGTGATAAAATAAATAAGTATAACTTATATAAAAGCGTCGAAACGTATAAGTCTCTGTTGATTTGGAATTGCGGATAAACAAATTGTAGTCTTGTGTTTTGAAGTTGATTTTGGGAATTTTTAGACGACTTGTGTTGTCTGGTATGTACAAAAACAGAGGAAACTCTGCCGAAATTTTATAAAATCCGAAGCACAACTAAGCTAATGCTGTTGTGTATGTTTTCGTAAATAAATTTCCAAGTGCTTTAAAGGTATGTATTTATATAAAATCGCAACGCTTTGATAAAGATTATTTGTAACAATAATAGTCAAACCCGAACAATATTTTGAAAACAAACAAATATATATATATAGTTTTCTAAACGTCAAGTATGACGAGTTTACGAAAGGCTTTTCGAAAATTAAGTAGTGTTTATTGCTCGGATTCAAAAATATATATACGTTTGACTCTACTTGGGATCCCTTTTATAAAAACAAATGTTTTGAAAACTTAAAAGGTTTCGATTTGGAAATGACGTAACACTAGTTATTAATTGGAAATTAATAACAATAATTGTATTTTGCAAAAGTATACTCTACTAAAAATAAATGTGCAAGACAAATACATTTATCCGACTAACGAGACGAGCTACGGCTCGGGATAATTTATACGTTACGTAGTACTAGTCCAATGTGGGTTACATGTGAATAGTAACAAGTGTGCAACTTGGGTACTATGTCATATGTTAATACATAAATTAAGATAAGTCGCGATCGGTTCGTCGAGTTAAACACTTTTAAGACTTTGGTTTGTATACACGAGTCTAGATAGTTGGATAGACTATCTTGTAACTGGATAATAAGCTAGGCTTATTGTATTAGACTTTAAGGTGTCCTTTGTTGGTATTTAGGGCACGAGGAAGTCGGTTAAAGCTTCGGGCTTTGTTTGCTAGCTAAGCAAGGAAATTGAGGTGAGTTCATGACCCCACTTTTTACTATTTTGTAACTGTTTTCGGGGGGAAGACATGCTTGTTTCATGAAAACCTGTTTAATATAAAGCGTAACAAGTTTTGAGAAAACGTTTAGAGTTACAAATTCTTTCCGAAGTCGTACATGGATTAAAGGGAAATAAATGGTGTTGCGTGAGTTTTCACAGCCCCTTTTCTTTTAAATGTTTTTGAACGATTTACTAACGGGGGTAAACATGCTTGTATGATGGATAGACTAGAACTTTATAGAACATATGATGGCCTTTGGTAGATGCACGACGTGTGCGTGGGACGCCCGTCTATCCCTTCGGGAGGATACTTCCCTGCATTCTTAATCATTAGCTCTTGGTTTAGAGCCGTGGATGATGTTAATAGATCTATTGGGTTGACGCCCCCTCTCAGAACAGTCGCGCTGGTTCTTATGGGAGAGCATATCCTATTAAAAATTCCTCAGGGAGCCCGGTTGTGTGCTCAGAGAGGTCAGGTTTGGGAAGAAAAGTTGTGGTTTGATTAAGAGCCTTAGGTTGCGATCATGCTTGTATGACCTAGCTAGTCTACTCGGTTCTTTGTTTAGTTGGTACTCGATCATACATTTTTAAATAAGGAATTATGTGTATTTGCCTTTAAACCAGTGAACTCGTCAACTGTTGTTGATATTGCTAAACATATTGTTCAAATATTTTGTTTGACCATTTCCGCTTTTAAGTACGGACTTGCCGGTGGGATTTACCGGGAAAAATGGTTTTTATAATATTATTTACGGATGTCCAGCGTGGAAATCCGAAGAGGAAAATAGTTTACAAAAGTAAAGAAAGTTTTCAAAAGTTATTATGGAATACCCGGCGAGGATTCCACGGGAATAAAGTCTCATTTTGATTATAGTTGGTCGATCGATTAGAACCTGGTATACTTATTTTTATGGGAAGGTAAGTATACGGTAAGGTGAATCGAGTCGAAGGGTAAATAAAAGGGAATACTCGGCGAGGATTCCAAGGGGGCTTTTAAAAGGTTTTTCCCAAATAACGAACCGAGTAATGAAATTCAACTTTCTTAAACTGTTTTACAAACAGTTTCTCAACGGTTTAACCAAAAAGGGTTTTATCAGTAATAAACATAAAACCATGAACTCACCAGCTTTATGTTGACCTTTTTAAGTATGTCTTTCAGGTATAGACTTTGGCAACGACACGGTTGGAATAGGCGATGTCTTGGGATTGGAGATCCTAGAAGGCTTAGTAAAGGCGTTCAGAGTTCAAGAGTCTTAGGTGTATAAATTCCGCTGCGTGGTAAAGTTACCAGGAGTTCACAACCGAAGGGAAAATCGGGGTGTGACAGACTGGTATCAGAGCCACAGGTTTTAGCAAGATAGGTGTCGGTGCAGATATCTAGGCTCTAACCTGAGTGTTAGAATTAGGGACCAAAATTTCTAAGACAAAATACTTAGCATGAACGCCTAGGAACTGAAATTCCAACCGTTGCCAAATAAGCTACATGACTATTGGTGTGTTAAATCGCATCAGGTTAGCGAACGTTTCCTTGTTGCAAGGAACATTTACTTTTCCTATGTGAATAGTGAGTATTTTCTATAATAGTATATAAAAAGGATAATAGCACGTGATGGCTAGGTGTACCTCACTAGTGACCGCTGAGTCATCACTATGGACGGCGAAGTGTTTATTCACAGAGTCTACCTGAGTCATTGTTTCTTGGTATGGGAACAATTTACTTGCTTATATACTGTGTGCATTTACGTAAAGTACATATAAGTGTGTTTCGTTAATAATACGTATCGCCAATGGTTATCGGCTCAAGCTAGAACGTATCGAGGAAGCGCACACGTGACGTATTAGTTGGACCAGATGGCAGCATCGACATGCAAACGGATTGTTGTAGCATATGTGGACTCGCATCCCCATGTTTAGAGTATGCTAAAGTCGATTTGCGTCGGAAACGTCTTGATTAGGCACCTCGTTTTGCCGATGATACTGCGAAGCTGAAATGCGGTCGGGAAAAGCACTGTGAAAAGTGACGCACACGACAAACATTATATTATGTAATATATACGAGTGATTATGTGAATTTATGGGTGCTTATGATATAACTCATGATGGATGTTAATAGGATGATCTTGTGAGGTGAATTTTCGTTAATGCAGACATCACGTTATTGCGAATTTACAGGCACATGAAAGTCCTAAGAAGATCTATCGTGAGGATATATATGTTAGGCATAAAGGTTATTTATTTTGGTTGTGGTGGACGTGATTGCCGATTCTCCCCTGTTCGTGTCATTTGTGACTTCGATTTTCTTAAACCCTTCTAAGATCTTGATGATCTTGTTTCTTGAGCTTCTGAGGTTCATGTTGAAGAACCTGGTTATATCTTTTGAGTATGTTTTACATTTCTATTCGTTAGTGTTTGTGGCCTTCGACATACTATCGTAAAGGAATCTAATTTTTGTTGATTCCTTATCTTTTCACAGAACTGGTCACGTATTTTGTACACGTGTCAACTGTTGCATGTCTGAATTCCTAAATTGTGAAGGTCCATTGTAGGGCTTCACATCGAACGATGGTTTCATTGATAATTTTCATTACGTTGCTCGTAATGCTTGCATTCTAATTTTGACGCGTCAGGCCTTTGTGGGCAATGAATCTTTTGATATTTCGTCGATGAGTTCTTGAAATCGACACTTCAGTTGAATCAAATTATTGGAAATTTATACAACACCTTGTGGTGAATATTCATTCGACTTGTAAGAGTGAATGATTTTGATTAGCGTGTTTCTTTTTCATCAACTTGTTTGTTATTGTCTTAAATCCAAACACACCTTGTGGCGTGTAATGGAAAGGTTGGTGCATCCGTTGTTTCGTTTGAGGTGCGCCCATGGTATTTGTTGAAAAAGTTATTATAGCACGTTTGGGCGTTTGGATGCCACTTTCGCGTGTTAATTCATTTTGGATGTCATTGATCATAATCACATTGATGTTTTGCGAACTAGGCAAACTATTGTAGCTTGCCTATCCACAATTTGCCAAAGAATATTGTTTCACCTGTATCGTCTATTTGAAACTAATCGGGTATATGAACACTTTCTTTTGTTTCAAGTGTTGGAATACCAAGTCGTTCGATTTCATAACATGGCTCATTGGAGAGTCTTGTCATTGCTTTTGTAAAGCGGTTATTGTATGTGTTTTCTTGGAACTCGCTTAGATTGAGCATTTGTGGTTTGTTATCAAATGTCTTTGAATTCAGTTGACTATGAAACTTTATCTTGTGTCATTGTATTGACAAGTTCGTTGGCTCTATTGATGTAGTCAAACTTCTATCAATTTATTAAGATGTCCTTACTCAAATTTTGAGGACAAAATGTCACACCACGACAAAGGCGGAAACACGTGGCGCGACGGTTCAAAAGCATAAAGTCAAGGTTATGGCTAACACAAGTAATTTAAGAAAATGGGTCATTTATTATGACGTCAAATCTGTTTTCAAGCATTACACAAAAGTTAATTGTTTTTGAAATAAACATAGAGGTTTCTCATATATATCCCAAATGCCTTGGGAAATAAAGGTGAAACCCCACAAAAGCTTGACGTCGCATTGGAGATTCCCCGACCCTGCTTGCCTGATCTTTCATCTTCTAGTTACCTGAAAGATATGTTTTAAAAAGTTTCGTCAATATAAATATATTGGTGAGTTCACGGGTTTTCAGTTTCTAAAACTTGAATACTTGGGAATACCATGTTATGACAATATATAGGAGTTGCAAATTCCTATAGATCTACTTGAGACTATAATCAAACCAAGACATATAATATTTGTGCCCCGCTCCAAGTCGTTACTCGGTTTCCCACGACTTAAGTTCAGAATATTTGCACCCCAGGCATAACCTAATGCATAATCGACGCTATCGATTAGGGGTGGGCCTTGTCAGGCACCAATAGTACTATTCGAATATTCCTCCGGTTTCAATTTCCTGAACAAATGATTATAGAGGCGAGGACTCAACCCCGAGTGGCGGTCACACCTCAAGTAATAAATCCGTCAAACACTATCCCTAACATATCTTTCCCCCGGAAAACATAAAAATAGTTTAAAATGGGGCCGTGAAACTCACCTGTAACTGCGTCTGGCTCAATAAGGTGAATAGCAAGGGGTGGTCTTGCACCTACAAACGTCCTAAACGTATAAGTCACTATTCCTATAGTGCATGTGCCTTGGCAAGTTGTACACCCAACTCCCGACCACAAGTTGTTCCAAATCCCGTTTAATTATGCGTGTATCCTAGGTTTCGTTGGCGTTACATTACCCTTTGTGTTACAAGTTATATATTACTCCTGTTAATATTCCCATAACTTGTATCTTATTATCATCGACTCGACTTCACTTAACATATAATTATTTTCCCATTTAAATAATTATACTTAAGATCGCATCGCTCGATATAATATATATTTCAATCCTCGACCCGACTCACTTTGCCACACATTTGTTTTCCCATTTAAACAAATATGCTAAGATTTTGTCGTTCGATCGTATATTCTTAACGTCCGATTCAACTCACCACACCGTATATTTATTTTCCCATTCAAATAAATATACTAGGATTTCGTTGGTACGACCTACACATGTATATATCCTTGTCTTCTCGTCGCGGCTTCCCTTCCCGCATATCTACTTTCCCATTAAGTAGATATACTAGAATTTTGCCGAGACGAGCGTACAAATATATATAAATGTGTAATTTTTCTTGTTAAGTATATACGTTTGTTTTAACGTCTTATTCGTTTGTGTCATGTGTTTCTCCCACGAATTAATCCTCCAACACTTAGGAAAGTGTTTATTTATTTTCACCCAAAGTATATATATATATTTTACCTCTTAAAATATATATTTTTCTTATCTTGCCGCAATGGCATTTTTCTCATATTTTGTCCGGTTATGGTTCGTTAACGCGTTTTAGTTCGATATCTTAACTCGATTAGTTAATTTTTCCAAGTTTTTCCCAACATGTATTTTATAGAAATATTTTCCATATTTCTTCCTATTTTCACATGTTACTTGGATGGTTAAAATACTTATGTATTTTTAACCCAACTTGTTAACTTAGCTACAAAAATGTTTCCAACACTTTTATATTCCCATTTATATAAAAGTATTCATTTTTGTATAAGTTTCCCAAGTTTGTTTAATATTTTTATAAAATCTCTATTTTATAAAAATCCTTATGTTAAAACCCTTTATATTTTTATAACTTTCAAAAATACACTTTTATACAAAATACCCAAGTATTTCTACTAGTATTTACAAAAATCATCCTTAGACTTTATTACTTGCATTTTTGACACCAAACTTTCCATACTTGTATTTTTGGACTAATAGTTTCTAAAATGTCCATTTTAGTCCCTTAACTTTCAAAGTTACAACTTTAGTCCCTTAACTTACAAAAGTTGCATTTTTCCACTCTAACTTCCAAAGTTGGCATTTTTCACTCAAAATAGTTAACTTTGAAGATTCAACTTTTTATTGGTAAGTTATTTTTGTATCAAAACACTTATGTTAGTCTTATATTCCATATGGAAGACTAATTATGTGTGTGTTTTATGTATTTGTCCATTTCTTCAAAATATCATTCATCCAAGTGAGTTAACTTTAATTTTCCATCTTATTCATTTATGAACTTCTAACATGTTTTACCACATATTATAACTTAAATGATCATAATAAGATGAATTAAAGTTAGTTTTAACATATTCAAGTTCATTTCAAAATCTTAACCAAAACATCATCCTACTTAGTCTTACATGTAAAATTTATATATTTTCAAGACTAATACATCATCATCAACAAATCCATGGTTTATTTTCATATCTTTAATCTTCCATTTTATACATGAAAACTTATTAAAGATTATGTTCAAAACCATTTTTAAACCCTTCATGTACAACTTGCTACTAGGAACACATACATGAATAATAACAATCAAAAACAAGATTAAGAAGCTTACTACTAGCACAAGGCTAGGGAAGACAAAAACCTTGGATTTGAGAGGGGTTTAGTGTGTTCTTCCTAGTGGTTTAGCTCCAAGCTCTTGAAACACACAAAAGGGGTTTGGATGATGGATGATTTTAAGTATTTTGGAGATGTAAAAACTTGAAAGAACAATGTGTGTGGGTGTATGTAAACTTACGGCCAAGAGAGGGGAGAAGAAAGAGTGTTTTGCTTTGCTTTTCAATCTTCTAACATGTGTTATTTATATCCTTATCACATGTAATCTTCCATGGATCTTGTGATTATTACTAAGGATATGAGAGATATGTATTGTACTAAAGTTGATCTTGGATGGTTGTGGAAGAGGGGTGTGGCCGTGGGTTTTTGAGAGGACAAGAGAGGTGGAGTGTAAATCTTGGCTAATTGATTATAATCTTTCCTAATCTTGCACTTGATTTTATACAAGACTCCTCCATGCATGCACACACTTAGGGTATGATTAGCTAGCTTTGTCTTGGCTTTTCTTGGCCTCTTGGCCGAAATATTATCAAAGGGGGGACAAGGTTTATTTGCTTTTGTACTTAATGTCTACTTATGCCTTTCTTACAACTTTTGTCTTTATACACATGCTTAATCTTTTTAGCTTTCTAGATGATAATTATTAAACACAACATGGATAAAACAAGGCCATTAGGCCGGCCCTTTGATGGGTGTAAGTGGGGTCCACAACTTCAATTATTTACCCATTGTTTGTTATGTTTAATCCCCCGTCGTTCGGGTGTCGTTCGGGTATTTTTCGGGTTTTAATCACGCGTTATTCGGACATTAAATATACCTTTAATAACCCTTAAATATAGTCTATTTTAAGCGTTGATTGGCTATTTAGGCCTTTACCGGGTGAAATTATGAGTTATACGCGTATCGGGTGCGATACGCGCACTTTATTCGTTACCGGGAGATTTGTACAAGGCGTTTTCATTTATGGTTTTGGAGTTCCAAAACTCATTATATCTTATGAAAATACCCTTTATTTTATATCCTGGGTGTCCGGGATTCGTTTCGTTTATTTAATTATTACCGGGTAATTGCCAACATCCGTACCGGATAGCTTATTCGCACATGATCCAATCATGCTTTACCATTACACGTATGCATTCCTATGCACTATTTGGAAATTGCTATTCCCTAAGGCCTTGATAATTAAACCACACATAATTGCATTTAATTACGTTAATCATATATTAATTAATTGTACGGAATTACCTTATTTTTGCCGGTTGTTACATTCTCCCCCCGTTAAGAGAATTCCGTCCCGGAATTCACTTCGAGTTCTCCGGTACAGGTGTCTTCTCGAATAAGGCGGGGTATTTTTGCTTCATCCGGTCCAGCCTTTCCCACGTGAACTCCGGTCCACGCTTGGCATTCCAGCGCACCTTGACCAATCTGATCTTGCTGCGCCTTAATTTTTGGACCTTCCAATCAGTTACCTCGATTGGTTCTTCCACAAAATGTAACTTGTCGTCAATCTGGATTTCGTCAGCAGGAATAATGAGAGTTTCGTCGGATAGGCACTTTTTCAAGTTCGACACATGAAACGTGTCGTGTATTCCACTAAGCTCTTGAGGCAACTCGAGCTTGTATGCCACTGTGCCTACCCTCGACAAGACTTTGAACGGTCCAATATATCGTGGGTTCAGCTTCCCGCGCTTCCCAAAGCGCGCGACACCTTTCCAAGGTGACACTTTCAACAGGACCCTGTCTCCGACTTGAAACTCTAAAGGCTTTCGCCTCATATCAGCATAGCTTTTCTGGCGGTCCCGGGCCGCTTTGAGGCGTTCCTTTATCAAAAAGACCTTATCCGTGGTCTCTTGAACAATTTCGGGCCCGGTGAGTTGCTTTTCCCCAACTTCCGCCCAACATAATGGCGATCGGCACTTGCGTCCATATAAAGCTTCAAACGGTGCGGCTTGAATGCTCGTATGATAACTGTTGTTATAAGAAAATTCTACCAATGGCAAGTGCGTATCCCAATTACCTCCGAAATCAATCGCGCATGCCCGTAACATATCTTCCAAGGTCTGGATGGTTCGTTCACTTTGACCATCCGTTTGGGGGTGATATGCGGTACTCATGTCAAGGCGAGTACCGAGGGCTTCGTTCAAACTTTCCCAAAATCTGGACGTGAAACGACTATCTCGATCGGAGATGATAGAAACAGGTACACCGTGTTTAGATATCACCTCCTTAATGTACAAACGGGTCAGTTTCTCCAACCTGTCCGTTTCGCGTATCGGGAGGAAGTGTGCAGATTTCGTCAATCGATCTACGATTACCCAGATCATGTCATGGCCGCTTGTCGTCTTAGGTAACTTGGTAATGAAATCCATGGTGATTCGTTCCCATTTCCATTCCGGTATTTCCGGTTGCTGGAGCAAACCGGAAGGTCTCTGGTGCTCAGCCTTGACCTTTGCGCAAGTCAAACATCGCGCAACATAGGCTGCTATATCCCTTTTGAAATTCGGCCACCAATAAAGTTCCTTCAAATCGTGGAACATTTTGTCTGCACCCGGGTGAACCGAATATCTAGAACTGTGAGCTTCGGCCAATACTAGCTCACGCAATCCACCATATACTGGAACCCAAATTCTATTCATGAAATACAATGTCTGGTCCGCTTTTGGTTCCAGTGAATCAACCATCTTTCGTAACCTTTCACCTTTGACATTCTCGGGTTTGAGGGCGTTAACTTGAGCTTCACGAATTCGTTCAGTCATATTCGTGTGGATAGTCAATCCCAAAGCTCGAACACGCAATGGTTTAACCCGTTCCTTGCGACTCAAGGCGTCGGCTACGACGTTCGCCTTACCGGGATGGTACTTTATCTCACAATCGTAATCGTTTAATAATTCAACCCATCGCCGTTGTCGCATATTCAAATCCTTCTGATCAAAGATGTGCTGTAAACTCTTGTGATCAGTGAAAATCGTGCACTTGGTTCCGTACAAATAGTGCCTCCATATCTTGAGAGCGAACACCACTGCACCCAATTCCAAATCGTGTGTAGTGTAGTTCTTCTCATGGATCTTCAGTTGCCTGGAAGCATAAGCTATTACTTTTTCTCGCTGCATCAATACACAACCCAAACCTTGATGCGAGGCATCACAGTAAACCACAAAATCTTCCGTACCGTCTGGAAGTGACAGTATCGGAGCGCCACATAACTTGTCTTTTAACAATTGGAATGCTGCCTCTTGCTTTTCCGTCCACTCAAATTTCTTGTCCTTCTGGGTTAGCATGGTTAAAGCTTGCGCTATCTTTGAAAAGTTCTCGATGAACCTTCTGTAATAACCCGCAAGGCCTAGAAATTGTCGTACTTCGGTAGGAGTTCGAGGTGCTTCCCAATTTTTAATCGCCTCGATCTTGGCTGGATCAACGTGTATGCCCTTCTCGTTTACCACGTGACCTAAAAAGTGAACTTCCCGAATCCAAAAGTCACATTTCGAGAATTTAGCATAGAGCTTCTCCTTGCGTAATACTTCAAGAATTAACCGAAGGTGATTCTCGTGGTCTTCTTTCGTGCGTGAATAGATCAAAATATCGTCAATGAAGACAATGACGAATTTGTCCAGGTATGGCTTACACACGCGGTTCATTAGGTCCATGAAAACCGCTGGTGCGTTGGTCAAGCCGAACGGCATTACCAAAAATTCATAGTGTCCATACCGGGTTCTGAAGGCCGTTTTTGGTACATCTTCTTCTTGTATACGCAACTGGTGATAGCCTGACCTCAAATCGATCTTGGAGTAATAGCTGGAACCTTGGAGCTGATCAAATAAATCGTCGATCCTGGGGAGAGGATAGCGATTCTTGATGGTTAGCTTGTTCAGCTCTCGATAGTCGATGCACATGCGAAATGTGCCATCCTTCTTCTTCACAAATAAGACAGGAGCTCCCCAAGGTGAGAAACTCGGTCTTATAAAACCTTTGTCCAGTAATTCTTGTAGCTGGCTGGACAGTTCCTGCATCTCTGATGGAGCTAGGCGGTATGGCGATCGTGCCACAGGAGCTGCTCCGGGAACGAGGTCGATGCGGAACTCGACTTGTCGAGGTGGTGGCAACCCCGGCAAATCTTCTGGAAATACATCCGGAAAATCTCTGGCGACTGGAATGTCTTCCAACTTTCGCTCGTCGGCCTTCTTGTCCACTACGTGTGCCAAGAATGCGACAAGCCCTTTTCTTAGACACTTACGAGCCTTCATGCTCGAAATAATCCTTAGTGGCGTCCCGTGTCTTTCCCCTTGAATTGAGAGAGTTTCACCGCTTGCGAGGGGAACTTGAATAACTTTATCGTTGCAAACCACAATGGCACGGTGCGCGGACAACCAATCCATGCCAACAACGATGTCAAAACTTCCCAATACAACCGGTAATAGATCAATCCCAAACTCGTGCCCACAGAGTTCTAACTTACAATCTTTTGCTACCTCTCTCGTTTCAATAGTTTTACCATTAGCCAGTTCTATAGAGTAGGGTGTATCTAGTTTGCTAGTTTTTAAACCAAGTAGTCTTTTAAACTCAATGGATACGAAGCTAAAGTCAGCACCGGTATCAAATAATACAGAGGCATAATGACCATTTAGAGGAAACGTACCAGTGACCACATTGGGGTCTTGCCGTGCGTCACCGGCTCCAATCACAAATGCCCGGCCACGGGCCTGATTGTTGACTTTGGGACAATCTTTCTTCCAATGGTCCAATGACCCGCATGCAAAACAGGGTCTGGCCCCTCCGTTCTTTGGTGCTCCAGATCGGCACTCTTCAGTCTTGTGCCCGGTGCGGTGGCACTTCCCGCAAGTCAATCCATTGTTTCTCCCCTGGTTTCCCTGTCTGTTATTGTTATTGTTACCACGTCCCGTGGCGGCATAACCCTTTCCTTTCTTGTTCGAGCTACCCGACGCTCGATCCCTTCTTCCCTCATCTCTCTTCCTTTTCCCAAACCTCTGCCCGTTACCCTGATCATTAGTTGCAACCGCTGAACTTGATCCCTGTTTCTTGGCCTCAACACTACTTGCTTCAGAAATTTTTAACCCAGAAACTTGGCGGATTAGGGTACCCATGCGGATAGCATCCTCAGTCAAACTTAGTGCCAGATCAATTGCCTCGCGCATGGTCGTGGGTTTGGAAGAGGTGACCATGCTGCGAATCTGTGGTGCTAGCCCGAATAGGTAACGTTCCACTTTGTTCTTCTCCGGTGTAACCAGGCGAGGTACCAGTCGTGCGAGATCATGAAATCTTGACGTATACCCAGTGACGTCTGCTCCTACCATGGTGAGGTTCCAGAATTCGGTTTCCAACTTCTGAACTTCACTTGCCGGACGGTATTCGGCAGTCATAAGTTCCTTCAGTGCCGCCCATGATAGAGAGTATGCGACATCATCTCCTAAAGACTGTACTTGGCCGTTCCACCAAGTTAGGGCTTGATCTAGAAACAGATTGGTGGCGTACATGACAGACTGTCGCGGGGTACACCCGCTGATGCGGATAACTGCCTCGGTCTTTTCGAACCATTTGACCAGGCCTATGGAACCCTCAGTGCCGCTGAAGTTTAGTGGCTTACAGTCCAAGAAAGCCTTGAAAGTGCAGCCGCGCTCTCCCGAGGCTGTCCCTGTAATAGTAACATAGTATGTTATTATGGGATAGGAGTTTGTGAACTATTCTCCCATCGCTTTTTCATTTATTTTTAAACCTCTTACCACTGGGGGAGGTCTCTCGTCGCTCACTCCCTGTCCTGTCATGGGAGTGTTCCGAGCGTGCGGCTTCGTGTTCAGCGATGGCACGAGCTATGCGTTCAGATATCATAGTTTCAAGCTCGGCCGGTGTTGTGGGCAGTCCGTCTGCTCCACTATTGCTTCGGGTGGCAGGTGCCATTTTCTTCAATAATAATTATCAAAGGTTAATTTGGCAAACATTTATACAATACAAAGCATAAATAACAAACCAAAGCATGAACACAATAATTAACACCATGTCATCACACAACATACCAACACGTCATACATAAATATAAATAGAAATCAACACAACATCACCACACAAATATACAAACCACAACACATGGAGTAAGCAATAATAATCATAGACAACAACATATTTCACCATAATAATAAGATTTTTCATTAATTTCAATAATATCAGTACAATGCTTGTTCATAATACCAAAATGGAGAATACATTTCTCATACAATACATTGCTTTTGAAATAATAAAACATCATATCATACGCCGTAATACCCGTACGGCTAGGCAAAATGCAGACGAGTGTCATAACCCGTGCTGTACTACCATAATGCTGCTAATATGTACATAAGCTGGTGCGTCTTCTGTGCATCCCCGACACATCCTACTGTGGCGGTGGCGGTGGATACTGGTACTGCGGCGCATACATGCTAATCGTCATGCTGATCTCTGAGATGCGCTCGTACAAAAACTGTCGATGTGCCCAGTGTGCATCCCCAGTAATCCCGCTCTGCGCATCCATGCGCAAGAGCTCCTCCGCGTAATGCGCCAAGGCATCACGAGTGTCAATCATCCTAGCCCACATCAACCTCGTCTGCTGTTCAACCTGATTCACGGTGCGCTGCACCGTGTTGACTAGAGTCTGAAAATCCTGCTCTAGAGTGATGGTCGAGGTCTGGGCGGGTCCAGAGGGGTGTGTCATCCTGGGAAGGTGGGATGGTCCGGGTACATCAGGGTGTGTGGATGGGAAGGGCCCGAAGGGGAATGGTACTGGTATGTGGGGCAGTAAGAAACTGGGTGGCCTGATGGAAAAGTGGTGTGGCATCAGATAAGGGTCCCCTGCACCTAGAGGGTATGGTGCAGGTGTCATGCTGGGAATGGTGGGGATGGGTATAGTCATGGCAATGGTGGGTGGTGGCATAGGCTCAGCTAGTGGGGGTACCAATGGCTCAGAGACAGTGGCCCACTCTGGAGTGGACACCACTACAGGGGGTGTGGGAGGGCTCGCAGTGGCGAAGGCCTCCATGCCTGCCCTATGTAGCTCAGAGCTACGGGCGGGACTACCCTCATGTATAAGTGCTGCGGGGGCTGGCTCCTCCTGAGGTATGGGCTCGAGAGGTGCTGGTGGGGCTATGGGGTCGGCTGGGGCGTCCTCTAGCATTGGAGCCACTGGCTCCTCCTGGTCAGCCTGAATCTCTGGCACCAACATGTGCCCTACTGAACCCACAGACTCGTCATCGGAGTCGTCGGATATCCATCCGTTCCTTCCACGGGGAATGGGTAGGAGTCTCATACCTGCAGGTACGTGAATGTGGGGTACCGGTGCCGGCTCGTGCTCGGCGTGAGCCTGTCGGCGGAAAGGAGACTCTGCCGCGTCCGACTGGGCTGGAACTGGTCGCGAAGGACCGGCACAGCCGTCAGGGAAGTCCCTGATGGCTCGAACGGGGTGTATGGCCAAAGGTGCGGCCGGTACGATGGGCAGTGGCGCGTCGATCACGGCCGGTGCCCAGTCAGGATCCTCGCTAGGATCTGTCTCGTCCGAATCGTCGTCTGACCCTCCTGCGACGTCCATCTCTACGTCGTCTTCTTCCGCATCGAGTACAACCAGCTCGACTGGCTCTGGCGGAGGTGCAGGTATAATCTGGATACTGCTATCAACACTAGGCGCTATACTTCCCGCGTCGGACATCCTGGCAAAAGAACCGTACATGTATATATGATTTATTTAATTTAGACAGTTATGGCGTACTCTATAGTAACCTTCCTAACTTCTAATTTTCACGTTACAGTATAACAATACTCATGGCTGGCTTGGTCGGAATCTCCTCATGCCCAATGCTTCCTGAAAATTACTTTTATTTAAAACCATGCATATTTTCTTTTTGAAAACTTTATTATTTGAACCAAATCCGGTTATAGTCTAGTTTTTAAAGAAAATACTCTAGTTCGCTATAACCTTGGCTCTGATACCACGTTCTGACACACCACGACAAAGGCGGAAACACGTGGCGCGACGGTTCAAAAGCATAAAGTCAAGGTTATGGCTAACACAAGTAATTTAAGAAAATGGGTCATTTATTATGACGTCAAATCTGTTTTCAAGCATTACACAAAAGTTAATTGTTTTTGAAATAAACATAGAGGTTTCTCATATATATCCCAAATGCCTTGGGAAATAAAGGTGAAACCCCACAAAAGCTTGACGTCGCATTGGAGATTCCCCGACCCTGCTTGCCTGATCTTTCATCTTCTAGTTACCTGAAAGATATGTTTTAAAAAGTTTCGTCAATATAAATATATTGGTGAGTTCACGGGTTTTCAGTTTCTAAAACTTGAATACTTGGGAATACCATGTTATGACAATATATAGGAGTTGCAAATTCCTATAGATCTACTTGAGACTATAATCAAACCAAGACATATAATATTTGTGCCCCGCTCCAAGTCGTTACTCGGTTTCCCACGACTTAAGTTCAGAATATTTGCACCCCAGGCATAACCTAATGCATAATCGACGCTATCGATTAGGGGTGGGCCTTGTCAGGCACCAATAGTACTATTCGAATATTCCTCCGGTTTCAATTTCCTGAACAAATGATTATAGAGGCGAGGACTCAACCCCGAGTGGCGGTCACACCTCAAGTAATAAATCCGTCAAACACTATCCCTAACATATCTTTCCCCCGGAAAACATAAAAATAGTTTAAAATGGGGCCGTGAAACTCACCTGTAACTGCGTCTGGCTCAATAAGGTGAATAGCAAGGGGTGGTCTTGCACCTACAAACGTCCTAAACGTATAAGTCACTATTCCTATAGTGCATGTGCCTTGGCAAGTTGTACACCCAACTCCCGACCACAAGTTGTTCCAAATCCCGTTTAATTATGCGTGTATCCTAGGTTTCGTTGGCGTTACATTACCCTTTGTGTTACAAGTTATATATTACTCCTGTTAATATTCCCATAACTTGTATCTTATTATCATCGACTCGACTTCACTTAACATATAATTATTTTCCCATTTAAATAATTATACTTAAGATCGCATCGCTCGATATAATATATATTTCAATCCTCGACCCGACTCACTTTGCCACACATTTGTTTTCCCATTTAAACAAATATGCTAAGATTTTGTCGTTCGATCGTATATTCTTAACGTCCGATTCAACTCACCACACCGTATATTTATTTTCCCATTCAAATAAATATACTAGGATTTCGTTGGTACGACCTACACATGTATATATCCTTGTCTTCTCGTCGCGGCTTCCCTTCCCGCATATCTACTTTCCCATTAAGTAGATATACTAGAATTTTGCCGAGACGAGCGTACAAATATATATAAATGTGTAATTTTTCTTGTTAAGTATATACGTTTGTTTTAACGTCTTATTCGTTTGTGTCATGTGTTTCTCCCACGAATTAATCCTCCAACACTTAGGAAAGTGTTTATTTATTTTCACCCAAAGTATATATATATATTTTACCTCTTAAAATATATATTTTTCTTATCTTGCCGCAATGGCATTTTTCTCATATTTTGTCCGGTTATGGTTCGTTAACGCGTTTTAGTTCGATATCTTAACTCGATTAGTTAATTTTTCCAAGTTTTTCCCAACATGTATTTTATAGAAATATTTTCCATATTTCTTCCTATTTTCACATGTTACTTGGATGGTTAAAATACTTATGTATTTTTAACCCAACTTGTTAACTTAGCTACAAAAATGTTTCCAACACTTTTATATTCCCATTTATATAAAAGTATTCATTTTTGTATAAGTTTCCCAAGTTTGTTTAATATTTTTATAAAATCTCTATTTTATAAAAATCCTTATGTTAAAACCCTTTATATTTTTATAACTTTCAAAAATACACTTTTATACAAAATACCCAAGTATTTCTACTAGTATTTACAAAAATCATCCTTAGACTTTATTACTTGCATTTTTGACACCAAACTTTCCATACTTGTATTTTTGGACTAATAGTTTCTAAAATGTCCATTTTAGTCCCTTAACTTTCAAAGTTACAACTTTAGTCCCTTAACTTACAAAAGTTGCATTTTTCCACTCTAACTTCCAAAGTTAGCATTTTTCACTCAAAATAGTTAACTTTGAAGATTCAACTTTTTATTGGTAAGTTATTTTTGTATCAAAACACTTATGTTAGTCTTATATTCCATATGGAAGACTAATTATGTGTGTGTTTTATGTATTTGTCCATTTCTTCAAAATATCATTCATCCAAGTGAGTTAACTTTAATTTTCCATCTTATTCATTTATGAACTTCTAACATGTTTTACCACATATTATAACTTAAATGATCATAATAAGATGAATTAAAGTTAGTTTTAA
Organism: Ambrosia trifida; assembly: GCA_028751855.1. Taxonomy (NCBI): domain Eukaryota; kingdom Viridiplantae; phylum Streptophyta; class Magnoliopsida; order Asterales; family Asteraceae; genus Ambrosia; species Ambrosia trifida. The sequence continues at coordinate 81,382,880 of CM054130.1, forward strand.
CATATTCAAGTTCATTTCAAAATCTTAACCAAAACATCATCCTACTTAGTCTTACATGTAAAATTTATATATTTTCAAGACTAATACATCATCATCAACAAATCCATGGTTTATTTTCATATCTTTAATCTTCCATTTTATACATGAAAACTTATTAAAGATTATGTTCAAAACCATTTTTAAACCCTTCATGTACAACTTGCTACTAGGAACACATACATGAATAATAACAATCAAAAACAAGATTAAGAAGCTTACTACTAGCACAAGGCTAGGGAAGACAAAAACCTTGGATTTGAGAGGGGTTTAGTGTGTTCTTCCTAGTGGTTTAGCTCCAAGCTCTTGAAACACACAAAAGGGGTTTGGATGATGGATGATTTTAAGTATTTTGGAGATGTAAAAACTTGAAAGAACAATGTGTGTGGGTGTATGTAAACTTACGGCCAAGAGAGGGGAGAAGAAAGAGTGTTTTGCTTTGCTTTTCAATCTTCTAACATGTGTTATTTATATCCTTATCACATGTAATCTTCCATGGATCTTGTGATTATTACTAAGGATATGAGAGATATGTATTGTACTAAAGTTGATCTTGGATGGTTGTGGAAGAGGGGTGTGGCCGTGGGTTTTTGAGAGGACAAGAGAGGTGGAGTGTAAATCTTGGCTAATTGATTATAATCTTTCCTAATCTTGCACTTGATTTTATACAAGACTCCTCCATGCATGCACACACTTAGGGTATGATTAGCTAGCTTTGTCTTGGCTTTTCTTGGCCTCTTGGCCGAAATATTATCAAAGGGGGGACAAGGTTTATTTGCTTTTGTACTTAATGTCTACTTATGCCTTTCTTACAACTTTTGTCTTTATACACATGCTTAATCTTTTTAGCTTTCTAGATGATAATTATTAAACACAACATGGATAAAACAAGGCCATTAGGCCGGCCCTTTGATGGGTGTAAGTGGGGTCCACAACTTCAATTATTTACCCATTGTTTGTTATGTTTAATCCCCCGTCGTTCGGGTGTCGTTCGGGTATTTTTCGGGTTTTAATCACGCGTTATTCGGACATTAAATATACCTTTAATAACCCTTAAATATAGTCTATTTTAAGCGTTGATTGGCTATTTAGGCCTTTACCGGGTGAAATTATGAGTTATACGCGTATCGGGTGCGATACGCGCACTTTATTCGTTACCGGGAGATTTGTACAAGGCGTTTTCATTTATGGTTTTGGAGTTCCAAAACTCATTATATCTTATGAAAATACCCTTTATTTTATATCCTGGGTGTCCGGGATTCGTTTCGTTTATTTAATTATTACCGGGTAATTGCCAACATCCGTACCGGATAGCTTATTCGCACATGATCCAATCATGCTTTACCATTACACGTATGCATTCCTATGCACTATTTGGAAATTGCTATTCCCTAAGGCCTTGATAATTAAACCACACATAATTGCATTTAATTACGTTAATCATATATTAATTAATTGTACGGAATTACCTTATTTTTGCCGGTTGTTACACAAAATTCCTGTAACATGGGGAGAATGTGACAACCCGCAAATTTCGATTATTTTTCCGTCATTATATTTTTTTTATGTGATTATTTATTTATAAATAATAGTATTATTACGTTTCGGAAGTTATCGGTTCGTTATAACGAAAGAAAGCTTGATCGAAACAGTAACACGATTTATACGCGTATTCTGAAAACGCGCGTCAGTCAACGAAAATATAAATACTTTTGTTCGGTTTAGTTACATTTTTAATTTCGATTAAAACCGACTAGTTTTTATAATTATTTAGCGAGCCGAAAAGAAAACCGAGACGTTTTATATTATAACGGGTTCGATACGCGGTGTCCACCTACCTAACTCTAAACCTATAGATATAAAAGGGTCTTTATCTCTTCTCCTTCTTCATTTTCTCAGCCAAAACACTTGATAAAACCCTCTCATCTCTCTCTACTCTCTCCCGCGTCTCTCTCCTCCTCCTCGAAAAACAACCGGCCGGCCACCACCTCCCTTGGTGGCGGCGGCGTAGTGGTCCTGAAGCCCAAAACAGGCAGGAGCAGGGGCGGCGTGAAGTTTTATGGCCAAACGTGGCCTAGGTTAGGCGACGTGGTGGATCGCTGGTTGCTGGTTCGAGAGGAATTCATGGTGATCGGTTAGTTGGTGGTTCGAATGGGTTGTTCAAGGTCAGCGGCGGTGGTCTATGGTGGCTGTGAAGGTCCAATTGGAGCAGTGTTTGTTGGTGGTTTTGCTCAGGGAAAGAGGGAGGCGGCAGCAGTGCTTGGTTAGGGTGTTGGGGCTCGTTTATGGCCATGGTTATTGGTGGTGTTTGCGCCGGTTATGGTTGTGGCTCGGGTCGGGTCAAAACTCGGACAACCGAGTCAACTCAGCTCAAACTCGGGGTCCGGTTTGGGCTCGGGTCTATTGGTGTTATTTTCGAGTCTGAGCAATAGTTCCCGAGTATGGTTCAATTCTTAAGTCTTGGTTTGGGTTTTGGTTTTGGGGCTCGGGTCACCGTTCGATCAAGGGAGCTTGTAAGTGATTTCCGGTTTGGTTTTGTTTCTATGGTTGTTCTGGGTGGTTGTGCTCGGATTGGTTCAGGTCATAGTTGGTGACCGAGTGGTAGTCGGGCGCAGGACGGGTTCGAGTTCTAGATTCGGGTTCGGGTTGGTTACGTGTTCGGGCCTGGTCAACACTCAGTCAAACCGGATTGACTCAGTTAAAGCTGGTCAAAAGTTAACCTCGGTCAATGCGTGGTCAAGCCTCGGTCAACGTGCAGTCAAGCAGTCAAACCTTGGTCAACGTGCTAGCAGCGGCCAACGAAGCGGTCAACACGTAGCACGAGACACGCGGAACGAGGCACGTAGCCCGAGACACGTGCAACGAGGCGCGAAGCACGAGACACGTAGTACGAGACGCACGCTTGTTTAATCTCGGTATAATAAATAACTCGTATTTATTATTTTTGTACTATTTATAAATATAGATATTTATAAATACCAAATACGAATAACGTAACTCGTGAACGAGCCGACAAATGGAATGTGTTAATTGGATAAACGGTTGTTGTGTCGTGACTAAATAAGATTGATATCAAACTGAATTGTTGGAGTATATGTGTGGTATATATATTGTTGTATGTGTGATAAAATAAATAAGTATAACTTATATAAAAGCGTCGAAACGTATAAGTCTCTGTTGATTTGGAATTGCGGATAAACAAATTGTAGTCTTGTGTTTTGAAGTTGATTTTGGGAATTTTTAGACGACTTGTGTTGTCTGGTATGTACAAAAACAGAGGAAACTCTGCCGAAATTTTATAAAATCCGAAGCACAACTAAGCTAATGCTGTTGTGTATGTTTTCGTAAATAAATTTCCAAGTGCTTTAAAGGTATGTATTTATATAAAATCGCAACGCTTTGATAAAGATTATTTGTAACAATAATAGTCAAACCCGAACAATATTTTGAAAACAAACAAATATATATATATAGTTTTCTAAACGTCAAGTATGACGAGTTTACGAAAGGCTTTTCGAAAATTAAGTAGTGTTTATTGCTCGGATTCAAAAATATATATACGTTTGACTCTACTTGGGATCCCTTTTATAAAAACAAATGTTTTGAAAACTTAAAAGGTTTCGATTTGGAAATGACGTAACACTAGTTATTAATTGGAAATTAATAACAATAATTGTATTTTGCAAAAGTATACTCTACTAAAAATAAATGTGCAAGACAAATACATTTATCCGACTAACGAGACGAGCTACGGCTCGGGATAATTTATACGTTACGTAGTACTAGTCCAATGTGGGTTACATGTGAATAGTAACAAGTGTGCAACTTGGGTACTATGTCATATGTTAATACATAAATTAAGATAAGTCGCGATCGGTTCGTCGAGTTAAACACTTTTAAGACTTTGGTTTGTATACACGAGTCTAGATAGTTGGATAGACTATCTTGTAACTGGATAATAAGCTAGGCTTATTGTATTAGACTTTAAGGTGTCCTTTGTTGGTATTTAGGGCACGAGGAAGTCGGTTAAAGCTTCGGGCTTTGTTTGCTAGCTAAGCAAGGAAATTGAGGTGAGTTCATGACCCCACTTTTTACTATTTTGTAACTGTTTTCGGGGGGAAGACATGCTTGTTTCATGAAAACCTGTTTAATATAAAGCGTAACAAGTTTTGAGAAAACGTTTAGAGTTACAAATTCTTTCCGAAGTCGTACATGGATTAAAGGGAAATAAATGGTGTTGCGTGAGTTTTCACAGCCCCTTTTCTTTTAAATGTTTTTGAACGATTTACTAACGGGGGTAAACATGCTTGTATGATGGATAGACTAGAACTTTATAGAACATATGATGGCCTTTGGTAGATGCACGACGTGTGCGTGGGACGCCCGTCTATCCCTTCGGGAGGATACTTCCCTGCATTCTTAATCATTAGCTCTTGGTTTAGAGCCGTGGATGATGTTAATAGATCTATTGGGTTGACGCCCCCTCTCAGAACAGTCGCGCTGGTTCTTATGGGAGAGCATATCCTATTAAAAATTCCTCAGGGAGCCCGGTTGTGTGCTCAGAGAGGTCAGGTTTGGGAAGAAAAGTTGTGGTTTGATTAAGAGCCTTAGGTTGCGATCATGCTTGTATGACCTAGCTAGTCTACTCGGTTCTTTGTTTAGTTGGTACTCGATCATACATTTTTAAATAAGGAATTATGTGTATTTGCCTTTAAACCAGTGAACTCGTCAACTGTTGTTGATATTGCTAAACATATTGTTCAAATATTTTGTTTGACCATTTCCGCTTTTAAGTACGGACTTGCCGGTGGGATTTACCGGGAAAAATGGTTTTTATAATATTATTTACGGATGTCCAGCGTGGAAATCCGAAGAGGAAAATAGTTTACAAAAGTAAAGAAAGTTTTCAAAAGTTATTATGGAATACCCGGCGAGGATTCCACGGGAATAAAGTCTCATTTTGATTATAGTTGGTCGATCGATTAGAACCTGGTATACTTATTTTTATGGGAAGGTAAGTATACGGTAAGGTGAATCGAGTCGAAGGGTAAATAAAAGGGAATACTCGGCGAGGATTCCAAGGGGGCTTTTAAAAGGTTTTTCCCAAATAACGAACCGAGTAATGAAATTCAACTTTCTTAAACTGTTTTACAAACAGTTTCTCAACGGTTTAACCAAAAAGGGTTTTATCAGTAATAAACATAAAACCATGAACTCACCAGCTTTATGTTGACCTTTTTAAGTATGTCATTCAGGTATAGACTTTGGCAACGACACGGTTGGAATAGGCGATGTCTTGGGATTGGAGATCCTAGAAGGCTTAGTAAAGGCGTTCAGAGTTCAAGAGTCTTAGGTGTATAAATTCCGCTGCGTGGTAAAGTTACCAGGAGTTCACAACCGAAGGGAAAATCGGGGTGTGACAATAAATGTCCGATTGAATTGCTAAATATTGACCTCTTTGAAATCAAAAGCACTATTGAATTTGATAAGTTGAGTACTTGGACAATTATCATTATGCTACGGTTTATTAAAATAACTTGATTAGTTGTCAATTTAATTCCAAGCACACAATCTTTAAGCTACTATTAACAAATATTAAATATGTAACATGTTCACCCATCTTTTTTTTAACATTTTATAGTATATTATATGTATATAAAAATAATATGTATTAAAAATTAGAATTATCCGATCCAAACCGAGCCATATCGAGCGAACTTTTTTTGAGCTAAATCTGAGCGAGCTACGAACCACGAGCTTTTTGGACAGCCATACTTTCAACTCTAAACCTGATTTGGTTAATAGTTGTATGGTTTTGAAATTGAACACGATTATTTTTAGAGGAATTTGAATTAAATAATCCCAACTTTGTTAGGTTGAAAGACAACAATCTCAACTTGAAAACTGAAATCTAACAAACCCAACTTGTATTAATTTTTATTTCACTGGACCAAAACAAAATGGGTTTAACTCAGATAGTTTTAGCATACATGGCATGCCATTTTATCTTTAATATCTTTTATATTCAATTATTGGATTATAACCTGAAAGCTTTTCGGTATAGAAAAATTTAATATGAAATGATAAATATGTGTTATGATGTAACATAAAAAATTAATGTACTATAATATGAGAAAACAACAATTTTAATTATCATGTGAATAAAAATGAAAATGTATATTAAAAAGGAGATATATGTTTGGATGAGGAGCAAAGCTAGAAACAGCCATTGGAAGGCGTGATTGACACGGTGATCTTGAATGTATGACTTTTTTTTAAATGAGCAGTTTTAACCTATTCTACTCTTGATGAAAATAGAAATCTTAGTTTGAGCATGATTAATGACTTGCCTAAACATGATTAATGAAGTACCCGAACACATTGTGTTTTTTTCTATATGAACAAAAACCCGCAAAAAAATCGTTTTTTTTTTCGTTTTTGTATTTTAGTTGGATGTATTTAGTTGCTGAATAAAGAATAGTGGGTATATGGATTTGACTGATTTTTGAGGTGGTGCCTGTTGGAAGAAAGAGTCGTTAGACCTAGGGGTGTAAACGAGCCGAACCGAGCCCGAGCCTGACTGGACTCGAGCTCGGCTCGGCTCGAGGTGATTTGAGAACAATCTCAAACGAGCTCAAAGCTCGACTCGAGATCGCAAAAGCTCGCCTCGCGAGTATTATTAAATGGGCCTATGAAATAAGGACTTGGGCTTTGGAGATGTGGGCTATAAATTATAAGAGATATATAGATAACTTATAATTATGTTTGGGCTCGTCGCAGGCCCAATCGAGCTTTGTATATAGGGCTCGAGCTCGGGCTCGATAACTAAACGGGCCAAATTTCAGGCTCGAGCTCGGGCTAGGGCTCGGGCTCGTTAAGGCTCGGCTCATTCGAGCTTTTTACCTAGCCGATCTTGGGTGGCTCTCGAGCCGCTACGTGTTATTTACATCCTAGTTAGACCATTTCCATTGGTAATCTCTCAAAGATTGTGGCACTATTTAGAAATTAAAAAAAGGAAAGAAAGGAAAAAAAAAAGGTGAAAAACAATGAGCAGATCGAGGTCTCAATCTAGATTGCAAACGAAATTTATGTCGTGTCAAAACGGGTCAAAACAATGAGCCCAATCGGGTCAAAACGGTTCGGTTCGCTACCGGGCCAGGCTGGGTCGAAACAGTCTGGGTCCCTACGGGACGGGTCAGGTTGAAATGGTCTGGGTTGTTACCGGGCCCGGTCGGGTCGAAACGGTCCAAGGCGCTACCAGGCCCGGCTGGTTCGAAACAGTCCGGGCCGCTACGGGATGGGTCAGGTTGAAACGGCCTGGGTCGTTACCGGGCCCGATCGGGTCGAAATAGTCCGGGTCGCTACCAGGCCCTGCCGGTTCGAAATGGTCTGGGTCGCTAACGGGCGCGGTCGTTGACGAGCCCGATCGGGTCGAAACGGTCTTGATCGCAAATGGGCCCGGCCGGGTCGAAACGATTCCGGTCGCTAACGGGCCCGACCTGGTCGAAACGGTCCTGGTCGCTAACGAATCCGGTCAGGTCGAAACGGTTCGGGTCGCTGACGGGCCCGGTCGGGTCGAAACAGTCCGGGTCGTTACCGGCCCCGGTCCAGATCGATAATGGGTCAGTCGGGTCGAAACGGTTCGGGTCATTAACGGGCCAGGTCAAGTCAAAATGGTCCGATAACGAGCACGATCGGGTCGAAACGGTCCGGGTTGTTAACCGGACCGGTTCGAAATGAAATATTTCTGATCCCTTAAAATTTTATTTTTAAATTTATTTTTGTTTTTTTTATTTTAAATTTGTTTTTTTTTTACTTTTTAAATTTAAAAAAATAATAATTTATTTTGACGTGAACTTATCTTAATACAAGTCAAGTTCTTATCACTGCTGAAAACCTTCAAACATCACAAATTTATGAAAATCAATCACGAGGAGCTAGTAAATGGGATCTTGCTGAAGATGTCGCTTTAATGTCAGCATAGTGTATGTTGGATCAGTGGCTGTTTCTATGAACACTTATGTGTTTATCAGATTTATATAAGAGTTATTAAGCAGCGGAAATACAAGTGTTCAAAGGTCTAAAAGATCACTTTGATGAGGAGTTATTACTCCCCCTTGACTGAATAATAAATGAGAAACAATAAATGATCTAAGTATAAAGCAGTAATAGCAGTTTATGTTTCTCAGATGTGAAGTGGAAATTATAAGTTTAAAGCCCGAAGGATTTCAATATAAGTTCAAAGATATTACACAAAATCACATATTGAAATAGATGAACAAACTCATCTATTTATAGACTAATGTACTAAACTGTAGTCTGAAGTAATCTAAGATATTTAACAAAGATATTATGCTAAGATAAGGTTACTACAGTCTGTACATTGAAACTTGAAATCAAGACTTTAACAAAACAATATAATAGTAAAACTGCTGATCTTCAGTCGGTTAGAAGCTTCTGAGTGAAAGTGCTGATGAGTGACAAACTGCTGATGAGCAGTTTGTCTTCAGTAGTTCTTCAGTGAAATGTCTGGTTAGACTTCAGAACTTCTGATGAATTTACTCTTCAGTACTTTGTGTTTGTTCTTCAGTACTTCTTCATTTTGTTCTTCAGCAGTTCTATACTTAGGCAGATATGGAAAAGACTAAGGTTATCAAAAGGTGGTTTCGTCAATCCTCTTCGTCCCAACAATCTCCCCCTGGATTGATGAAGCCAAAACCTTATCTATCCTTTATTGTTGTCCTTTTCTCTCTTCTAGCATCCTCCAGATCTCTGCTGTCATCTGGGTGGTAAGAGTACATCTTTGTTGCTCAGTGAGAGGACCAAGTTCAGGTGTTAAATGTTGAATGGTGAGAAGGTCTTTGGACGATAAAACACTCAACTCCTTTGAGTTTCTATAGACCTTACTTGAACGGTCTATCCTGGTCACAAGTACTGAGTTGGATTCAGTAAATGACCATTTTACAATGTTTACCTTTGACCTGTCAAAGTCAGAGGCATAGGAAACCAAGCCTGTTTCCTTAGGTTGACCTGATTGAGGAATGTCTTCTATTTCAGTGACTCTCAGGTGAGACTCTTGACTTCCTTGTAATTCAGCAGCACCTTGGATTGGCATGTTGGGCAGGTGATGCTCTGTAACAACCCTTGTATGTGTTTCTTCTTGGATGGATTGTTGTAGCTGATAAGCATAGGTAGCCTTGTCTCTGAATTGGGTCAAGATGGGTTTCTCTTCAACATCAAAATCACCATGTACCAACTGATCTCCTTCTAACAGAATCATTTTGAAGTCAGTCTTGACAATGGGATCTCCATCTGCTTTTCTTTTGGTGGCTGGCCTTCTTAGTGTACCAGATGGTCTTTTGACAATAGAAGTTGTTTGGACTTCTTGGCTTTCAAATCTTTCTGGTTCAGCAACTTTCTTTGCTTTGAATTTCTTGTAAGCCTCATAGAGAGTTTGTTCTTTCCATTTGCTGATTGAGGCTTTTGAACCATAGCCATTTGCCACTAATTCTTCAATCACTTCAGCTCTTTTGGCTTTCCTCTCATTTTCAGTTGCTATTCTATCAGATAGCATCTGTGCTCTTCTGGTTAGTTCTTGTGTTGAGAGTTTCTTGAGGGCCACTTGCTTGGATTTGGAGTTCTTTGTGATGAATGCTATTAGCTGTGCTCTTTTGTCTTCTTCAGCAGCAGCTTCAAGTGCTCTCTCTTCAGCCTCAAGCTCATCAAGTTTTTCTTGGTACTTGATCAGTTTTTCTTCAAAGGTTAAGTCTTCTCTAGTTTCTAGGCTATTCCATACTCTGTCTTCTTTTGCCTTTTTAGCAGCTTCTTTCAAACTCTTCTCTAATAAGTCTTTCGACATGCTGATGGGAGTAGGGTTTAAAACAGCTGTGGAAGTTGTTGTAGGCAAAGGAGTGGGAGCAGGGTCTTTTTCAGTTGCCTTAGGAACTTCTGATGATGGTTTAGGAGGTAGAACTGCTGATGTGGTAGGTTTGGTCACAACTGCTGAAGGATTGTCTTCAGTAGTTTGAGAAATGTAATCAGTAGTTCCCTCTGAAGCCTTAGATAGCTTGAACTCTGGTGCTACTTCTTTTCCTGGTCTTTGTGTTGGTCTATCAGCTTCTTGATCAGGATTTTGTCTTTGTGTAGCATCTGTTGGTTCCTTAATCATCTCCCCCTTTTTGGCTTCATCCACTTCTGGAAGCCGAATAGAATGAGATGTTGCAGCAGACAACCTTGCCAGTTGATCTTGAGTTTCATCCATCTTCTTGTTCAACTCAGCAAGTCTCGAGTTGATCAACCCAAACTGATTGTTAGCTTTTAACTCCCAAGCAGTTGTGAAGGGTTTGAGTTGATCAGTTATAATTTGTTTGAGTGCCTGATACAGGGGACCATCTGGGCTGCATAGTTGGTTCAGATCTATGCTTGTGAGCCCAGTGAATTGGGTAGGTTGTTTTGGTGAAGGGGTGCTTTTTGGGTGATCTTCAGATTGCTCTGAAGATGCCAGTTGTGGGGATTTTTGGGCTAACTGGTCTTTAACCTGATCTTTGGTGACCAGCTTCTTGAGCTTGGAGACCTTAGATTCAGGACCTTCAATGTCAACCGTCAATTCAGTTTGTGGAATTTGTGATTCATCAACCAACTTAATGGAATCATCTGAATCCCTGATAGTGTCCTCAGAGAGGGCAGGATCAGTTATATCATGAGCTGGACCCAAACCAGTAGTCTCATGAACCTCTTTGTCTTGGTTCTGAGGTTTTCCTACCTCTGGCCTTAGGCCTTCATCAGTAGTTGCCAAGTTTGAGGTCTTAGCTATGTTACTACTGTCCTCAGGTTCACCACTGGGTGATAAGTGAGTAGTAGCAGCCTCAAAAGTATCAAAAGTTTGCAAGTTTGGGCTTACAAACTCTTGTTCATCCTCATCTCTCTGTGTTGGGCTAAAGGGATCCACATTCATGTCAACTTCTGAAGGCATCTCCCCAATTTGATGTGTTGTAAGGGGAGTGACATGTGGTGAATGGGTTCCTTTAAGTCCTGAGAGAAGTTGGGCAATTTCTATGGTTGTATGTGAGGGTTCAGGTTCAGTAGTTATTATGGGTTGGTGTTCAGGAGTTTGGTGTTCAGGGATGGTTTCAGCAGTTTCAAAGGCAGGGTCAACAGTTATTGGTTTCTTAAATCTTTTTCTTTGGAAAATAACTGTGACTGGTTTTCTTTTTGGTGGTGGAGAAGGAGTGTGCTGAGAGGATGTTTCAGCCACTTCCTTTTCAAGTGCAGATTGCACATCAGTAGTTTCAGGTTTCTCCACTTCCTGAACTTTCTTTTTCAGTGACTTGGTTGTTTTTGGTTTTTGTTGTTTAGGCTTTTTAGTTATCTTTTTGGGTTTGGAAGATGTGGGTTCCTTGGGGATGGGTTGTTCTTCCCCTTGGTCATCTTCTAGCAAAAGTGCTGGTTTGTTGTGCCTAGAGAATACTTGAGCAGTTAAAGGATTTAAAGTTGTTGTTTTTCCCTCAAGTACTCCCTCTCCAAGTTCTTTTATTATGCACTGCATAACAAACCTTGGATACAACAAAAATTTCTTTTTATCATTTTCATGATGTAAAACCAGTTCATTGAAAAACAGTTTTGATGCCTTGAAAGAAGTTTCATTTATGATGGAATGAAAAATAGGTTGAAAGGTTGAAGGCATCTGATCTATTGACCCAGTTTTAGGACTAAGACACATAATAATATAATGAAATAACAGTTTATATTGTGGGTCAAAATATTTTTTGTAAACTGTTGCTTGTGCCAAAGTACCTTGATAGCCACACTCTGTCATGGTCAGATGAATATCTGAGGTTGGAATATGCTCAGGTGCCTCAGAATCCTTCAAACCAAGCCTGATGCTTAGTGTTTCTGGTGAGATGGCCATCAGTTTCCCTTTTATGGAAGATTTGAGGGAAATCACTTCATTATTCACCTTCACCGTTTCTGAATTTGCCCAGAACTCATTAAGAGTTTCTTCATGAATGGGTGGATCAATGGTGAAAGCATCATAGTATTGGGATTTCATGATGAGATCAAGTATCTCATCATACTGGGACCAGGCTTCATCTTTAACAAAGTAGCCTCTTTGGTTGTGTCCCTGTTTCAACACGAGAGCCATGGATGTTTTTGATCGAACAGTGATTTTTAGGTTAGAGAAGGGGTTTTGCTTTGAATTTGAGAGAGAAAGAGGGAATTTTGCTTTTTGAATGGATAAGTGTTGGAACAGGGTATTTATCAGAAGTTTTTAACCGACTAGGTCAAACTTCTGAAGAGTGAAAAGTCTGTTTTACCCTTTTAGTCAAACTGCTGAAGAAGAAAGGTTTCTTCATCAGTGGTTTTAGTTATCTCATCAGCAGTTTCAACTGCTGATGCAGATGACTTTTAAAACACTTTTCTAACTTCTGATTTTCATCAGTAGTTATATCCATTTTGAAAATATCCCATTTTGATGTTTATCAGTAGTTTTCAAAATTTGTTCATCAGAACTTTCTCTTTTCTCAAATTTTTGGTCTTCAGAGGTTTGTGACAGATAAGTATGTAAGTGAAAAATAAAATATGTGCAGAATTAAAAAGTGAAACACTTACAGACTTTCTTCTAAGTTTAACATCCCAAGCATGGATACTAACCTCTGAAAAGTTGTTGAATCAAGGGGTTTGGTGAAAATGTCAGCTATTTGATTAGCTGTTGTGACATGCTTCACTTCAATCTTGCCTTTTTCATAGCAATCTCTTATGAAATGATACCTGATTTCAATGTGTTTAGTCTTTGAAAACTGAACAGGATTTTGAATGATGCTAATGGCAGATTTGCTGTCTACAAAAAGTGGGGTCTTGGTCTCTTTGATTCCATAATCAAGCAGTTGATATTGGAGCCATTGTATCTGTGAAGTACAGCTTGCAGCAGCAATGTATTCAGCTTCAGCTGTTGAAGTTGCCACAGATGTTTGTTTCTTTGATTGCCAGGACACCAGACAGTTTCCTAAGAATTGACAACCACCAGATGTTGATTTTCTTGACATTTTGCAGCCTGCATAGTCACTATCTGAAAAAGCAGTTAACTTGGTATTGCTTGAAGCAGGATACCAAATCCCTAAAGTAGGAGTTCCTTTCAGATATCTGAAGATTCTTTTGACTGCAATTAGATGAGATTCTCTTGGTGCAGATTGGTATCTAGCACAGACACAAGTTGAAAACATGATATCTGGTCTAGAAGCAGTTAGATATAAAAGAGAACCTATCATACATCTATACATGGTTTGATCAATGTGTTTCCCTTGATCATCTGGTTCAACTTGTGTGATTGGTGTCATGGGAGTGGAACATGTTTTACAGTCTTGTAAAGAAAATTTGTTCAATAATTCTTTAACATATTTTGATTGATGTATAAATGTTCCATTTGACTGTTGTTTGATTTGCAGTCCCAAAAAGTACTGCAATTCTCCCATTGTACTCATTTCAAATTTTGATTGCATGAGTTTCTTAAATTCTTCACACAGTTTTGAATTTGTTGAACCAAAAATGATATCATCAACATATATTTGAACAAGTAAGACATGATTTCCAACATGTTTTATGAAAAGAGTTTTATCAATGGATCCCCTTGAGAAGTGATTCTTTAGCAAAAAGTTGGAAAGTGTTTCATACCAGGCTCTTGGAGCCTGTTTTAGCCCATAAAGAGCTTTGTCAAGTCTGTAAACCCAATCAGGATGAGAAGGATCCTCAAACCCTGGAGGTTGACAGACATACACTTCCTCTTTTATTTTTCCATACAAAAATGCACTTTTGACATCCATTTGATAAACTTTAATGTTGTTGGAAATTGCATAAGCTAAAAATAACCTGATAGCTTCAAGTCTTGCAACTGGTGCAAAGGTTTCATCATAATCAATTCCTTCCTCTTGGGAATAACCTTGTACCACTAGTCTTGCTTTGTTCTTGATGATCATACCAGCCTCATCTGATTTGTTTCTGAAGACCCATCTTGTTCCAATTGGTTGCTTGTTGTCAGGTAAGGGACAGATTTCCCAAACCTGTTGTTTCTTGAATTGAAGCAACTCTTCTTGCATTGCTTGCACCCAATTGTTGTCTTTGAGGGCTTCTTGATACTTCTTTGGTTCCAACTGAGAGACGAATGCTGAGAATAAGCAAAAGTTGGAAAGCTGGTTTCTTGTAAGTACCCCTGATGCAATATCACCCATGATTTGTTCCAATGGATGATCCTTGTGTTCAATCAGTTGTTGTAAACCTGTGTTGGATGATGGCTCTACAGGTTCTTCAAATAAACCACTGAGATTGATAATATCTGGTTCAGCTGTTATTTGAACTTCAGGAGTTTTAGGTTCAGCTGAATCAGTAGTTTCAAAATGTTCATCAGTAGTTCCTGAAGTAGAAGCTATTGAAACTTCTGAAGGTTTAATAGTTGATCTTCTGACTGTGTTTGGAGTCCATGGTGCAGGACTATCATCTTCAAATCCTTGAAAACCATTTTGAGGAGATTTGGATGATTCAACAGTCTTTTCAGGTCCGAAATGAAAGCTGTCAAGATCAAATAATTCAGCAGGATCTGCTGGAATAAGAATGTGTTTTGATTCATTGAACTTGACATTCAGTGTTTCTTCTACTATCCTGGTTCTTGAATTGAAAACTTTGTAAGCTTTTCTCAAAGGAGAATAGCCAAGAAAATAACCTGTGTCAACTTTTGCAGCAAACTTAGAAATAGAGTCTTTAATGTTGAGGATAAAACATTGACATCCAAAAGCCCTGAAGAAGGAGATAAGGGGCTTAATGCCATGAAGAATTTCATAGGCAGTCTTGGTATGTCTCTTGTTGATAAGGACTCTATTCTGAACATAACATGCAGTGTTGACTGCTTCAGCCCAAAAATACAAAGGTAGGCCTGAATCAGCTAACATTGTTCTGGCTGCTTCAATTAATGTTCTGTTCTTTCTTTCTACCACACCATTTTGTTCAGGAGTTCTGGGAATGCTGAACTGTCTAACAATCCCTTTAGACAGACAGAATTCATCCAGAGTTTTGTTCCTGAACTCTGTCCCATTGTCACTCCTGATGATTTTGACAGATAGAGAATATTGCTTCTCTACTTGTAGAATAAAGAACTTGATGATCTCAGCTGCCTCATCCTTGGAATATAAGAAGAAGACCCATGTGAATCTTGAGTAGTCATCAATGATGACCAAGCAGTACTTCTTCTTACCAAGGCTCATGATTTTGACTGGTCCAAATAAGTCCATATGGAGTAGTTGAAGACATGCAGTTGTTTTTGATTCTTCAATAGACTTATAAGAGGACTTATGCTGTTTACCTTTAAGACAGGAAACACAGTGTTCTTTGCACTGATATTCCTTCAAAGGTAGACCTCTGACCAAGCCCATTTTTGTGACTTTATTGATGGTTTTAAAGTTCACATGGCCAAGTCTCCTATGCCAGAGATCATTTTCTGAAGTTGATGCCTTTGAGAAGAAACAGGCAGTCTTGTTCAATACTTTGTCTTTTTCAATGTCCACTGCATAGACATTGCCACATCTTTTGGCAATCAGCAAAGTATGATCTTCAATAATCTTCTCTATCAACTTCTGGCCTTCTGGTGATATGATCTTGCATGCTGTCTTTGTGAAAAAGGAAGAATATCCTTTGTCACACATTTGAGAGACACTCAGCAAGTTGTACTCAAGGTTTTCAACCAGATTGACCTTGTCAAACTGCATTTTGCCTGAGGATACATTGCCATATCCTAGCACATATCCCTTGGCATTGTTCCCAAAGGACACAGATCCTTCTCTTTGGCTGATAAAATTGTTTATCAGGTATCTGCATCCAGTCATGTGCATTGAGCCTCCACTATCCACATACCATATGCTATTTAAACCTCTGGAGACTCTCTGCACAAGATAGCAAATTAGTTAGTTTTGGCAACCCAAGCCAATTTGGCTTTGGGTTTGCTCTTGAGAACAGGTGCAGCTTGTTGAGGACCATTTATAGTAATCCATGTCTTTTTGGCAATGGATTTGTCATTAAGAACAATGGTGGGTTCTTTTTGGTTTCCACCATCAACTTTGGTCATCAGAAGTTTAACCAGGTTTATCAAATCTTTAACTTCAGCAGTTTGTGAATCTGCTGATGGGTTAGGTGAAACTTCTGAAATTGAACTTTGAGAAGATGACCTTTGTTGAGATAAAGGCTTCTTCTTAGAAAGGGTTTTGTTTGATTGTTGTTTGTTGGGAAAAAAGGTATTTTGAAAATCTTGTTTTATCTGTTTTCCCACAATCAGTTGTTGTCTTTGTTTATTTAACTGATTTACCTTTCTAAATTTGCAAAGTTCAGTTATGTGGTTAAACAGACCACATATTTCACATGCTTTTGCCTTCTCTTTCCTTTTAGATAGATCAAGAGAGCTAGAAGGCAATTTACTGACAAAATCTGATTTTTGAAATAGGTCATCAGCAGTTTTCAGGGTCTCAACTCCTGATGTAGTTGAAACTGCTGATGGCTTATTGTCAGTAGTTTTAACTTCTGCAGTACTTCCCTTTTTGAGGAAGTTCTGATGGTAGGATGTGCATTCCTCCATATCAGAAGTTTGAATCAATTTCTTCCCATCATTATCAGTTTTGTGGGTGAAATCTGTTGGTGATTCAGTGTGGGTATATCCAATGCCAAACTTAACATTGGCTGCAGTTTGTTTGTTAAGTAACATTTGATACCCTTTACAAGACTCAACCCATTTTTCACAATCAACCTTGGTGTCAGCAAGCTCTTGTCTGACTTTTCCTAGGCTGTCTATCATGGTTTTAATTTGTGCTTCTGTTTCAATGGATTTATCATTTAGTTTGGAAATTTCTTTGTTTTTCAACATGACTTTTCTTTCCAAATCACACTTCATTTGTGTGTATTTTCTTTCCATGTCATTGGATTTGCCTTGTAAATGCACATTGGTTTCTCTAATTAAAGCAAATGATTCTTTGCAAGATTTAGTGCAAAGCTTTAACAGAGATTGTTGTGATACCTGTGTTAGAGCAGAATTTGAAGAGTATCCTTCAAAAGCCATTAAGGCAAAATTCTTTCTGCCATTATCAGGTTCTCCCCAGTTGACATCATAGACCTTATTGTCTGAATCCTGACTGCATTCTGATGTGTCATAAAGAAGACTGCTCCAGTCAACATACCCTGAGGTAAATAAGCTTTGTTGCTGAGGGGGTTGTTGAGTTTGTGCAGGAAGATGAGCAGTTGGAAATGGAGGCATGAGCTGCTGTTGTTGTTGAGCAGGCATCTGTACATATTGTACTTGTGGCACATATTGGACATTTGGAGCTTGTGCCTGTACAAAATGAGCACTCCCATTAGTTCCATTATTCCTATTATATGAGGGGTTATATTGATTTCCAGAGGACATTGGTTGGTTATAGCTAGAGCTTCTACACTCTCTAGCAAAGTGTCCCAACTTCTGACACTTATGACATCTCAATTTAGATTTGTCAAAACCAACTTTTGTTGAATTGTTTAGTCCTGGAAATTTCCTTCCTGACCTTTTGTAAAATTTGTTAGTTTTTAAGCTTAACAAGGCCAGTTGGTGCAATATTTCCATTTCTTCTAAGTCATCACTGCTAAAGTATTTTAAATCATCCATGATGAAACACATGTTGTCAGCAGTTTGACTTAGTTCTTCATTGTCATAAGCTGGGAAAGATCCATCTGATGAGATCCCAGCTGTTATGTCAATGTGGTCAAAAGAACCAAAATTATTAGAACAGGATGGTGAGTCATGTCCTAATAAGGCTGTGCTACCCGGAGTATAGTCATCAGCAGTTTTACCAGATTCTTGAAGCTTTTTCTTTTGATTGATTTCTCTTTCAAAAGTTAATAATTTACCATGTAACCTAGTTAGGTTCAAGGTATTAAAATCTGAACTGGTTCTGAGGACTATAGAGTAAGTTTCCCATTTTGAAGGTAAAGACCTTAAAAATCTATGTAACATAGACTCAGTTGTATAGGTCTGATTGTTTATTTTTAGCTCAGAGATGAGTGAAGAAAATCTTTCAAATTGTTGAGTTAAAGTTTCACCCTCTATGTGAGTAAAAGTTTCATATTGTTGAGCCAATATTTCTCTGATGTTGGCTATCACCTCAGCAGTTCCTGCAAACTGCTCTTTTAGGCAGTCCCACAGCTCTTTGGCACTTTCACAATGTAAAAGGCCAGCATAAATTTCGTTTGGGAGAGCCATAGCCAACATGGAGAAAGCTTTTGCATCAAGCTCAAACTTTAGGAAATCTTCCTCCGTGTATTCTTTTGGATCCTTTGGTCTTTCAGTCTTACCCTCTGGATCAGTAACAACTGGTTTGTGAGGTCCAAAAACTACAGACCTCCAACATCCAGTGTTTGTTTGAGAAATAGTATGTGCCAACCTTTTAGACCATATGTTATATTCATTTCTGACTAACATAGGAGGTTTGTTGGCAGATCCAGTATTGTAGGGATCCATTTTTAAGAAGTTTGGATTTGTCAATACTTTCTTAAAGTGATGGATTTAAAAAGTGAGCCTTTTATCCTTTTTATTGAATATCAATATTGAGCCTGTGTCTGAATCTCAATTTGTTAGATTGATTTTGATCAGATTAACCAGATGCTCTGATACCAATTGTTGGATCAGTGGCTGTTTCTATGAACACTTATGTGTTTATCAGATTTATATAAGAGTTATTAAGCAGCGGAAATACAAGTGTTCAAAGGTCTAAAAGATCACTTTGATGAGGAGTTATTACTCCCCCTTGACTGAATAATAAATGAGAAACAATAAATGATCTAAGTATAAAGCAGTAATAGCAGTTTATGTTTCTCAGATGTGAAGTGGAAATTATAAGTTTAAAGCCCGAAGGATTTCAATATAAGTTCAAAGATATTACACAAAATCACATATTGAAATAGATGAACAAACTCATCTATTTATAGACTAATGTACTAAACTGTAGTCTGAAGTAATCTAAGATATTTAACAAAGATATTATGCTAAGATAAGGTTACTACAGTCTGTACATTGAAACTTGAAATCAAGACTTTAACAAAACAATATAATAGTAAAACTGCTGATCTTCAGTCGGTTAGAAGCTTCTGAGTGAAAGTGCTGATGAGTGACAAACTGCTGATGAGCAGTTTGTCTTCAGTAGTTCTTCAGTGAAATGTCTGGTTAGACTTCAGAACTTCTGATGAATTTACTCTTCAGTACTTTGTGTTTGTTCTTCAGTACTTCTTCATTTTGTTCTTCAGCAGTTCTATACTTAGGCAGATATGGAAAAGACTAAGGTTATCAAAAGGTGGTTTCGTCAATCCTCTTCGTCCCAACAGTGTATGATTAGCGAAAATAGTATTGTTGGCAAAAACCAAAAAATACAAAATTTGTGGGCACGAGTAAAGAAAATCACGATGCAGCTCAAGCAGAAAATCCAGAAAAGCGTAGTGCGAGGAATGAAGCTAAAATGAAAGGTCGTTTTAAATTGACTTAGCGAAAATGGTCTGGAGTGGGTTGTTGCGTATAGAGAAGTATCTCACCAACGAAAAAATGGAATGGGCCAGAAAGATATTGAGAGTGTAGCTCATGAATTGTATGAGAAAGATAAGAAGAGCAAGTTTACTGACTATGTTGTTTTTAATGAAGTTATATGTAAGCACCCAAAGTGGGATTTACAGATAAACCATGACACAAGACGTACTCGTCCTGAAGAGGATAATGAAGAAAGTGGTGGTAGCTCAAAAAGAACTAGGACTACTGAAGAATGGGAGTATTGTGTTAATCCCAACCCAGACACACCAACTAGTGGTGGTTCCTGACGTAGGGCTGTCGTGTACCCTTATCAAAAGAAATTTATAAATGCAACTTCTTAACTTACAAACTAACGTAAATAGGGAAGTAGGGTTGTCGAACCACGAAGAGCATGTGGTCAGTCTCCCACTAGTTATTTGTTTGTATAGTTTTAATTGACAAAAATATAAATAGGAGAATAAGTAAAAATGCGATAAATATAAAGATTAGGATTTTGGTTTAATTTCCTAATAACTAACTTTGACAACAATAATTAAAATGAATGGCTTTTCTCCCGGGATCCTCTTTGTACGAGTTTGCTGACAAGTTCCTATGGTTACTATGAACACTTCCTGTCACGAATCCTTGGATTTTTAGTATTGAAATAATAACTAGTGAGATCTAAACAGTCTAGCTATCCCTATGCAAACACTCACCAACCTCCTTACGGTGTCGAATACGAAAGACCGTAATTAATAGATAATTTGATTTATGCAAACAAGGTTTAATCAATACACACAAGTAGGCAATGAGCTAGTTCATGTAACAATCATATGCACAAAACAAGATACAAAAACAATACAAAGATTCACCCGAGATAGAGCCACCGAAGCTCAGCCGCGTCTGCTTGTCATCACAGGCTCGGTTTTACCTCTAGCATCTTGATTTCTCAACATTTGGGACATGGTTTTGGTGGAAACCACGACCCTAAGGTCGTGGAGGGTGACCAGAGGTCGGAGGGGGAGGAGACGTCCTGAATCATCGTTTGCGAGTTGTTTTATCAAGAAGATGAAGTGCAGAATCAAGCTGGAAAGCGTAACAGTCTGGAATCGCATCAATTGGCTCCGCGGACCGCAGAGGATTAATCAATTCCCACGCGGTCCGCGTGGGAATAAAGTAAAACTGATAATTATTGAAGTTCGGGCGGACCGCGTGGGAATAAGTAATTCTGCCGCGGTCCGCGTGGGACCTTTGTGTAACCAAACTTTATTTCCGAATCGTTTTTCATCCGTTTCGCGCGTTGGTTCCCGTTCCAGCTCGTGTACTCTCGCTTAAGGCTCGTAAAATGGTCTTTTTAGTATCTTAAGCGTTTCTTCCATGATTCTCGCTAATGTATCTAACTCTGGGAAAATCTACACACAAACAAACATAAAACTACCAAATTAAACTATAAAGATGTGGTCCTTTCGGTCTCACATCAGTTCCACAAGTCGACGTCCAATTGGTAGAGACACAGGTAAAAGAAAATGATAAGAAACAGGTAAGGTTTCTACAGACTTTGTTGAAGAACTTCGAGCAATGAGGCTTACTAGACACAATGAAATTGAACTCATGAAAGAAAGGCTCGAATTTAAAAAACAAAGGGACCAAAGTATACATTTGAACAAACTATTACAAAAACGGTTCTTGACGCCCGAAGAAGAGAACATAAAATTCCATCCAATGCTGAAGTTTTATGGGTCTGTCTAACTAACTCAAGTTTAGTGTGGGTTTTATAATTTGTCGGTTTAGTCAAGTTAAGTGTGTGTTTGATTTTTAGTTAGTTTGTAATGCATTTGTAACATATTTCATTATTCGTTTCGTATCTTATATATATGTAATATGAATGTTTGTAATGCATTTTGACACATTTCATTATCAACTATTATTATCTTTAACATTATTTTGATAAAAAGCTTTAACATTAGTATCCGGATATCCAACATTATCTTGGTTTCCACATGCATGTCAACATTTTACCGGGTGCTTGAATTTATTTAGATAAAAAGATTTAATATTATTAACCGGATATCAAACATTATCTTCAATATTTTTCTTGTATAAATAAGAGCATAACATTTATATATTTTATCCAGCACCATATCCAACATTAATTATCTTTGTTTCCATGTGTCAACATTTTACTAAATGCTTGGATTTTATTGAGATAAAAAAATTAATTATTCGTCACATTAATTATTCGTTTCGTATCTTTGTTTCCACTGACCACCATCCACCACAACCACTCACCATTGATTTTATTCCTTCGTCTTTTCTTGCCTATCCAATAACACAAAGTAATGTTTTGTTTCATTCCCACATGGCAACCAAACAAGACATGGAATGGTAATGATCCATTCCATTACCTTGTCCATTCCATTACCTCGTCCATTCCATTCCCTCATCCATTTCATTACCCAATACCAAACAGACCCTTACTGCAAGGTTTAGAGCCTGGTGCTGGACCACTTGGTCTTCCAGGTCTTGATGATCCACCACTTCCGCCTCCACACCCGGGTATTTCATATCCTCGAGGATCATGTTCACAATCTACAGCTGCACATATAATAGTCATAACCGTTTTTTTTTCTAATGGATTAACCAAAAATGTGAAAATTCGTGACTAACTAAAACATATCATTTTAACAAATTTAATCAAAATATATTTGGTATGTGGAAGGTGTATGATCCATTATGGACTATCACCATGACACTTTTAGAGGTATGAAATAGGTGTTTCTTTTGGAAAATAAAAAGGTATATTTTTACATATAAAATATATTAAAAAAAGTATTTAAAACAAAAACATGTAATGAAACGTGAAGAAACTAAAGTGACATAAATTTGTTAATTGCTCCCATTGAAGTGATAAAAACTAACAAAAAAATGTCATTTTTTGAGAAAAACCAAACCTAGTTGGCGGGCACTTTTGTATGGAATTAGAGCGTTTGCCGCTGATATGTTGTCAAAAGTCAAGTTGGCCACGATGAGAACAATGAGAGCCAAGGCAAGTCCCCGAATTACGGACATTTTTGGTACTTAATGAATGAAGGATATGGTGGTATGTGTTGTGAAACTAACCTAATAGCAAAATAATATGAGAACAAGAATAGGGTGAGAGATCTAGAATTTCATTAATCAAGTGTATTTACAATGATATACAATGAGGGTATATATAGGAGTACAAAACTTGGAGAATAAGCTAATCCAATTTAGGAGGTGATTACCACATTAATATAATATATTTATAACACTCCTCCTTGGTAATCAACTTAATACGCTTTGAGATGTTGCCTCGTTAAAAACCTTGCTAGGAAAACCCAGTGGGACAAAACCATAGCTAAGGGGAAAAGAGTGCAGCGCGTATTGTCTCCCCCTGATGATGTTGCCTCGTTAAAAACCTTACTAAGAAAACCTAATGGGATAAAACTTAGTGAAGGGAAAAAGAGTGCAACTTGTATAATGTTCCCCCTCATATGAACATCTATTCTCTAAGTGACTGGTGTAGATCTCCGTAGAATTTGGTCAAATCTTTTGTAGTCAATGGTTTGCGTCTTGATCACTTGACGTGAAAATCTTTAATTTGAACATTGTATGATATTCATTCCAAACTTTTAGTCCCTGCTCTCGTAAATGCAATTCTTTAAGTTGAACTCTGTTTGTAAAACTAATGTCTCCTCTTCTCGTGAATAAAAGTCACAAGATCAACAAATGTGATGTGTTATATTCCCTGCATAAACTAACCAAACTTGTTTTCATGGGTTAGTGAAATATAATCGAATATAGCTCATACCTGAAATATTTGTTTTAACTCATTCCGGTGTCTTCTCGCTTGACATAGGCTATATATTATGATAATAAGTTCATGTGGAAGATATAATAATCATAAATACCTAATAAGACACTAATGCCCATGTGCATTTAACTATGGTACTTCTAGAATGAAAATCTCTACTTTGGTAGGAGATGAAATGTATAATTTTCCATTGTAAAATGCCCCCGCCATCTTTTCAATACATACTTTGATGGATTGGTAAACATATTTAAGAGAGAACTTATGCTAAAAGATGGATAATAGTATCAAACTTATATTCCTCTTTGTTGTAATGTCTCATGAGTTATATAACACTCAACCCGACTATTTTAGTCCATATATATTTTGTTACCTATACATAATACTTCTTAAGGTATTAATATCAATGCTGCACGCATCTTCAATCCATCAAGGACTTTTTTCCATCTTGACCAATTATGCAAATGCATTTACTCTTTAAGAGCTTTGGTGTATGATTTTAACATTTAACAAATCAATTGGAAAAAATCAATAACATCCATTTCATTTCCAATTTGTATTGTTTCCATTGAAGTATCATAATCACCAGGTTCTGTTTATTACCTGTGGAGTATTAGTGCACAATAATTACATTCTACGATGTTTCATAGTACCTTTTAAGCAGTCGGTTGCTTTAGGATACTCATGAGGAGTTCCACTTATATTCAATTCAATCATATAACAAACTCAACGTATTCAGAATTGAATATGTTTATTCCAATCATAATGTTCTCGAGAACTTACGTTACAAGATTTTGACACATTAAATTCTTCATCATTTCATGAAACTTTCAGTGTCAAGTGAATCATGATATTTATTAGACACATTTCAATTCTCTCTTTGCATTACCAGACTAATAACATAATGAAAATCATTGTATCCACCACTGGAGAATGCGTCTCCTCATAATCAATTATGGTTCTTTTGCGAAATTCTTGCGACACCAATTTTACCTTACATCATTTTCTTTTAAAATATTGATTCGCACAAAAGACCGTTTTGAATCTATATGTTTTACAACTTTTGTTGTATGGACTACTGGTGCAAAACTTTCCTTTTCAATAGAGAATTCAACTCTGTCGTATTGTCTTTCCATTTTGGCCAATCATTTCTTTATATTCCTTCATAGGCAGATCTTACATCTTGATCCTCATTTCAAGCGTTACAGTACATACAAATTTTTAACGACGTCGATTTTATTTCGATTCCATGCATTTCGTAGACATGATACTATATAACGAGATCTCTTTATTTTCAGGTACCTGAGGTTCTTCTGGAACCATCATGTCTAACCTCGACTTGACCATCTTTCTTACTTGCTCCTATTTCTCGAGGATTTTTATTCTTTGGAATCGACTAGTCTACCACGCTTCAGGCGTGCAGTAGGCTTATTGCCAATATATGATTGTCCTTCCCGGACACTCATCTTAAATGAAGCATTAGCAGTTGGTATATGTGACTTGATTAGCTATTCATCATATTTAGGTCAGTTAATGCATCTGGTAATTAATTCGCTAATCTCTGTGAATGAATTATCCTTTGAACTTCTGGTTCACATTGTTTAGTATGAGGATCAATGATATTTCATTCTAACTCATTTCTATTACCAACTACCTTCTATCTCCCCCTGATGTTGGGAATGTTAATCCATTGAGATGGATATAAATTAATTAAGATGTAAATAAATATCTTATTAGGCTCTATAAATCATCATATATTCCCAATCTCCTTTTAGGTCCCATCTCCGTGCGTCGTGGTGGATCAATTTCAATATATGTCGCACGACAAAAATCTTAGATGGGAAATATTTGGTTCCTGACCAAAAACCAACTATAATGGGGAGAAACTATTACCATATATTGGCTTGATGTGAATAAATGTTACTGCATGTAAAATAAAATTTAAACATGAACTTTTGATCCCATGATCATTGACGTTGCAATCAATTGTAGACGTTTTAGTGATCATCTCATTGAAAGCAATATGTGTATGAACATAAGCTACTAGTATTTCAATATTTAGGAATTGAATTCACTAAATATGCCATTTTGGAATAATGTACTTGATATATAACACAAACTTCAGGTTGTGCCCTTGATAACCATTTAGACGATGCATAGATTTTAAATACTAAATGGTATCATGTTAGGATATGTATATCCTTTAATCAATTCCAAAATATATAGTGATACTCACCCTATTTTATATGGCAAATATATAATATCGCTTAAGAGCAAACATTACATGCTATGTATCAGATTTAAGAATATTTAAGTTCTTCATTATGTTCACATCATCATCGACTCAGTGTGGTCTTACCGGTCATGCCAACTAATTAAATAATTATGATCCATAAACTAAACTTCTAGTTTATGATCGAATATGATTACTTGCACGCATGTAATACAAAACATAAGATATGAGAGAATGTATCATAACTTCAAAGTTCAAACTATCATGTTATATAATCATTCTTTTTATTTGCCACATATGGTATCAATCTCATTATTAACATGATCATCGTTGCATTTATGAAGATCGATCTCATTATTTATATGACCATCATTACAACTTCTTCATTGATTTCCATGATCACAATAATCAACATATAATCACATTCACTTCAATGAATGAGGTAGACCAAAACAAGCCTCATAGCTTTTCATTCTTTACTCGGTCACACGAGTATAAGATAATTTCAAACTTATCATACTTTCTTAATAATATTGCTACTTCAAGAGCATATCTCAGATGTGCTAAATAGAAAAATCTATCCAGATTTTCGTATAAACAATCTTCTCATGACCTAATATAAATTGAGAAGTAATTACATGATAGAGTCGTGTACGATTTATCGGTCTTACATCTTACGACCTTCTGTAGATCAATAATGAGAATTCGAGAGTATAACACGTCAGGTGTCATGTCTAAGCATATTTATACTCTTTCATGAGATTGATAATAAATCACGAACTTTGATTTAGTTTCTTTTTCAATACTATCATATACAAATAAATGATCTCATATAAAAACAAGGCATGCCATAAAATCAATTTATGACATTATAACATGTAACCACATAAAAAGAAATAAAAGAGTGATAGTAACATTCTAGGAAATAAGATTTATCCTCACTTATAAGCAAACATGTATAATCTATGTATTAACATATCATGGCATAACCAAACATAAGTATATCATACATAAATAAATATATGTTCCTTAATTTAAAAATACCAAATATGTCAGTCAATGATATTCTAGTAAACAACATAATTTTCTATATCAATATATTTTATTGTTTCAACTGATAAAATAATATGCTAAAACTCTATATTAATTTACGAACAAATCTTTTACAAAACATGTATTTCATATATTCAATTCTCATATAGTGCATTCATGTAAAAGCATTTATCATCACAAAATAAATGGACTTTGGACACTAATTAATACGGAATGAAAAGAATTTGGAGGAGATAATAAATGTTGGTCACACATTTTCAAACTAAAGATAACATCCATAAATAAAATCTTAAATTATATATCATTTAGTAGATTATTAGTCATGCACGTAACAACTTTAATCTCATATAATCTGTTATGATCATAAACTATATAATACAATAGATATTATCACCATACAGATTTGATCAATTATATTAATTTAATCTATTCAAAACCTATTCATACTTTTATATATATAAAGTCAAAAGACAAGTATATGTAACTAAGTTTCATAATCATATAACTGAATACATAGTTAATTTATTTGTTTCAAACAGATCTAAGACATTCCAAAATCCAGAGCCTAATTGAAATTAACTTGCGTTCATAGAAGGATTAGATTGAAGATCACAAATAATAAAATAAAATAAAACGGAATTGGGCCTGTATTGAAAAGTGATGCATACGGGCGAGTTTTACTACCATTTTTTTTTTCCAGAAACCGTTGAGTTTCTTTTTTTTTATTATTATTGTTTTGATTCGTCTTCTTGCTTGTCGACAAAATACATTATTTGACACAGTTAAATAAAATCTTATTGATTGTAGGTTTTAAGTTGCAAATCCAAAAGTTTAATTTATGATGTTTGAAAAATCCTTTTTCAAACCCTTTAATGGTGATATCTACGATGGTTCTTTTTCTTTTGGATGGCATCAATAAAAGAATTTAACTAGTCATCCAAGATATAAATACCAATAGTTAATACAGGATTAATAAATAACAAATTCAATGAATTAAAATAAAACTTACATGTAACATAGTTTGATTGAACATCCTTATGATAATGCTATCCAGCTTCAAAAGCAACCCGTGCTGATAACGTGTTGTGAAACTAGCCTAATAGCAAAATAATATGAGAACAAGAATAGGGTGAGAGATCTAGAATTTCATTAATCAAGTGTGTTTACAATGAGATACAATGAGGGTATATATAGGAGTACAAAACTTAGAGAATAAGCTAATCTAATTTAGGAGGTGATTACCACATTAATATAATATATTTATATCAGTATGTATGTATGTCTGCTTATTGAAGTTTCTATTTATAGCCTTTTTGGGGGGTTGTGAACACATTTTTTATCTTTGTCTAGTCTAATGGAAGAAGGGAGGAAAAGATGATGAGAATAGTTAGTCTAGCCATCAGTTAAGAATGTATGTTCTCACTCATTTCCTTTCTTTTCTGTGTGCCTTTGTCTTCACTTACAAGTTGTTTGGTCCCATGCTATGCTATCAATTTTTATAGTCTAAAGGAAGAAGAGAGGAAAAGAGGATGAGAATAGTTAACCATAGGTAAAACATGTATGTTTCACTCATTTCCTGGCTTCTTTAATTTGTCTTCACATACAAGTTGTTTTTTCTCAAAAATATAACATATAAAAAGTTTGGTTCGGTCCCAGATTGTTGGTTCGTGCCCTGCTTTCTAGTCCATTGTTGGGCTATCCTTTAATAATTAACTAGTAAAACTCCCGCGCGCGTTGCGGCTGTTATCGATACGATACAGGCACTTGATCTCTCGATGTAGCAACTAAAAGAGAAAATCTAGAAAATAAAAATGCTAAATACAAAGTATAATGATACTTTCAAAAAAAAAATAACGATTTATATTGTTCTCTTTCATGGCGAATGTAACTCCATAAACCACTATGTAAGATTGGCTATTCTATTGGCACATGACGTCGCGCGCTAAATTGTGTAAAACGATTCGTGTTCAAAACAATTAGAGTTGGTTTTCAACGACATGCCGGTGTGACACTGATACCATGTCATTAATAGAAACTATAAATATAGTAAATGAATAACAAATGTCACCATTTTTTTTTAAAATGAACCAAGAATTATAATTTGCTTTAGTAGGCAAAATGTCAACATTTAAACCTTTATATGAAACGTCTATAGTAATCCTAGAACAAGCCTAAAAAAATGGTCAAAAGGAGAAAAAAATAACAATAACAAAGATGAATCCAACCTGCAACCTGTAGCAGGCATGCAATAGCACCTTTGGATGATGTTGAATTAAAACACTGTCTTTTAAGATATTTTAAAAGTTAACCCTCTTATAGCTCCACTCACGTTCACAAACAAAAGGAAACCGACTAAATTAGCTTTGCAACAATAGAAAAAAAAAAAAAGAACACCTCAATGATGGCTCAGATTCCCGAAAAAATAGATAGCTGTAGGGGGTTGCCTGCCATCTATGCCTTTGCTCCACCATCATTTTTTTGTACTAATTTCAGATTCAGGGACTGTTGTTGACAAAGCCAAAAGACATCAAATAAAAGGAAGCAACATGATGATAGACACCAACACATAGAAAGACAGGTAAGCAGAAGATATCACTATATTAAAGTCCACACTGCAACGTTGTTTGCCGATGCAGAGATTACCGGCCAATCAAATCACCAGGCCACCAAAAAGACTAACCAAACTTCTCTACCGCAATAACAGGCCAATAAGACCAACCACCACAACAAACAAACATCATTCAATTTCAAGGTAAACATACAGAACAAATCAGAGCCCACAAACACTACTCGTTGATACAATCGATGGGAATAACCCAGATGGGTCATCGGCCAAAGAAAACCCACTATAAGCACAGGTTGGAGGCAACCCCAAAACCACCAAAACACCAGCGGTGGTCTCTCATCGTGACCGCCGGCGGCGACCACGAATGACCCAGTAAACCCACCAAATACCACCGTTTAACAAACACCACCCAACAGCACCGTGTCATCGCAGTATAAAGACGCCGTCTAGGATGACCTGAATCGGTCATCCGCAGTGGCTACATATGAAGCACCAAAACAACATACCACCGTTGCAAAGACGAAAACGTCATAACAACCATGACTAAGCGCCATGCGGCGGTCGTTTGTAGAGACAGAAAGTGTTGGGATCTTTGGGAGCTCAAAGTGGCAATTATCATTTTCTTAGAGTATGCAGCGGAAACAAACTTGACAATTGACACATTATGACTCAATAGTTATGACCTAGACTCCCCCTCGGATTAAGCTACAACATGAATTATAACAATACAAATATAAGTGAGATAAGAAACATAACTTAAATATTTGTATGTTATTAGGCAAATGTACAAATGTATGGATACATATGTCCAAGTGCAAGTCTAAAGGCTAGTGGTGACCAGGTATTTATAGAACATATACCTAGCTGTTCCACAGCCTGTTCGATCTACCAAATACATAAACAAATACTTAGTGGAAAACAAACTAATACTATACTAACTACTGTTGCTTTATACAGACAACAACTGATAAAGCTAACTTCTGAGAATCTTGAACTTCTGATGGTTTGGTACAACTTCTGATGAGTAAATCGTCAGATGTTGTTCTTCAGTACTTTGTAACTTCTGATGACCTTTGCTAACTACTGATGAGATACTTCATCAGTAGTTAGTTCTTCAGTACTTCTGAACTTGTTCTTCGGAAGTTGTCTGTTTTGTCCTTGAACTAGTTCATCAGTAGTTGGTCTTCAGTAGTTTCCTCTTCAGTAGTTCCCTTCTTCAGTAGTTGTCTTTTGTACTTCAGGACTTTGTCTTCAGAGAGTTGTCTGGTTCGTCTTCAGAACTTGTCCTTCAGTAGTTCTCTTTTAGTCTTCAGAAGTTGCCTGTTTCTTCATCAGTAGTTATTATACTTAGTTATTATTATTATGTGAATAGTCAACTAAGGTTTTGTGGTTCGTCAATCCTCTTTGACCCAACAGAAAGACCCGACAAAGAGTTATGAGGTTATAGAACCATTCAGCACATATCGAAAGGAAGACGACGAAGGCAGCGGGCAAAATCATCGTCTGAAACAGACGCTGACCTCCATCAAAGCATGTGCTATCACCAAGACCCAGCACAAACCACACCGAAGACGGCGCTAACGTCACCGACTGAAAAGACACACAGAGAGGTTTTGAGGTGGGATCTTGTTTTATGTGTGGTTGTTTTATACACCACTATATCAGTGCATGTTGTAGGTGTTGGGTTCTCATACACCACTATATCAGTGCATGTTGAGACCCTGGGAAGTGGCTGTGAAGGCTCTTGACCTTCAGCAGTAGACTTTGTAGCATCATCAGCAGTTGCAGCTTTTGATTGATCATGCTGAGTAGTTTCAACTGTTTGATGAGCTTTGGCTTTGGAGTCTCTTCCCTGTGGCTTACTTTCCATACACGCATCAGCCTTAGATTTGGCTTTGGAAGGTGAAGCCCTTGTAGACACTTGTTTTGAAGCTGGAGTTTTAGATTTTGCAACTTCTGATGAAGACTGACCTACTGGATGTGTCTTCTTCTGCTCAATGTTTTTGTTGTAGGCATCCAGTAGCTCAGCTTCACTCCACTTCAACAGCTGCAATTTGCTACCAAGCTTTGCAACTACATGTTGATTGACAAGCTGAGCTTTTCTTTCAGCATCCTTTTTGTTTTTCAGCATTAAGTTCAGCTTGTCAACCCTTAGTTGTAAGTCTTTCAAGGACAGGTTCTTGATTGTGGCCCTCTTGAATGATTCACCAAGTAGTTTATGGCCTTTTGTCTTTCAAATTCAACCTGCTCTTCTTCAGCTTGTGCCAACTCCTGAAGAATCTCTTGAAAGGCTTTTGCTCTCTTATCATCACCTGTAATCCCTAATTCATTTACCCTTTCCCAAGCCAGTTGTTCATGAAGTGCTTTCTTCTCCACAAGAAGCTTCTTCTCCCTTTCTTCTTCTTCATGCTTGGCTTGTTCATCCTTTTCCTTCTGTCTTTCAATTAGTGTATCCCTTTGCTTGATCAGCTCAGAGATAAGCAGCTTGTCTAGGTCAGAAGGATCAGGAATGGGTTTGGAAAAGGCAGGGGTTGTCTTCTGAATTTTGGTAACTACTGATAGTTGAGCATCAGTAGTTTTGGCTTCAGTGGTTGCAACTACTGAAGAGGGTTGGTCTTTAGTAGTTGGTTCTTCAGAAGTTTTGTCAGTTGTTCCCCTTGTCTTCCTTTTCCTGTATTGAATTTTGACCTCCCTTGTTGATGTTTCTTTTTTAGTTTGGGGAAGGTCAGCAGGCAGATGTGATGTTTGTACAGTGCCCTTCTCACCAGCTTTCATTTTCTCAGATGTTCTCTTCATTTCAGCTTCCCTTGCCTTCTTGGAAGCTTCTAAGTCTATCTTTTCAGACACTATCTCCCCCTTTTTGGCTTCATCAGCCTCTTGAAACCAGGGAGTAGGAGGAGCTACACCTGTAAGGTGTTGGATTTGTCTTCTTATGTCCTCCTGGTGTCTAGAGATCTCTGAGATTTTTACATTGAGGGCATTTCTCAGCATGGTGAGTTGGGTGTTGTACTTCTGCTCCATCTGGACTGTGAAGTCCTTAAGATGTGCATCAATGAGTTGATGCAGCATTTGGTAGAGAGGGCCCTGGGGGTTGCATAAGTGGTCAATGTTTATGCTCCCAGGTCCTGAATTGGTGGCTTGTGTAGAAGGTGATGTGTATGGGAGATCCGCTGCTGTGTTCGCAGGAGATGCCACTCTTGGGGATGTTTGGGTTGAGTGGTCTTTATCCTGAGCCTTATTGGTGAGCAACTCTTTGAGTTTGCAGACCTCAGACTCAAGACCTTCTACTTTGGCCGTCAATTCTTTGATTTTTGATTCATCATCCAACTTAATGACCTCATCTGAATCCATGTCTTCTGTTGAAACAGTTTTACCATGACCTGGTTCCAGTTCCAGTTTGTCATGGGCCCCTTTTTCTTGGTACTGGGGACTTCCTGCTGTTGTGTCCATGGGCTCTGTATCCATGGCAGCAGTTGCCATAAGTGAAGTCTCAGCTATGTTACCACTGTCCTCCAGTCCACCACAGGGTGGTAAAGGAGTAGTGGCAGCTTCACTTATACCTTGAACCTCTGGTGCTGGACTCAGAGGTCTAGGTTCATCCTCATCTCTTTGGTTAGAGAAGGTCATGTCCACATCCATGTCATCAGAAAATAGGTCAGAAAAGTCTTGGTCATTTGGAGAAACCTCAAGAGTGAACTGAGGTGTGACACTTGTGGATGGGACAGTTGAACCCAACTCATAGAGAGTTTTGGCACTTGTTATTGTGGAGATAGTTGTTATAATATTATCAGTAGTAGGGCTTACAAGCTGTGTACTCCTAGGCAGTGGAGTAGTAGTAGTGATATCAAGTGAAGTCACAACTACTGATGAGGGTTCCCTTGAAATAGGCTCTGTAACCTGTTGAGAGGTTACATGCATTTGAGGCTGGGAAGGAGATGTAGCAGCCAACTGTGAGGATGTCCCAGTTGATGCTTGTCCAAGTTCAGATTGAACATTGACATCCACAGGCATCTCACCTTCCTGTGGTGTCTTATTTGGTTTTGTTGAGGGTTTGGGTTTGACAGAAGACTTCTTTTTGGATTTTTCTTTGGGGGTAGAAGTCTTTTGGTTTGGATGATGTGGGTTCCTTGAGGACTGGGATTGTTTCCTCTTGGTCATCATCAGCCAGAAGAGCTGGCTTGTTATGTCTGGAAAATGTTTGAACCTCTATCCTTTTAGAGGCAGAGGCTACCCCAAGTAATGCATCATCACCAATGGTTGTGATGAGGCATTGCATAACAAACCTGGGGTATATTAAAAACTTATACTTTCCTTTAGAATGGTTTATTACAAGTTCATTGAAAAGATAAGCTGATGCCCTAAAAGGTTGGTTTGCAACTATAGAATGAAAAATTTGTTGCAAGTCAGAGGGCATCTGATCCCATCCAGCAGTTTTAGGACTCAAGCACATTAACAAGTAATGAAACAAGAGCTTGTATTGGGGATCAAAAAGTCTTTTGTAAATGGTAGCATGAGAAAGATTACCTTGGTACTCACATGCTGTAAGTGTGGCATGGATAGCACTAGTTGAAATAGATCTTGGAGCATCGTTGTCATTCAGTTGAAGAGCTTGTGACAACACCTCTGGTGTAATGGTCAACACTTTACCATTTACTTTAGATTTGAGGGCAACGACTTCGCCATTTACCATTGTGGCTTCGGCATTGGCCCAGAACTGCCTGAGGGCGTCCACGTGGATAGGTGGATCGATGATGAAAGCAGTGTGATACCTAGATTTGACTATGGTATCTATAATATCATGGTATTTTCCCATTCGTCTTCTTTTACAAGATATGCGATTAGATTGTGGGAAGGTTTCAATTGAAGTGCCATTTTAGTCAATTAGGTTTGAAGTCTGGTTGTTAATCGACGTTGATGGTTTGAAAGAGGGAAGTGTGATTTGAATTGCAGTGAATGCGAAGAATCAGGGTTTCAGAAGTTATAACTTCTGATGAAAGGACTGTTATACCCTTTTTCTCAACTACTGATGAATAATTTTGTTCGTCAGTAGTTGTCCCTGTTCTTCTTCAGTGGTTATAAACTACTGAAGTACAATCACCTCACACTCTCACTACTTAACTACTGATTCACTATATCAGCAGTTATGTCCTCAGATGTTATATATGCTTTTAGAAGTTTCTAAGTTTAGTGATTAATTTACTTACTTTCTACTTCATTTTCCTTGTATTTCCACTTCCCCTTTGGATTTAGAAGTATAAAAACCTTCTATTGTAATAACATCTGAAGTTCAACAACCAAGGATTTTTGGTCCATGGAAGATCTCTAGTAATAACAACCTTTTTGAAAATGGTCTTTTTAATTGAAGATACCAAGATATGAAAAACTACTGAAATTCTTTAAAATAGATATTCCATTTTAATCAGTAGTTGTAGTTAATTTACAAGCTTTAGGAACTATAAATTCAACATCAAACCATAGATAAGCTCTTAGATCTAGATTTGATGTGTTTAGCCTGCTTGAATTAACATATATAAACTTTACTGTTTATATGATACTTATTTATTTAAGTACATATTTGGTCAGTAAAGTTACCCACATCGTGACCGTACAACCAAAGGCGGCCCGAATCGGCCACCGGCGGCGACCTCGAATGACCCAGTAAACCCACCAAATACCACCGTTTAACAAACACCACCCAACAGCACCGCGTCATCGCAGTATAAAGACGCCTTCTAGGATGACCTGAATCGGTCATCCGCAGTGGCTACATATGAAGCACCAAAACAACATACCACCGTTGCAAAGACGAAAACGCCATAACAACCATGACTAAGCGCCATGTGGCGGTCGTTTGTAGATAGTTCACTTAGAGTCTATGTGGTCTTCAGGCCTGACTTTGTTTGAACCAGATTTATAAAAATGAGCTTCTAACAAAGTTATACTACCTGGTATGTTGTGGCAATCATATCTTGTCACTTTGATATAGTTGATTGATTAGCAACTTATCATTTGTATGACTAAGATGATATCACAAAGTTTTAAGTCACACCAGAGTCACAGTCAATCGAGTATCAATAATAATGAGCTGGTCTTTTATGTCAAACTGATTGTTAGATCAATTTTTACTGGCCAAGCTCTGATACCAATTGTTGGGATCTTTGGGAGCTCAAAGTGGCAATTATCATTTTCTTAGAGTATGCAGCGGAAACAAACTTGACAATTGACACATTATGACTCAATAGTTATGACCTAGACTCCCCCCCGGATTAAGCTACAACATGAATTATAACAATACAAATATAAGTGAGATAAGAAACATAACTTAAATATTTGTATGTTATTAGGCAAATGTACAAATGTATGAATACATGTGGCCAAGTGCAAGTCTAAAGGCTAGTGGTGACCAGGTATTTATAGAACATATACCTAGCTGTTCCACAGCCTGTTCGATCTACCAAATACATAAACAAATACTTAGTGGAAAACAAACTAATACTATACTAACTACCGTTGCTTTATACAGACAACAACTGATAAAGCTAACTTCTGAGAATCTTGAACTTCTGATGGTTTGGTACAACTTATGATGAGTAAATCGTCAGATGTTGTTCTTCAGTACTTTGTAACTTCTGATGACCTTTGCTAACTACTGATGAGATACTTCATCAGTAGTTAGTTCTTCAGTACTTCTGAACTTGTTCTTCGGAAGTTGTCTGGTTTGTCCTTGAACTAGTTCATCAGTAGTTGGTCTTCAGTAGTTTCCTCTTCACTAGTTCCCTTCTTCAGTAGTTGTCTTTTGTACTTCAGGACTTTGTCTTCAGAGAGTTGTCTGGTTCGTCTTCAGAACTTGTCCTTCAGTAGTTCTCTTTTAGTCTTTAGTAGTTGCCTGTTTCTTCATCAGTAGTTATTATACTTAGTTATTATTATTATGTGAATAGTCAACTAAGGTTTTGTGGTTCGTCAATCCTCTCTGACCCAACAGAAAGACCCGACAAAGAGTTATGAGGTTATAGCACCATTCAGCACAGATCGAAAGGAAGACGACGAAGGCAGCGGGCAAAATCATCGTCTGAAACAGACGCTGACCTCCATCAAAGCATGTGCTATCACCAAGACCCACCACAAACCACACCGAAGACGGCGCTAACGTCACCGACTGAAAAGACACACAGAGAGGTTTTGAGGTGGGATCTTGTTTTATGTGTGGTTGTTTTACTGTTCATATTCAGTTTAGTTTAACACAGACGTAGTAGGAACGGGGGGTAGGGCGGGTGTAGAGAATGGAGATGGAGACGTTGGTGGTGGTGGTGGTGTTGGTGATGGCGTGAGGCGATTTTTTTGCATAACTAGCCCTACAGTAACATATTTTTGCACAATTGGTATATGTCAGATCAAATCTTGTGCTTTAGGTGTTACCGCAAGTTCAACTTGCGGTAGATGGTTACATGGCATGCTTCGTCGGATTGGGCTGCATGAGGAGCTGAGTAGGAGGGATGAGGAGCTGACTTGGAGGGTTGATTAGGAAAGAGGGTGACTTACCGCAATTTGAACTTGCGGTTGAAGGCTATTACCGCAACTTGAACTTGCGGTTGAGGTGAAGGTCTGCCACACTCCTGCCAACGCCAACTTTGATGACCAGACTGATTGCATTCATTAAATTCATTGCGATGACCATGTGATAAAAGTTGTTTGTCCAATTCTTCATTTCAATTCAGCGATGACAAAGCTTGCTGCCAACTTTGATGAACTTTAATTGCATTCAATTCTTCATTTCAAAAGCTTGCATGTGATAAAGACAGTTAGTCCAAGAATCTTATAAAACAAACGATTTATTGCAATACTATGTGTCCCGCAAGTTGAACTTGCAAAGACAAGTGTATAGCCCCTAGCCACACAAGTCCATAGCATTCAATTCTTGACATTCATAATTTGCATGCATCTTTATTTGTATTATTAAGCATTCTTTGGCATGCAAATGTCTATCAATCCTGACATATGAAGACAATTAATAGTAGTGTACTCTCGTAGGTGTTTACATGCATAAATATGAATGAACGAAAGAACAAGAATTTCACTAACAAAATTTTTGAAGTCAAGTCATATATCATCTTTTAATTTCGCAAATTTCATTCTTATAAACCTGATAATCAAAGTTATGGCATATCTAAACCCTGGTCCTCGTAACAATGAACTTCTATGGTGTCAACCAGAACATCGTGCTGCGAGGATTTTTGAAGGAAATGACGGAGAAGCGGAGTCACTTGATGTTTGACGGGGTGACCAAGCATTTATGAGTAAAGTTACCACTAACTCGTTGGATGAACGAGTTAGATTTATGGTGCGGAGGGCGGGTTTTCGTGGAGTTCTTGACTGCGGATACCGCCAAATCTACCGAGGGTTGATAACTGCCCTTGTTGAAAGGTGGCGTCCAGAGACCAACACCTTTCACCTACGATTTGGTGAGGTGACCGTGACGCTAGAGGACGTTAACGTCCTAATGGGTCTTCGTATTGACGGTCAAGCGGTCAAAGAAAAAGAATTCAACCTGACAGCTGCGGATCGGTGTGAGTATGTTGAAGCTATATTGGGTATGCATGTTCCGTGGAAACACTTTTGGAACATCCAAAGTTATCGAATAAATACAAGAGCCGTTGTCCACTGACGCGAGTGTAATTGAGATCACACAATGCGCACGTTGTGTGATATTATGTATTTTGGCATGTTCTCTCTTTAGCGACACCAACAACGGTTACGTGTCGTTGGCGTTTTTACCATATTTATTGGATCTCAATGAATGTGGTAATTTGAGTTGGGGGAGTGCTGTGTTAGCATGGTTGTATCGCAGCCTATGTAAAGCAGCATTAGGGACCGAAAAAACATGTGCCGGTCCTATGTATTTGTTACAGTTGTGGGCCTGGACCAGGATCCGGGTATTATCCCCCAAATATTCCCTCGAGGTATCAAAGAGAAAACCATACGGTGCCATGTAAGTATTGTATGTAATTAAAATTTTATATAAATAAACAAAAGTTATGTGATTTAAATAATGAATGTTTATTTATTTATATTTATAGTTGGAGTGGCAAACATGACCTTACGGAGGCGGCGTCACACTCCTTAAGGCAAGTTCGTTCACAGTTACAAAATCTTCAAGAGGAGTCGGTAAGAGTTAATTTACATTATATTACTGGTTAATTTCGTAACCTGGTTAACTAATATATTTATTTTTGTGCACTAGTTTATTTGGCGACCATATGAAGATCTGTTTCAGTCTTTGCCAGACTCTTGCAAAGATGGGGGGGGGGGGTGAATGGTGCTGTGATTGTTTTATTGTATGGACGCATGTGGGTGAATATTACTCAGCATCGAGGGTACTGAGGCAGTTCGGGTTCCGTCAATGGATACCTATGAATCCTCCCCTTACCCATGAAGTCCACCGAAAACTGCATGGATTGAAGCGTACCGGGAGAAGAGATACAAACTAGCCAAATGAATATGCAACCTATGTCTCTTCTTGGAATAATCGAATAATAAATAAAGTCGTCGGGGAACAGACAACAGCTCCTTCTGTGTATCCAAATTACATGAGTTGGTATTTGGAACACACGGTTGGGTATGTTGCCAACCCGGTACCACAAAGCGGGTTTCGAGATGATGGGTCAATAACCCAACTACTGGTTTGTATATTTATAATTTAGAATTAGTATAAAAAAATTTAAAGTTAAAGTTATATAATTCCAATTTTGTTTGTTGTCTAAATTTAATGCAGATGGAAGGGTACGCCGAGATTCATAGTCAAGCGGCTCAGTTTATGACATGCGCTCCTCCTCAATTTCGGGAAAATTTTGGAGACATTCAAAACACTGCCAGCACAGTGTTGTCTTCCATTCGCGAAGGAGATCGTTTGAATTATCCTTCGCGTCTTCAAGATCACCCGAGAGGCGTCCAGGCTAACAGAAGGCGACCTCAAAGGGTGTCAAGGCGGAGGCAGCAGAGACATTGTCATAATGACGAAGCAGGGCCTTCAACAAATCCAGATACTCCCATGTTTAATGCTGTAGACATTGATGATTTAGCAGCATTGCTGGATGATGATAATGGGAGTGGTAATTTTACAGGGTCTTCTTCGTCACAAAACCCCGTTCATCAACACTCTGGGGGGTTCATGCATACTCCACATGAGTCTTTGCCACCATTTGGGACCGTGTATACCCCCAACCCCCAACAAACACTCAGGCGTCATCATTTTGGACACCACATAACCCGATTCTTACCCAACAATCGTCGTTCACTTATTGGGCAGGAAATCAAAGTGAACAACAAATGGGTTATAATAATTTTATGACGCCAGTACCTTTTCAATTTGATGAACGGCGGAATCCAGCCCGAAATCGACGTGCACCTCGATGTGGTACCGATGGTGTATATTGTAATTTACCTAATTGTAGTGGTGGTAGCTGTAATAATAGACTTATATGAAATGTTATTGTTGCATGTATAAAATGTTATTTAATATTGTTGATTTTTTATATATTAAATATTATTCGTTAAGCTTTTTGTTTTTTTATTTATTTTTTAACCTTTTTATTGCATGTTTGAAATGGCCCCGGGGCCGTCCTTTGGGCGCGTGATTCTATGTTCTTGGCCGGTTGTCCCCGGTCACCGGACCCGCCGACGTGCAGTTCTTAGGAGATACTTTAACGTTCATGTTTGTTTTGACCCTAAAAAATTGGGCCGGCATCATTCGATACACGACAAAACGACGAAAAGTGACATTTGGTAGTTATTTTCCCGGGCGTCCTTGAGTATTTTTAATTTTTTTTCCTTTTTGTTGCATGTTTGGAATGGCCCCGGGGGCGTCCTTTGGGCGCGTGATTCTATGTTCTTGGCCGGTTGTCCTCGGTCACCGGACCCGCCGACGCGCAGTTCTTAGGAGATACTTTAACGTTAATGTTTGTTTTGACCCTAAAAAATTGGGTCGGCATCATTCGATACACGACAAAACGACGAAAAGTGACATTTTGGTAGTTATTTTCCCGGGCGTCCTTGAGTATTTTTATTTTTTTTTCCTTTTTTTTTGGTTGCATGAAACATGTTTGGCTACATAGTAAACCCACAAGTTCAAGTTTCGGATTCTAATGTCCCCGCAAGTTCAAGTTTCGGATTCTAATGTTTGTTAAGTTACTATATAAGTAGATGTATTTGCTTCATATTACCCCCCACCCATTCCCACACTAGAAGAGTATGGCACACAATAGTCATACACAAATCCTCATGGATCTCAGTCAGTCAAACCCCGAATTTGAGGATGTCCCTGATACACCACCGTACAAGATTCCACAACAACCCCGATGGTATCGTCCAACTAGAGAGTCGAAGAAGTGGTCTCCCAACGTCGTAGATTTCTACCTTAATGGGGACGCCCCCATCTGTTGTAGTATTTTTGTTGGCAGCATTTCGCTCGGAAAGAATTTTTGGGAAACCCTGTTGGGATATGAGGGTGATGGTCACCTCTGGCCACTAGTAAGAATTAATTTTTATAGTTTTCAAATATTATTATATGTCTCCCTACATGTATTTACATGTATGCATTTATTTGTTAATTATTGCAGTATGTGGGAGGCTGGGTTACGCTGTTCGTGAGGTATAGATGGGTGTTGATCACTAAATCTAAAAAACCTGAACAATTGTATCCGTTGACAATACTACCACCACAATTCTTCGACTTATTATCTGAAACTCCCAACTATCGTGCGCTACCATTTTCCATTGGAATTAAAGACAGTTACCCTCCTTTATGGGATATTGATACGGTAATATTTGTAAATATAAACCTGCATATATATTATAATACAATGTGGGAAATAATCTACTCTGTATTTACTTATGCAGTTGTATATTCCGTTATGTGTTGAACAAAGAGAGTGGTTCCTTGTGCAAGTTGATATGCGGACACTTCAGACGAATCTGTACTTTACTAGCTCTAGTGCTTTATCTAATTGCGGTCAACCGACTCCAATTCAAGTTTTGATTTACCCAACAATTGTGAAGTTCGAGTGTTTTTTCAAAAAATTTCTGGATGAAATTTCATACTGGGAACATTCAGCACGAACTTATGTGGAAAAATTAATAGTGTCTAATACAATAGTTTGGCCGGCTCAAGATCACGGCTCAGTTGGTGGTAATTCTGGAGTCCTTATATGTATGTTAATGAAGAATCAAGTTAATGATGAAGATATCAACTTTGAAGGAGATGTTGCGCAGTCTTGTTCAGATTACCGTCGGTACATGGCCGATGAATTTTACGCGGGACGTTGGACTGCGAGAACATAATATGTAACTAAGCTTGTTATTCTAGTCCATTTTGTTTACTAGTTAACGTAAGTGACTATGTTTGTTACATAACCTTTAGCGACCTTTATCTACCAAAGAAGTGATTTTATTTAAGATTCTTTATTTAACTGGTCGATCGATACATAAACATACTAAATTAAACACACGTTATTAATAAAACTTAGACTGGTTCCCCATCTGAGTTGTACTCTTCACGAGCTTCTTGTTTATGCCACAACCGGAATTGGATTTCATCAATAATCGTCTCATCAAAATCCTCTACCTCATTTTCAATGGGGCATTGACGGTGATGGGTTGGTGGTCTCATAGTTGAGTCGTGGACACGGTGATGGGTTGGTGGTCTCACAGGGAGCCGTGGACACGGTGATGGGTTGGTGGTCGCACAGTTGAGTCGTCGTGTTGATGATGATGGGTTGGTGGTTGCACAGTTGAGACGTGGACACGGTTCGTAGGTGCATGTTCATTAGTTATGTGCACACCTGTATGCAATTGCTCGTTGATGGAATTCAACAATTCGTGAGTTGCCAACGGCGGCTCCGCCCAACATACGAACCCACACAGTCGACGTCGCCTAGTCATGAATGAGTAGTATCTACGTCCCGGGTTGGCTGAACTGAATGACCCCCGGATAATTGTGTTTGATCCACAATTGCAATACACCATCTTGTGTTTCGTTGATCTACACTGAAACCGAAAGCAATGAAGATTGTGGTTACATAATTTGTTATTTATATGGAAAACGCATGCGCAAGTTGAACTTGCGGTTTATCCAAGATAGTATTTTATTATTATTAATTTACAAATCCGCAAGTTCAACTTGCGGGTTGTTGCTATAATATTTTATTATTATATCTTGCAGAATACTATTATATTATTATTTATTTACAAATCCGCAACTTCAACTTGCGGGTTATAACAAAATATATTTTATTATTATATCTTACTTTCCGTGATACTATTATATTATTATTTTTTTAAAATCCGCAAGTTCAACTTGCGGGTTATAACTCATATATATTTTTTTATTTATATCTCACGTTCCATGATACTATTATATTATTATTTTTTAAAATCCGCAAGTTCAACTTGCGGGTTATAACTCATATATATTTTTTTATTTATATCTCACGTTCTTTAATACTATTATATTATTATTTATTTAAAATCCGCAAGTTCAACTTGCGGGTTATAACTCATATATATGTATTCAATCGGAAGTACTCACTTTGCAAAACCATTACCATCATGGATTACAACTTTCAACCCTTCATTGTAAAACTCTACTGGAGTGGTGATATTACCTACAGAAACGGTACTGTTACCACCGACGGCAACACCGTTTCAACTACTTTTATTATGACTCATAAAATGTCATATACTGAGTTTGTTGACGT
Source organism: Ambrosia trifida (assembly GCA_028751855.1). Classification (NCBI taxonomy): domain Eukaryota; kingdom Viridiplantae; phylum Streptophyta; class Magnoliopsida; order Asterales; family Asteraceae; genus Ambrosia; species Ambrosia trifida. Next base: position 81,425,900 of record CM054130.1, read on the forward strand.
TGTTTGCCGTCATGCTCAAATTACCAGGGATTGTTATAATGTGAGTTTAGTATTGTATTACACTTTTGAGGGTTGCTCCGAGGGGGCGTACATCGTCGGCGACGATAGTATGACCACAATGTTCTATCTAGCCAACCTTATACATCGATACGTGGCAATCGTCCATGTCAAGACCGTGCCTATAGTTTCTATACAGGAACCTAGTGCTATGGATCTCCTAAGACGCTTTTCCTCGGTTTCTTATGAAGATGACACTTAGCAGACTCCGCCAACTCAGCATATGCAGTCAACCAATCTGGATCTCGGGTCATCGTTCTACAACACTGGAACCACATATGAAGGAGCTACTGCTGATTATCATTATACTGATTTTCACTATAATGAAGAGTATGTTGCTAATATTTCTCATAATGACAACGAACAAGATGATGGTAACGCCGTGAACAATGATGAAGACAACAACCAAGACAACAATAACGACAATGATGACAACGTTCCTATAAGTTTGGATTTATTTAACGTACCAAGACAACAACCATCAGATGCATCTCAAGGTATTGTTTTTGTCCTTAATATTAACGTACTTTGGATTTATTATGAATACCTATTAATATTGAATGTTGGTTCCTAGGTTATACGTCCGAAGAGAGCGGGGAAAGCGAGCATGAACCGACGGACGTTGACACAGAACCCAGTGCCGACGAAGAAGATAAAGCTGGACCGTCACTTGTCCCAACCGATCCTCAATTTCATGAAGGGATAAATTTTGCTTTCCCTACAGACGTACCTATAGACGACGAAGATGAAGGGTTAGAAGCATATCGGCTTCCCGATTACTACGATGAAGATAGGATGGAGATGTGGAATGGAAACATAGCTGATATCCGTGTGGGCATCTACTTTGAAACTAAAGAAAAAGTAATTAAAGCGATCCGGTATTGGAACGTGCAATGTAATAGAGAGTTGTGTGTTGTGGAAAGCAGGCCATATACGTTTAGAGTAAAATGCAAAAATAAAAACCAGGTACCGTTGCCAACCTATGTGGAACGTGCAACCTATGTCTACGACACCTAGGAGAGCAACTTTGAGCAGTTGCCAACCTATGTGGCACAGTTACAGGCTACAAATCCAGGTACCGTTGTCGAGTGGTATCATCATCCCAGGAGCCCACCTGATTGTAAGGTCTTCAAATATGTTTTCTGGGCCTTCCGGCCTGTAATTGAGGCCTTATAATATTCGGCACCAGTCATCTCCGTGGACGGGACTCATCTAAAGGGGACGTATAAGGGTAAGATGTTGATTGCGGTCGCCAAGAATGCAAATAACTACATACTTCCAGTGGCGTATGCAATTGTAGATGAGGAGACAATTAAGAGCTGGAGTTGGTTCCTGGAGCAGTTTAGGCTCCATGTTTCAAAACACAACGCCAGCAACCCCCTTTGTGTTATCTCGGATAGACATGTGGGAGTAATAAGGGCGATGGAGGAATTGCCAGGATGGAGGGAGCCGAACGCTTACCATCGATATTGTCTTCGTCACGTATGAAGCAATCTTGGCGCAAAATTCAAAAGCGCCACTTTGAAGAAGCTTTGTTGGACTATCGGTAGCACATCACAACGTTATAAGTATCTGTATGCTATCAGAGAAATGAAGAGCCTTAACAAAAAGGCGTGGAGATACTTGAGAGACATTGATCGCTCTAAGTGGACGTTGGTGCACGATAAAGAAAATCGTCGGTGGGGTCACCTGACAACGAACATGTCTGAGTGCTTCAACCATGTGTTGTCAAAGGCAAGGATGATTCCTATAACGCCAGCCATACATCATACGTTTGAAAGGGATGTTGATCAATTTAACATTCACTATCGAATTGCAAAGCGTTGCCAAACAATGTTGCCCCCGCATCTGGAAGGTGATATGTGAACGTGATGCTAAATCACGAGAACATACTGTACGTTTGTATGATGGTTCACAGGGACGGTACCACGTGAAGTCTCGCCTTCAGGCAAATGAAGACGGGGGGAACGATTACACGGTTGAATACCGTAACAGAAGTTGCTCGTGTGCAAAGTGGCAAATCGAACGTCTCCATTGCTCGCATGCTATAGAGGTTTGCCACATGAAACGTAAGGACCTTCATCAAATTGTTGATGAACGATATCATACTTCTGTATACCGTCTTCAGTACAACGGCCACTTTTATCCCCTAGGTCATATAGCTTTGTGCAAACAAGCAAATTTGAGACTTCGTGGTAACCCTTCACATTTTACCGTCAAACGGGGCAGGTTGAAACAGAAGAGGATCCATAACGAGATGGATGTAAGGCATGAGGACGAACCCAAACCTCCCCGTAGATGCAGTATTTGTAAGAACACAGGGCACAACAAAAAAAGTTGTACTTTCCGTGGCCAGTGATGATGATTGTCGTATGTTACTGTTTGTTCTTATTTCTTATCAACTCGTCGTATTAGTCTGCTGATTATTGTATGTTCATTGTTGAATGTTCCTGTTTGAGGTACTAATGTTGATTATTGTATGTTATTTGTTTTCAAGTTGTCGTATTAGTCTCGTGATGTCAAGCTATCATTCACTAAATAAACGATTACGCCATTATTACATGAAAATAGGAAATATTACAAAACAGTTCATACAATTCACCAAAACTTATCACAACGACACTTATACAACTCATCAGCCATGTGGCGTCGGTAGTTCACACAAGCCTCTTCTACGTTGTTTTCTTGGTTTATCATCAACAATTTGTTTTTAATTAGTTTCTCCATCATCATACAAACAAGAACCCCGGCATTAGCAGTGTTACCCCCGTCTTGGGGGACATCCGTCTCAACCAAACCAAGGGACATATCACGTTCCGCTATGTATCTCGTGTTTGACCAGAAGTGAATACGCTCTAGAAACCATTTGAAATACAGGGTTAACATCTCCATATAGTGCCTTACCTCTCGATGTTTTCCATTTCTCCATCTTTTATCCGTCCAGTATTGAGTAATCACCATGCTCTGCATATCAATACGGACAAGTAGCCAATCTGTTTGGCCAATCCACAAAGGAAGGTATATGCAGTCAACCTCCCAGATTGGAGGATACGGGTCCCTTCTTCCAGCAAAATCAAGGGGGTAGTAGATTTATCATCTTGCATGTAATAATAAAAATCAGGAGGTAACACCGACCACCGTAATTTTAGATTGGGGTTTTTTAAGAGCCTCGCCTGTCGTAGACGCATTAATCTTACAGTCCATGCTTAAACATGTTGCAAACAGGAAAAAAACAATACTAATTAATAAGTTGTGTAATTATGTAAACATGTGAAAACATATAAAAATTAATATCTCATGTTAAATTTACGGTAGAGGACAGATGACCGCCGGATTCAATCCCTAATAGGGTACCCCAAAAAGGTCTGTCGAGTTTTTTTGTAATGAAACGACTGTAGCAATATGGGGAGTTCCCGTTGTTGTAAAAGTCTAAAACATTTGTGGACCAATTCTTAGAATCTTGGTTCGGGACTATAGCCCTATCCTTTTCAGGTTCCTCTTCCGGAATCTGCGTAGACGACCCAGCCTTCGTAGATGACGACGGCCTCTTCATACGCCTCCAAAGATCATCCGTCCACTTTGATTTTTTAGCGACTGGTTGAGAGCAAAAAAAAAATCACCGACCTCTTCATCCTTCTCCATACCATCCAACATTTCTTTTTGCGTAAATGATAATGAAACATAGATATCAGTTTTTATAGGTGAAAATGGAATTTTTAAAACATATTATTCCGCAAGTTCAACTTGCGTATTTGATAATTGATTTTAAATTCCGCATCATCAACTTGCGGATATGTCAGGTATATATAAAATCAACTATATTAAATTAATATGAATAATATTTAATAAAACTAAATTATAGTTATTATTTTACGTATGTTTTGTAATGTGAATGCCTACGGGGCACTTTTTGGACCTTTTGATCAACGAACACCGTCACTCGTCACAGTTGCAGGAACCGTCAACTAGTGGTCCTCAGGAGATATAACAACACCCACGGGATATCTGCTGCTAAAAATAATTGGATGACATGATTTGATACGCGACAAAACGTTAAAAAAGGCACAATTTGTTATTTATAATTTTTTCAAACTAATCAAACTATACAATCTACCAAGTTAAAATATTAAATAATACAATTTCACCGAATAAACGTTAAATAATACAATTTTCCCAACTATTTTTCAAACTAGTCAAACTATACAATCTACCAAGTTACAAAACAATCTATTTCCGAGAACACCAGTTCCAACTTTATAACGGTTTTGACCCGGGCGCAAATCTAAAAGATAACAGAAGAGTCAGCGCCCTACATGAGATGACCGAAGACCAACGATGCCCTTGCAATTTGTCCTATCAAATACAATAAAGGGCGTCTTGAACCATGATCTCAGCAACAACCTAGCTTAGGTGCCAGACCCACCCCAACCACCTAACCTTCTTTCGAAAATCGGAAATGAGAAGGTGCATAACTAGGATGAGGTTGATCACCTAAGCACACTACCATACCAAAGTTGCAATCTACACGCGTTAACCCACGTGCAGATGTAACGTTGATCCAAGTAGTTTCATGCAAATGTAACATCGATCCAAAAGGAACACCACCCCAACCACTACTTCCACCTCATCGAAAAAGTAGTTGGGGGATGCCAAAAATACACTTGATGGAAATCAAATGACCAGACTGACATTTAACACTTGTTATATCACGTGCAAATGTAACATCGGTCCAAATGATTTCATGCAGATGTAACACCGATCCAAATGATTTCATGCAGAGTTCACCCTTTCAAAATTATGAAACGCCAACATTTTTTTCTTCATATAACACCGCGTATTTGTAACGCTTCTAAAGAAAACTGCTTCTATATTTCTAGAAAATGGAATACGATATATATTTGATGTGTGCACAAATGGGGAAAGAAACATATTAAGAAACATACGAAAACGTAAGATTATGCCACCTTATAATTTATATTGTTGGTTCCGCAATTTCAACTTGCGGTTACAATTATTTTCACCATAAGAATATAACAATAACAAAACAAAAACACACACATTCCACAATTTCAGGCATGCAATCATCAAAGCTTGTCATCGCCATTTATTAAATGTTTAATGAATGCAAGTCTGGTAATAGCCTTCAACCGCAAGTTCAAGAAATATAGAATGTTTGTCCAATTGTTCAATTCTTCGATTCAGGAGTGTGGCAGACCTTCACCTCAACCGCAAGTTCAAGTTGCGGTAATAGCCTTCAACCGCAAGTTCAAATTGCGGTAAGTCACCCTCTTTTCTAATCAACCCTCCAAGTCAGCTCCTCATCTCCTACTCAGCTCCTCATGCAACCCAATCCGACGTAGCGTGCCATGTAACCATCTACCGCAAGTTTAACTTGCGGTAACACCTAAAGCACATGATTTGATCTGACATATACCAATTGTGCAAAAAATTGTTACTGTAGCGCTAGTTATGAAAAAAATCGTGTGAGGCTGGCGGTGGGTGAGATGCTTCCAGAATATGGTTTATAGCGGATTAAAGAAATGTGTTTTTGACGTGTGGGTTATGGTGTGTTGTAGAGGTGAGTTGTATTTAAAACCACAAAACCATTCAGAACACCCCTAGGTAAGCCTTTAATTACAAATATGGCAGGACAACTATTCATCTTTCGTTTTCTTTTTCTTTATACATAGTATAGTATAATATAATACGCTTGAAAGAGATGAATCCAAGTTATGAATTAACATTATCTTTTTTTTAACGTCCAACGAATCAATTTTCGAACACTCTCGGGCACCCTTTTGGCGAATCAGGTTCTCGAGAGTACCTGGGCCACCAATTGCCACCAATTCCTGGGAAAACCCGACCACTCACCCGCCCGAAGGCACGACAGTGAAATAATCGGTAAAACCGATCGGGATCAGGACTCGAACCCAAGCCAATGGCCGGGTCATCCCTCATTTCCCTTCCACCAATGTCCTCCAAATGTAGCTAGTAGGAATTGAACCCAAGCCTCCCATAGGAAACTTTAGGCCCTCAACCAACTGGGCTACAAGTGTTGGACATGAATAACATTATCTATGTGTTTTAAACTACATTATCTATGTGTTTTAAACTGGATTTGTTATCTCATGTGTGATTTTCGTGAAAAAAAATACCAATTGAAGTGGAGGGTTTTTTCAAACACAAAGGGTTGAGTCAACTATTCAATCAAATGATATTGAACATACGAACATAGTTATCTTTTTGTAATACTCTAAGGGGGGTGTTAGTTCTTTTTTTTTTCAAAAACATCTTCCTGGCGTTTTTTGTCTGCGTGGCGTAGACGCGCGCAGACGTTGGGGTCCTGCAGTCTATTTGTTTTTTGGAAGACATACCCCTTGAAATTTGTCTATGCGTCCTCTTCTCCAAGTAGACATGGTTCAAGGTCTTCTAAAGTCTTCTCAACCTCTTCTTCAATTTGTCCGGTATCTTTCTTCTCTCAAACCCTCTCAAACTCTAGCTTCTCTTCCTTCATCCTCCTCTAGCTCCAACTGCCACCTCGCTCCCTCCTCTCCCCCAGCTCATCGCCGCCGCCCTCCTCCCCAGCTCATCGCCTCCCTTCTCCTCCTCCCACCTGCACGTCATGGCTCTCCGTCTTCCTCCCCCAGCCTGCCGCCGCCCCACACATCCTCCCCTCTCACATCGTGGCCCTCCCTCCTCCTCCCCCAGCCCACCGCCGCCCCACACATCCTCTAGGTCTGGCAAATCGTGTATATCCGACCTGTTAAGACACGAACAAGAAACATGTATACCTAAACACGACACGATAACTTATCATGTAGTTTTTTTGGAAACCTGAACATAACCCTGTATATACCTGGTTTACATGATAAGACACGATAATACCAGTTTATACCAAGTTAACATGATAAGACATGATAATACCTGTTTATACCAGGTTAATACGATAATACACGAACATGTTTTCTAAATCTGACAAGTTAAATGGGTACCATCAATCATTAAAATGGTAGAATTTCACCTATAAAAACGTATAACTCCAATACTCCACCCCCACAACCTATATTAAAAAAAATCATTAACATGTCTTAACAGGTATTAAACAGGTAAACATGTATTTAACCTGTTTAGACACGAAAATTAACAGGTACATTTTGTGTCAACATGTTTAGGACACGAAACTTGTTATGGTCATACCTGTACCTGTTAAAATCATGTAGGTTCGTGTCGGGTATTCGTGTTGTTGTCTGAAATGGCCAGCCCATGTCATCCTCCCCTCTCACGTCATGGCCCTTCCACCTCATCCCCCAACCCGTCGCCGCCCTCCCTCCTCCTCCAACCCGCCGCCGCCCTCCCTCCTTCCCCAACCGGTCCCTGCCCTCCCTCCTCCCCCTACATGCCGCCTGATGTGTTGTGAAACACACTTTGTTAATATGCTAGTTTTGTATATATTTTAGTGTTTAATCAGTGCAGTTTAGACACAGTTTATGTAATATTAATTATAATCTAAACACACTAATATTAGTATAAAATATATTATTTTTAGTTGTTTTATTATGTAGGTTTTAATAAATAATGTGTTGATAAACATAATGAAAGCCAAATAAGAAATATCATAAGTATATTAAATGGAATGATACTAAGTTAACTTACGTGAGTTATTTCATATTTGGTCCATCATTTGATTTGGTTTCATTTAACAAAATGATTCATGGTGAGTGCAGTGATTAATGTGCTTTGATGGAATTTATTTTTTATTTTATTTTATTTTATTTTTGAACAGCTTTTGACCAGAACTATAGAAGACCAAAGCTTGGTGAACGCGAAATTCAAACCTAAGCATTTTAAGGTGGGAAATTAAACCATCATTGGTTCTTTGATGGAAATTAAAATGAAGTCAATATTGGCGTGACTTAATTATCAATAATGAGATGATGACGTTTAAAATCAGTGGGGGCATCGATGGACTAAGACCATGCGTAGTCATTGGTGAAAGGGGTGCTAAAGGGGCAATTTCACCCTCTAACACCGCCCCCTCCTGGTTAAAGGGGCGTGAAGTGGTGCCCCGTGAAATATTTCACAGGGTGAAATTTTTGGATGGGCCAATCACATGCAGCCACTTCATTTTTTTTTTTTAATTCAAATTTAATACCATTATATATTCACTCATTTTCATCTACCAAATTTCACCCATCATTACACCCTTCCAATTTCGCCCCCCTTTCACCCACCAAGTGGCATCATATTGTCACGTGTCAAAAAAACTCCCCTTTCACCTACCAAATTTCACCTCCCATTCATCAACCATTGCACATGGTCTAATATGAAGTGGACATCACAAACTTTTGGACTGAATTCATTTCTTTTGGACTGGGCTGTGATAAGGAAAAAGATCGTAAAACAATAGAGAGGAGGAACAGAGGGGATGGAACAACAATCTTTTGACGGTGGGATTTTTTGAGAGTTTTGGGCAGCCGTTTTGGGCGCATAAGACTATCCGTTGTCGCTTACCTCTAGCGAAGACTCTATCCTATTAAAACAAGACAACTGAGCGCTGACATGGCACTGGCTAAAAGTGTCAATCCTGCTCACTTGATCCTGTTGTGGCTCAAGGTGGGCGAGGACTTTATCAAAAAAAAAATTGTAATTTTTTTATAAAACAATACGTTGCATAAAATTTAAATTAAACACTACATAAAAAGCATAAAATAACATCAATCCATTAAAACCATTATTTAAAAAACATAAGTAAATAGTAGAAACACGACTATATTAGAAATCGTCCTCTCATAGCTCTCCAAACCTCAACCCTTGGGTAGTTATGATTGTGTATGTTTAGGTATTGGTTACGAGCCACTTCAATCAACTCATCATCGTTTAAACCAGGATTCTCGTTCATCGCATTTAAGTAGAAATGCTCAAACCAAGTGCACTTCGACTTTAAAAATAAATACTTTCCATATATCGCGTCAATTGAACGAGGGTTTTCACCCATTTGTTCATTAAATCTTGTGACAATCGATCTCCAAAAAGCTTTAGATCGCACCATTCCTTCTTGCTCTTGAATACTAATATAACTATTGATCAATGCGAGTTCTTCCTTCAAGTTCCAGATTAGTGGTCTCACACGGTTAGCTAGGGGCAGGATTGGATTTGGATTTTGGTTTGCCATTTTTGATCAAGTTGAAGATAAAAAATTGATAGATGATATTTTTTTTATCAACTAGCACCATATATATATATATATATAGGGTAAGTATCTAGTGCAAACCCACATGAGTTGTGCAAACCTTAAAAACTCATCTAATGGCTCACATGATTCCACATCCCACTTCTTCTCATTTTAGAATAAGGGCAAGATGGTAACTACACCATCTCATTGATTGACTATGTAAGCACCCTTTTGTACAAACTGACAGTCCTTTATCCATACCTTCTTTCTCTCGTATCTATGTAACCCACTCTCTCTCTCTCTCTTATGTACAATTTTTCTTTTTCTTTTTTTTAATATCAAAACTCTCTTCACAACATCTAGATCCAGATCTTTAGATCCAACACTCACCACTTCATCTTCATCTTTTCTTAATCAAAATCAGATGAGACATGTTTGCTTTCTCTTTTACTCATCACTCATCATCATCATTTTACTAATCGAAATCAAAACTCTCGTCGTCTTTTTGTTCAGATCTCCATCTCTCTTCACAAATCCAGATCTGTGCCCTAACCCTCGTCATGTTTGTTTGCCGGTAAACCATCGCGTGAGTTGTCAGATCTATGGCCGAAATGAGAGTAGTGATGATGATAATGATTGAGATCTATGGTTCAAGACCCCGTTGAATTCAAGATGTTGAAGAATGCAGGGAATAATAATAATAATATTAAGGTAAATTGTTTGTCTGTTTTCATGGGTGATGGAATAAGAAAGATAAATTATTTCAAATATTTAGGAAAACAGTTGTATAAGAGTGGTTGTTTAATTCCTACCAATAAAACTTTTGGATATCTTTTAATCGTGTTTATTTTTTATTCCTTTTATTACCCTAATGCCTTCTTTATTAATTATTTGCTGTATTATTTTAATTATTATTTGGTTGAAAAACTTAATACCCGATAATCCTATATAGCCTATGTTTAGATGGTGATAAAGTTTTTTTTTTCGTCTTTTTCTTCAAGGAAAATGGGAGCTCCATTGTTTGGTTGGCCATGGCAAAATTTAGGAAGTTTTAAGGTATGTATTTCTTGATAATTTGTATGTATTTTTTTTTTTCTTTTTCTTTTTCCTTTCAATTGGGTTTATCTGAATTTCCATGTTATTTTGATTCATGAAAAAGATTTTTGAATTTTGTGTTTGTGTTCTAATAGCTTTAAGTTAGGTGTTGAATCAGTACCTGGTGGTTTGTCGATTTGGTGAAGACAGATGGGTTGATGAAGATGAAAAAAAAGGGCTTGGTTTTGGATGTTTTTATTTTCTTGTAACATTTTTTTAAGTTGTAATCATTTGTTGTTTTTATAACGTAACATTGTTACATATTTATGTTACAATAGATTTTTTATAAGTTGTTACAGATTTTTCACATGTAAAATACTTGTATTTTCATATGCTTTTCAATGTTACAATGTAACGCATACAAGTTTTAGTTACATGTATATATGTTATGTTATATATTTACAGGAATAAATTAACATCGTAATTAGTTATATGTAATGTTTGTAAAGAATTTATATCTTACTCACATAAAATTAATGTGGGAGAAAGTAAGCATGAAAGAGAAATGTGGGAAAGTGTGACAAAGAAATGTGGGAAAGTGTGACATAAAATAAATAAATATACATATCATCATCGACGTCAAATGTTTCTTGAAGAAAACGGCTTTTGTTTTTGAAATTAAAATATAAAATGTACAGTGAAATGAGTTTTGACTATTTATAAATTGAGTTTGAAAAAAAAAATAGAAAGAGAATCTTGAAAGACTAAATATGTCTTTCAAATGTCAGAGAATATGCATTGTACATTGTGTAGTGGGTATGTGGAAAATACCAAAGTACCCTTTATGTACCTTTTAATTCAATGCCATGAATATTTTAGATTTTAAAAATATTGGTTTGATCTCCACCTTTGATTAAGTGTGATCAACGGCTATTATAGGGTTTCTTGGGTTTGCACAACTCAATAGGGTTTTTATTTTAGCCAAACCCTATATATATATATATATATATATATATATATAGGGAAAGTATAAATAGAAAACCCTCTCCAGTTAAAAAAAACTTAAGAAGCCCATCATGTGGATGAGATGCTGCCACGACTTAATTTTTGTGTAACCCAGCAAAGGTAGTTTAGGTGGTTTACATTTTTCATTTGTCCTTGTCCAACATTTGTCTCCATGCTAAGAGTGGGTGTCAGATTCATCATAATAAAACACACACTTCTCTCTCTTCATACTTGGATTCAACCACTCTCTCTCTCTTTCTTTTGAAATTCCTAACTCAATTGATGTTTTAATCTCTCTTTATACTTCAGATTCAAATCCATGGTAATGCTTCATATTTCAAAGACTTCACAATTTTGGTTATTTTCAACACAAATCTATAAAATAAAACCAACTCCAACAACCGCCGGTGATCCTTCTTTTTCTATTCAGATTTGCACTCCATTTCTATATTTTCACTTTCTACATTTCGTTAAAGCCTTACACAACAAAACAAGCATATGGGTGAAGAAATATCAAGGCGTTTTGTCAACTAGATCCTAAACCCGGCCCGTTTCTGAAGGTCTCAAGGTCGTAGATCTGGTAGTTTCCATGTGATTTGGGTATGTTAAAATCAAATCCCTTTTGGTTCTTGAATAAAAGCAACATGATTTGGGTGTGTTAAAATCAAATCCGTTTTTGCACATTGTACCAATTTTTCATATCTCAAGATTATTTAGGTATGTTAAAATCATTAGATCTAATGGAAACGAGTAAAAGCAACAAGATTGTAAACTCGTTTTTGCAAAATCTCAAGGTTATTTGGGTATGTTTTAAACAAATCAGTTTTGGATTCTTGAGTAAAAACAACAGTAATGAAGTTAAATAAATAGTAATGATGAGTTTCCACATGACTCTTTGTTCAAATCCTAATGAAGTAGACCTAAGAAAAATTTCCTACAGTTTTTTATATAAAATTATGATTTTTTTCGTGTGCTTTTGTGTAGAAGTCTTTAATATTTGATACCTTTATAATGGTTTACAAGTTACTCATGATTGCATCGGGTGGTTTTTAATATATTCACAAGACTATTTAGTATGCTTTGAGAGACTGTGTTAATTCAATTTTAAGGTTCATATGATTTTTTTTTGTTTTTAATTAAATATTAAAAATTATTGATTACCAACTATTATTTCAGTTTATTTACGTTTTTATTATGTTATTACTCTATATAACAACGATGACTTATTATGACATTGTAATTTGGTATTTAATGTTATTATTTTTTGCTATATTTTTACTACTTTTGTTTGTTAACCAAAAAAATGTATGTTAAATTTTTTTATTTTGTTTTGGAGATACAGATGAAGATTGGCAAGATTCATTTGGTTTAAAGCGATGGTGGTTTAAAGTTTCATGTCAACCTAAGATCTTTCAGATTCAAGTCTGTTCTGTGGTTTAAAGCGTTTTTCGCCTTCTTTACGGATCCGAGCTTAAACCGACTTTTGTAACCTTTGTTTTTTTCCATTGTTTGTGATATGCAACTTATTAAAAGGTTTGTTTTAAGTTATAACACGAATTATGCAACTCATTTTTATGTAACATGTCACTCTGATGTGTACCTAATAATAAGAGTGGGGTACCTTCCCACTTCTACATGTTTCACATGATCACATTTCCTGCACTACTTTTCTTTTGTGTTTTCCACTTTTGCTTTTCCTTTGTATTACTATAATAATGTAGTGGAAGAGTGTAATAATTCCTCCTCTTTGTCTCTTGTGGTTCATCGATTTGTAAGGCTATATATTAGCCATATATTTGCATTATGAAGGCATGAAGAATGATATGAATGAATATTGAGTATTACTCAACTCTAGCTCCTCTCTATATTTTCTTGAGGTTTACCCACTCTAAGGGTTATTTATCCAAGTGATACACATCATTTGGTATCAGAGCAGTCGTGATCCACCGTGAATCATGGTCGCTCAAACTCTATCAAAAACCGAGTTCTATCAATGGAGGGAGTCCTTTGCGAGACTCGAGTCCCGGTTTGAAGCCATGTTCGCCGAGCTCCGAGCAACCTGAACCACGTTGGTAGCTCACCACATCCCCACTGTCGCCACCACAACATCGCCAAAACCAGCATCCGCTCCCGTACCATCACCTCCTCCTCCGGTTACAAACCCGCCACTAAACCACACGACATCTCCGAAACCGTTTGCGCCACCTCCACCTCCTATACCATCAAGACAAACCTATACCACCACCTTGCCCAAACAAAAACACAAACTGACTCCACCCTCTAGAACCGTCCCAAACCCTTACCCACAATGCTATTGTTCGACTCGAATGGCGACCACCTTGGTGCACCGCTAATACTTCAACTTCATCCTTGAGGACAAAGATTGTTTAAGGGGGATGAAATGATGTGTACCTAATAATAAGAGTGGGGTACCTTCCCACTTCTGCATGTTTCACATGATCACATTTCCTACACTACTTTTCTTTTTTGTTTTCCACTTTTGCTTTTCCTTTGTATTACTATAATAATGTAGTGGAAGAGTGTAATAATTCCTCCTCTTTGTCTCTTGTGGTTCATCGATTTGTAAGGCTATATATTAGCCATATATTTGCATTATGAAGGCATGAAGAATGATATGAATAAATATTGAGTGTTACTCAACTCTAGCTCCTCTCTATGTTTTCTTGAGGTTTACCCACTCTAAGTTTTATTTATCCAAGTGATACACATCATACTCCAAGTTGAATAATGATCGAAACATGTGTAAATCAGAAATATTATAATAATACTAATAATATTATGTAATGTTCTATGTTAAAAGGTTAGTTTTACACTTGTGTACAATATGCGACCAATTAAAAGCTTAGTTACAAGTTTGTAACAGGTATTATGCAACCCATTTTCTTATGTAACACACATTATCCAACTCATTTTTATGCCAGAATGAAACGAACCTAAAAAATTTTTTGATAGTTTACACATTTAAAAATTCTAAATCTAATTTTATATGTATAGTTACATGTTTATAGGTGTAGTCACATACGTTTTTCAGAATTTTTTTAAGACATAAACAATATGTTACTGCTATAACAATGGACGTCACATAGAAAATGATTTAACATACGAGTTACAAATATAACATCTTTTAGTCTGTTACAACATTGTACATACATAACATTACATGTATAAGTTATGTTATAATGTTACATATATAATCTGAATCTAACTTAGGAAAGAGAAATGATAAAAGGGAGAAATATAAATATTTGATAAGAAGAGAGAGATAGGGGAAAAAAATTAAGGTGACAAAAAAATACAAAGGATGTACCTTTGTGCAGGAGGAGAGAGAAAAATAGATACTTGATTTTCCTTAATTGCCCATTTGTGTACCTTTTGGTTAAAAACAAATGAAAAATAATAATATATAAAATGTCTTTTAATCTAGGCCATAGATTATGTTAGATGGATGGTTAGGATGTATATATATATATATATATATATATATGATCCGGATCATGTGACAACTCCCCCCAGTTGTGAGAACTAGAGAACTACTCTAGGCCAATAAAAAAACAACACGTAGGCAGCTGATTAATATAATATTAAGGGGTAACATAGTAATTTATAATTCCCTACCCTACCCCACCCCACCCCACCCCACCCCACCCCAATCCCTCTTATAATAAATAAAAGAAACAGATCTGATTTTTTTTTAAATTCAAAAGACTCTCTCTCTCTCTCTCTCTCTACTATCTCTCTCTCTCTCTGCTCTCTCTCTATTATATCTCTCTCTCTAAAAAAACAAAAAGAGAAATCGTTCAGATCTGCAGATGACGAAGGGTTGGAGGCGACGGTGGCTCGATGGGGTGGGAGGCGACGGTGTTTTTCAGGGTGGGGTGGTGGTTCGATGTTTTTTGCAGGTGGGTCGACATGGTTTTACAGGGATGGGTTAGTTTTGGGTGGTGGTTCGATGGTTTTGCAGGTGGATCTGTTTCAGCGGGTTGGTTAGACGGCGGAGGAAGACGGGGATCTGTTTCAGGGGTTTGTTTTTGGGCTTGTCTGATGAAGATGGGATCTATTTCAGGGGCTGAGGAGGACGAAGATGCGGTGGTTGACGGTGGAGACGCCGGATGACGACGGAGACGGCGAGGACGGCGGAGGTGGTGGTCGACGGTGGTCCGACTAAGGTTGAAGACGAACAGGTATGTTTTTTTATTATTATTAGTATTATTATTATTATTATTGTTATTATTATTATATTTTTTTCTGTTATTTTTATTATTTTTGTTGTTATTATTATTATTATTATTATTATTATAGTTACTATTATTATTATTATTATTATTTTCTGTTATTAATATTTTTTTTTTCTGTTATTATAATTATTATTTTTTTGTTTTTGTTATTTTTATTATTATTATTATTTTCTGATATTAATGTTATTATTATTGTTATTATTATTATTAGTATTATTATTTTTTTTTATTACAATTATTATTATTATTATTATTGTTATTATTATTACATTTATTATCATTATTATTATTATTATTTTTATTATTATTATTATTATTTGAAAGTTAGGGTGAAAAGATAGGTTTTTTATGTTGAAAGTTTTGGGGTTTTTTTTGTCAGGGATGATAGGTATATAACTTAGCAAAATGATTTGTATGAATGTTACAAACTGAATGGGATGATAAAAATATGTTCTTTGAGGCTTCAAAATGGCTAAGGTTAAGTGAATATTGCTTTGGGGTATCAATATCTTTGATTTTGTGCGAAAATCCCAAAGTTAGTAGCAAAACCGACCAGGGGCGCAAGGTCAGAGCAAGTCAGAGCACCTTGCGCTGGTGCCTTGTCAGCTAGCGCTGACCTTCTGATGTGGTCAGACAGGGAGCTCAAGGTGGCCAGCGCACCTTGCGCTTGTGTGCACCAGCTTGCGCCCACACTGGATTATTGTCCGTTTTTCGCGTATTTTGATGTTTAGCTTATACGCGCAATCCGTAATGGAGTTTAACGCATCGGCAAGCATTGTTGGACTTTGTGAATGCTAGGTATGGGTGTAGGTTGTAATAGGAATGTCGGATTTGCAAATATGACTTAAGTACGGAATGATGCGTGTGTAGTAATTAAATTGATATGTGTGTATATATGGTAACAAGTACGGAAGGTAGTTTTGTTATGATTTTGTAGATTGAGTAATGTGATGTATGCATGGGTACTTATACCTGGGTTTGTGTGAGAATTTTATGTATGTAAAGGTTGGTCATTATGTGTAGACTGAGCATAGGATTGGAAACGTCATGTCTGTCCTAGTGAGCACATGAAGGAAGAATAGCATGACAAGTCAATATAAGTTGTGTAGGGGAATTATACGCAGACATGTATTGTAGTGTTGTTAACCTTTTATTATGAGAATGGTATTAAAGATGCAGGTATGCAAGTATGAATGCTTAGCAACTGGAGGTTAGGATCCGGATATTAGACCCGAACTTACGAATAGGCGTTTGAACATGATCACGGAGTATTGTTGGATGTTATTTCCACATTGTGAGTAATTTGTATGAAGTCACATAACGAACTAACGAACAGTTATGTGGTGATTGCAGGTTGTCTTGTCTACCTAATAAAGCAAGGAAATGATAGAGATCGAGCAAGGACGCGGATTGTACGTGGTCAAAGACATGTAACCAAATAAAGATGAGTTTTGTTGAATGTAAAAAGAAACATTAAAATATCTAACACCCATAATAGCTCTTAGATATGGTTTCCAAATATTCGAAATGTTTTTATAAAGCAAGAAATTTTCTGACAAAAAAGTTTAGAATATGTTCTAACAAATTTTAAGCAAACTATACAATTTCAATAATCAACTTTTTGAAGATAGGAACCGACAAACCGACGGAGGCACCAACCACCCACCACAAACCCAATATCAGAAAAAAAAAATTGAACTACCCACACATTGTAATGAAACCAAATCCAAAATCAAGAGCATGACAAAATCCACACATGCATTCATGAAAAGGAAGACAAAATCAAATGATAACATGACAAAAACGACACATGTATTCAGGAACAATAACAGAATACGAAACGACAAAGGTAATCAACACATAAAAAAATCAAATTAACATCACCGCAATATCACAAATACTTGGCGTGCGAATCACAATAGACATGGACATACAACAAAACAACCACCAAATCCAAATAGCATAACAAACAACACAAAATCACACCTAAAAATATTAGATGCAAGCCGAAACACAAACAATAAGACAAAAAAACGAAGACAAACAACACATGCACAACTACACGCACAACACAAAAACCGTTGAACTTACTATTTATGAATTCGCAAACATGATATGTAAATTGCAGAATGTAAAACCAACTGATTAAGGAGAAAAAAGACTTTAACATAAACATGAAACTGAAATTGAAATCGGAAACCCTAAATATGATTGGAACTTTTATCGTTATTCTCAAACGTACAATACATGATAAAAACAACAATCAGATTCGGTTCAAATTTTACCTGACTTCAGGATTGCCGCTGATGTTGCGAACCAACTGAAACCCGCAGATTCTGATGGCAAGGCCATGACCAGCAAACATAGATCCATTAGATCTGATCAATAACAAACATCAAGAATCGTTCACAATAATATCGATTACTCACCTGATCAGTAGAAATAGCAAACTTTCAAAAACTCAATCTAAAGTTCGAAAAAATTAGACAAAACATAGAGCGAGATCGGTTGGTACACGTACGCCTCATCGAGGAATACTATTGCACCATTGAAATTTAATTGGCAAGCGTAAAAACTTTTCCCAATAAACCTACACTTTCGCCAAAATATTTTGACACGATCACCTCCAAAGGTACATATAACAATGGAGCACCCTGCATAATAGAATAATATCCTATTAATAAGTCATTCATTTAAATTAATAATAACAGTTTATTTAAATAAACTGTTTATTAATGTTACTATCCAGCTTAAACTGAGATTGATTGTTATCTTCTCTATATAAATAAACTGTTTATATAAAAAAACTTTAATCAAATTAAAATTCAGACTAATACCTCAACATTGTAGATATGTGGTTGCTGGACAATGAGTATGGAAATTTTTTTTACATTGGTGGTCGTCCATCTAGACGCATTCAACCCTTAAAATAATCAGACATCCTCTGTCCATCCAATAAATGCATTTAAATTAATATAAAGTTTGATACTTACATCTTACAAATACAAGTACAATTAGAAAATTTGGAACTAAATAATGATAACCTGTTGTGGATGTTTACATATTCATCAGTTCCACCCAATATCTCCTGAAAATCAAGCATGTCAGTATTCTTTTATCATGCATTACGACCAAATGGCTCCATTCTTTGTACGTAAGCCCCCCAAATGCACCATTTTCACTCACTAATGTTGCAGTTGGTTTCCTATTGGTTGATTATGCTTGAACTTGTGGCGGTGGAGCTTGTGGAGGTAACATGAGTTGCAACCAACTGGAACCGTAGCCCTGAAAATTCATCGACTCGCCAAGAGTTTATCTGAAATATGTACACATTTGAGTGGTATTCAGTAAGGTAAACTAAACAAATTATTAGCCTAATACATTTATTCCAAAAACAATACCCTAATTTACTGAAAACTAAAATTAACGAAGATAACTCGAATTATGTCAAGGCCCTTGAGAGTATCATGCAACAAAAAATAGAAATGGTTGGTATAGAATTGGAATTATTTATACTAATGAGATTAGAAATGATTGGTATAAAATAACTTGTGTTATGGGAAAGCCCCTTATTTTTTAATGGTAGTGGTATATTTATTAATCAAAAATCAACTTGATCATCATAACTAGGAGCTACAGTAGATCAAAATGTACAGCAAGACAACAAACTATAAACTTCCTAACAAACAAAATTACATCAGCAGCTAATGACACAAAACCGTTTTTAACAACATATGCCACTTTAGACAATATATCTAATTTACCCAACATCAAGTAGAACCTACATGCATATATGACGATTACAGCAAGATGTAAACAGTACCTTCTTTAGAGAAAGAAGATGAACGGCTTGAGGCCCTTTTATTACCATGAATCAAGGCTGATGGTATTAGACAATATATTTAAGCTGTATTTACAGCTGTGATTAGGCTGTATATACAGCTGTATTAGGGTGTATTTAGGCTGTATATACGGCTGTGATTAGGCAGTATATACGGCTGTGATTAGGCTGTGTATACAGCTGTATTTAGGCTGTGTATACAGCTATGATTACAAGTTGTATTATGTCCTATATATAGGATTGTAAACCTTCATTATAATCAATATATACAATATACAAAAATTACTTTGGTTTAACTTGGTATCAGAGCTTAGGTTACAACCAAGGAGGGGCGGCCGGCCACCGCCGCCGCCCTACCCCCACCACCACTCATATAACAACGCACGGTCTTCCACTTTCAGCCCATACCACCTTTTGTCAACACCAAACCCAGATTACCACCATCTACAACAACAATCTAGCCATAATCCAAACCCTACCAACTGCTCACAACCACAGCCTAAACTCCAACTGCAGCCTTATTTGCTGATTGCTTTCATCCCCACAAACCCTAGCAACAAGAAACCATACTACCAAACCAACCAACCTACCCTGCCGATGTGACTTCCAGCACCCAAAAAAAGAAAAGGCTGCACCAAAAGCCGCCGCTGCTACAAACAAGCAGCCACCGCCAATTAACTATCTCTCCGTGACTTAGGGTTGCAGAAACAACCTGCCACTACAAAACCCTAAGTCACCGTTGCAGCCACCATACAACGGTGGCCGTTTTTCAGCGACTAACACCTCACAAGAGGTTCCCAATGTGGAAGAAGATTAAATAGGGGAACAAACCCCCTGTGGAGAGACACGGATTTAACTACCCAAAAAAAAAAAAAAACTAAACTAAACTGGGATGCAAAGGTGGTGTCACTTTATAGAAAACAAAATTGGTGGTTGATGCAACATGTGACCCACTCTACTTGGTGGGAAAATAATGAACGAATATTATTCCAAAAAGAAAAATAGTGGGATGACTCTAGTGGCTGTCAAATAAGTGAAGGACGGAAACAAGGCGGAGATTGAAGACCAACTATCTTTACGTTTTATATGTTTTTTAGATTTCAAACAACGTCACTCCCGCTCTTTGTTTGCGGGGGAGTATTAGACAATATATTTAAGCTGTATTTACAGCTGTGATTAGGCTGTATATACAGTTGTATTAGGGTGTATTTAGGCTGTATATACGGCTGTGATTAGGCAGTATATACAGCTGTATTTAGGCTGTGTATACAGCTATATTTAGGCTGTATATACAGCTATGATTACAAGTTGTATTATGTCCTATATATAGGATTGTAAACCTTCATTATAATCAACATATACAATATACAAAAATTACTTTGGTTTAACTGATGGTGTAAGCACCTGCACTAATTTTCTTTGAATTACCTAACAACAAAAACTAAATGATCAAATGAACTCAAAAAAAAAAACATCAACGACTCCTTTAATCTTAGATGGCCAGCACCACCAAATGAGTCAAAATAGTTCATTTTGACTTTTAGGAGTCAACCTAAGGCTGCAAATTCAAATAAGAACTTCACCAAATTAGAGATAAAAAAAATCAAACTGAAAGAAAATCAGAAAAAAAGAGGTCATTATAACCTTTGGGAGTCAGCCCAAGGCATGAAATTCAAAAATGTCACTGAACTCTTGTTGATAAATTGCAACGAAAACAACAAAACCACAGCCAATTAAGAAAAAGGCAATCGAACTCACCAATGATCCAAAAGAATAAAAATTACCAACTATTCTAAGAATTGATCAATGCGAAATCAGTCCTCTATAATTCAATCTTCTCTAATTTTATACTAACCATCAGTTAGGTAAAAATTAGAAAACCCTAACTTTGATTCAACCAACTTGAAATTGATTTCCAACTCAATTAAACCCATTTTAGAAATAAAAAGCCAGAGACATTCTCATACCAAATCATGGGTTTTTACCTATTTGATCGATAGTAGCTTAATCAGAAGAATGAGTGATCTGCTATAACCTTCTCCTTGCGGACTTCCTTATTTGACATCCTAAGAACACTTTTTCCTTCACAAACTGTGTAGCATACTCAGACAAATCTTCAGAAATAGGTAAATAAATATATAATGATCTCATATCAACAATTACACCCTAAATTTACTTACAAACTAACCAGCCGTTATCAAATCGGCCAAAAAAACCCAGGTAGTATGCTATCATAATAA
Organism: Ambrosia trifida; assembly: GCA_028751855.1. Lineage (NCBI taxonomy): Eukaryota > Viridiplantae > Streptophyta > Magnoliopsida > Asterales > Asteraceae > Ambrosia > Ambrosia trifida. The sequence continues at coordinate 81,447,506 of CM054130.1, forward strand.
AAATCAAATAAAAAAATGAAGCATCCAAAAACTTTTAGAAAAAAACCCTATTTCTCAATATTATTAATCGTTATAAAAAACCCTATTTTTGTTAACACAAAAAACAGATCCGAAAATATTAATGTTTTCTGGATCAGGAACATAGAGCGGAGAATGTTCTTCAGATCTGTTAAGGATCGTAATAATAGAATGAACAAACAACAATATTGTTAAATAAATCGTAATTGTAATAATAGAATGAACAAAGAACGTATACAAAATCATACACTGGATCGATTGAAGAAAGGCACCGAGATGGATTAAATTGAAGATTAGATTTCCAGTGTATTTGATTTTGAATAAACAGAATCAGAATCAAATAGAAGGATAATAGATGTAAAGGAAATCGAATATGTGCTTACCTGAGATGGATGAACGATTGATGTTGTGCGGTTAGGGTTTCTATCGAATGAAAATGAAGGTTGAATGGATAGTTATATTAGATGCTTACAATTTACAAACCAAAAAGAAGAGAACAATATATACCCGGGTTTTAGGGTCAGAAAACCGGGTCATGGATCGGGTATTAGAAACCATACCCAAGTTAAATGGGTCCTTCAGCCTTAGATACTCTTTTATCTATCTATATCTATACTATATATAAAGCATTTGGTATTTTAAGAGATTAAGAGTTTAAGAGTTTTGGGGGGAATTTAAAACTTTTGAATGTTTTTGAAATTTGGGGTTTTAAGAGTTTAGGGGGGAATAAGAGTTAGGGAGAATTTGAAAGTTTTTAATGTTTTTGAAATTTGGGTTTTTAAGGGTATTAGGAGAAATTTGAAAATTTTGAATATTTTTGAAATTTAGGTTTTTAAGAGTTTAGGGGGATTTGAAAACTTTTAAGTATTTTTGAAATTGATCAAAATTGAAATCCTACAAAACCACGCGGGCGCTTCCTTGTTTTTGAAATCCTATAACCGAACTGAATCACACCATGCACACCCTTATACGTGCCTGTGTTCCCCGCCGCATCGCGCGGGCAACATGCTAGTTAGTAGATATAGATAGGCTATGTATCCTTAAGAAACTTGGTTGAGTTGGAGAAACCTTTGAAACCCATCTCATGGTCACCATCCTTCCACATCTACCATATTAACAAGTGTTAGAAAGGGCAAGATTGTAACTTCACCATGTAGTCGATCAAGTGGCAAAGAAAGTTCTTTTTGATTGTACCTGACACATTCAGACTTGCTTCCTTTTCCAACCAACCCTTTTGTACGATGAAAAGTTTTGTGAATATATGATATCTATAGAGGATCTTGTATTCAGTCAAAACAAATCTCACAATATCCTCATTCCAACTTTCCCTCCAAACCCTACATAAAACTTGATCTTAATGTCCAGCCATTAATGTCTTCTTCATCAATGCAGGCAGATTCTACCGACCAAAACACTGAATTTATGGACTATGATAGTGATATTTGTTCCCCCACCCACCTCGTTCCTCATAACCTTGATTCTTCTCTAGAATTAAATGAACATGCCAGCCAGATCGTACCTCGCAACCTTCTTTCTGATTTCGAAGTTAATGAAGATCCCATATCTGTTGTCTTAAACCTGCCAGGTTCTAACTTTTGTTTTCTACTTCTTCTTTTCATTTATCACATTTATTGTTTGTCCAAAATTCCTCTTTTTTATGTTTTTATTGATTTTTATTTTATTTTTTTTGCATATTTTTCAGATGATACCAGCCATGTTTTTTCCAGATCCGTTCCTTTGCCTCATGATGGTTTTGTTGTCGAGGATGTTCCAGGTCTTGTTTAACAGAATATATGTCGTGTTTTATTTGTTAGATTTTCTGTTTTTTTTTAGTTATTGTATACACATTTCTCTGTAGGATTAGAATCTTTGTTTCATTTTAGATATTTTTATCGTTAGTTTTTTGTGGATCTTTTGTTCTTATGTTGTTTTTATCTAGATTTAGCCTTTTTGGTTTTATTTTATATCTTTAATGGGCACATAACCTACTTGTTTTTTACAATTTTTTAAAACCCGATTAACATTTATAATCGAAAAGAATTGTAGATCTTTAGTGACCATACTAGTTAATGAAGCTTGGACTATAGATATTTATTAATGAGCTTACAATTAAACTTTCACAAGTTTGACTATAGATCTTTCAACCTGGCTATCCTTTCAACCTTTAGTACACTTGTATTAATGAGGAAAGAAGTTTTTATTTTTGTACATAACTGACATAGACAACCAACCTTTCACCAACTTTGTCCTTTGTTTATTCGTTTTGTGTGTGTGTTTTTTTTATACAAATAAAGATTTTTTGCATTTTTTAACTTAATTAATATTGTCTGTTTGAAATTTTTATACTTATGTTTGTTAATATGTCCTCCAATGGGCAGTTTGTTAATTTAACAATTGTTACTTATGTTACGTATTCAACTTCAAGAAAACCAAATTCCCTGTATGTTTCTGTTTTTTTTTCACACCTTATGTTTTGTAACTTTTCCTTTTTTTAATATTTATTTTTGTTCATCTATGAATTGTCTCCAAACTAATTGATGTTATTTAAAGATAGTTTGTGTTATTTTTAATGCCGTTTGTATTTGTTATTCCTCTATATTTATTTTCCTACTCTTTACTTCTTTCCATACATTCTTTTACTCTCACTCTTTTTTACTTTTATAGGAATGAATCAGCCCCTCGCATATGTTTTTCAAACACCTAATGGAACTAGGTTTTGGACTCCCAATGTTGATTTTAAGTTTAAGCCGATTGTGGGACGTTCATTCGACAGTTTGGATGATGCGTATACATCATATGGATCTTACGCCGAGCAAGCTGGTTTTTCAGTTAGGAAAAACCAATCGAAAGTATGGAATGGTGTTGTCACGCATAAGTATTTTCGTTGTAATAAAGCTTGTAAACCTCAATTGAAGCGTACGTTTGACACATTAGTCGATGATTCGCTGAAGTTTCGTCAAACTACCTTCACACTAACTGATTGTGATGCACACATCTGTGTCATGTTATGCAAAGCATATGGCTGCTATGTTGTTCAGAAGTTTGTAGAGAACCACAACCATCCTCTCGTTGACACATATAACCGTGATCTTACCAAGTCTGGGCGTAAGCTTAGCTTTTCTGCCAAGCAATTCATTCATCAGATGAGTTTGAACAAAATTGGTCCTGTCAGAGCTCACAGCTGCTATGTTACCATGAAAGGGGGTCATCATAATGTCCACGGCACACCAGTTGATTTTAAAAACTTTTGTCAAAAAATGCGTATTTTCATTGGTGAAAGAGATTCTCAGTTAGTCCTTGATCGTTTGCGTGATCGTTTTGATAGTTTACCAGAATTCTTTTATGATTTTGTTGTTCAAAATGGTCAGCTTACATCTATATTTTGGGCTGATGAAATTTCTAAGCTGAACTACAAAGTTTTTGGTGACGTTGTTGCTTTCGATGCAACTTACCAAACCAATAAGTAAGTTGTTTACTAAACACAGTTGTTACATAAGTTACATGTCTGTGCATTCTCTATTTTTTGCATGTACTCAACACAGGTGTTACATAAGTTACATTTTCTATGGACTCTTTTTTTTATGTACTCAACACAGGTGTATGTGTGTTACATAAGTTACATTTTCTGAGCACCCTCTTTTCTGCATGTACTCAGCACAGGTGTTACATAAGTTACATTTATGTCCATTCTTAATTTTTAGGTACAACATGATCTTTGTACCTTTCACTGGTGTGGATTACAACAAACAGTATGTAACTTTTGGTGCTGGGCTGCTATTTAGTGAAACCATTGACTCTTACAAATGGTTGCTCGAATCCTTTCTGAAAGCTCATGGAAAGCAACATGCATTAGTGTTAACTGATCAAGACCCGGCGATGAGGCAAGCCATTCTTCAAGTGTTTACTGAATCTCGCCACCGCCTTTGCGTGTGGCATATTATGAAGAAGTTACCTGTCAAGGTATTCGCTGTCCTTTATGTTTTTCATTTGATTGTTTCAATATGTATGTTTTTTTATTATTTTACATAAATATCCATCTCTGCAGATTTCTGGTGATGTGTTACAAAACACCAACTTTAGACAATGCATCCATCGCTTGGTATGGAATGTTTATATCAAGCCGTCGACCTTTGAGAGTCGTTGGGGGGAGCTGTTGGGTAATTTTGGTTTGGAAGATCACTCGTGGTTGAATGAAATGTACGATATTAGGGATCGTTGGGTACCCGCTTACTTCCGTGAGATCCCTATGTGTTGTTTGATGAAAACTACGTCCCGTTGTGAGAGCTCGAATGTCGCTTTCAAAGTTAATTCTACAAGCGCCAATACGCTAGTTCAGTTTATGTTGTGCTATGAAACCAGGATTGATGCACAGCGATATCGGCAAAGGATGGCTGAGTATAAAACCTCTTCTACGCAATTTCCAAATTCTACCAGTTTAGCTATTGAGAGACATGCCTTTGAGTTGTATACGCATTCTATTTTTATGGAAGTACTCAAAGAGATTGTTAAGGGAAAAGAATGTTGTTATGTCTCAAACACAAAGACTGTTGATGAGATGTTGGTTTTTTCGGTCACTCACCTTGATCGAATGAATGGTTACGTTAATGTGTTTGAGGTATGTTTTGTTTTTATTATGTTCATACATATCCAACTAATCATTATGTCTCACCAATCTGTAATCCTTATGTGACTTATTAACTGATTATTTTCTGAACAGGTCAAGTTTAACCCGGTTGATTCGTCTGCTGAGTGTTCTTGTCGGGGATTCATCCGTATTGGCTATTTGTGCCGTCATGTATTCTGTGTTTATCGTGTAAAAAATGTTCAGGAAATTCCACCCATGTATGTTTCTGATAGGTGGCTACGCGATGCACTGCCAAAGAGGGTTTTTTCTATTGAGAATCGTTATGGCGTTGACCTCTCCCCACAAGCTGTTTTGCGTAATCAGATTTTGGAGTTGGTTACTGATTGTGTTGATGTTGTCCGTACTGACACGGATCTGCTATCTAACTTGGTTGAGCGTTTGAAAGCTATAAAAATTAACCTTGTTGATCATAGGTCTATTGAAGCCCCTGTTGTTGAATCGAATGAGGCTGTGGTGGAAGAGTTGGTTGGGCAATCTATGGATGTTGACATCTCATGTAACAATCCCGAGGTTGTTCGTACTAAAGGTTGTGGAAGGAATCGTCGCCTGAAATCTGTTGTTGCTGAATCAAAGGCTGCGAAGCCCCCGAAAGCTCCAAGGCTATGTCGCACTTGCAATAAGTACGTCATAAACCACGACTCTCGGAATTGCAAGAAGATGTCTAACGGTGGCGTAAACGATCATGGCGGTAGCACCCAAAGCCAGGCCCCATCTCCAGCTACCTAGTGATACTTATGTCGACTATCACTGAGCCATTTATATCTTTTGGGAGAGTATGTTTCACTAACTCTAACTAATTTGTTACGTCTGTAACATTTTGCTACTCATTCTGTTACGTATGTAACAATTGCTACTGCATGATGGCTTGTATGCTTGTTTTTTTGGGCTCAGTATAGTATGATTATTATCTTATGTTTGGGTATGTTTTTTATTTTTTTTTATGTGTTATAAATGTTTTTGCAAGCACAACCAAAGGTACACACACTAGTGAAAGATCTTCCCTTTTGTTAATAAACCTTAGTTTTGGTTTATAAGATAGATAAAACGGCACCGCATATTACACTTTTGTTTTTCTGGAAACATTCGCCAACATCATATTCACATAAATCTTAACACAAACATCGAAATACTAAATATTAAGTTTCTGAAGAAAACCCGAGCCAGGCCCCATCTCCAGCTACCTAGTGATACTTATGTCGACTATCACTGAGCCATTTATATCTTTTGGGAGAGTGTTTCACTAACTCTAACTAATTTGTTACGTCTGTAACATTTTTCTACTCATTCTGTTACGTATGTAACAATTGCTACTGCATGATGGCTTGTATGCTTGTTTTTTTGGGCTCAGTATAGTATGATTATTATCTTATGTTTGGGTATGTTTTTTATTTTTTTTTATGTGTTATAAATGTTTTTGCAAGCACAACCAAAGGTACACACTAGTGAAAGATCTTCCCTTTTGTTAATAAACCTTAGTTTTGGTTTATAAGATAGATAAAAAGACACCGCATATTACACTTTTGTTTTTCTGGAAACATTCGCCAACATCAGATCCACATAAATCTTAACACAAACATCGAAATACTAAATATTAAGTTTCTGAAGAAAACCCGAGCTCTGTCCAAATGATATTTGACAACAATAACGCGATAACCGAACACCATATTATTGTATTCTTTCGTCGCATTTTAGTTTTGAGATAAGTAACTTCTTGTTCCACTCTATTCTTTGACCTAAGCAGACCCAATATTATCATTTTCGACCGTTGGCACATTGGCGGATCAAGCCAATTGAAGTACTGGCAGGCATTGTTCTGTTGTTTACATTAGGCACACTTTTTAGTATGAAATTATGTTTAGTGTTAATCTATTAATTAACAACATAAAAAAAAGTAAGTTTTTGCCAAACCTCTAACGGACAAGTGTAGAATCGTCTTCCCGGGTTTCATTTGTCCATGAAGTCTTTACAATTGCTTCCAAACCACAACGGCACATCTCCATGAGGCTAAGTGTTTGATAAATTGAAGGAGAAGCAATTTACTCTACTGGATATATTATGAACTCTATGAACACTCTCCCCCCACACCCAATTATTTATAAACGTTTTTTACCTTGAAAAGTTAGTGAATAAAATGAAGTAGGTAAGGCTTTATTCAATGAAATATAGTACAAGAAGTACTTGCATTCACGTGATCTCTTCAACTTGGTTTATTTTTGTTTTTTATTTAAAATAATAAAAGTTATCCCACTAAATATTTTGTGTTGTCACCTCATGGGTCTTGTCATAATATAGTATATCCATATAGTATACTCATGTTTCTTTTTCCATCTTTTTGTTTCCAAGAAAGTTGACAAGCTATTTATTTCAATTTTAAATTATTTTTTGTTCCCATCTAATTGTTTTTTTCAATCCTAAAAAAATTTGTAGATTATTAACTTTGATATTTTTGTAAACAAATAAATTTGACACCATGAAAGATATTTTAAACATTTCCTTTCTTTTTCCCACTTTTTTTTAATGCATTAACAAACTCTATGTAACATCACCAATCATACATACGTTATATCATGAATTGTAACTAGGCATACACAATATATCAAACAAGCTTATATAAACGCAAATACCGTTAACTATTAAACAAAATTAGTGATAAACAATAAAAGCGTAACCAACATACGATATATCACTTTATCATTTTTTCACCACTCATTCGAGAAGTTAATTAATATAGTTAAGGCTTGTAGGACCACGTGTTGCGAATACGAATATTGAGAATGATAGGAAATGTAGGTAGTTAAGTATGATTGCAGGAGACAGGGAGGTTCGAATCGGGGTAACCCACCCGAACTTGAAAGAAGGCTATTGGACAGGATCACAGAGTATTGTTGGATGTTATTTCCACATCATGATTAGATTACATGAGGTCACCTATTGAACTAACGAAACGGTGATGTGGTGAATGCAGGATGTCTTGTCTACCTTGAGAAGTACGAAAAGGATGGAGATCGAGCGAGGAGGCGGATTGTACGTGGTCACGGTCCCATAATCAAATAGAGATGAGTCACGTTGAATGTATTAAGAAATATTTTTAAGATGTAACACCAAAAATACTTAGTAGATTCGGTTTCTAAACATTCAAACTTGTTTTTAAAGAAATGAATTTTTCGGTTGGCTTTTCCGCTGCGAGTTTTCTGTAAATCGGTTTAGGATGTTACAAGACAAAAGAGAGTTTTGATGAAAATTAAATGTTTGTTTTCTTACTTCATGTTCAACGTATTCTCTCTTTTTTCAAAACAAGAATTAATAATTTGTTTTACCAAATCACTCAAATTCATTTCTAATTTCGTCAGAAATGAAAGATTTTTTTTTTGTTTTCACCTAACTACAAGTATATGCATATGTGCACAATTGGATCAAGTTAAAACAAAAGGAATGGTGATAATAGTGGTTAGGTGCTTCTTATTAAAACCTGATAGGTGCTTCTTACTAAAACCCGATTTTTGCACGTGCGAGTCCCATTAATGTCATTTGGTTTTTTATTTTTTTCTTTATACAAGTACTATTGCATATAGACAATTTCTTTCAAATTTAAATAAAGGATTGTGTAGTGCATGTTCGAGTCATGTTTGTGATATTTGACGTTTTTCTTCTTTTTCTCAGCATTATGTAGTAGTTGGATGTGCGGGTTTGACTCCTTGGTGAAGCCGTGTTTGTGTATTTTTTTTCTTTTTCAGATTTTATCTTTGATCAGTTAGACCCAAATTAGCAATAAAAAGTTATAACAGCAATAAATTTCTTATTAGCAATATAGTCGTTTTTGGTGACGTAAGATATGTCGAGTGTCTATACAATACAAATACCGTAATGAAAGGAAGTATCAACTTGAACAACATTGCCCGCGCCGCGAAGCGCGCGGGATTAAATCTAGTTAATTATTAAAATAAATTTATGGTTTTGTATAACAAAATTGGAGACTTAATGATTTATGACACGAATTCAATTAACTAAATCAATCAACTATTTATACAAATTCAGTTAATTTAAATGATGATAAACATTGATAAACTGAAGTTAAACGACGACACGAAACCAAAACTAAGTCAAGTGGCTCTTTTTTAAATCTCAATAAAACACCAAGTCTGCATTGAGCCCCCTTGTGGTCGAGCACAGATCCGACCCAAAGCAACTTCAATATTTTTAGTTTTGATAGAAGGAAAAATGGATGCATATTGCTAGCTAAGCCAAGAGGGTACCTGGCAGGAAAGATTTAAAAATGGATGCATACACTCATTATCTTTTTCTTGGTTTCCAAACGACCAAAATTAACACTGATCATCTTACGCGACCCTTTGAGCGGACGATTTGAATAAAAAAATTGCAAACAGGTAAGGTGTTTAGTGATGTTTTTTATTTTAATATTAACCAGCTGTGAGACTCCCCGGTATTATGCAACGAAAATTTGGTTGGTTTCGATTCAGTTGTTATGAAACTGGCACGCACTATAGTAATCAAAAGAGACCTAAATGGGAAAAAAAATCGAGATATACCCAAAAAAATATCAACACGATGTATAAAAATGAATGTATGTACCAGTTTCGATAATACCAATCATGTATCATACCAATCCTGTATCAATGTTGTTAGATTAGAATGGGTTTGATTAGTCAAGGTCCAACACAGTAACCTGCCTAGGCTTTGAATTAAATTTATATCGAAACATAAATTAAAAAACATGATGCGACGGTATATTCAACATTTTATAAAACATTATTATATTTTAAAAGTGACGGTATATCCAACATTTTATAAAACATTATATTTTAAAAGTTAAAAATTTTAAATAAATATGAAGTTACTTATAAATGTTAAAATAATCAAATTTAATTAAACTGAAAAAGGAGAAAAAAAAAATAAAAGTTAAAATGATAAAGCTTAATTTTTATATGCATACATGTGCAAAAGAAAGACGCATGTCCAAGACACTAAAAAGCAAAAACTAGAAAATCAAAATTATCACGTATAGCCAATGCAAGAAAACGATTATTCGTTTGGTAAAATTCAAAAGTACACAAAATCAACTATTCCTCATTTCTCAGACCATGCGTAGTGGGGGGCTTTATATATAAAGCCCTCGTGGATTTTTTTTTTATTCTTTTAACTCAAAATAATTAAAATAAAAGCCAAATAAATATAAAAAAATTACAAATAATATTAAAAAAAAAGTTACAACTAAAATTAAAAAAAAGTTACAACTAAAATTTAAAAAAAAAATTACAACTAATATTAAAAAAAAAAACCAAACACACTAGAGGTTATATTTTGCAATGATTTTTGCCTGTGAAGCATTGCAAGGCGTAGCGCGTCTCCATCGAGGCCATCAAGCGATTTGGTCAAAAAATCAATGTCCTTTTCTCTTTGCCTCGCCTCTTGGAGCTCGACAAACCTTTTATTTTCGACCACTCTTTGTTGCATCGTCTCCAAACGTCTTTGGCCAATGTCGCAAATATCTTGAAGTCTTCGGTTCATTTCTTCAAAATCTTCCTTCAAGCCACCACCTGCTGCCGAAGACGACTCCCCCTTCCCACCCTTTGTTGATCTTCTACCGGGTGGTCTAGGCATATCCTACTCCTCCTCATCCTCCTCATCCTCCAAATTAATAGGATCACCTAAACTCACATAGCGAGCATCGGATGACGGTGTATCCGGATCTCGCGTCGAGGAGGAGGTTTTGCTTCGTTTTGATGGTCCCCCTCCTCCTGATCCTCCTCCTCTCCTGACCTTGTGCCTACCACCCGACCCCATAGCCGGTACCTTAGCCCACTTAGGACTTTTTCACAACATCTCCCAAATTCTCAAATATGGGAACGGCTGGCGGGTAGCTCTCATCTCGTTCAACGCTCTTGCCAACACACCATCATCACCTTCCCCACTGCCCCTGTTGTCCGTACAACGTTGGTAAACCTGCGAAAACGAGTGACATCTATTATTTATGTCCGACCACTTTCCCTATATCGAGTCGTTCTCTCGATACTCCCCTCTACCCATTACACCAAAAAACAGCCCTCAAACCCGAATCCAAAACTCAGGAAGATGTTGATAGTTCGCTACAAAAAAATTATACGATTAGAAATATATAACGATTAATTATATATAAGTATAAATACAAAAAATAAATACTATATATATACACGAACAAATTATATATAAATTTAAAAGCCAAAAATAAATACTATCTATACTATCTTATAAAGCATTTCACAAGGACCTCTTAATTTTTAAGTAATACAACAATAAATGCTTAATGTATAACACATAATGCATGTAATAACTACTTTTTAAGGGCATTTATGTCTTTTCAAACATAACTTGCACATATACCCCTTATTAGTTACAGTTTCCCCCTTATCTATTTATACTATATTATAATTGTATACAATATTTACATATTTGTCCCATCAACTTTAGTCAATTTCTGTTTATTTAAATAATAATTACACTTTTGGACCTTTATTTTAACGAACTACCCTTACGATTTTTAAACGTTCATAACTTTTTCAGACGATAATATTTTCTTAATATTATTATACCGTATAAAAGAGCATTTTATTCTCTTTAATTTGAGTATAGTATTGTTATAGTTTTTTCAATTTTTAAAAAATTATATGTTAGGGTTAAGCAATAACCGAAACGAAAACAAAGAAAAAAATGAAAATGAACTGAAATCATCTAAACTTTAATATAATCCATTTCATAATGATTTCTTAAAATTCAAGTTTTACAAGTATATTGATTAGAGTAAAAAACACAATGTAGATATTAACTACTTTTTTAAGGCAAACATGTATTTTAAAAAATACTTACACATGCGCCCCTCCATCTTTACTCAATTTTTTTTATTTAAATAATAATTACACTTTTGCACCCTTAATTTAACCAACTACCCCCATGATTTTTAAACGTCCATAAGTTTTTCGTGCATGAATATTTTCTTAATATTATTACACCATATAAACGGGCATTTTATTCTTTTTAATTTGAGTATTGTATTTGTGTAGTTTTTTTTTATACAAAATGATATGATAGGTTTAAGTAACAACTGAAACAAAAACGAACCGAATTAGATGAAAAATATTAGTTCCAAGTTTTTCTTATTTTAAGGATACTACCCCCACGATTTTTATTCTCTTTAATTTCAGTAGTAATGCTAATTTTTTTTAATTTTAAAAAGTGGATGTATTATGTGATTTATCAGGGCCGACTCGACCATTTTAGGGGCCTAAAACGAATTTTAAATTTGAGGTTCTTTTAGCATACCAGAGACCACAGTAAAAAATCTTATCATTGAAGGGATTGGGTACCAAATCCTCACATAGATTGGCCTAACCTTAAATACTAAAAACAGATGATGTAAACAAAACAAAGAGTATATGACATCTAAAACATCCTAAATTTAAAACATAATATGAATATCGAAATTTAAGTATTACCTATGATTATAATAACATAAACATAACGAAATTTTAAACATAATTTTTATTTCCGATCTTTATTTTAATCACATATAAATATCAGTAAAGACATAGGATTTTATTTAAAACATGAATTAACATCCACATTATGTCATATTTTATCTGTATAATTCGTAAGCTGCAAAAATCAACAGTTTAGTAGTAAAAGTTATAGATTATCAATTTACCTTCAAGGGATGCATAGCAAATTAACAATTTTGATTGTCGATTTGGAATGAACTAAGTCGCTAACTACAACACCTTAGATTTTGATTTTTATTTTAATTGTAAAAAGAATTAGAGCAAGAATACAACAGAAGATAGTTGGATTTTGATGATCGTGATTTTACGATTCAGGTGTACGACCTTTCACCGTTACTACACGATTCGATTTGATTTTCATTCCTCACTTTCCCGCTTTCATTTTTAACCTAACCGTGTTGCCTCTTTTTGGAACGAGTTATGATTCAATGCTACATAAACAAGTTTGATACAAATATAAAATAACATCATGGAATGGGGCCTAAAAAATATGGGGCATTAAGCCCATGCTTTAGTAGACTTATATTTTGACCAAAGTTTAGTTTTGGTTATTAACAAAATTAACTTAACCGGACTGAAAAACGACAATCTAATAAAATAAACCGAACTAATTAACCAATCGGTTAATAAGATTATTTAACCGTTGACTTTGGTTTTGGTTGAGGCAAACAACTGAATTGAACCGAATTATGCATACTCATAAAAGTAGTTGTGTTCCCCGCCGCATCGCGCGGGCACACTACTAGTATATATATATATATATATATATATATATATGTACACGAACAAACTATATATAAATGTAAAAAAATTTACTAACCAACTTGGGGATCCTCCGATATGTCAAGCCAGGCCCTCGCTAAAGCATATTCCTCGTCTTGGGTCCAACGTTCTTGTTGCTTTTTTTTGACGAGGTTGGGTAGGATCTTTCTTTTTATGCGAGCGTTTCCCGCGCCCGCTCCCACTCCCGCGCCCGCGGCCCCCTCGTTGAGAACCCTCGGGTTCGTCGGTCTCCACTTGAGTTTCTGGCACGAGCTCGGGCTCCTCTTGAGAACCTTGGCTATAGTTTGGTGGAGGAAAAAAATGACCCGCCATGTTTGGTGGAGGAAAAAATTGACCCGCCATGTTTGGTGGAGGAAAAAATTGACCCTGGAGTAGTTGCGCGTATTGCATTGTGTTCGGGTCAAACTCCGGCCAATTGGGTGGCAGTGGAGTAGTAGTGTTTGGCCTCGAACCCGGGCGACCCGGGACCCCGAATGGTGAACCGTATGGAAACATGTTTGTGTTTTAGTAGGTTTGTGTTGTAGTGTGTGTGTTTTTTAGTTAGTTTGGTTGGTTTTTATATAAAACATTGTGTGTGTATATATATAAAACAAATAAAAAAAATTACCGTTCAAAAAATCAATGTGGCAACGGTCAATTTTTTGACCGTTTTTTCAACTTCTTCGCCACGTGTCAACATTTGATTGGAGGAAGCTTTTGTTACCCGGAGTTATAGAGGTAAAGCCCCAACCCAAATTTCATCCATAGCGCCGGGGTGTAATGGTGTTTCCGGACGCTATGGATTAAAAATAAGCACAATAACGCCCCACTACAGGGGTCTCATCGTCGGTACATATTATAGAGATTTTTTTTACACAAGGTGTGATCAACCAAGGGTATATTCGTTTCAAACAATGTAATGAGGTTTTTTTTTTTTGAATTGGAATGTGGATTACTTTTGTTACATTGATCGTTTCAACAAAATAAAAGAATTAGAATACCGATTTCTTTCTTGTGATGTGTTTGGTTGGCACCGGAAATGGTGCGGTTTTTTGCTCGGGTTTAGCGAGTAATGCACAACAACTTTCCCATCCCTTAAGGGCGGGGGTTTGTTTTTAGCATATTGGGATTCTCTATCCAGAAAGGGGTTGCGGCGCAGCTTGTTGCCCGCCTACCTACTATCCTTATGTAATTTACCCTTTATGATATTAAAAATCGGATATTGAATGAATTAGAATTGGAAATGAATTTATTTAATTAAAGAAATTCAAAATCTTTCTAAAAGGAGAAGGAATTCAAGTAAAGTTTCTTCCCAATGAGCCAATATTGTTGAACACCTTATCCCAGTGTCCGAGATTCAGTTTTTGAGCCTGCCTGGAGTGGAGAAATACGATGATTAATCGATTACTATGTGTTTTAATAAGTAGCAACTTTATTTTACCTATTTTTGTGTTTATTTACACATTTAATCACGATAGTAGTTTTTATTTCATTATTTGATTAACACATAGTAACCATAAATTAACTTTTTTAAACATAGTAATTCAACAAAATCCATAGAACTGGTTTACACCTCACTCTTCTCTATGAGTTATTGACTGAGAAAGGTAAGGGCAATTGTCACTAAAACATTCTCCGCCTACACAACCACAAGCCGTACAATGTTTGCAAAGTCGTAGACAATCAGAAGTCCTTTTGCAACGTCGAGGACCAACATATCGAACCGCCGTCGTCTCCAGCCACATCCCTTTACACATGATTCGTATTACCGAAATATTAGATGAAACAAGATGAAAAACCTAAAAAAGATAACATTAGTGGAAGCTTAGCAAAGAGTAAAAGTTGTTTTAGTCACCAGATGAAACGAGGACGAACATCATGAACATAATTGAAACTTGTTGTGCCTTCTCCATCCTTTTTTTCTTCAATGTTTTCTCCCTTATACATACAGGGGGTATATATACATATATAGAGAGAGACAAACATAGTAATAATATTAGCTCATATTCATATGTAATACTAGCAAATAACCCGGGAGCTTCCCGGGAGTGATACGTAAAAGATTAAAATAAAATATAATATTAATAATATGGATTTGTTATAGAATAGTTATTCTGTTCCAGTTAACATGCCAAATACCCTACAACATTTTATATGTCAAATATATATGGTGCTATCAATAATGTATGATGTACAACATGAATGAGTATGGAAAACACAAAACCAATCAATGAGGGGTAAAAGAAGTACTTATAACAGTGTGATAAAACAGAAAAGCAGTAAATCAGAAGTCAAAAAAAGTGGTTAAAAGTAGGAAGTTTTAGTGAAACATACATCGTTAGATCAAGTTGTCTATGATAACAAACTTGATAGTTCAAAAGTTTAGACATCAAAATATGAACATACTAACAACTAAAGACGAACATATTGTACTTAACATATTATGAAGAGATGTTCTAATTATTATAAACAGCAAGGAGACCTTCACTTTTGCATTGCGTATTCCAAGTTTTTGCATACATGTTGTCCACTTACAAACTGCAAATCTCACCTGATTTCCTGATGCTTCTGCTCGAATCTTTTCCTTAATGATATTTCCATTACCAAACTTGATTTGTAGTTCTGCTCCATTAACAAAACCATATAGGAAATCGCTGCCGAGTAAAATTTGAGATTAGAATATAAAGTTGTTCAAATAATGTTAATTGAAAGAGTAAAAAGAGTTTGAAGTTTACAAATTTATGCGTAAGTTGTTTAACAACTGTTGGATCATCATCAGCAGTATCCAAAGTAAGATCAGCAGCATTAAGAGCAACAGGCTCATAATTTTCTTCAACAGCAGGGTCATGTTGTTCAATTGCTTTGCTGGGTGATTGACTGGAATATTGTCAAAAACTCAGACAGACTAGATCTCTCAATCACACACAAGAACATACAACAATAATACAGAATGAACAAGATATAGCGACAAAACCAGGCGACCAAAACTTTATTATTTAGCCAACCCAAAAAACCCTCAAGATACCCAGATGAGTTCTTCCAAACAGAAGAACTCTAAGAATACAATACTTGATCAACTGATGATTATCAGTTGATCTAAGACCAGAATACAGAATGAATAATACAAAGAAAATACTAGACAATCTTACAGACTATACACGTAAGAGATCAAGACTAGACAAAATCAGCTAATAGGATCTTCAACCTCTGGTTGAACCAGAAACCCTAATCGCCCAAGACAGAGAGACCTTTGAATATGAGAGAGACTGAGAGAAAATGTGAGCTAAAAACCTGCACAGTATACGAACACATTCTATATATAGTGTGGTTAGAATATCGAGATAAGAAACACACCAGCAATCAATTATAACCACACGATCTGATATTATCACACGGATCGTGATCTAACGATCAGAAATACTCCAGAACAAACACAACTCATACAAGGCCTTTAAGCCCATCTGGACTTATAAACCACCTGGACTAAACAAGCCCAATACATCAACCCATTATGTCTACAAACTCAACATGAGCCCAAACGCTGAATTCATAGACTACAACTATCTTCAGCCCAAACAATATCAAGATATAATAAAATGTAAAACATTACAAATTATTATTTAAAAATAAAATATATATAACCATGAAATTATGAGATACAACACATTATTATACCTCATTATTTTAACATCCCCCCTTAATTTCATGGTTAAACAAATCTATCAAACCAAGTTTTGAACACAGCTCATTATGTTGAGACTGCCCCAATCCCTTAGTTAGAATATCAGCTATTTGATTTACAGACTCAACTTTAATGGTTTCTAAAAAACCTTTAGAAATTTTTTCTCGAACAAAATGCAAGTCAATCTCAAAATGCTTCGTTCGATCAAAAAATACTGGATTTGCAGCTATAGATATAGCTGCTTTACTATCTGAATATAATTTAACAGGTAATTTCACCTGAACCTTCAACTCATTAAGCAAGTTTGAAAGCCAAACCAACTCACAAGTTGTTGAGCACATAGCACGATATTCAGCCTCGGCTGTTGATCTAGATATCGTGTTTTGCTTCTTACTTTTCCAGGATATTAAAGACTTTCCAAGAAAGACACAATATCCTGTAACAGATTTTCGAGTTTCAAGACACTTTGCCCAGTCAGAATCTGAATAGGCAAAGAGCTCAAAACTATCACTTTTACTAAATAATACACCTTTCCCAGGACTAGACTTTAAGTACTTTAGAAGTCTTAAAGCCACCTGCAAATGTCCTTTTGAAGGTTTGTGCATAAACTGACTTAAGTATTGCACAGCATAACTTATGTCAGGCCTTGTCAATGACAAGTAAATCAATTTCCCTATCAACTTTTGATAACCAGTTACATTTTCTAACAATTTAACACTCTTATTGTTTTTCATAGACACAATGTAACTGGCTTCAATGGGAGTGGATACAGGTTTGCAACCTAAGTATCCAAAATCGTTTAGTAATTCTAGACAATATTTCCTTTGACTAAGACATATTCCCTCATCAGTATATAATACCTCAATGCCAAGGAAATACTTTAATTTTCCAAGGTCTTTAATTAGGAATTTATCACTAAGACACTTTTTAACTTTACTAATTTGCTGTTCATCATTTCCAGTAACAACAATGTCATCCACATAAACAAGTAAAGCAACAAAGACATTTTCTTTAGACATAACAAACAATGAGTAATCACAAATACTCTGAACAAACCCCATATCAATAAGAACTTGAGTTAACTTCTCATTCCATTGCCTAGGGGCTTGTTTTAGACCATAAAGAGACTTGACTAATTTGCATACCTGATTCTCTCCTTTGGTATAATATCCCTCAGGATGAACCATGTACACTTCTTCAGCCAAGCTCCCATACAAGAAAGCATTATTTACATCTAACTGGTATAAAGGCCAACTATTCTGTACTGCTAAGGATATAACTGTTCTAACAGTTACCATTTTTACAACTGGAGAGAAGGTTTCTCCATAATCAATCCCCTCTCTTTGGTTGTACCCCTTAGCAACAAGTCTAGCCTTATACCTATCAACTTCTCCAGTTGACTTATACTTAATTTTATACACCCACTTGCAACCAATGGCTTTCCTGCCTTTGGGCAAAGTGGTTAAGACCCAAGTGTTATTTCTGTGTAAAGCCTCCATCTCAGCATTCATAGCTTCAACCCATTTAGGGTCAGTAGAGGCTTCAGAATAACAACTTGGTTCTACAAGCTTATTTAGACTAGATACAAAACATCTATTTTCAACAGACAAGTTAGAGTAGTTTACTACTCTTTCAACTCCATACTTAACTCTGCCCTCTACAACATACTCATTAAACCTCTTTGGTAATACAGACTCCCTATGAGATCTCCTAATACTAGACACTCTATCTCCCTCAGGGGTAGTGATCTCATCATGTGAACATTCAACATCTGTGTAGTTAGTCCCCTCAGATCTGATCTCAGGTTGCTGATCAGTTGACAACTGATCTACCTTCCTGGTAGATGCACTAAGGTCATCTAACTTACTACCAGGAGAATGTTCCTGAGATTCAGTTGGCTCCCCTTCATCATTGGGAGGTTTTGATACAGTCTCACTTGTTAAGTCTATTTCAGTTTTATCAAAAAAATTTATATGATTTATTTCATTTGATTCAAAATCATTTTCAGTTTCTTTTTTAAATGGGAAAATGTTTTCATAAAATTGAACATCTCTAGAAAACACTTCCTGTTTTTTATCAAGACTCCACAACTTATATCCCTTTTTAAAAACAGAATACCCAATTAAGACACACTTATTAGCTCTACTAAACAATTTATCTGTTTCAGTTAAAACAGTTTCAAAACACAAACAACCAAAAACTTTCAAGTGAGACACTTTTGGGGGGAACCCATACATCAACTCATAGGGACACTTACCAGACAACACAGAAGAGGGAGTCCTGTTTATTAGATAGGCAGCAGTTAGTATGCAATCAGACCAAAACCTAAGAGGGACACCACTCTGAAACAACAGTGATCTAGCTATGTTAAGGAGATGTCTGTGCTTTCTCTCCACAACCCCATTCTGTTGTGGAGTGTAAGCACAGGAGGTCTGATGTACAATACCTTTCTTATTACAAAACTGTTTCATTTTAAAATTGATAAATTCAGTCCCATTGTCACTCCTAAATACCTTTACACGTTTTTTAAACTGTGTATTTAACATTTCATAGAATATTTCTATGTTTTCAAAAACTTCATGTTTTCCTTTCAACATGTAAATCCAAACAGACCTAGACCAGTCATCAACAATAGTGAGAAAATATTTGTAACCCTCTCTACTAGTCACCTTGTATGGACCCCAGACATCAAGGTGCACAACATCTCCTACTTCACTTGTCTTATGGTCACTTAAAGGAAATGGGACTCTAGACTGTTTAGCCTTGTGACATATCTCACAAGGCTCAGAACTACTAACACTCATACCTATA
The DNA here is from genome assembly GCA_028751855.1 of Ambrosia trifida. Classification (NCBI taxonomy): domain Eukaryota; kingdom Viridiplantae; phylum Streptophyta; class Magnoliopsida; order Asterales; family Asteraceae; genus Ambrosia; species Ambrosia trifida. The sequence goes on from CM054130.1 coordinate 81,466,974, forward strand.
GTATCTTTTAACACAGCTAGAGCCTGGTCAGAAGGGTGTCCAAATCTAGAATGCCACAAAGTGGAATCAGACACACTACTAAAACACATATTACTAACATTTAAGTCAGCACCAGCAATATACAGACCATCACATTCTTTACCAGTCACCAGGACCTTCTTGGACCTGGAATCCTGGACATAACATGCACTCTCATTAAACCATACATTTAACTTGTTATCCTTAGACAATTTTTGAACAGACACCAAGTTAACACAATACTCAGGTATCAAAAAAACATCTTTTAAAATGACACCATCAGCTAGTTTTATGTCACCAATTTTAGTTACCCTAGCACTAGTCCCATTTGGATGTTTTACAAAAATGTTATATTTTGATACATCAACACAATTAACCATTTTGTCCTCATTGCAAACCATATGTTGGTTTGCACCTGAGTCCATTATCCAACCATACTTAAGTGCATATTTAAGAAATGTTGCACAACTGGAAAAATTTCCAAAGACATTATACAATTTTGACAGAACACTCATACTAGAAAAACCATTTAAGACATGACTCTCACCTCCAACATTGGGGTTCTGAGTCTGACCTTCACTTCCAGACTTATCACTTATAAGATTCATCAGTTTAGAGATCTGTTCAGAAGTGAAAGGCAAAACAGTAGAAGAGGAAACAGCATTGCTAGACCCACTACTTTTCTTAACATTTCTACTAGTATTAGAGTTACCCTTAACCCCTTGACTAGGTGACTTCTTCTTAAAACCAGGTGGGTACCCTACCAACTCATAACACCTATCAACAGTATGTCCAATCATATTACAATGTGTACATTTTAAATTTGGATTTGGACCTCTATTAACTCTTTTAGTGTTATCTGAAAACTGATTTCCTGTAGACAAGAAAGACACATTTGTACCCTTCCTATTTGAGTTAGAACCTCTATGAGATTCTTCTCTAGAAATTATTGAAAAAGCAGTTTTAACACTTGGTAGGGGCTCCCTGGTCAACAAGGTTGTTCTAACAGGTTGATACACATCATCAAGCCCCATTAAGAACTGCATTAATTTGATTAGAGTACTCAAATCATTGTAGTCCTTTGAGGCTTTACAAGTACAAGCAGGTAGTTGAATCATAGAATCAAACTTTTTCCACAAAGTATTAAGTCTATGATAGTATTCAGCAACACTACTACCATTTTGGGAAATGGAGTTGATTTGCTGATACATATTAAACACTATAGACCCATCAATTTTATTATAAGTTTCATCTAACTCTTCCCATACATCTTTAGCTAACTTTGAAAAAACTTGTCCTAGAAACAACTCCTCACTAACAGAATTCAACAACCATGACAGTACCACAGAATTACACCTATCCCACTGATTCTGTAAGACTTCATCACTATCAGACCTGATACATGTACCATCCACGAATCCAAACTTATTCTTAGCTTGCAAGGCAAGCTTCATAGAGTTTGCCCAGATGGTATAGTTCTCAGTGCCTTTTAATTTCATAGTGATAATAGTCAAACTACTTGTATCACTGGGGTGTAGATACAAGGGATCACTAATATCTAGCCTACTAATAAGAGACACACCACTGCTATTTGGATCAGAACCTCCTGATCCAATAGTCAGAGGGTTTGGTTGGGGATCAATATTTGTTCCCATAACCACACAAATACAATATCAAACAATACAGACAAAAAATCAATACACCAAAAGAAAACAGACAGCTAAGGCGAAGCTGTGACAGTGATCAAGATCACGGGTTCATCACTCAAGGTGCCCGTGCATGTCTTATCACAGGAGCCTGTTCCTAAGAGACGAGACCAAGACAAAAAACACAGCTCACACTGATGAACAATCAACAAATACACAATACACTTATTGAGCCTACTCCGGTCCACCCTAACCCGGACAATTGCTCCTAGACACAACAATACAATACAAGAGAATATAAAGGAAAGATCTCACAGTGAAGGGGACCCAAGTTAGGGTTCTCCAAACTCACAACCTGTACCTTCACTTAGGGTACAGTGTTGTGAGAGCAAGTGTAGCTTTATCCTTTCTCCAACTTCCAGACAATCAACAGATCTTCAAAACAGCATCCAGCCACAAGATGATCATAACCAGAACAAGACACCAATAGTAGACAAGATCTACAGAGATCAGATCTACTATTTGTGTTGTCTTAGATCAAGATCTATATACAGATCAAAACCCTAAACAACACACGACAACCAGATCTGAAAATATTTTTTCAGATCTATACAAAAGACAACAGACCACAATACACAGCGGAAGACTTCAGACAAACCCAAGGATCAAGAGCTCGGAGGCTCTGATACCATGTCAAAAACTCAGACAGACTAGATCTCTCAATCACACACAAGAACATACAACAATAATACAGAATGAACAAGATATAGCGACAAAACCAGGCGACCAAAACTTTATTATTTAGCCAACCCAAAAAACCCTCAAGATACCCAGATGAGTTCTTCCAAACAGAAGAACTCTAAGAATACAATACTTGATCAACTGATGATTATCAGTTGATCTAAGACCAGAATACAGAATGAATAATACAAAGAAAATACTAGACAATCTTACAGACTATACACGTAAGAGATCAAGACTAGACAAAATCAGCTAATAGGATCTTCAACCTCTGGTTGAACCAGAAACCCTAATCGCCCAAGACAGAGAGACCTTTGAATATGAGAGAGACTGAGAGAAAATGTGAGCTAAAAACCTGCACAGTATACGAACACATTCTATATATAGTGTGGTTAGAATATCGAGATAAGAAACACACCAGCAATCAATTATAACCACACGATCTGATATTATCACACGGATCGTGATCTAACGATCAGAAATACTCCAGAACAAACACAACTCATACAAGGCCTTTAAGCCCATCTGGACTTATAAACCACCTGGACTAAACAAGCCCAATACATCAACCCATTATGTCTACAAACTCAACATGAGCCCAAACGCTGAATTCATAGACTACAACTATCTTCAGCCCAAACAATATCAAGATATAATAAAATGTAAAACATTACAAATTATTATTTAAAAATAAAATATATATAACCATGAAATTATGAGATACAACACATTATTATACCTCATTATTTTAACAAATATGATCATCTGAAAGAAAAGCGTCGAGTCGGGGGTAAGGATTGAGGCTTGGAAAAGCTCAATAAGGGCGGTGATGTGTGAGGGAGGAGGAATTGGTTGGGAGTGTCAACAGTAAGGGCATGGAACGAATTGATTGAGCCATGACGGATAAGTGTGGACAAGGAATAAATACAAATTAAAACTCTTCATTTCTGCACAAAAGAAGTCTTTTATTTTACTAAAAAAATCAAAAGGTCCTCCCCTCTTTGTGAATTCATAAGCTTTTGAACCTTTCTCTTTCTTTCAATTTCATCAGGAACAATATCTACTCATTTGATTTTCCTTTGGAAATACCACATCAATCTTCACTACCAACACAGAAAATGGGGAATCTGTAAATGATGAGTTGAAAGCCTCAATCTACATACGTACCTGGTCCATTCCACCGATTAATATGATGAACTTGAAGTAGATTTGTATATTTCTCTAACTACTGGTGGTGGTTATCCGATGTGGCATCATCTTCTCCGATTAATATTATTGTTGTATCTTTAAAAGTACCACACATAACAAAACAATCTAATGACTCCTATAATTCTTAACCTAATCAACTAAACAAACCCCTAACTCAAACCTCTCCCCTTTACTCAAATTCCACACTATCTTCCTCCCCTTCATCACCACCACATCATGCCCATACTCATGATGATGCGCCGGCTCTACGCTCCCACTCGAAAACCGCACTATCGCACACTTCGTTGGCGGCGATTCCCTAATTATATTAAATTGAAATTTATAATTTTGATGAATTGTAAAAGTAAATGAAATTACTTAAATAATAAAATTGCACTCAAGTGCAATGTTGTGGTCAAATTGTGTGGTTGCTAGTTTGTTGGTCGGTAAGTTGATCTTTGTTAGTCGCATTGTATTGTTGAAGTTGATCAAATGAGAATGAATATGTAACGTTTGTAAATCAATATATGTATTAATAAAATCATATAACCAAGCACTTTAAAGTGAGACCAAAATGATGAAAACTTCAAAAATGTCAAAACCTCATCTGTAATCTTCAACCACTACAGGAGTATGAAGAGAAAGCCGAAGTTACAGCTTAAGTAAGCTATGAATCGTCGCATTTGCTTCAAGGTTCAGGTCAGTGAACGCAAATGGGAATTAGTGATCCGTATGACTGAGTTTACGATTGGTATATTTTCCACTTTTATCATTTTTTATTAAGTCATATTAGATTTTTCAACCCGGGGGTAACAGTGTAATTATTTGAATATGTGCTGTCACCAACACCATGTTTTAACTTATTTGACAAACTTACAAACCAAAGATACATCATGTCAACTCAATGCATCATTATTGATCAACAAAATTATGAATCTTTCACCTTTATCAAGCATAGAAATAAATCAACATGGTATAACTTAGAAAAAACGACAATGGCCATTGAAACTAACAGCATACTAAACTTTACGTTTCCAGAACATGATGATAATTAGTTTTGTACTATTTAAAATGAAAAAAAGTTCAGAACATGGAAGAAAATTAAACCATGTCTCAATACATTGACATCAAAAGCAAAACAAACATTAATAACAAAGTCACCCGGTTCTACCCAACACAGCAACATAGTACAGCCGAATAATCCTCTGCATCCACACACATTGATGAAAATTATGACCAAAAACTATCTATAATCTTTTATATCAGGAAAAGATTTTGTATTTAGGCAGCAGCTTGTTCAACTGGGGCAGCAGCAGCCAGAGCTTCAGCAGTACCGTTTGAGGTGGTACCTGTCGCACCTTTTCCATCTTTAGCAACTGTTTTATCTCTTTTCACCCTCCTTGCCATCTTTGGTAGCGGCAGGTGGTGGTGGTGGTGGTGGTGGCGGTGGGACCATGTGGGCAGGTGGGGTGTGCTTCAGTTTCACCAAGATGTAACACAACCTTGATAGATCAGTTGGTTTTACAGGCTTTGGTCCTTGAATAACTGTGATCGACGGTTTCTTGTCTGTTTTTCTTCCCTCTCTTTTCTATGTTGGGTACATCACGAGGAATCAGCTCGGCTATTGCTTTCCAGTATTGTATATCAGCTTCTTTGTGGAATGTTACTTGCTTTGCTACATACATCTATGGAAGTACAGAGATTGATTTCTAAGTGAAAAACATTCATGCATTGATCGTTTGTAAAGTAGTTCTCACGAAATACAATAAAAGGTTTTGAAAAGAGTGAGTAGTTTCGCCCCGTATAATTAATATGGGTCATTCTGGTTTCTATTTAGTTTCTAGGTTTGAAGGTTAAAAATACTCTTTTTGCAAGTCTGGAGTGTGATAAATGAAATTCCCCCCAACTTTTTTGAATCCCCAAAGGATTATCAGTTTTGAGATAAGCAGTCTCAAATCCCCTATTGAATACAAATTATTTCACCCTAAAAAGCATATTAGCATAAGCACAATAAGCAGAAAAGCTGCTTATGTATACCTCAATCCTAAATGCACCCTAATAGTAGCTTTCATAAGCATTAATAATATGCTAGTCATTTAATAAACTGAAAAATGACAAAAGTGTTGTCTGGTCAACCAATCCAACAAATCCAATTTTACCCACGTGGCCACGTCCCAACCCGCCTATTTGCCACCTACAGGCTCTTGAAGTTTAACAATGCGAAGTGGTAACTAATTACAGCTTTGTTTCTAAAAAAAACAATTACCTTCTCGCCTTCTCTATTGGTGAGTTTGTTTGTTTCAATGTTTTTCAGTCTCTTTTCATGGAAAGCTTTTATATACTCTTCACCTTCTTGAATGATTTGGCTTCTTAACTCCTTCTCTTTCTTCTCCTTCTCCTCTAGTCGAATTGCATTCAGGCTGCACATAAAGATGACGTGCTAAAAATATATTTCTTGTCTAGTGAACTGTGAAAATCCAATCTTTGAAGCATAACATAGGGTTTAATATAAACGTTCTAGGCCTCACATGTCTTACTTATCCTTCAGAAAGTCTAATATCATCATGTTGAACTTAAAATGTTGCCCAAAAAGTTGCGATTCAGTTCCGAGTTGTTATTACTCACTTCGACTACATGAGTGATGCTAGCAATCTGAGGATACCTTTTAATGCAGAGCCGCTTGCTAAGTGTATTAGAAACGACTTTAAATATTGATCCAAATATGAAAGGTCATTAAATAACACATCATTAACACACCTACTCGACGACGATGAAGATTTTCCCTGCTGGTTTCTCCACTTTTTGTCACACTTCACGTTGTACATATCAACAGCCTTTTTCCATATAGCAATTTAGAAACAAAAAACATTACGCACTACTAAAAATTCCTACTTATATGTAATGTAACTGTAACATAAATTAAAAAAAATTCACAGTGTGGCAAATGATTATAATAATAAAACACCCTTCAAAATTCAAATGGCAGTTAAATTTGGTAATACCAAAAATAAGTGTTCTAACTATGATCAAATTACATTACATTAGTATTACAACGAAAATCTTTTTATATAATGTAAAACAATTTTATTGGTTTTATGCAAATTAAAGACACTTTAGGTGACTTTTGCCCTGGCCCGTTTGGCCCATCAAAAATACCACCAGTTAGGACACGCTTGCTTGTGTCAAGATTGCACTTCTAAAAGGTGAAAAAAAAATAGGATTTGTCTAAGAAATCGTGTTACCTTTTCGACATTAAAGATTTAATGGGAATTTTTGTCCATTAACTCTTGTCAGTTTGTTGCTTCTCTAGGGAACCCATTCCTGAACCTTCGACGACAGGAACTGAAAAGATGAAGTGACCATGAAGATTAAATGTAAAGTTTTTATCGAAATTGCAATTAAGCTAAAGATTTCAAAATATTAAGCTCAAGTGTGGAAAATGTACCTGGAAAAGTAGAAGTAAACCAAGGAGACCAACAGGAGCAGCTGCTATCAGATTATCTTCATACACTAAACCACCAGCTAAACCCTTTAAATCATTAATTTAAATTAATCATTTCAAAAAATCAAATGTTAAAGACCAATGTGTCTTTTTATACTGATTGTTGTCCCTACATTCAGAGTGTTTGTCAAAAATACAGATACTAATCTTATCATGATTCATGATATTAACATAAGTGTCAAATGTCCATACTATCCATATCTATAAGCACCTCATTAATCATTATCTTCTTCAAATGCAACACTAACCACTAATAAAACAAATGAAACATGCATTATATTATATAAAGATTATAGAATCATTACAAACCAAGAAGAACAAAAGGTATTCTGTAGTTTGGATCAGGGACAACGGTCTCCCTCTTGGTTACCTTCACCTTCTTCTTCCCAATTGAAAACTAAAAAAGACACACAAAAGCAATATAACTTTAAAAAAATGTTTTTTCATGTTAGCATACATACATGTGATGAATAAAAAATAAAGTAATTTTTACCAAAGAAGTGATCTTTAAGCTACTTTTGTGATTTGTATATGCATCATTTCTTCTTTGCAAAATGAGTGTTAGCAATCAGTTTGCCACAAAATGAGGACTGGAATTGCCTCACATTGGTGCTAAAGTCTCTGCCTACGTGGAAAACAACTTAAACCAATATTATATGAACTCCATAACTGTATGAACTATGAACTACACACACATACAGTTGCAGGACTATGGTTTATTAAACATATAATAAAGATATCATAATTAGGGAAAATATGACTAAGTTTTCAAGTTTAGAAGGCTAATATGATGAATTCATGCCAATTGCCAAGTGAAGGTTATAATTGGGGTGCTAATCGTCCTCCTTTTTGATGACAAGGATGAAGGATGATGAAGAGGAATGATCACACACTATATATTGTAATTCATTCTTCCTGGCCTTACCTGATACAGACAATGCAACCAATCGGATAAACACCAACAATTAAAACCTAAATCGAAATAAACAAACCTGAATAAACTGATTGAACATCTACATGAGAGGGATTGTTGGGATGTGACGCTGCCTGAAGACGCTGAACAAACCTAAATGTTGTCCAATTTTTGTAGACATTTTTTGGGATGAATCCTTATCGCCTCAAGTGGCTCAAGCCTCGAGCGCTATTTGTTAAACCAAGCCTATAATCAATCAATTTCAAGTCTCGGTTATCACTATTAATCAAAACTTGACGTAATAAATATTAAAAAATAATAATAAAAGCCAACCTTCTTTTTCTGCTTTCCGCCACCAGATTTGGCCGGCTTTGATGACGGTGGGGGAGCTTTCTCCTTCTTCGGCGCCTAAACAAACAAAAAAGAATAATCCTTTAAGAAACTTTGTAACAATAATATTAATATGAATTATAGATTAGAAAGTATTATCATACCATGAAGCTTAAGATGATTACAAACTGAAAGGCATAAACAAATCTAATATAGGATTCTGTTCAAAACAATGATTCAAGACAGGACAACTCAGCCAATCATTAGACTTACCTGCAAATCAAGGTCTTTCTTAAGGTAAGTATACACAGACAGAAACGCAAGAACGTTGACTACTAACCTGTGGATGCACTGTTTAAATCGATTCCAACATTCTATAAACATGGCACCAATATCTAAATAAAATACGACACATACCACAATTTAAATACTCCTCTACATACTGTAGTTAAAACTGACCCAAATGTGAGCTGCTGAAAAAAAGTTAACATGTAAAAGTTGACTTTCCTGGTCAAAATGAACGCTGAGTTTGACAGAAGTCACAGCTGGAAAAGCTTACTAATTCAAAACGCTGAGTGATGGGGATGAAGTACCCCGACATGCCAATTGTCACCGGGGCTCCCTGACCAACCTCCCGACCCCATACCGGTTAGACTAAGCAACATCAACTATATGAAACGCGCACACTGAATATGAAGGTCAAAAATATCTAGTAAAACCTACCCACACATGCAGACCATATACAAAGTTTAACCAAAATTAAAAGTCAATAGCATAAGAGGCTAACCTATACATGGATAATACAATAATTAACCTACTACTGTATACGACAAACTGGACTATTTTGTATTTTATTTTTCAAAAAAGGAATATTGTCTACACTAATCTATCATATTTAGCTGTGTTTGAAGTTATTCTCCACGTATGGGCTTTATTAGGTGAGCTTAAACAACTTAAAATTGTAAGTCCACATGATGGTTAAAAACATTTATTTAATAGTAAATAGATTGACATGACCAGCATCAAATTAACTCCAATAACAGCAACCTAACCCCTTCCTGGATGTTTTCACTGGCAATTTTAGTTGCGACCCGAACAGAGACTTCTTACTTTTAAGCATGACTTGTATTTTTTTTCTTTTCTGAATAGTAACTCTTTACACCTAAATACGAAATTCGAACTGATACTATTTTTATAGGTGCAAGCATCATACCACATACCACCGTACCACTAAGTCGTGACTTACACAATCCAAAGTCCAAACACCAAACACTTACCTATCAACACATCCTTAAACTTCCTCAAAGAAATATCATTATCTTCTACAGCAACTCTAAAAATCTTATCAACAAACCATTATTGGACTTGCGGATCAAGCTCTAGGACGTCTAGCAACATCTATTCACTGGGCATTTGCTATTGATCATCTAGAATATACGACTAATAAATAGTACTTCATAACCGATTATACGTAGGCAGTTTCTCCAAAGCAGCCCATAGTAACGCCCCTTCGTCTTCTATCGTGTGTCGACTACTCTGACCATCATGGCTACCTTCACCACCGGTGGCAAACACGTCCATGAGCCAACTGCCTGAGGCTCTGCAAATTCCTATGCTTATGCTTCTTCCTAGGGTTGATGGAATTTAAAGCACTTGTAACTCATATGTTGTCGTTTTTGAAGTTCTAATAAAATTTAAACTATAGTGTCATCCATCACTGTTATTAACAACAACAACAACAACCACTACAGTTTCCCAACGTCTTCACTACCACGACAATCACTACACATTGTCAACTCTACCACAATTAACTCGTTACACAACTGGCAGAAGCATAGGTACAACAACAGCCAGCAACTAAATAACCATAGTCGACCTTAACCATTTGTCCAAGGATTACTAATGGCCATCTACAATCAAGCAGGCAATCTTCTATTCGGTTACAGTTGGTATATCTAGACAGTCCACGTATGCTAAGTGGAATCATGACACCAAGACTAAAAGGTTTGACCCCTGACTATTCATGTCAAATAGACTATTATATAAAACGAATAAACGCGTCAGAATTCCTAATAGGCATCAATAAGACTTAAGAAGCTATCGAATGACTCCAAATCCAAAATAAGTAATCTCCTAACATAAGACCCGCTTTAAACTGCTCAATCATGGATAACAAATAATAATAATAATTATAAGTTTCGTTAATATCAAGAAAATAATTGTTGAATCCATAAAGCTTTATGATTTGCACAACAACCAACGAACTACTCACCAGAGATGCAAAGCATTAAAAAAGATGAGGGATGAAGGTCAGGGAAGAAAGTGAAAGATTTGGTTATCAGAGAAGAAAGTAAAAAATATTCGGGGAAGAAGAAAAAAATTGTAGAAAGTTAGAGAGGCCTGGCTATTCTGAATATGTTGGTGTTTTTCGTTTGGTTTGGTTTGGTTTGATTTGAATAGGGTTGTGAAGAAGAAGAAGGAGGAGAAGGATTATTAGGGTTTTGAGTGGGGAATAAGGCGTATAATAATCGGAAAGGAGAGAGAGTTTTCTTTTAATAAAAAAAACAAAAAAATTAAAAACATAAAAAACATTCCATTAAGATGCCACGTGGCGATTTCATGGAGGGATTAATGGAACCAATGGACGCCACGTCAGCAAAAGGGCTTTGTTACGTCCTTTATCCTTTATGTTTAAAGAAAGTTTCAAGCGATGTCCTTTAACTACAGAAATCACATTGTATATCCTTTATATTGATACTGATGGATCGGAGGAGAACGATTGGGATGAAAACAAAGTCATTTCATCGTCAATTCCGTCATCTTCGTTAGTGTTAGAGCAATCGTAGTAGTAATTATATGCAACGGATGTGAAATTTTGGATTTTGAGCAGTTTCTGGTGATGGGATCTCTTTTTCTCGAAAGTTTTTTGATATTTTTTTTGGGAAATGGTTAATAGGGGATGGTTTTTCGGTGACTATAACCACCAGAAAAGGTTGTTTTCGTCAGTGTAATTACGCCAGGAGATCTGGGGTTTTGATTTACAAGATAAGGAGGAAAATGGTTGTGGTATAGGGATGAAAAGATTGACGAGTTCGACGGTGGTGGGTTTCCGATAATACCTCTTGTGCAAACCGTGTGAGGGAAGTTAACAACAAAAGTTAACAGGGTTATGTGTAAAGGACAACAATCGTAGGAAAACAGTAACACAAAAGACATACGGTGTAATTTACGTAGTTAAAGGCCTGTGTCCAAAACTTCGTTTAAACATAAGGACGTAAAATGCAATTTTGTCTACATTATATATAAAACAATTGAGGAGCTTAGCTACAATGTTAAGCTCTCATTGGTCATCACGTCCATCTTTGGTCGATAACACTCTAAGCCTCACAACCCAAAACAAGTTCTACTACCATGGAGTCTGGTTGTCTACATCGACGTTTGAACACACCTCAACACTGGATATCGTCCAAACCATGGTGGTGGTCGGAGGTGAGGGACAATGGTGGTGGGGTGGGGTTTTTTTTTTGTTTTTGTTTTTTAGACAGAAAATGTTATTTATCACATACCATATCTACTTAGCATTTTTTTTTATTACAAATTTTCAAAAATTAAAGAAAGAAAACTTTGCATTCATATTCATTTCCAATGGAAATGTTATTTGTCACATAAATTTCTATTAGACGTTTTTATCACAAATTTTCCGAAGTAATAATTACTAAAGCTTTATAGACGGTTCATCACAATCAATTTCCTTTCACCTTCAGTAGTTCTTGACCCGGAGGACCAGGACACCCACGGACACAAACTCCACCTAAACAATCACAAAATCCACAACCTTTGCAAAGTGGTGTGCAGTCCCAACGAGTTCTACAGTTTGGTAGATCGCTTGGTTGAACCTCCATGATCCCCCACTGCATGCCTTCACGTTTAATAGAAATAACTCAAACATTGTTAAATGAAACAAGATTAAAGGCCCAACAAATGTAACAAGACATAGAAGCATAAGAAGGAGTGCAAAGAGATTTTACTTGATGAAATAAGGGCAAGCACAATGAATAAAAACAAAGCTTGTTGTGTATTCCTCATCTTAATATCTTTTCATGCTTTTCTTTCTTTCACTTACATGTGTATATATATACACGCAAACTTGTAAATTTTGATGTTATGTAAATAGTAGAGGGAGAGGTGTATGTTAATTTTTTTCGTTTCGTGAGAGATGTGTTCATCCAACAATAAGAAGAGTCGTATGTATGTCTTTAGTTATTTTAAAAGTATATATAACAAAGTTGTACGGAAAACAATGGTTGGAATTTTAGTAATCACAATTAAGTGTATCTATAACACTTTTTTCTTGGTTGACGATAATAAATTCTCTTTTAAAATTCTACATGAATGGAAAGAAGTTTTTTTTTTACAAGCTTCAAATATCTCCTCTTCAAACGATATATTTTGTTAAAATCAGAAGAAAATGGCATATTCCATAAATTCAAATATTTTTATAATTATGTAGCGAAACATAACTTTGTTAGTTTTATATTCGTTTGCATTTATGAACCTGCCGGGCTTTTTAACGTTTAAAGGATACGAAACAAAATGTTATTACATTGCAGGTTTTTATTATAGTCGCAATGATTATCAATCACCTTTATTTCCATTCAAGGGCGAAGCTTATATAGGGCCGAAGGCGCCCAACCCCATCCACTACTAGAAAAATACCCCTTTCTTGACGCGCATTGCGCGTCATAAAAGGGTGTTTATGACACACAGAAAAGTGTCAAGGAAGAACATGTCAAGAAAGGTTTATGACATGCAGACGCGTGTCATCTTTTAATGACACGCGTTTATGACACTCCTTTACGACACGCTTTTTTGACACACATTTATGACACACTCTTTAATGACACTCTTTCATGACATGCATTTACGACACACCTTTATGACACTAATTTTGCGTGTCATGTTTTTTTTTTACCAAAAAAAATTCTGCAAAATAACTAATAAATCTGGATTTATATTTATATTTATAATAACAAAATCAATAAATTTCAAAATAAAATTGCATATATTATATATACCACAAAAAAATTACAATTAGCATTTGTCGAATCCTACCACTAGTTACAAAAATATTGTGTCAATACATTACATTAGTCTAGACTAAACGTACGGATAACTTGAAAATGAAGGTTGCGGCATAACTAGACCACTCTTCACGAATGGCATTAATATCCGCATCCGTGTTAGCATCTACTCCTCCCCCTACCTGAGACAACAATTAAATTAATAAGATAAAGGTTAATGTTCGTGATGGTTTTAATTTCAAGACGAGAATTATTACTAACATAAACATCAAAATCACTTAATTTGTATAAACATACATATAGTTGTGTTCTAAACCTGTTTCTGCCTCTTTCCACCATGACCCTCTTCTTCAATGGCCTAGGCTCGTTTGACTCTGCATGTTTGGTTTAATGGACTCGCAAAGGCAGGCTAATTTTGCAACTTTGCACTCTGTTTGTCATTGTACCTACATTTGCAAGAAATATGTAAAAGCCTACACATTATATCAACAAACAATAACAAATAACTAGGTTTATACCCGCGCGCGTTGTGGCGCGCTCGACCAAATCGTTCTAGTATTGAAGATCGTTGTCTGCCTCTCAAGCTCTTCCCACTGATTTGCAGTAAAAAACATTTTTAGTTGTTCTTGCTCAATGGATATAATTAACTAAACTAAATATAAGTATATTACCTTGTTGGGTATACGGTTGACATGGTGTAAGAAGAACCCACACAATTGCTCGGTATCGATCAAGATCCATGGCTCTAAAGGTCTGTACATTACTCTATTCATATCTGAAATGAAACAAAAGCATATGAACCATATTAATATCATTATTCACACATATAGCAACTTTTAACATCTAACTTCCAATTCGTAGCACTTGTTATGTGGCAAATAAAATAAGATTAGATGGCGATGACTCTGAATCACATTCACAGTTTGAAGTACCACATGAAAGCTAAAAATTCAGAATCTATATGCTGCCAAACAAAAAAAAAGTGTTACGATGCTTCTAGCTCAATCTAATGTTATAATGTGCGCCTTAAACACCATATATAGATATTATAGATTGGGATATAACTGGCATTCAGGGTTGTAGATTCTAGCGTAATTGTTTTTTCAATGTAAAAAACACGTAAAACTTACCATGTGATTGGTATATGAGCTTTACACATAATGTTGTTCTCCTTGTCAGCATTCCTTGTAAACCTTAAAACAAGACTCACAATAGAAGAACTATGGTCAACATGTAATACCACTATTTTCAAGTGATATAATAATGGTAGTGGTTATAAAGTATGTGCCGGAAAGAGCTGATCGCATAGCAAGAGTGCAAGACACTATGGCAAGACAAATGAAAGAATGCCGAAGTAAAGATTAACCAATTACTTTTCTTTAACCAATTACTTTTCTTTAACTTTAACAACTATAAATTCTATTGAAGCATGACATCTACTACCAGGTTATAAAGAAAAATAATGACTAAGTTTATGACGTATCTGGAAATCTTGATCAGCTTTTCATTCAGTGAACTAAGTTAATAGACTAAATTATCTATTTGAACCACACAGCCTGAGTATGTACATGAAAGCATGAATCAACATCTAAAAGTCACTAATCAAATCATCTAGCACAAAGAACGGAATTTAAAGGTTACTAATACGTATAGACATTAATGAGAAAGTACAACAATACCAATAGAAAAATAACTAAAAGACATATCACTTCACATTTGAATTCCCACACACCATCAATACAAAAATAGTCAGGAAAGAAAAATCACCAAAGCCTATAATGAGCCATAAGAACATCAAAGTAAAACAATACTTTTTCTAAACATAACAACTCAACACAACAGAATTCAAAATAACCGAAGCCACAACATAACATAAAGTCAAAGATTTTGTCAAACATATTTGTTAATTCAGACCTATGGCGATATCTCCGCAAACATGACATAATTTGTATTAAAACAACACTCTATGTAACATTTTGTTGAAAGACTAAAGCTACAGTTGATCAGCATACAATTCTCCATTTCCAGGAACATGACATAATCTGGGTTTTAAAAAGCGCGCCTGAGGTGCAACGCGCAGCCTAGGGCGCCTCAGAGCTTTGCGCCTACCCAATTTCCCAAAGGCGCGCGCCTCAGGCGCTTTTTTTGGCAAAATTTCAGTCGCTTTTGACCCTGAGGTGCCCGCCTCACGTACACCATGTATTTTTATGCATAAAAAATGTTGTACCTTGGTGTTTTTGGCTTGTACATATAGGTAAAATCACATAAAAACCTTATTTATAGCTATATTTTAGGTAAATGAATCTAAAAACTCATTGGATATTAGATATATATGGGATATATAAAAAACTTATATAATTAGTGTGCGCTTCGCGTACGAAAATCCCACGCTTTATGCGCTTTGCGCTTAGACCTCATCGCTTTTGTGCGAGGCGAGCTTTTTTAAACCAAGGACATAATAATTTTTATATTTGCAACCATTTTTCAAAACTTATCACTTCTCAGTTAGATAACCTATAACAAACTCTAGAGATTAACTACACATATAGTAAAACTGCAACAAAAAAATGGGAGTCAACCAAAAAAGTTATTATGCAATAAATAATATTTCAGTCAAACACACATGAAGCTATACAAGATTCGTTAGACCTCTAATATGAAGACTAATCAATTCACATATCACATACAACAGACATGAATTGACATGCATTCTAGGGAATTTATATATTAAACAATACAAGAGTTAAAGCGGTTCTCGCACTTCATTCTAAAATAAACATTCCTATTGTCAAAGATTATATTCTTTATTTTTATTTCAGTTCACAACATTCCACCAATGTGATGCTAGAAATATCCTCACAAATAGACTGCACAGAGGGGTTTAGAAACTGCAAATTGACACTACAAACGTACATGCACTTTGCTAGTATAAGTGTATAGTTTAGGCTCATCCTCACTAACACTCCACATGAAAAGGGCCACATCCACGTACTTTGTCCAGTCCTTTTAATTAATAATAATGCTTTGAATGGTTGTACTAAATTCTTAATTGAATAATATAAAATTATTTTTGTAATTAAAAAAATTTTCAGTAGCCATATTTGGCATAATATTGACTTCTAAATTTTGAAATTGCAGGTTGGCTCAACCCAACCCGACACCCGTATCAACCACACTTGAAATTACCTTGTTGAGAGAGTGCAGCTAGGTTGTGCAATCTAGTTAGATCCATTTGACCTTAGTGTTCAGCTGTGCTTTATAAATATTTTTTCATTCATCAGGGCATGCGCTTGATACCACCTCACTGGTCGGTATTGGCCTCAAAACATAAATGCTGTTATACAAAAATAGCACAGGGAGCATTAGTGACACTCAGTGACCACACATTTGGCATAGTACCAGCCATAGGCCTACACACTAAGTAAACATTTGAATACAAGCATAAACAATTAACAATATGTTAAGCAAACTCTACAAATGGCCCCCAACAACCAATATGTGGCAAATGTTAACAGGACGTTTATGATGTATATGTAAATGTTAACAGAAGTACTCAAAGTTTGTAAAATAGTTATTTTGTTCATATGAGTTGTAAGCTTTATTTCAGCATGTTGAATGATGGTATTGTTCTTGCCTCATAAATGAAAGAATAACTTTGACTTATTCTGTTAACATGCTCACTTCTCTAATCCGAATGGACATGGTTTTCTCTTTTTTTTAAAAATCATATCTAACAACAAAACAACATCAATTTAGTGTATGCAGTTCAAATTAAAAGGTCAACTCACCCCAGAGCGTAAAATTGGATGACAACATTATATACAAAAGAGATTGGTGATCTTATAATAAACTGAGAATCAAACTAATTCAAAATTAAACATCATTCACAATGATTAAAAGCCCTAAATGTAAAATCGCCATGAATAAACCTAAACAGAACTCACATAAAACACAACTGAATAGGAGATTAACTAAAATTCGAAGCGGAAAGAGACGAAGTGAAATCCTTTGTTTAGAATCAAGAATTACAAACCAAATAATTAACACTTACGTGGATTCGGTTACCCTGCAAACCCTAGATAAGGGGTTTTGAGTGAAATCGGAACAGAGAAAAGCAATGAGATTGCGGATCTGAAAGCCGATTTTAATGGGAGATGAAGTCGACATGTGTAATTGGTTTGAAATAACTCTTGATCACGATTATCATATTTCAAATAGGGAGCGATGGGCGATGGAGTCACAGATGGAAGAGGGAGAGGGTTATGGAAGAGGCAGAAGGGAAAATGGAAGTAGGGTAGCGGCGATGAGAGATTTTTAGATGAAAGTTATTTTTAGATGAAGTCGACACCAAGGATGACACACAAAATTGGATAGTGTCATATCTTTTATTTCTTGACATTGCATTTCTTGACACACAAAAAAGTGTGTCATTAATTAACTAGTTTTTTTAAAACATGACAATTTTTTTATGACACACGTTTTTTAGTGTCATAAATCAGTGCGTGTCATAAAATGTGTGTCAAGATAGGGGTATTTTTCTAGTAGTGATCGTTTTTTGGCTCAGTAATGTAAATTTTTCTATTTTCGTATGAAAATTTGTATATATTGAGCTTGACACCCACCGATTTAAAAAACAATTTGGGTCTCGTGACTTTCGGCCCTGACCCTCTAAAAGTGCAAGTTTCACCACTGTTTCCATTGTGTAGTCTGATCATGAATAATGTTCAAATTAGTATGTTAAATACATCGTCTCAAAATAGTATTTGACGGCCTAGATTATAAATTTACAAATGTTTAATACTGGGTATAGGTCACAAAAAAAGAAGAGATACACGAGAGGAAGTGTGTTGGTAATTGTTATTTGATATCCACAGGCATCGGCAACTAGATTTCTTTTAGTTGACACCATCATAAGGCTGGTTGGTGTGCTCACGGGGAAGCCATGCGGGGAGGTGATGTGGACAAGTCCCCCAAGGGGAACACCGCCCCCCTCAAATAATTTTCGGGGAGTTTGGGGTTTTTTCCCCCTTCTCCCCGTTAAAGGTTTCTGTATTATTGATTTTCTGAATGAATATAATGGTTTACATGGAGCCCTTTATATAGGGATGAAATACAATAGAAACCTATTCTAAATAGAATACAACTCTAAATATAAGATAAACCTATTCTAAATAATAGATAAAATCAATTCTAATTACAATACAACTCTAGAAGATAATGATGGATAATTATCGGTTAAGACTCCCCCGCAGTTCGAGCGGGCGTAGGACAAACACTCAAACTGGATCTAAACGATTCAAATAACTGACGTGCAAGGCCCTTTGTAAAGATATCAGCATACTGTAACGAAGAAGGCACATGTAAAACCCGAATGTCACCAACCCGGACCTTCTCCCGAACAAAGTGTATGTCAATCTCAATATGCTTGGTCCGTTGATGCTGGACCGGATTATCCGAAAGATAAACAGCAGATACGTTATCACAATAAATTACTGAGGCACGCCGTAGAGGAAGATGCAATTCCAAAAGCAAATTTCGAAGCCACGTGGCCTCAGCCACAGCATTAGCAACTCCACGGTACTCAGCCTCTGCACTGGATCGAGAGATGGTCGGCTGACGCTTAGATGACCACGAAACCAGGTTGTCGCCAAGGAACACATAGTAGCCACTAGTGGATCGTCTCGAATCAGGGCAACCGCCCCAATCAGCATCAGAATAAGCAACCAAGGAATGAGTCTGGGACGGAATAATACGAATACCAAATGTACCGTGCCTTGAATGTATCTAATGATCCGCTTCAGAAACGCGTAGTGAGGATCACGAGGCTCATGCATGAATAAACAAATCTGCTGTACCGCATATGAAATATCCGGGCGGGTAAAAGTGAGATACTGAAGAGCACCGGCCAGGCTACGATATAACGTAGGATCAGAAAACAAAGACCCATCAGAGGCACTTAATTTCGCAGACAGATCGACCGGAGTGGCACACGGCTTACATGTTGTCATTTTAGCCCGAGCGATAATATCTTTGGCATATTGGGCCTGATCCAGAAATAACCCCTTAGCGTCCCGAGTGACTCGTATACCCAGAAAGTGGTGCAGATGGCCCAAATCAGTCATAGCGAACTCCCGTGAGAGAGTCGAAATAATGTCATGCAGAAGAGAATCCGTAGAGGCCGTAAGGACGATATCATCCACATATAATAATAAGTAAGCCACCTGTTCACCCTTGTGATAGATAAATAAGGAGTTGTCACAAGTGCTACTACGAAAACCATGTGCCAAGATGTAATTGGCAAAGCGCATATACCAAGCGCGTGGAGCCTGCTTAAGGCCATAAAGAGACTTCTTTAATCTGCAGACAAAATTGGGAAACCGTTTATCAACAAATCCAGGCGGTTGATGCATGAAAACCGTCTCATTCAAATGACCATGAAGGAATGCATTCTTGACGTCTAACTGATGGATAGGCCAAGATCGTGACACAGCAATAGAGAGCACAGTGCGTATGGTGGCCGGTTTGACGACCGGGCTAAAAGTATCCTCACAATCAATACCCACTGTCTGAGATTTCCCATTAACAACCAACCTTGCTTTATATCGTTCCAGAGTCCCATCGGACTTATACTTGTGCCTGAAAAGCCACATACATCTAATAACCGGGCGATCAACCGGTCGAGGCACAAGTTCCCATGTTTCATTTTCCTGTAAAGCACTAAACTCGGTTTGCATGGCAAGCAACCAATGAGGGTCGGCAAAGGCATGGGCATAAGATTTGGGCACAGGAGAGATGGTGGTTGTATTTAGGATTTTGGCTTTGGAACGGGTAGTCATAGGATGGGAGTTGGTGATGGGGACGGACGGTGGTGCAGGTGGTGGGGCCGTGGGTATGTTTGGTGGCGGCACAGGTGGAGGGTGGGTGGTAGGGGCTGTTGTGGCAGCAGCCGAAGGCTGGGAAGGTCGGTGGCGACGGGTATAGGTAATGGGGAAGGGAGTAGTGGACTGGCGAGCTGTGGGGTGGACGGGTAATGGTGTCGGGGGGGCGGGTGGAGGCCTGATGAATGAAAAACCTGGTGGTGTAGTATCGTCGAGGAAACGATAAGAGGAATGGGGAGTGGGTATGGTAAAAGGAAAGGAAGTCTCGTCAAACGTGACATGGCGAGAGATGTGGACCTTTCCAGTAGTGGGATCGAAGCATCGGTAACCCCGAAAGTCCGGGGGGTAACCAAGGAAGATACACCTAATGGAACGGGCGTGTAGTTTATGAGGTTGAGTGGCGGACTGATTCGGGTAGCAGGCGCATCCGAACACCCGAAGGTGGTCATAAGTAGGATGGCGAAGGTAAAGGACGAAAGTGGGTGTGTAAAAATTAAGACGTTTAGTGGGAAGGATGTTGTGTAGGTAGGTAGCGGTGTGAAGTGCTTCGACCCAAAAGGAGGGGGGTAAGTGGGCATGGATAAGGAGGGCCCGGATGATGTCGTTGAGACGACGAATCATCCTTTCCGCTCGCCCATTTTGTGAGGAAGTTTGAGGGCAAGAGAAGCGGAAAAGGAGACCGGTTTGAGTGGCAAAGGTTTTAAAGGCATTATTGTCAAATTCGCCGCCTAGGTCACATTGAAAAGTTTTAATATTTCTTTGAAATTGTGTAGCAATTAGGCGGTGAAATTTGACAAAAGTAGGGAAGGTCTCGGATTTATATCTAAGCGGATAAACCCAGACAAAGTGGGAAAAATTATCAATTAAAACCATGTAATACTTGTAGCCGGTTTTGCTTAGAATTGGTGAGGTCCACAAATCACAATGAATTATATCAAAGGGCGAAAAAGTAAATGAATTAGAATCATAAAAAGGAAGACGTTTGCTATTAGATAAATGACAAGAATTGCAAAAACTAGAAAGTTGTTTATTACAAGAAAAACCAAAACTACGACTAAGTAAATCTAAGACTTGTGAGCCAGGATGTCCAAGTCTGTCATGCCATGGTAAGGAGAAGGTAGTGATAGAGCAAGCTTGAGGCGGAAGTGTTGGTGGTGTGATTGGATAGAGCTCCCCCGTGCTATTGTGGCGGGACAGGTGGCGTCCCGTCTTGAGGTCCTTCAAAGAAAAACCAAACGGATCAAATTCAATAGACACACTATTTTCACGGGTGAAGCGTCTAACAGATAATAAGGTTTTAATTATTTTAGGGCTAAACAGGATATTGGGTAGGATATAGGTGCGGTTGAGGATTGGGAGGTAGCCCGTGCCAGAACCCTCAACAGGTAAAATATTGCCATTACCTACCAATAGTTTAGTGGAAACAGGAAAAGGATCAGGGCGAGCAATCATACCTTTGTTGTTAGAGACGGTCCGTTCAGCACCCGTATCAAAATAAAGTGTTGGATCCGTGTAAGCAAGCTGAGACGTGTTGTAAGCCGCGCTGAGATCCGAGGGATTAAGTGCATCGAACGCTTGCTGAGGAGGGCCGTATTGGGCCTGTTGTGGGCCGTAGGGGCTGAAGCCCATGGATGGTGAGAAACCTGTGTAATGGGCCGATGGAGATTGTTGTGGGCTAGGGGGTGTGGGCTTCCAAGGGGCCTGAGAAGGATAAGGGCAAGGTGGTGTGTGCCACCAAGCCCATTGGGGGTATGAATTAGGTTGGAATGCCCAGTTAGTGTTGTTCTGCTTGTAGCCACGACCCCTGCCTCCTCTGCCTCTTCCGCGGTAACCTGAGCCTCTGCCACGACCTCGAAATTGCTGCTGTGAGGATGCTTCTGAAGACGAGTGGTTGCTGGCCTGTGGACCGGTGGACTGAGTAGCGGCTGTTGCCGCAAGGACCGAAGAAGCCTTCGGTTTTCGTGCTTCCTGACGGAGTACTTCATCGGCTAACATAGTTCGAGCCGTGTCCTAGTCGGCTTGTGTTTGGTGGATTAGAGCAGCGGTAGTGTCAAATTCAGCCGAGAGTCCGCGAACCAAGGTAAGTACGAGTCGTGACTCAGGTACCGGTTGATCCACATCGCGTAACTGATCTGCAAGAGCCTTCAATTTCTGACAATAATCATCGACTGAGGAGCATTGTTCCAAGCTCATATTAACGAACCGGGTCTCTAAAGCCGCCGCCTTAGCCTGTTTATTGCTAAGGTATTTCTTCTCAAGCTTCAGCCATGTGGTCCGAGCCGAAGCTTCGGTATCAAGGATATCCGGTAATAGATCGTCTGCGAGGGTGCTATAAATCCACTGGGAAACCAGCGCGTCGAGTTCCTTCCATTCCGAAAATTTTGGGTCAGTGGGTGCAGGGGGTGGTGTGGTATCGATGTGGTCAAGCACCTTGTACGCCATGGCATGAAGCTTAAAAAGCTTCACCCATGAGGTATAGGTTACTGTAGTGCCATCGAGTGTTCGAATTTTGCTGTTGATATTGTTTACGGAATAAGCAGGGTGAAGGGGTTGGGGTTTGGTGGGTTCGGATGGTGCAGCTTGGTCGTTTTTGGTCATGGTGGTGGTTCGGGAATGGAAGAAAGAAACAGAGAGCCGAAGCTGGACTGTTGCAGCCGAAGCTTGCTGGACAGAAGAAGAAGAAGGAACGAAAAAATTAGGTAATCAGAACCGTGGCTCTGATACCATAAAGGTTTCTGTATTATTGATTTTCTGAATGAATATAATGGTTTACATGGAGCCCTTTATATAGGGATGAAATACAATAGAAACCTATTCTAAATAGAATACAACTCTAAATATAAGATAAACCTATTCTAAATAATAGATAAAATCAATTCTAATTACAATACAACTCTAGAAGATAATGATGGATAATTATCGGTTAAGACCCGTGTCTTCTCATTGCCCCCCCCCCCCCCTTTTTTTTTTAATCAAAGTTTATATAATAAAAAAATGAAGGGAGAGTGGGGGAATTAGGGGAATACCATTTCCAAACTTTGGGAGAGAAAATGGGGGAAATGATGTGGCGCTGATGTGGCACTTGGGGGAGTTGGGGGAAAGGGGGAGCACACCATATAGCCTAATAGGTCATCTCAATACCAAAATTAATGTATATATAATGGACATGTATACTAATTACGTGTAGCATATAAAAGGTTGCAGATTTAGGGATGAATTAATAACGTGGGACTAATATTAGTGATACACATGGTAAAATTTTTATCCTATCATACAAGTCATCAGCACAAAGATATGCTGTTTCGAAAGAAAAAAAACACCTCGTGTATAGAGAGAAGAGAGCTTCCAACCACCACACCATATCCTTTAGAGATCATATTTTTATTGTAAGTTTGATGTTAAATGGTGAGTTGTAAATGAAAAATCCTTATTTTTCAATATTTTGAGTGAACTTTAAATTTTTTTTTATTTAACTTAAGTGTAGTAAATTGAATTAGGATTAAATGCAGAGTAAAAGAAAAATAGAAAGTCGTAGGAAATGTATCAAACGGACTTTGATTGAACTTATTCAAGCGGCATTGAAACCGTCTCAGTCTAGTTCGTTGGCGGCAACTCCAAAAAACCTTCTTTTTCTTGATTTGCGGCCCAGGCCGCAAAGGCTGCTGAATTGCGATTGCGAATCTCCATGAGTCCAACTGTGTGCCCCTTTGCGAAGTCCAAAGTCCAAACTCCAAAGCCCAATTTCTTCCTTTGGTTCATCCTCGGCCCAATTAGGACCCGAGTTCAATCCAATGATGAATTTAGTTTATGCACTACTAATCTTTTAAGTTTGAAAGTCACATGAGTTGCCTAAAAGTGCACACCAATTTCTTTCGAACCATAAACGATTCCTTTTGTTTTGTGTGTATATATAAATATGAAACATTTTAAACGCCTAGTATTACAAAATTTTTCATAAGTAAATAATTAAAGTTCTTATAACAGGCTATCATTGTTATGTAACATTTTAGGTATTTCTTTAAAATTGTTTGTTATTATTATTATTTTTGGGAGTTTATGGAAACATATTGAAAGCTAATAACTCCTAATCAATTTGAGAATATTTCCCATTTACACATAATATACATATTTAATATAATATACTAGATTATACCCCGGGAACGTCCCGGGGTTGAGAAATGTAATGTGACATATTAATCTTACATATGAAATAGAATGATGCGTTTTACAGTTACATGCATGAAAGCTTCGGATAACACCTAACCTAAAACAATTAAAAATGTATCTCCAATGCTAACGCATAATTAACCTTAAACAATGTATAACTCTAATATTAATATATATCTAACCTAAAACAATGTATAACTCCAATGCTAACGCATGTTGAAAATATAATTCATATTTACTGATTTAAAAATAATTAGTGATTTGCTTATACATGATTAATGAATTACCTGAACACTTTGTGTTTTTTTTCCTGTATGAACGAAACCACACAAAAAAATAGTCGTTTTTCTCCGTTTTTTATATAGCACTATGGTACTCGTTGGAAAGATAATAAAACGCTCGTTAATTTGGTGTAATTTTTTTCTTTTAAAAATCTCGTATATAAAAGATATTAACGTTTAAATATTATGGGAGGAAACATAATAGAGAAAAATCCAATTTTATTTTTAAATTATTTTTTTCCTAAAATATCTCAATGCCACATGGGATGACACATGGCACACTCAAGGAGGAGAATGCCTCCTTGAGTGCCATGTCATTAAAATGGCTTTGGTTTATTATATGTATAGATTGTTTAACAAACACATCATAAGTCCCTATATAATCTAAGCGCAATCATACTAGCACTCACATACAAGACGATTTCGATATTGTCTAGAAACAAACGTAATACTAGCATCTAGAGTTGATTAAGACATGGAACAAACTCCATTGAAGATGATGTTCTTGATCATGCTATTGATATTCGTCTCTGGTACGTACTCTCCATCATTGTGTTTGTAACTTGTTCCTTTGTCTTAAATCTTTTGCAATACAAATTTATAAACATGATAGTTTGATTAAGCTATTGAATTTTGATTTGTAGGTATTCAAACATCATTTGCTTTGGCTGCTAAAAGATTAGTGAACCAACCACCACAATTTGTTACCAGTCAATACAACATGAACAAACGTGCAGTTCCTAGTTGGTGTACAAAGGACTCGGATTGCGATGTTGCTTGTCGTGATATAGGGATACCTTCTTGTCTTAACAATCAATGTACATGTAACAATTGAAATTTATGCATTTTATATATTTCTTTCTTTTTTGTTATGAATCTAAGTCATTTTTTTACGACGAATGTTACATAATCTCTACTTCAAATTACACCTAATATACTCTACGCCAGGAATCAAACCCTGATCTCTCCCCAAGTGGCATAATGCCTCTATCCAGGGCCGGCTCGATAGTGTACAAAACTCAAGCTAGGGCTTTGGGCTCCGGAATTTTAGGGCCTCCGTTTCAAATATATTTTTTATATATCATATATAATAACATGAAATTTGATTAGCTAGAAAAATATGATTGTTGTTGTCTAGTGGCAATCACTACTTATCAATGTTTTTATAACCGGACCGGACAGTAAACCGGTCTTCTTACCGGGTCATTGGTCGGACCGGTTGAACCGGTCTGACCGGGTTCAAAAACCGGAATATAATATATATATATATATATATATATACATATTATATTTTGTGTATTACATGTAAGAATTATAACTATAAATAATAGTTTATTAACTTTTTTTGTTACTTCCAATATCTTGTCTTTACATAAAGTTTCACACCAATCCAGCCCTTTATCCCATCGTAACATTCAAAAGAAAAAAGCTTTTGTTCATCTTCAGTGCCACCAACCCCATTCCCCTCATCGGAGATATGAGTCACCATTTCTAACCTTAACAGATCTGCTCCAATCGACCAGGTAACCCACTCCCTACCATTAATAGATCTGCTCCAATCAACCTTTCAACTTCAAAACATATATCGTCGGCCACCCAGAAACAAAAACCATAAACTTCGATTAAACCGAGTCACTTTCACAGGTTTGAATCTCAGTCGCAAACAACGCCAACCACCAAAGAGAAGGCCGGTTCGACCATTTCTCACACGGTTCTCCGGTTCAACCACCGGTCACCGGTTTGGCCGGGCGGTTCTTTGCACAGACGGTCCAAAGGGCTTGACCGGACCGCCGGCACCACCGGACTCCGGTTAAACCGGTCAGACCGGCCGGTCCGGTCCGGTTTTCAAAACGTTGCTACTTATTGTAAAGCTGCAAATCCAATTTTGTTGAGGTTCACAACCTTTGTTCGAATAGCAGCCTCAACCATTAGATTTTTCGTGTGTCATAACTTTGCTCTTCGATCTTTTTAATTTGACAAGGCACACTTGGGATAAGCCCATATATTTCAATGTTTGGCCCTTATGGTTTGTGAGTAGGGGTGCAAACGAGCCGAGCCGAGCCCGAGCTCGAGCTCGATTAACTTATAAGAGCTCGAGCTCGGCTCGGTTCGAGCTTTGTTTTTAAAGCTCGAGCTCGGCTCGGTAGTAGTTTCTCAAGCTCGGGTTCGGCTCGTTTAGTGTTTATTAGTTAATATATTAAATTAAATAATATATATAATAGGCTCGTTTAGGCTCGATTAGTCAAAAGCTCGGCTCGTTTATTAAACTACTTAAAATGTGGGTAAATAATATAAAATATTAATAAACCTAATATTATATTAGGCTCGATAAGGCTCGACGAGCCTGACGAGCTTCATATGCCAGGCTCGAGCTCGATAAGTAAACGAGCTTCATTTTAGGCTCAAGCTCGGCTCGAGCTCGATAAGGCTCGGCTCGTTTCGAGCTTTTTACCGAGCCGATCTCGAGTAGCTCGCGAGCTGCTCGGCTCATTTGCACCCCTATTTGTGAGTAGTTTGTAGATTTAGTAATTATATCTTAAGGGTTAATGGTTTAGCAATAATTTTTTAATTAAAAAAGGACTCTTATTTTAGAATTTGCTTTCGGCCTTCAAAAAGATTGAGCTGGCTCTGCCTCTAAATCATATAATCTCTATAACTGATGATCACTAACTACTTCCCCACCCCCACGCCACACACACACCATTTAAATAATTATATTAAATAAAAATGATATTAAATAGGGGTATTAAATTTTAATAATCTAAACTTTCACCCATTAGTCCGTAATAATTTGTACTTCAAAAATTCCCAACAACGATCTCAACTTTCAGACATTTTTCCTCTAATGAACATTTTTTAATTAATGACTAACAAAGTTAGTGAATGCTGACATGACATGTCATGTCAACATCCACGTAGGCGTCCATGTCAGCATTAACATGCCATGTCAGCATCCATGTCAGCGTCCACGTCATCATCCATGCCAATGTTGGCATGCCACATCATCATCCACGTCAGCGTGAGCATGCCACGTCAGTGTCCACATCAGCGTCCACTAACTGAGTTGGTTCTTAGTTAACAATGGTTCACTGTCGGCCAATATGTTAAAAGTTGGGATCGTTGTTAGGAATTTTTGAAGTACAAATTATTACTGGCCTATGAATAAAAGTTTAGATTATTAAAATCCAATAGCTTTATTAAATACTTGTTATTCAATTATGATAGTTATTTGATTTTCCAAATGACTATTTTTTTAAGTCTTCATCCTACATAAATCGAATTATCATATTTTTCTCCTACAAATATCATGATTATCATACGTTTATCCTACACATGTAAAAATTCATCCTACATATACCATACACATATCAAAATTATCCTTCACTTTAAATAAGGTTTGATTTGGAAGAATATATTTTAAAAATGAATTATGAGTTATGTTATCAATTTTTTATATCTATTTTTATAAGTATATTCATTTAGGTAAGCATAAAGAGTTTAATATAAAATATTACTATGAAGAATATTTAAGGGTTAAAATATTTTTACTGACGCATTAACGTGTGATAAGCTAAGGTGGAGGGGCACTCATAGGCTTTTTTTTTTTAACCAATCATGCATTGTCACGTTATCTTACTGATTTACTTTACTGATACACTTTTTGGAGGCAGCACTCACGGATTTTTTTATTTATTTTCATTAAATATCTAAACTTTTTTTTTGTATTTCACACGGTTTAAAGGTTAATATTAATTACTTAGACTATTACAACAGTCCCACCACCTAACGGTCAGTAAAATATAATTTTTAATCTTGAAAACCGTCAATTGAATTGAATACATGGAAACCGTTCCACCAAACCGTCATTAAATTGAATAACTTTGAACCGTTCGAAACTTTGTATATAAATACAACAAACCGTGGAGTTAAAACTCAAATTTACCACGGTATAAACAAACAAACACTCAAAAAGATGACTCGCTGGACCGAGGAAGAAGAAATGACGTTGGTGGTGTGCTACAAAAACGACTCGGTTCTACAACAATGCTTGAGGGCCTCGGGCTCCCACCCGAAGGGATCCTGAGACCGCGTGTTGGCCGACTTCAACCAACACATCGGCACCAACGACCGGGCCATAGAGAGCCTGCAGCGGAAGTGGACCGACCTCAACATAAAGTGTGATCGGTGGACCACCCTGTACGAGCGCACGTAGGGAGGATCGGGACTTTGACCAGGAGTTGGCTATCGAGTTCACTCATGTGGACTATGAGGTTCGACGCGGCAACATTTTCGGCCATGTCGAGGCATGGCAATTGTTGTGCCAACCCTAGGTTTATTTATCTTTGATTGAATGTTTTTAATTTTATGGTTAATATTAGTGTGTTTTAATTTTATGTTTTAATGTATTTTAAAGGTTCATCTTTATGTTTTTTTTAATTTAATTAGGTTTTAATGTATTTTTATGCTTTAATTAATTTTAAACAATGTTAAAACAAACGGTTAACATAATAAGACAATATTAAACATACGGTCAAAAGTATTACTTTAAATCAAAAAAAAAAAAAACAAGTAACTAGCCCGTTAAAATGAACCAGCAAACGATTCACGAGACCACTACCAACCTGGGTGGCGACGGTGTTACCGTGCTGGTAGTGGGTACCCGTGACCAGTTCTGGTCCCGTCCCCCTAATATATTAATTTTTATAACAAATAAACAGCAGTAAAAACAAAAATCATTGTGAAATTTATCCAACCAGAAAGTATTTGAATATTAATCGGTTTAAACCCACTAAGACCACATGTAGTAGTACAAAAAAAAAACACCACATCCACTTGGGCTAATTAGATTGGCTCTAAAAAAAGAAGCAAGTTCACGCCCAAATGTGATGTTAGGTTTTTCACGCCAAAAGCCAATTTTGAATGATCATTCCCCGAAGGCGGTGTTGGACCGTTTTGGAGGCGTTATTGAGGAAACTTCCTGCCTAATTTGGTTGCCATTACGTGTGGTCCAAATAGAGAAAGAAATATCAAGTGCGTTTATCCCTCTAGTTAGAAAAATAATAAAAACAAGTGTCATAAAACAAATATTGCTAAAAATTAAAAAGGAAAATACACAAAGTAATGGTGCGTTACATAAATGCGCATATCATATCATATTCTGTAATATTTGCTTATATAATTACACTTCCATTAAAAAAATTAGAAAATTTATATATTTTTGTGTGTATATATATGTGCACAGGCATGTATGTTGAATGCATGAGACAGAAAACATAGAAAGAAGGATGAGGATTACACAACAAACTTTGGTTCTATTCATGTTGATTGCACTCGTTTCATCTGGTTAAATATACATGTCTTTTTTTTATGCGTTTATGGCTTTTTTTTAGCTAATATTTCGTAATTATTTGTGAAGGGATGTGGCCGGGAACAATGGCAGTTCAACCTGGTGCTCTACCACACTGCAAGACAAGATCTGATTGTTTACCACTTTGCAAAGGTTGTGCGTTTTGTGCTTGTTTAGGCGGAATTTGTGTTCGTGGGTGTCCTGGCCCCCCGGGTCAAGATGTCGTAAAAGGTCATGGTTTTGAACAAGAATCAAACCGTCTATAGGACAAAACTTTTGTGATTATCATGTTTGAAAAGTTATTCTCAGGAATCCAGAGATGTGTTTGAAGTTTACTAGTTGAATGCAACATTTTTAATTCCATATTAATTAAATGTTTTTTTTTTTTCTTGCATTAAAACAAATACAAGGTTACCATATGTAGTCAATTTACGCAAAAAGTATCATAAATCAATTTTATGCACATATTGATGTGTGTATGTTATTGATACGGGTCAGGTATAACCGTATAAGAATCGGAAAGCTAAACAGGGAAGACACAATAATCTAAAAGATAACTTCTTCAATAATAATTAACCAACTCAAACATATGTGAAAATTCAAACTTATAATTCTTTCTAACAAACTTGAGATAAAGCCAAACATAAGGAAAGGATAAACAATAATTCAAGAGCAATTAAATCAATGATAAAGGAAATTCAAAACAAATAAACTAACTAAACATAAATTATATAAATTCTCGGGTTGTCACTATCCATATTCCCACCGCAGTAGCCTTTGGGTCTTGGTTCCGGTAGTGACGGACTCAGGAAATGTTTCTAGAAGTACGATCGTGATTCAACCGAACTTTTAAATGGTGCGATCGAGATTTTAGCTATACAAATTACACTAAACCTTTTTCTTGTAAGGGGGCGCACGCCCCCTTAGGTTGTATGTAGGTACGCCACTGTGTTCCGGCTCCATATCGGTATCATTTATATTTTACATATTTTTAAATATGTAAATAAACATAAATGATATAAATTTAATTCATGTCATGTAATGTAACGTTGCTATGTTGAACAAACTGTATTAAAAAAATATTTACCGACTTAGCATGCAATTGGCATGAGTAGAAAATGACAAAAAAGATTGTAAGATAATACTTTGAATTAAATCTCTTTTGAATTAAAACTTTATGTTTTATGTCATAGGTTATATTTATATTACACAAAGCGGTCCCAAGGTTATACATATATATATTTTTTTCTTGTACAACCCTAACCTAGCGGTCCCAAGTTTGAATTCCTACCCATACACCGGTGTCTTCCTTGCCAAAGCTCAAACCATCATGGAGAATTTTTTGTGGTGTGCATGGATCGAACCTGTGATATACCCCAGGATGGGAACCCCTAAGGAAAAACTCACCCTACCTCAAACCAGCTGGGCTGGAGATCATTGACCATTCTCTACATATTTAAGCTAAAACGATTTGTTGATTATTTTAGTGTATGACTTGTTAAACAAATTGTATGTGATATACATCAAACAAGTTACGAAATTGTGGGAGGGTAAGGTTGTTTGAGTTTATTATAATTTTCGTATTAATTTTAGTATTCGTAAACCTCAGTGATCTTCTAAGCAATGGGGGTTCTAAGGTGGCAACACACCTGGGAATAGGGTACAAGAGGCAGAACCCCTAGAGGTGAACAAAAGAACCGATACTAGCAAAACCGGTTCAGTTTGTAATCTAATATGTAGGTTCCACACTAGTCCCAAACCGTACCGGTTCACCAATCAAATTTATATAAAAACTGTAATTTTATATAAAAATGTTCCATGTAAAAAGTTGTTCTACACATATACATTAATAGAATTAATAAATGTTGAATATTTTGGAAAAAAAACATATTTTGTCTTGTTTTCTTTAAAAAATGTTTACACAAGAATTGGTTTACGAACAAAAACCAAATGAAATCTGACCCTTAAACTAAGGCAAAACTGAACCGGTTTTAAACAAAAAAAATAACAATCAAAACCAAGCATTCGTCTTCAAATATTCCTCAACATGATTTTATGATTTTAAAGGCGGAGATAAAAATATAATGACATGATGGTAGTTTCAAAGTTTATAAGATATTGTGTCTTAGAAATAACATGAGAAAAACAAAATATACTCAAAACTTATTATAATAATAAAATTGAATCCCCAAAAAACAAATAAAAAGGTTATAAAAGCACTATTCATGTATTGACATTTTGTATATACATATATAACTAGTTGTTTTTAAATCGCGCGTTGCGCGATTCTGGTATTTGACTGCACGCTACGCGTCGGGTCGAACTGTGCAGTAACACATGAAGTGTAAAACACAATACGTAAGACACAATACGATAATTATAAAAAAATTGTGAAACACCATACTTTTTATCATTTAACCAAATCATATATAGGATGGGGTATTGCTGTGTGTTGTGTGTTTCCTGGGTTCGAACCATGCAGCTGTCGTTTTTTTCACCTTTCCTTTTAATGTCCTTTCTTAATAAATTTTTTTGAGTGGTTTACAGGTGTCAACTTTCCCTGTGGCAAGGTGGTGAACTTGCAACACATACACGCAAGTTTTGGGTGGGTATTTAAAACCACTTCTCTCTCTCTCCCACACACACTCTATTAAACCTCTCACTTCTGCTCTCATTCACCGACTACTCCTCTGCCACGTTCCGCCGCCTCACTCCGCCGACCTTGGCTTTTTTTTTTTCTTTTTATTATACTATACAGGTGACGTCCTGTCACTTTCTTTGTCTTTCTGGTGGTTGTGGTCTCGAATAGACTTCTTTTCCATCGCATGTGGCCATCGTCGGCAATTTCGTACTAATACACGTGGTTACTATCATCGGCCATCTTTTCCGGGTTTGATCTCGGAACCCTAGGTGTCGGTGGTGTTGTGGTATAGGTGGTGGTCGGCAAACCTACGGTTTCTGAGTTAGTGTTAGTCTTGCATGTAACATTGATGGCTTCTGTCCATCATCGACCATCGTTGCTAGGTCCAATTCCGAAGCTCTAGGTGGCGGTAGTGTGCTGGTGAAAATGGTGATGTGGCCGAAAATAACGATAGCGGTGTGGTGGTGTCGTTGTCGTCGGAATCGCTTATTTAAGGTCTCTCAGATTTAACCTGAAGGTACGAATTCAAGGTTCAAAGTTAAGATTCAAGTTATTCAAATGTTATATTATAAGCAACAGGTTACTTCAGAATTAAAGGTTCTATGCTTTCAAATTCATATGTTAAACTTGAAATGTTGTCTATATTTGAGATGTTTGACCAACAGTCGAACATTGAAGTTTTAATATGATGTGAAAAGATAACATGATATTTTGTATGGGCTCTTCTTTCATTGAGTATACCTATTAAAGACTTAAAAGTTTGTAGATTTGTAGCAGGTGCATTTCAAATGTTGACTGTATTTGAGATGGTTGACCAACAGTCCAACTTTAATGTTTTAATTTGATGAAGAGATGACACGATAGTAGTATAAGTTTTTTTTTTTTGAACGGCCAACAAATTGGAATCACTCACGGAACACTGGAGTATCATCGTGCCACCAGTGTTGCCACGCGATCATATTCCACCACCAAGTCACCAATTCAGGAGGAAACTCATAATTATGAGAAAACCCCCTTTGTGAGATTCGAACCCAGGACCTTATGGTCCCTAAGTCTTATCTCACCACCAAGATACCACTAGGCTATAATGCCTTGGGTATAGTAGTTATTGAAATTTGAACTTTTATAAGTTCTGGTTTAATTTTATTAACCTTTGAGACGGATTCTATAATACAAAAATCTCTTAATATTTTTTATATCTATTGTATTTTATTTTTCAGTGTTAATGCAACAAAAAAGGTTAATACAGTCAAAGTTACTGAATCATCATCACCGCGTCTCTGCTAAACGGTGACCTGTACGCGTCGCCGATGGCCGTATGGTCGTTTTGGGTGGCGTTTGTGACCAATAGCTTGGAACCCCCCTCCTCTGCCGCCACCATCACCACCGGGTCGGAAGCCTCACCTCATCTTCATGAATATGTATGTACCTTGCTTTTCTTTCAGATTTATGTGATGGGGTTTGGGTTTTAAGGGGTTGATTTTGGGTTTGTTGAACAATTTTCCGATTGTGTTGATATGTTGCTGATGGTTGTTCTTGGTCTTTGTTTTTGTTGTTGTTTTTGTTTCTGGTGATGGGTTATTTATTATGTATGGTTCATGTTGTTACAGGTTGATGTTGAGCTAGATCAGAGGTTTTGGTTGGGCTTGGGATGTGATGGTGGTGGTATGTGGAGGTAGTAGGTGGAGAAGATAGATAAGGAGTTGGTTTGTTAGCGGTGGATGGGTGACCATTGCCTTTGCTATCCACATTTAGTTGGCGATGTAATGTGATGGTGTTGATGAGGTTGTTGTTTTAGGATGTGATGGTGGTGTAAGATGGTGAGGCTATGATGAGTTACTACTTTGAACGTACGGTTGATGCAAATGTCGCCTTGGCGTGGCAGGGTCAAGGATGGCACCTCATCGCTTGCAACCTTCCCTTCAGCTATGTCGTTTTTTCTATACTCTGAGCCTGTTTCACATGGTTTGTTGACGGGTGACCACCGCTTTCGCTATCCACATTTGGTTGGTGGTCGATGGTTGGGATGTTACTGATTTACCTATATGTTAATAATCAAACTTCCATGAATAGTAGCACATGGCAGAGTTGTAATTGTTGGTGGTCAATGGTAGAGATGTTAGTGATTTACCTATATGTTAATAATCAAACTCCTATGAAAGTGACATGGCAAACATGTAATTATTGTTTTCTTCGAGGGTATATATGTCATATTTTTTTGTAAACCTATTTATTCGAGGGTCGATGGTGGCAATATTACTGATATTGTGTTTGCCGTTGCTGTTCATGAAAAGGTGTAACGGGTTATGATGAATTTTTTAGAGATTGCTGCTTGGCGTGGCATAATTGAGGATGGTGAGTGCAATTTTTGGCACTTGCAACCCATTTTGCAGCCATGGTTGTCCAACAACCTAATCTGAGCCTGATCCTCTTTTGGTGTAATATGATATCATGTTTACTTTGTGGATTCTAGGATTTAAAATTTGTGATTTGAAATTAGGTACCAACCAGATTCCAAGTAGGCTTTGGAGAGATGTTGATCGACAGTGTCATACCAATGCGTTTGAGGTTGGTGGCTACAAATGGTACGTTTTCCATTTTTACTTTTTTTAATCTGTTGGGCATATTTCTTTATGCTGTGATTTTTCTGTAACTTTTTTTTTATTACTATTGAATTGTAGTATTATTTATTATCTCGAGGATAGTTGGTTCTGGTGGTGAAATGCCACCCCTACACCACATATTAATAAGCCAAGTTTAATGTCATTGAAATCCTCTACAGATTTCCTGCAAAATAGTATTGTATGATGAAATTATAAACCTATACAACTTAATTACAGTTGACTACCCTTTGTTAATGCATCATTACATGATTTTTATAATTTTATTAACGTGTCTTTTGGACACATAATGATTGTTATAGCTCTGGATTTATTTCTTGTGTTCTGCGCATTTTT
Source organism: Ambrosia trifida (assembly GCA_028751855.1). Classification (NCBI taxonomy): domain Eukaryota; kingdom Viridiplantae; phylum Streptophyta; class Magnoliopsida; order Asterales; family Asteraceae; genus Ambrosia; species Ambrosia trifida. The sequence goes on from CM054130.1 coordinate 81,502,664, forward strand.
GGTTACTATGTTACTGAAATATTTGTTTTCTGGTGTATTATGAAGGTCCCTTTTGTTTCGTGTCCTTGCATTTTATACTTGATTTACCAAGTAAGCTTGATTATTTTGTTTCTTTTTCAACAACTTAGCGTGTAATGCAAGGCCAAGTGAATGGTTTATTCATATATTGTTTTTCTGTTTAAATTTTGTTTTCCCGAGTCTGCTGATATCAGGTTTAGTATGCAGGTATTTTTTTTTCTCTACGAGACCTATAATACACTTATAAATATCAGGTTTATAGACCTATATGTGGCCTATACAACACTTGTAACCCAATATAAGACCTATACTACACCCATAGGCCTATACGGGACCATCGCCGCTATTTGTATTGCAACAATGGGAGTTCTAGGGTCGGAGCATCGTCAATGGCCTGCTACACAAGTTTTTTCTGTTTAGATTTCCCATCAAACCAAATCGATCTTGGTCTCGCACTGCTTTCAAGTGTTTCATGACCAGAGTATATTGAGCAATGATGAATAACGAACAATGCAATTTATTTGAACCATTGTCGGGTCAGGTGGCTCTTTGTTGGGTTTCGCACCAGTTTGCAACAACTTCATCACCGCAATAATTCACCGTTATAATTAAGGTATTAAGGTATTCTATTTATCTGTAAGTGTATTTCAAAAGGTTTATACTTATACTTTTTTTTAGTAAACTGAATGTTATGTATATATTATAATGCCTCTAAAAACTTGTATGTTAAATAATGTCTATGCATACAAGACAATGTGTACTTGCTAAGTTTAGTATGCAACAGTAAATCACTTTGGCCTATGCAATTACGTGTTCGCAATCCAAACGCCAATGTTAATTTGCAAATGCTTTTTAATAACTTTTACTATAATAATTGATGTTTTAATAGTTGTAGATGTTTGCATGATAAATCACAGTTTCTGCGACGAACCATAATTATCTGGCCCGTTTTTAACCTGCTCGCTTTGGATCGGTCTGTTTTTTCAGCCCCCCGTCGAACTACACACAGTGGCGGCACATGGACAACAATACTACCTCCAGCCAGACCAGCTGCGAAGAAAATCAAAAGACACGCCTCTAATCATCGACAATGCACGTTATTGCAAAGGGTACCTAATACTTCGCTTTTATTATGTACCCACCTGAAAATTTGAAGCAGCCGGAACTCGGAAGCAATGAATAACTATTGGAGCTGCTTGACAGGGGTCGAGTACAACAAGTGGTCTGTGGGCATGTTTAACAAATGGCGAAGAAACCGCCTAACCTTTACCGCTCTGCTGCAACAAAAACCCCCATACATTAATATACAATGTTTATGTAGGTTTGGCCATCGGAATTTAAAACCATTTAGGAATGGTAGATTGTTCTTATATATAGTGTACATGTTTTTGCTTACCAGTCATGTAAACAAATTTTCTACTAGATGCATGGACTCGCCTGCCTATGATAGGTCTCTAATAACTTGCACACAAACATCGTAGAAAGTCACGCAACGCGTGACGATGCATCCTACTAGTTTTTATTAATATAGATTTGTAATATATTAATTTCCAAAAAAAAAAAAGAAATATGTATACTAAGAATCTAATTGCACCAATTTAGGAAGGCCAAAAATGGCGTCTCTAGCTGTGGGGTCACTTTGCAAACCAACCTCACTTTTACTTTCGTCAAGTCCTCATCTTCTCGGGTTCTCTGCATTTAAATACTATCGCTGCAACATGTTTCTTTATGAAACCATGTCATCACTGTATATATTAGGATTAAAAAAATGGAAATATGATTCGGTAAAAACAACCAGTTCAAGATAATCAAACAAAACAAAACAAAACCAGATTTTAATTCATCATAACATCAAATGTTTGCCAAGCATTAAAGTGATAGTTTTTTGGAAAACTGATTTCAATATCTTAACTATAGGAGGCAAAGGCATGAGTCACGCATAAACAATTTGCACAGGGGAAATCCCTTTAAGCTATCCTAGAGTAAATATCTTTGTTTAAATTGTTTAAAAGAACCATAAATGAGTCAAGAAACTTACTTGCAACGGTTCCAATCTTTAATTCATTTTCACCGCCACCTTGTCTGCATATCTGTAAAAAAAGATTTCAGCTGGAAATTCCAAAAGAACGTACATTTCTAGCGTAGACACATGTAGCTGGAATAAAGGAGAGAAAAGTAGATACGTAATACCTGCATAAGCTGATAAGCTGCTGCTCATTATATAAATCATGTGAAATTGCCTGTAATTCTAGAATGGAAGAAATGCAAAAATGATGGTGTGCTCCGATTAGCCACATTCATTGACACACCCCTCCCGCCAAGTAAACAATGGATTCACTAACTGTAAATCAATCAATCAATACATAACCGTATCATGCGTCCTGGGCTGGAGATGGTTCTGATTGTTCAGCATCCGCTGGTTCTTCAATTGAGTCTGCGCCTGGAACTTGAGCCTCTGGTTCTGATGGGCTCACTGGTTCACCTTTTCAGGTCCAGGACCAGCCGAGAGCTTAACCATTGATGGGCGTAGAAGTCTTTCGCCAATTCTGAACCCCTTGCAAAATTCTTGAATTACCACAACCTCCTCAAATTCAGTTGACTCTCCACGTATAATCGCCTCATGCAACTTATACCATGAAAAAGTCAAATGTCAAATTACTTTGAGAACAATAACCATTATGATTTTACTAAAAAGAAACCATGACCATTGATAATAAGAAATTATCTCACAAAGTTTTCAGGTTGTAATAAACCTAAAATATGTTTAGTACAACAACCACCGACATACTAAATGAATATAAGAAAACAATGAACAATTTGTTCCATCATCAATGGAACCTAACACAAAACTTTTGTGTGAGTTTGCTCGAATCAATCAAGACTTGGTTTTGAGGTACAAAATTAAATTCAAGTCTTGATAAAACCTGACAGCCTTGGAAAAAGATCATCAAGTACTCGACTGAATTTCGAGCCAACTCTCGGTTTTGCCTGTAGTCAACCATCAATTACCATTACACTTATTTAACAATTGACACATGTTGTAAAAACGGTTAAGCAGAATTAAAAAAGAGGAATTACCAATGGATCAAACGGCTGCCCAGTTGTCTCCACAGGAACAACATCAAGAGAACCCAAAATCTCCACAAACTGCTTGTATATGCTTTGATAACTGTCATTAACCTTCCCCTCTTTCTCAGTCTTCACTTTAATCGCAGCTTTAGCGCGCCCAGAATTATCCAAAATAGGCAAAAGATTTTCCACAACTTCACCTTGCGCATTTGCCACCAACGATACCCGTTCCCTTTCTGTCCTTTTTCTAAAATTGTCAAAATCCGCACTTATTCTTAGAACTCGATCCTTCGCATTTGAAAGTTAATCCGACAGCGTTGCCAGTTTCCTTTCCAAAGCCAGCTTTTCATCTTCAACTGATTTCAAATAACTTTCTATTTCAGATATTTTCGACTCGTTATTATCCGCTAAGGCCTCTTTGTATGACTACCGAGTAGAGATGGTAGTTCAATAGTTAATAAAGGCGAACAGCTCAACTCATTGTTCAAGGAAAAAAAATGCATCAGTATAAAATTGCTATATTGTACCTACTTAATAAAACCATAATCAAATTAACTCGCAACACATATATATTCAATTTAGTTTTGACAGAAGCCCTACAAATTACTATCCAAAACAACAAACAATGTGTCACTTTGAGTCCCAAGTGCACGAACGCCTCAATAATCAAGCATCATATAATTGATTATGAATTAAAACTCTACACAGAAGACTGAAAAGGTTAATAATCGAATGTAATCATAAAATTTAAATTCACGAACACTATAAAAGGATACAAAAGGAACAAACCTATGACATAACATGAACTAAACAATGATGATGACAAAGAAAAAAAGACAGTAACAAATAACATATAAGACATTAAACAACAACTAAATAACACAAACAAATTAACCACAACAACAAAAAACAGCGGCAAACAACATAAAAACAATATAACAAACACCTGGCGTGCACACCACAACAATGCCAACAAACAGCAAAAACAATTGCACAATTAAAACAAAAGAAAGACACAACTATTGTAACAGAAAACATACAGGAAAGCACACCCAGAAAACCAACATGCATTAAGAAAAGATTGCGAAAATAAGAAAAAAAAAACACAAAGATACAAAGAATAAAAGAGGACAAACCAATCGGAAATCACAAATGCAAGTACCATCAATTCAACAGCCAGCAACAAACCTGCATAATAGTTATGTGGATTTTTATATGCATGTATTTTACTAAAAAAAGACCATATATAAAACAGAGCTAAATTAACATATACTGAACAATAAATGCAAGAAATTCAAGTCCAGTGCTTGGAAAAACGCATAAAATTTGTTAGAACAGAATTAGGAATTTGAGTAGCTAGTTGTGTGGTATGAAATGGTTGAGAAGAAAATTAAATAATAATAAAGCATACCTCGATTAGAATGATTTCAGAACTGTAGTTTCTCTTTCTAGACTCTCTCTCTCTCTAAAACGATGAAGGAAGAAGATGCGGATAAAGTGTGGGCTTTTGCAGCGTGTAAAGAAAGAATGTGAGGAGAGAGAACGCAAAGTCACCGTCAAGAACACGTGGCATGAGAAGAGGATGCAGGTTGGGTGACTATGAAGTCACCGACGTTTGTAAATAAGGAAATAAACACATAGATGAGTATGTGGAATGGCAAGATTGAAACACGTGTACATGAGCTGTTAAGAGGAAAAAAATATTACAAAAAGCGTACAAAAACGTTGTTAGAAAGAATTGAACCCGGGTGCCAACTATATAAGGGAGGTAAGGGAACCAACTGAACTACAACCAACTTTGATATGCTATTTGAACACAAATATATTTATAAATCAACTACTAAGGGAAAAAAATAAAAAAATAACAAAACTACTGTTCAAATCAGTTGTATTATTAATATATACTAATAATGTTTTCTCATTATAAAATCGAATCTCACATATTTAATGTTTTCTCATAATAAAATCGAATCTCACATAAGGGGTTTTCTCATAATTATGAGTTTCCTCCTGAATTGGTGACTTGGTGGTGGAATATGATCGCGTGACAACACTGATGGCACGATGATACTCCAGTGTTCCGTGAGTGATTCCAATTTGTTGGCCGTTCAAAAATAATAATACGGAGTAATAATGTTTGGTGTAGCGGAGATGTTGTGGTGGCGTTTGGAAGGTGAGGGTGTCCTCACTAGCATCATAGGACAATGTATAGTCTTCTTCACGTTATAGCTTTGATGGTGATGAAGAAGGAAAAACACCATATCTTCATCTTTAGGCGATATATAGAGTGCGAGCACATATAGATTGGCACATGTCCCTGAAGATACGTGTAAGCTTGTGAGCAAGAAGTGAAATTTTTGTCACCTATTATAGTAAGGATAGATAGTGATAATAACTATTTTTAACTTTCAACCAATAACACAAATAACCTCCATAATAAGTCAACACCGCAAAAAAAAAAAAAAAAATTAATAAATAAATAATCTGAAAAGTACCCATGGATATAAGATTTATTGGAAATTTGAGTTCACATAGATGAAAATGTAATACTTAAAAATCCGAGTAGTGATCTATCAAATTATTTGAGATTAATGAGGAACAAGATTAGTAAATTGGGTTCGTTCTTGAAATTTTTGTCTCCTAATTGTTGAGAAACACTTGAGGTGGTTCTTCTTAAAGATACTAAAGTTTTCTTGCTCTTAGATATAAGTGTGTTGAAATAAGAATTTCTTCTCTTTTCTACTGCCTAGAGCCAGAGGATCTCACTCATACTTGTTTATAAAAAAAACCCTCAAATTTAAAAAAAAAAAAAAGTACTTGACAAATTCGGTGATCGGGGCCAATGAATCATTTGTGATATGACCCCCTTGTTCGGTCTTTGAACATAACACAAAAATTTGCTTTCTAAAAAAGTATAATATATGGTTATTCCCACAAAGAGACTCATAGTCAATATCAATAGTAATTGCTCGTTAGTCAAGGCGCAAAGCTTCATCTTTAATAAAGTAGGTTTTGCTATTCAAAATGGGGTAGTGACGCAGCTAGTTGCCCGTTTACCAACCATCAACTTGTAATTTGTTATTCAGTGTTTATTAATGAGAAGGCTTATATTGTTGAAAAAAAAAAGTAAGAATAGATCTATGTTCAAGCTAGACGTTAAGTTAGAATATGTGTTGTGATTATAACATTAGTGATGTAATATCATAACTGTTGTTTGTTTCTTTTTGGGATTTACAGCTTCGTGTTGGTCTCTTATTTTATTTATAATAGAGTTTTGTTGTTTAAAAAAATAGATGATGCAACTTATGCTTTGATAGATATGTTATTTTAAAAATGGAAATGGTACAATTTACTCCATAGATGAAAAAATGTAAGTCATCAAAAAGAATAAAAACTAAAAAAATGATCTAAAACAACACTCTTCCGTCTCATTTTAAATGTCCATTTTTCTACTTTTTATTGTCCCAAATTAAATGTCTATTTCTAAGCAAATTCTAGTTTTGTCCATAAAAGACAAACGACAATCAAATATTTGAATAATAACTTAAGGATATTATTGTCATTTTACACAAAAGACAATCTTAATATGTGTGTTTGTGGGTCTAATGACATCTAAAATGGGACAAAAGGAGTACTAATTAGGATGGGGTGTAAGATAACGTCCCTAGCCATCTCAGCTAAGTGGCGCCCCTAACACCGCCTCTCATCCACCAACATAGACACCAACAACGATATCGCCAGGCCCTTAGTGGGTGTTAAAGGTTGTTTTATGTAGTGTCTTTCTCTTTGACCAATCAAATTTTCTTTTTTTTTCTTTTTTCTTTAAATTAATAGTTATGGGTTTTACTGCACACCATGGGTATTGAGGGCGAGGGTTTTAAAGCCCCAGAGCTTCCACACCTCAATCAAATGTGGTAAAAAAATAAGCTAGAAAGAGTAAGAGTAAGAAGCGCCAATGATGTTGTAGCCTAGTGGTTGCAAAGGAGGTCTTTGTGGGGTTCCTGCCCTGGGAGGTCACAGGTTCGAATCCCACTCAGAGTAAGGTTATTCTGAAATGAGGGGCTGGACCTTAGAGGGCCTGGGGACCGAATCTGAAGGGTGCAGGGCTTCGTTATGGATGGTACTGTTGGCAGTTAAAAAAAAAAGAGTAAGAAGCATTTTCAACAATTACAAGGATTAGCATATCATGGATAGTCGTATGGCCAAAAGTACCTAAAAGAGTAAGGAAGCAATCATTTTGCAAAATCTCATGATGTTGTTTATACTTATTATCCTCATTTTTTTAAGAAGGTAGGTAAAAAGAATGAGTGGTTTGCAACTTTACATCTCTCTTTGTGTTATTGAAGCTTGTCGTTACGAATGACCTCAATTTTATGATTGCAATAACTATGTACCTACTCTTTCAAGTGTACTATAGATATATTTTTTAAATTAAGTTTTTGTTCTTTTAGAAAACAGTAAAGAAACTTTTGAAGATATCCAAAGTACTTATAGATTTGGTCGTGCACTTTTCTAATGAATTTTTAGGAGTATGTATATTACCCGTTACATATATACATAATAATTAAGATAGTTGATTGAAATAATGTCCAAACGTATATGTGATCAACATCATCAGTTATAATTTTTATAGTCATATTAGCTATTTTACAAAATTATCACATAAGAAATAAGATAGAGATATATAAGGATAATATAAGTTGTGTGTCATTTTTCTTAGTATAGGTCAACTCGATTAAAAGTAGCCCAATAACTAGACTTGAGGTAACTCCGATTAGCTATTTTTTTTAACGGCTAAATTTTTGTCACCCATGAGATTTGAACCCCTAATCACTTAAAACGGCAAGTCTTATCAACACCAAGGTTTTCAGAACCGGACCGGACGTCGAACCGGACCCCCAGGTGGTTCACCGGTCCGACCGGTCCAACGAACCGGGCCAAAAAATGCATCGAAACCCCCAAAAAAAACTGGTCCGACCCCTATTTTTCCGGTCCGGCCGGCTGGTTCAGCGGTCTAACGCCGGTTCAGCTGCAAGGCGGTCCAAACATCCGAACCGGACAGGTCGAGTCCCCGGAACCCGGTCCGGTCCGGTTTTCAAAACATTGATCAACACCTTGATAGCATTAGGCCAAAGACCCTTTGGTAACTATTATTAGCTAATTATCAAAGTTAACCTCTATTGGAGTATTGGATGATGATTCATGTGGCTTTATTAGGACCTAAGCATGTAAACACACATGGTGAGCAATAGTCTTGTGACTCATGAGTGTCATTCATGTATCTTTTGAATTTTGATAGAGTGTTATGAGAACGGGTATATAAAAACTCGTCTCACATCAATAAATCAATCAAAATCTAATTCGAAAAAAAAAAAAACATATATGTATACTAATGTTCCTTTAATTATAGACTAACAACTCTACTAATTATTTTTTCAGATCTCAGTTAAGTTATTTTGATGGTTCAGATTTTATAATGTTACAATTTACGTTAGACGTTTAGTTTGTGTTACATGTTTATGTCGTTTACAATGAAACAAATGGCTATCTTCAACTCGTAAAACTATGATTGTATATTTTTTTTATTGTCAAAAGAACCATAATAAAAACTTAATTTAATCTATTGAATAGTTCATTGAAATATCGTTCATTTTTATAGATTTTAACCGATGACAATAATTAAAACCTTATGAAATTTAATATAAGTTGTCTTAAAAGTATGAATGACTAATTGACCACCTTTAACGATCCTTAAAGAGACTTGCGCAAAACTATAAGTACACAAGACTAATTTGACCACCTTTAAACGATATCAATAAATAGTACTTAAAGTAGTAAAAAAGCTTTATAACTAAAAATGGGCACATATTTCTGTAGAATACGAGTGATGGCTTTGGCCTTTTAGGGCACAATATAAACTTCACTTCTTCAAACGTGCCCCCCGTAATTGATTAAAGATCAAATATAATTATTTAGTATACTTTATTACAACATAACTATGGGCTGTGGCATACAAAAGAATAATATACAATTATTATTCATAATAAATATAATGATTTCTTTACATTTTACATTCAAATTCATGTCTGTGTTGCAACTAAAATCTTGTTTGTTTTGTTAATGAGGAGCTATAATATCTATATTACCTTATTAAGGAGGAGAGATGGCCACTTAGGTAATTTCACCAAGCTTTTAAGATGGGAGTTTAGAGGTCTCTTTACAAGTCTCTAACTTTTGATCACTTTATTCCCTTTATGCCCTTCTATACAACTTATAATGCAAAATGTATATACGTCTGATGCACAATTTACACTCCCTCTCAATAAGTAACCCCCTTCGTAACCACCCAATCAATGCTACATCAGTTACAACCCCTTTCGCCCACTCTCATTATGCATCGATTGACTTCACTTACAATTCCATTGAAACACCTACTGAAGTTCCATCCCCTTCCTTTATATACTCACCAATTTTCATAACGGATTGTAGGTTTTTGTTGTCGTTGCTTTGAGGGCTGAGGCTCCGGTGAATGTTGTGAGCAAGATAGGTTCTTACCGGATGCGAATATTAGTTGGATAATGAAGAAATGGTTACCAGCTAATGGAAAAATTACTAAGGATGTGAAAGAGACTGTGCAAGAGTGTGTTTCTGAGTTTATCAATTTCATCCCCGGCGAGTGAGTATGATGACTTAACAAGAACCTTGTGTTTGATCAATTGATTGTCGTAAACAGTTTTGTGATGTTAGTTTGTGTTTTATCTGGTGAATTTGGTTGTAGGGTGAGTGATAAGTGTCGAAGGGAAAAGAGGAAAATGGTTAATGGTGATGATCTTCTTTGGGCGATCGCTAATTTAGGGTTTGAAGATTATGTTGAGCCCCTAGGACTTCTGCGGTAAGCTTCTTTGTGGTTGGCAAATTCAATCTTATGATTCTAGATGGATGGTGATTGCATGATTACTTAATTTTGTATTCAAATTAGAAGTAGATGTGTACATATTTCAATTTAAAACCTGTTCATTGTAAATTAAATTGTTTCTTTAACTTGTCTATTTAGTGCTTGCCTATTACCATTGATGTGGGGACGAACAACCAGAAAAATATTGGATGATGAGTTCTATATTGGTCGTAGACAAAAGAGGGCCACTGGAAAGGTACACATAGACTGGTCATACTAAATTAGGGTCCTTGAACATATTTTGATTTTTATGCCTGTTCCATTATGTTGTTTCTGCAGGAATATTATGACTTACTTGAAGAGTTCATGTCTGCAGTCAAACAGAACTATGGTGAAAAAGTGCTTGTGCAGGTAAATAATCCATGTGGCTCTTAAAAGTTAGATTTAACTATTAGAGCTCAGAAATGTATCTTTTATGCACTCTTATAGTCTTATGTCTGTATCGCCTAAAACTTGCAGTTAGAAGACTTTGCAAACCACAATGCATTTGAGCTGTTAGCCAAATATTTAAGAAAAAAATTCAACAAAGCTCGTTTTTTTAAAACATAATTTAAATCCCTTTTAAACAATCCTATAGAATGAGCATATGGATTTTGGTAGCGTGCACAAAAGTCTAGCTGTTCTTTTATATCATAAATTTATTATTTAGGAACAAAAGCTACACATGTCATCTTTTTTCACATTACTAATTCACACAGGTGGTTTTCTGAATTCATTTCCTGTTAATGGGTTTATTCGAGTTATGTTTTATTTCTACGGGTCAAATGGGTAAAAGCAAAAATTGTAACAACGACTAAAAAGGATGGTGGCCTGGGTATATCTAGGCTAACTGATCGCGGCGCTGTTAACAAAGTGCGCTTGGCGTTTCTATAATATGAAGGATTCTCTTTGGCGTTGTGTGGTTGAAGCGGTTCATGGTGGAAGGGGTCGATGGGTTTTTCTGCCGGCAGATAAAGGGCAGCGCGGGTGCTGGATAAATATTGTTTCCCTCCTTATTAAACTGAAACTGCAAGACAGAAGCCTAAATAACAGTATACGGGCTGCAGTTGGAAACGGAGGTCAGATCCATTTTTGGCTCGACAACTAGTTTGGTGACTCATTGCTTAAAGACAGATGGCCATCCTTATATAAATTGGAGAAAGTCAAAAGCTGCACTGTTAGGGACAGATTTATTGTCAATTCAGGCAGTTTCTGTTTTGCTCAGAGCTGGTCGAGAGGTCCGCAAACAGTGGCTGAAATTTCTGAACAACAAGATCTGTTTGAGGTTTGTTCCAGAATCACGTTTGGGCTCGGTCAAGTGTTTTTAAAGGGGAGTACTCGGTTGCGGAGGTCAAAAAGCTGCTGAGAGTGGGTAGGGACGTGACCAGACAGCACAATATGAAGTGGGATAGTTGGTTACCATTAAAAGTGAATTTATTCATTTGGCGTGCCGAGATGAATCGCCTTCCGACACGGGTTGAGCTGGTTAGAAGGAGAATAAACATCAATGATGTCTCGTGTATTTTCTGTTCAGCTGCAGACGAGACGTTAGACCACTTATTTACGGGCTGCATCTTCGCGACATGTATTTAGGCAGGTATCGGGACGTGGTGCAAGTTCGGTCCCATTTATGTTTTTGATTTTAACGATCTGCTTACTTTAATTGATGTGAGAACCGGCTGCAAAAGAGGATCAGTTGTTGGGCTATTTGGCGAGCGCGGAACAGGAGGATTTTTGAAGGTGTTGAAGTGAAGGTGTGTGACACGTTGGCATTAATAAAGTCTCTTTCGTTCTTATGGTATAGGAGTCAATCGATGTATTCGTCTCTTGTATGGAAGGACTGGGCAATATACCCTTTGTATATGTTGTAATTTTTTCGGCGGCGGTCCTCGTTTCGAGGGCGTGTCGTGTTTTAATGAAGTTTACAGTTCAAACAACCCGTCTAGCCATTCATGATGTACTGAGCTTACTTATCGATGTTTTTTTTTGTGTTTTGAAACATACGCACCCGCCGCAACGCGCGGGCATGCCCACTAGTATAATTGGTGTAATAATCAAAACATGATTTAATATAATAAGTAAATTATAATAAAAATCATTACTAGTATATAAAGAAACTTTAGCTATTATAGCTATTAGTCCTAACATGAGAAAAAATATGTTATTTTGTTCTACAAAACCAACCTAATTGTTTAATATAAGCATTGGTAGAAATTAAACCAATTCCATGTATTAGTATATTAGTTGTTATGCATTTTTAATAAGCTACAAGGCTAGGGGGTGTGGGTGACGCAGAGTTCTACGTGATCGTGCGGTGATGTGGTGCGGTTAGTGATGAGAATTGGATGTGGTGATTGAGTATGTTGTATTACATATATATGTAATCCTATGTCCATACGACATATATGTCAATATGTCATATACATGTCCAATATGGAGTTTCTAAGTTTTCTCATAAAAGTGACTTTTCTCATGATTCTTAACCTATATACATACATATCTATTTACATATATTATACCATCCAGTTTTTGTTCTTCTAGATATATACATACATATGTATATGTATAGACTCAGCAAGAGAGTCAAATGCATAGGAGATTTGAAGTGGTTAGTTTAAGTTTTCCCATAAAAGGGAGGCCAAATTGCCAAAATGACAACCCATCAACAAAGTATCCGTACACTTGATTTAAGTTGTTTAATTCTTCCCTTTCATGGTGTTGCTTATTTTATTTGTTTTTAATTATATTACTATATTATATTTAAGTTGTGATCAATAGGTAATACAACAAAAAGAGTAAACCATATAATTGGTTATCTTAATTTCACTACACCATCCGTAATGGGGCGTGAAATTTATCACACTAGTTCACGCTCAGCTCCACCGCCCCCTAGGCGTTAATGGGGCAAAAATTGTTTGAAACGTGATCTATACCACGTCTCTTTGCACACTCACTTCACACACGCATATCATACTCCGTATTATTTATTGATTAAAGTGCATTATAGAAGCATGAATGAACCATCACATTATTTTTTGACTTTGCTAACATGCGCCCTTGTGAAGAAAAACGCCCCTAAAAGGCTTGAGCCATTACATATCTTCTTAATGCTTTTTTCTATATGCGTTATCACTAAAAAGATAAGGTTGTCAATTATGTCATAAAACTGAAATTGCAATAAATTGGATTTATGAAAACAATGTTTGACTAAGATAGAGAAACCAACAAATAAATAATCATCACATTGAATTAAATTATGATCTGATCACAAATGTTTTGGGTGCCGCGTATGGCCTCGAAAGAATATTCATTAACAGGACGGCACCAACAAAAGGGATATGGGCATATTCGGTATTTCATGTTTTAAACATCATCATTGAAGGCAATGGAATAACAATCTTACATATCATACTAAAAAAATGTATAGATTTACATGAAAGCAAAGATGTCATATGATATATTATTATATTTTCATATACATGAAAAAATTAGTATATGTAAACACAGTTAGCTTTGCCTCCACTTCAACTACTGATCAACTTTTGTATGTAAATGATTTCACTTATGTGTTTATCATCTTGTAGCGCCATCAAAAGGCCTTCACTTCGGTCAACGGTAGAGAGTACATGAAAAAAAAAACCCTCTTCTAAACATGTGTACCAACTTCATAACATCTAGCTAATCAATGCAAAATTGTGTCATATAGTCACTACAATTAACGTCTAACAATTTTCATCTTAAGTGATTTATTTTGAAAACTGAAGTTTTACCATCTACAACTATCAAATAAGCGATGACTCAAGGCTCTTATACACCATACTTTAGTAGTTTACGGTGGGTTACAGTTGTTTATGATTGTAGAACATGATTAATTCATAGAGTATTACAATAGCAAATTTGAACCATCACGTACGTATATAACTATATACGTGTATGTTCACCTGTACGTGAGCAAAGTTACCTGTTTTTCATCTTTTTCTTGTTTATGTCTAGTTTTATATGTTTTTGTTGTCTATGAATGTTTGATTTTGAATTTTTGTGATCCTCTATGGTTTTTAACAACTTTGTGACCTATTAGAGGTTATTTTAACATTTTTTTATTGTACCTCCATGTCCGTTTTGATTTTTGTTGCTCATGAACGTTTGTTCTTAAACATATGTGACTTCTAGTATTTTTGAACAATTTTGAGATATTTCATGGCTTTTAAACATTATGGAACGTTTTTGCCTCCAATAAATTAAGTTCTTCTAGCATGTAAATTGTTCTTTGGTGATTCATAAATCTCAATGTGGTCACGAATTTTGTTTCATAACATAAAATATTAGTGGCATTTAATACTTTAGTATCTAGTAATAAGGACTTGTGATGAGTGATGACAATAATGTTGTTTTGCTTACAATGAATATTTTATTATAATACATTCACAATTATATGTTAGATAGCTATGACCAAAGTCATTCATGAATCATGATCTCAAGTCAAGTTGATAGCCAAGTAGCCAACCAAGATAGGTTTGGCCTATTTATTTACACATGCACATATATGTTACATATTTCGAACAATGGATGAATGTAAAAAAGTAAAGTAAAGTAACTCAACAACTAAAGATCGATAGGCTAAAGTGCTAAACACACTTATTAAATATATAAAAGTACCCCTTGATATTATAGTGCAATGTAAAATAAACACCAAGGATTTGACTATACTTGATGCACAATTAAATTACAATTTCATATGGTGTTGAGATATTAGTAGGGCTGTGCAAACGAAATGAATTAGTTTCAACGAACAGTTCATGAACTGTTTGGCAGGGAGTTCGTTTGCGTTCGTTCGTTTAATAAATGAACGAACACGAACAAAAAATTCCGTTCGTTTAGTTAAACGAACGAACATGAACAGAGTTCGCGTTCGTTCGTTTATGTTTGTGAACGTTCTGTAACATGTTGTTTATGTTTGCTTGTGTTCGATAGTTTATTAGGGTTTTTAATTTTTATAATCTTTTATTTTTATTTATTTTACCCAAATAAATATTATATGTGAGGTAAATGTAAATATATGACTATATGAGATCAATAAACCAACTTTTTATATTCAAGCTCATTATATGTTTCCACATTCCAGCACCGATGCCATCCACCTCCAACGCCATTCTGCATCCACCTCTTATGTGAACTTAGTTTTTTGAGACACGACTTAATTATGTTTACTATTATTATGTTAAGTAAGTATGTTTGGATAATTAGGTTATATTTGGGTGGATCTAATTAATGTCATAATGTATATGAAATCGATCTTATTCAAAAGTTAATATATGCCCGTTTGTGTTTGTTTTCGTTCATAAACACTTCTTTGTATTCGTTCGTGTTCATGAATACTTTTTGGTGTTCATTAAAGTGCTTTCGTGTTCGTGTGCGTTTGTGAACAAAATTAACAAACGAACACTAACAAAAAATCTCGTTCGGTAAGTGTTCATAAACTGTTTGTAAACACATAATTTCCTTAACAAATGAACACGAACAAAGCGTTGTTTCGTGTTCATTCAGTTCGTTTGCAGCACTACATATTAGCACCCATCCAAACTCAACTCACCAATTTTCTTGCTCAAACTTCCAAATAAAACTTGCTAAGATTATATCTTCCATATTCGATTCTTGGCGATTATGGATATTTGATATGTTAACAAAATAAAATCACTAGACCTGCTATTTATCTTTAGTCAAAGTTTTAGGTCAATATTATATAGGACCTATAAATCTACTTTTGATGCTACCATTTTAGCTTTAAACCATTTTTAGCACCTACTATTATTTTTCTTCATATTTGATATAGTACAGTAACATGGATAAATTGCTAGAATTATTATTACTAAAATAAACTTGCTTATTACAAGTAATTTCCATTGGCTATTGATGTTGCAAGTGTGAATTGGATTATAAAACTCATGACACACTTGCTAAGAGCTCTTACTTCAAGATTTACAATTATAAAACAATATGTTTTAACAGTTGGCAATGTAAATTCATCTAAACCTCAAAGCTGGCATTTCATATATTAAACCTTAATACATTATTATAATCCACTTAAATAATACTATCTACACAGTCATTAAACAAATCCCATAATATTTATATCCTTTTCTTATTTAATTAAATTATTAACCATCCATTCTTATTCATGTATGATATATATATTAATAAAAAAAATAAAAAAAAAATCTAAAATGAAATGATGAATTTGGTCAAAGATAAGATGTGAAGTTGAAAGAATCACACATAAAGCCACACAATATTCTTACAATACAGAAAGTGCTGCAACACATAAAGCCATGTACATTAACTAAACCAGTATAACAACTGAGTTGGTCCCTTTACAAAGTCAGATTCAGTGCTACAAAGGTACATCTCCTAATGCACAAAGTACATCTGAATTTAATACCAATAATAACAATCCTGGGGAAAAGATTTACCATATTATTTATAATAATATTATTATTATTATTTTAACAGCAGCAGTGGCGGTGGTTAATCATCAAGAGCTCTGTTTTTCATGCAGGCGTGGGCATAAATGCAGCACTTTTTCCATTAACAAGCTTCTCCTTCAGTTCTCCTTCAACAAACCCATAAAAAAATACACACATTTACACCTCAAAACACACACTTATCTTTAATTATTTTGTGGGCTATTTTTTCATCAAGAACAGCAAATTCAAGCCCAAGATTTGTGCTTTTTCCCTGTTTCTTGATGTGGGTAGTTCTAAAGTTGGTCTGATTATCTGATATGGGTATCTTTTTCTTCATTTAGTGTTTGGTTTAGTCAGAATATATGATTGATGGGTTATTTATGATGTACTGAGTTAACTGCTCCATCAACACTTTTCAGATGTCTTTAATGTGTTTTCTTGTCATTGGGGCTTTTATTTTTGTGGGTTTGGTTTCTGTTTGAAGGTTGTAAAAAATTAGGGTTTTATTGTTATTATTGTTATTGTTGTTATTATTATTATTATTATTATTAATCTTTAGTGATATGGCTGGGGAAGAGGAGGTTGAGGAACAAATACATTACAATTCAACAAATGTATCATCTGATTGGCCTTTTAGTAATAATAATAATAATAATGTTAACCCTAGTGATGTTACAAATGCATCAAGTAACACTATGTGGGAACATCATCATCAAACAAATGCTGCACAAAATTTAGGGGCTTTTAGTGATATGAATAATATGCAAAACAATGCAACTACTTCATCATCTTCACTAGGGTTTAGAAAAGGGAATCTTTTAGGTCATCCAAGGAATCTTGAGCTTGACATGTGGGCACAGACAAATTTAGGCAATAAAAAGGGGTGGTGGTGGTATTGGTATGTTTATGCCACCAGGTGGTGGTGGTTCTGCTATGCTTCCTCATACATTATCGCAGTTTCCGGCGGATTCGGGGTTTATTGAGAGGGCAGCTAGGTTGTCATCATTTAGTGGAGGTAATTTTGAGGATATTATTAACCCTTTTGGCAGCGGACATGATACATCTTTGAGCCCTTATTCTAGTAGATCACAAGTGCAAGCACACGAGGGGTTTGTAGGGAATGCGTTTAAGTTGGCGTCTGGGGAAGGGTCTAAGGATTTGCCATTGCAGGTTGATGGTGGGATTAATGATGGAAGTCAAAGTCAGCCTAAACCGGGCGGTTCGGGTTTTTCGGGTAATAATTTGGCTGGTGAAACTGAATTTAGTGGTGATGGTGGTCAGGGTGAGAATTCGAACTCGGGTCATGGACCGAAGAAAAGACGAAGAAATGATCAGGTATCTCTTAATTACTACATAATCTTGATCATTTGTTTCTTGTTTCTTTAAGCATAATCTATAAAGTTTTTTCATTTGTGGTTGTAGTGGTTGAATTAGTACTAGTACTATCTTGAATGCAATCTATGAAGGATGTCTGTCCTTTGGACTTTTGTTGACTGTTGTTTTGTTCATAAATGACAGGATAGCGAGTACAATCAAGTCAAACGATCGCCACAAACGCCCGGTGAGGCTACAAAGAACACTAATGAAGTTCAGCAAAAGGGTGATAATAATAATACCCCGAATTCAGTTGCTAATAAATCAAGTGGGAAGCATGGTAAGCAAGTATCTCAATCATTGGATGCACCGAAGGAAGAATACATTCACGTTCGGGCGCGAAGAGGTCAAGCTACCAATAGTCATAGTCTCGCAGAAAGAGTAAGACTTTTTCCCATTAGAAATATGTTGTGATTATTATATTGGAGTGACTTTATTTCTGTTTATGTCACTCCATCCATCCCAAATAAATGAAAGTTGTGGATGGGACAAATGGATTAAATGGATGTGTTTCACTGTTTGGTCAAAGGATGTAATGTATCCCATACTTTTCATAAATGGAAATCTTATTGACCAGATTCATCATTTTGTAATAGTTGCTAATGGACAAAAATGGAAGTGTTGCATTTAATTTTGGAGGTGTTTGGATATTGTGCATTTTGAAAATGATTATGTGGATATTAAAAAAAAAGAGACAATGAGTTACAAAACACAAATCCAAACGCCCCCTAAAAGTAGGGCTGACAATGGGTAACCTGTATAAGACACGATTAGACTTGTTAACTAAAAAGTACACTATGCCATTTTTTAATTTTTTTAAATACATTAGAATTAAGAGGCAAAGATCCATCATTTCTCTTTTTTTGGTAAATAAAACGTATAACTGTGTTATAAACATGTGATATAAAGTAGTTAAACGAGTCGTGTTCATGTTTAGAACTTTTATTGTTCGCGTCGTCAGAGATCTGTTAAACCTGTTAAGACACGATTTGCCAGCCCTACCTAAAAGCGGCAAAAATGGATAAGATTGGGAGTGTTATTCCTAATTATTGCTGATTATGAAGTGATTGATGATATATTGGCGTCTTTAATGAAAATTGACGAGTATTACATTGATAATAGGTGAGGAGGGAAAAGATTAGTGAAAGAATGAAGTTCCTTCAAGACCTCGTCCCCGGATGTAGCAAGGTTGGTTATTGAATTTGAAATTATTAGCAAGTTTGATTCCAAAATCTTGAACTTGTACACAGCATACATACATTGCGTATTTCTCATTTATTTTGATTGTTTTTTAAGGTCACAGGCAAAGCGGTTATGTTGGATGAAATTATTAACTATGTACAGTCACTACAACGACAAGTTGAGGTATGATTACCAAAATAATATCGTTTAATTGCTATATATATATATCTTTTACTTTTTTCTGATATTAAAGTTTTGTTTATGCAGTTTTTGTCGATGAAACTCGCTACTGTTAATCCTCGGATGGATTTTAACCTTGAGGGACTCCTTGCAAAAGACGTAAGGCATATTTTTTTAATATGCTACTAAACAGTAATATTTTATTGTTAATGGTTTATGCTAATGGTGTGTATTTGAATTAGATGCTTGAATCAAGATTGGGATCTTCTGGTGCACTTGGTTTTGGTGCTGACATGGCTATGCCTTATCCTCCTAACCAATCACAAATGGCGATTATGCAAGGTGGGATCTCTGGTGTAGGAAGCTCTTCAGATGCGGTAAGAAGAACGCTTAATTCTCATTTGATGACTATTGGTGGAGGATTTAAAGATCCTGCTTCCCAGGTAAATTGCTGTTTAATGTTTAACAAATAATAATACGTAAATTTAATAAAAAAAAGAATTTAACGTATTTTCCGAAGACAGGTACCTAGTTCGTGGGACGACGAGCTTCACAACATTGTCCAAATGGGATTAAATCCTAGTACTCCCATCAGCAGCCAAAATTTAGGTACTTTAATGGAAGATATATTTTTATTTTTACCATTTTATCATTTTATGTTTATGATTAACAATCGGCAATATTCTTTAAACAGGATCCACACCTCCAGGCCATTTGAAAGCCGAACCTTAAGAACAACGATTTAGGCTTCATGAAAAATGCATTAGAAGAACCCCGGATCGAATCTTGTGAGGTCCAGAAGCCGGGTAATGTAATTAATCTGTCGGTATTCTTTTTATATATAAACTGCAAGAGAAGATGATAATACATAATTCACGGATGGGATTCGAGTTGCTCGTTTAGAACAATGATTTTTTGTCGACTCAAATTGTAAAGCAACCGATGAATCTGCATCCGGGTAGTGTTTGTTATATTAATATTTGGACTTACGGGTCGGTTTATTTTGTTAAAAAGCTTTGTTTGTAATCTCTGATTGTTTAAGAACAGTTTGTTTGTTTTCTTTCATACTTAAACATGGTTGTAACCTTTGGTTGACTTTACAGTGATTGTGGTTTCAGTAAAAGTCAAAATTTGTGATCTTAAATGAAAATGGGTTAGTTAGGGATTAGGCAGTTCACATAGTGCCTGTTTGGATTCTTGCATATGAATTTTTCTGCTTGTAGTTTACATGTTTGGATCTTTGTACACTGAATCTTTTTAACATCTAACATTTTCTACCAACTGATTAGCATTAGAGATGCTACACAGCGGTCGTGCTTGTGGGTTAGTTGGTCCCGACGTGAACCTGTAAATTTGATATGAACCTGAACAATCGTGTTAGAAACATGAACTAACCGTGTTCGTGAGTTTCACTTGGGCCTGTTTGGACTAAGGCTAAACCTGTAAATTTTGTTCTAAGGGGAATTGGATTTTAATAACCCAAACTATTCGAAATTGGCCACTGGCAACCTCAACTAAAAAATTGGCCATATATAACCTGAACTATTGACTTATTGGAATCTAGCACCCAACTGACTGACGCCGTTAGTTGGGTTGCTGACGTGGCACGCTGATGTGTGCACACGTGGATTGCCACGTCAGCATGCCACGTCAGCGAACCCACTAACGGTGTTAGTGATTTAACCGTTAGTGGGTGTCAGTGGGGGTGCCAGTGGCCAATTACAAATAGTTCAGGTTATTAAAATCTAATTCCCCTATTATTAACTAGTAGGTAGAGGTAGTTTTGCCTCTGTTCACACTTGGAATTACATCTGTGCCATCAGTGGTCAAAATGTGAAGTTTGGAAAGTAACTGTTGCACCGACCGATGATAATTAATATATATATATATATAGTAATATCAAAGACCAAACATAAACTCTATTTATACTAAAACAATAACTTGTTCCGTAAGGTAATTCTACTCTGAGAAAAGAAACAAAGAAATAAACAAATCGCTTATTAACCAGTCTCTCTCACTTTCAACCCCTCATCTTTCTTGACTGAACCAAACCAAACCAACGCGTTCAATCAAGATTAACACCTTCAAACTCATTCATAATCGCGTGAAGCTATCGAATCCTCGCTAGCATCTTGTTGATTCTGCACAAATATTATAAAATTTGTAACAAAATGATGCTAACACACTACAAAACAACATGGAATATCAATGTGACTGAATTATAACATACCTTCAACCTTGTACATATCTCAATGATTTCAGAAAGTGGTGCCCAGTCACCAAAATTTCTTTCTATAAACTGATATGCAACTCCACTTCTTCCTTTGCCAACTATAAAAAGTCCACCTTTTATCTCACCTTCACCCCTAAAGTTTTGCTCTATTCCCATGGCTTTGGCGCGCTTATAGTTAGCGCGTGCTCGCGGATTAAATAAAAATCCTGATATGAATTTGTCCTTGAGTAATGACCCTCCGCCAAGCGCTTTAAAGAAGTCCATGTTCTTGTCAAGAAGTACAACACCACCCCAATATCTAGGCCAGAAATCTCTTACCTAGTACCATTCATTAACTATATTAACTAACAAATTATATAGATATAATATTAATTCAAGAAAGTTTAGTTTATTACCTCTGATTCTATATGTTCATGAAGTACAGCTAATAAATTGATCCCCAATGCATCAAATATGGGCTTCTTTGAGTAAAGTTTGTGTGCCTCGGCTCTGCACATGATGCACCCTGGGCGACGGATACAAAGAAGTAGTGAAGGTTTGTCGCGCCATAGATCTGAAGCGCGCATAGGTGGCGCCTTTGACTTGACCAACCGTTCCATTCCTATTTTATACTCAGGAGTTAGTTTTTGAACTGATATATTTTCGATATTAGGGTATGGCGCCACGTCATCAACTATAGGTTGAGGTTGTACGCAGCCACATGCTCGTGGCTCGTCGGGTAAGGCTGCCACAATCCCTTTAAAGACATGCCCATCATTTATCTTGAAATCAGATATGGATTGCTCGATTGTAGCGTCATAAGCGATGGTGCTTCGTGTTGACATGGTTTGCAGTTTGGGTCTTGTAATGGAGTGGGTGGTCTTAGACATGGTTCGGGATGGTGGGATCGTTGGTTTTCTTGCAGGGAGAGAAAATGATTGTGGCATAGGATCAGGTTCACACTGTGAGGTACGGTCCATGAACCGTGCGACGTGTCCTCTTTTCATGGCGAACTGAGCAGAAAGATCTGACGTTGAAAGGTTTAAAAGCTCGGCTAGACAGTTTCCTGAGGCTTCTAGCTTATCTGCATACTGCATCAACGCGCGATCATGGAGGTATGATCTGATCTCTAATGCATCCTGCAGATTTCAGTCAAAACAAACATTAGATTTTTAATGTTATCACTAGGGGGGGGGGGGGGGGGGGTAGGGGGGGGGGGGGGGGGCATATGGTGATTATAAATTTACCTTTTGTGTTTGAGTCATGTTAAGTGCAATCATATCTTCTGAATTCATTATCTTCAAAGTCGGAACATCGTCCCAACCATCATCTAACAGCTTTGGTAGAAGTTTTTGCAGACATCCAGTTCCCACAAAATCCTCCATTGAGAAAGAAGCCATCCTAATCTTTTGGATTGAAAACTGTAGAAAACTTGATTGATTCTCAATCAATTTATAAGAATGCGAACGGAGACCAAACTTTATCATATAAAGCACTTTAAAACATTAAAATAAACTTGTGTTTTTGTTGAAAATATCAATGATGAGTTGGTTTATTATATATTAGAGATAAAACATAGACTTTGTATCTTAAAAAACTACTTGTTTTCATCGTTGAATTGGCTTGGCGTCTGGTTAAAACCATCCATGTGGACTTGATCTCTTAACGCTGCCGGCCAAATGTAATATATATATATATATATATATATATATATATATATATATATCTGTTTTTTTTTAAATCAGCCTGCACAAGACAGTATAATACTTCATGCAATTAAAATAATGATTTGGCTGCTTTAACAAATTATAATGTGTTCTGCAGGCCAACAGACTTTATATTTGTATGTAAAATGATATGCACATCACTCTTACTTGCAGGGATAGTAAATATGTGTAATTATATGGACAATCCAATCATATATACGGTTCTCATACGCGTGTACAAAATATGAGAAAATACATGGTAAAACTAGCATTAAAACCGATCATCTTAAATCAAGTGCCTCAAGATTTTCTCAGCCATCAATCTGATATCCCCATTGCCGTAATGCAAAACGTTGATTAATGTCGCACGCAGGAATCTATCTTGTGATATTTCTGAAGTTGAATTTACATCTCCTTCCTTTAACAGTTTCTCCAGTATCCAGAATGCTTTTTGCCTCAAAGAGTCGTCTTTATGCGCCTTGATCACATTCAACACATGTTGTATGGCTTTATTATGAATCAAAATACTCACACTGGCATCCAAATCGACCCGTTCATTTAACAGCGTGCAGATAGCTGATACTGCAGCCTCCACAACTTGAATATTGATATGGTCAAAGCAAGTCAACAGCTTCTCTACCGCTTTCGCTTCAACCAAACAAAAGGTTTGTTGTGAAGAACAAATTCCCTTGTGAACTGGGCATAGTGACGGTAGCGTGATTTCACGATTTCTTGAATCAAATGAGGACCATTTTTGTAAACAGAATTCTCTGAGATTCTTGAACTTTTTGAGCTTCGGTTTCTTGATTTGCGGCGGTGGTTTTGATAAAGTAACAGTCTTTGACGACAGATTCTCTAACCCGTTCGCTGAGAGCTTCTGAATTTCATCGCTATATGTGTTCATAAGCAGCTCAGTGAACACAGTAGTGAAGCTGAAAGTTCTTGCTAGAACCATAAACTGATGCTCATAGAGCGTCGACGTAAATCTAACAAGTATTCCCACTAGTCCTTCTAGATAAACACTTCCATATTTACTTATTCTCATGCCAGATCTCTGAACTTGATCTAATTTGCTCAAAATTAAAGGGACTGCGTTAAGCAGCGCCAAATTCAGTGACAGATTTTCATGTGGAAGTTTGGCTAGTAACTTAACCGAAACCGCTTGTTTTTCGGTGGGTGCGGTGGTTTGCGGCAAGTCTTTTAGCAGGGCATGTGGTTGACCTCTAGTTTTGCATAATCTGTCAGCTAATATGTTGCCAAAAAAGGGCGAAAGAGCTATCGAAAACACAATTGAAACCACCTGCAGTTCCTCATTCGGGTTGTTCAAAAGTTCAACTAGATTTGTACACGCATCACCCTCGTTTACCACCGACACGATGATCTCTTGGGTTTTGGGGAATTTCATGAGGCATAAGAGGATTCTTACAAAGTTGATGTTCAAATCATCTGGCGTTGAGTTCCGGATCTTTTTTATCATAGTGTATATGATGTAATCCAACGACATTTTGTGATCGGTTTGGAGATCATTTAGCTGTACAGATCCTGATTCAAGTATATTTGCAAGTATGGCTGCAGCTTCTGCCTTTGAATTCATCGGCTCATCGTAAATTGTTCTCTTAAGCATCTCATTAAACATGTTACCTGCAATACCTGATTTCACAAGAATCTTTGCATTTTCGGGGTGCGATGAGATCTGCTTCAGCGCTTTAAATGCAACATTTCTTGCTCTAGAGTTCCCATGAAACACCATTTGAATTAAAACAGGCGAAACCGTCTCCACCACATAACCTTTAATCTCATCATCATGTCCAAGAAAAATTTCCCCAAGATAACTTCCCATCTCCATCTTCATCTCTTCATTACCTGTTTGGTTTCATACCTTTTAATCATTTACAAATTTGACAAAAAAGATATAAAAATTGAACCTTTATAAGTTTAGTTTTACCTTCAAGAAAATGATGCAAAAGGGGCTGCCAATGTCCATATTCTGCCATGATCTTGATGTTATTCGGTGATCGCTCCAAGTTTTTCAAGATTTCGTCGACTTTCTCTGATGCAAATGCGTCAACGGGTTGTCTGTACTTTAGAGTAATCAGCATCAAAACCCCTCCAGTAACTGAACCAATTTGATCACAAAAGTAACTACTTTTTGAAAGTTCAACTAACAGCAGCAAAGCCGAATGCTTAATACGTTCAACTTTACTCGTTAAATTTTGTATTATTAGCGATAAATCCACTGCTGTAACAATCATTTTCTGCAAAAAAAAAAAAAAATAATAAAATAAAAAAAATAAAAAAAAAATCAACTGGTTTCAGGTTTTTAAAAGTATAACATATAAACTCTGTTATCAAGTTGAATGTTGAGAAAAAGTGTACCTTTCCTTCATCTTCATCATCGTTTTCGGTCAACTGTGTAAGCAATTCAAGTGCTCCAACAGTCAAGTCTCTATCTTCAAGCTTCAAGATTTCTGCAAGAAGTGGTATGATGCCAATGCTGCGTATCTCGACCACATTGTACTGTTTTGTTCTGCATAAAGTCTGCAAATTGTGTATTACTTCAAGAATCTTGGGCTTAGAACTGGCTAAAGATAGAACCGCCTTTGCAGCCTTTATGTTTGCTTGTTCATTTCTTACCTCCCATTGCTTAATCGTTTCCAGTAACGCGAGATTTCTGCTCAAAATCCTACTGTTTATCTTCATGCCGGTTTTGGGACAGATAATATCAGCAGGATTGCCAAACTTTTCAAACCATTCAGTTATCGCGATCCTCTCGTATGTGACACCTGTTTCTATAGTGACTGGATCATTCATTATCTTATTTGTCAATGGACAAAAGAAGGTTTCATATAACGGCTCTATATAATTCATCGCATGCGTCGTTTCAGGTTCAGGTTCACGTTCAGATTCTTCATCTGTGGAGATTTCAACAGCGTTAATGGCGTATAGATCATCTTCATTCTGAACATAATGAATTTCTTCACTGGTTTCAAAAGAATCCAAACTAAAACCATTGACGTCTTTTACCAAAGACTCAACCGCATAGTGGAAATATTCTTCTGACGATGATTTTATCGCGCTTAGTACTTCACCCATGTGCTTGATCACCCTCTCAAGCTGTTTCATGATGGTTTTGACTTCTGAATCCGGAATGGCTATGCTTGAGAAAAGTTCTTTCGCTATGTATATGCAGTCTGATAGTGATAGTAACATCTCCGACGATTCTAGCTCAATGATGACCAAAGAAACGCGGTAAAAATAGCATCCTAATGTCATAAAATTATCATTTTGCGTCGCAGTTGATAGTTCTATGATTTCTGAAATAACAACCAGTAATGACTTGACATCACTTGCACTTGAGATGTTGTTCACCTTCAGAAAAAAAAAATTACAATTTAGATATTAAAACGCGGTCAAGATTATAGACAGAAACAAGATTATCATTTATCGTACCGAAGAAAGCCAATCAAAGCTGATGCTACTGCTTGACATATTGTTTTCTTGTTTCATATGCAAGAACTCCTGATCAGACCACCTTTGCAGTTTGGTAACTTATATGAAACATTGAGCGTATGTCGATAAGGCGTAGACATGGTTATGTTTGGTTAACCCTAACTCTATGCTTGGACTTGATCTTCACTTAAATTAAATATTAAAATGTCTGATGTCATGTGAGTGTGATCCTTCACTAGTTTTGGATATAATGAACAAGAAAAAGTAAAACTTCCTGCAAATTGACCAGGTCACCTTGTGATTCTTAATATAGTTATTTCTATAACTGTTTCATGCATGAGGTTGACTTTTTATGTGAAGTCATATTTATTTTAAAGGTGACAGTGTGGCTACAGATTTGGTAGAGTTTGGTGTTGAATGGTTCCAAAGGTTAAAACAATGTATAGAAAGTTAGGTATTATTACTGTAGTTAAGCCTATCATATTTAGAATCCGTTTTAACGGTTTTTAGTTGTGGCATGCTTTGTTGATCGCAAATGTGATGTCATGCCAAGAAAGAGCGACAACCTGTCTATGCAACACGTTTTGAGTTTAAAACGAACTCAAAACGGCCTGTAGTAGAAGCTTCAAAACATATTACTTTTAAGATGGTATCGCAAAAGACTTGAAAGGGAACTGAAGGCGTCGAGGTCTTCTAGCGCAGTAGCGAAGGCCTGCTATCATTTGTGATTCACATTGTACTATGACATTATTGTGATTGCATTCATGGGCTTGCTATGAGGGCAAAAGAAAGTATTCTGTGTTAATAAATTAGTTATTACAGTACAACCAATCAATCATATGATTCAAGCATCAGTTTTCTATATTCTCCTATCTTCTTATTAGATCATACCAATGTGACCAAAAAACCTAAAACTAGAGTCCCAATAAATGAAATTCGCGTATAAACCATCGACAAACACCAAAATGACCTTTCCGTCGGTTGCACATAATTTTTAGCCTGTATGGGCAGCAGTTGAGGAGGAGCGTAACCTTCGTTTCTGCTGCTTAAAACGCACATCATGTCAGCAAATTTACAGAGGTGTGCATGGATTCGCTTCAGACCGATGGCTCCAAAAGGTCACGCAATTGTGAGCTTTGTGCACTTCAATGGCACCTGTGCACTCCACAAGCCGCCACAAAGACCATCGAAAAACCAATCGGCAGCCATGAACAATGCGGTTAGTCCTAATTGAAGAAATATGGGGACTTTAAAACCTCTTTTAGGTCAAAATCACCCCTCTCTGGCAACGGAGGAAATTCCAAATCCGGGAATTGCTTCTGAAAGCTCTCCAACAGCTGCCATAAAACAAATCCTCATTACACGCCACTAGAAGAAGATTAAGGGCAAAAAGGTAATTTTACCGAAAGTACTTACGTTTTCTAGGATTGGTGCCTCGTAAAGTTCAACAAACTTCTCTCTAAGGATCTTGTTCATCTGGTCAACATCACACGCGTGTGTCCAAAATGAATCATGCACCCCTGCAAAACTTAAGCCCGCTTCTTTACAAGCAATGGCTGTCATCATCATGTGGGACCCATCAAGAGAGTGGACAAAATTAGGAGGAAAAGCCGTTCTCTGGCGCTTAACCATCACCTTATCGGTTTCTCTTTGCAGTGTTAACACTTGAAGAGATGTCTTTATCTGCGCATTTCAAAGGCATACATTTTGGTTCATATTATCAAAAAGTATATAAATATAATCTCAAGAGTATATAGATACTCACAAGGTGCCTTCCTAATTTGCGGTAAGGCTGTACAACAGGAAGTCCAAGAGGCGTTATCCATTGTACAGGATGGTTTTTCATAGCTATAACCTATATAAATAAAATTCAGATTCGATGAATAACTAAGCGGTAATAAATAAACTAATTAATGTCAATTACGGGTAGGACGAAGTTATGAATATGAAAAACATATACCCTTGCACAATCACCAAGCCAACTCATAATACTTCTTGCAGCTTCAAACATCTCACCCAAAGCAGTCAACGTGATCTGTAAAAATGAAGTTTGACCAAAAGTCAACATTTCCGCTAATTTTGTACACAGTCAAACATAGTGTTTAATTTGAAACACTGCCATATTTACTTACTTTTGCAGCATAACAAGCAGCGGCAAACAATTCTGCATCATCTTCAATGGCGCAACGTTCCTTTAGCCTCCTTTTAATTTGGTCGCGTGCACCAATATATGTGACACCATACACTGATGTCATCACCGTTTGCTTAACTAACTTCCTGTCCACCTAAGCATCCCATTCATCAACGTAATATGAACAAAGATTACCAACTAACACGCATTCTTTTTTATAAATTCTTGAAAAACAAATTGCATATAGAGAAACAAACTACCTGGTCAACTAACAATCGTGCGTGCTTAGCATTTTGATCAGTCGTCGGGTCTCCCTCCGCGTCTCTCTTCATGATCTCAATCACTCTGGTTAGAACAAGATTTCAGATTACTTGTACATTTCAGATTTACGTAAATATATTATATATAAAAAAATTTATATGAATCTGTAACCATTTCAACATATAAAAAATAGCTAAAAGCCCTAACCTGGAAGCAATCCCAGAGTACACGTCAGCTGGCTTATCTCCTTGAACCAGATTAACAGCAGCTGCTCCTAGCTGAATACATGCCAAAAATTCGAGGTGTAAGCATAGAAGAATAGATAGATCTTGAAAATAAAAATTGTATTTAAAAATCGTATATCACTAAAATACCTTGTCCCTTCCAAGTGCAGCATAATGTTGTAAACCGTTGCACGAACCATCCTTGAAAATTGTGAATAAAAAAGAAGTTAATATTAATAATAAAATGAAAATGCATCTCTAACTTGAATTAGGCAAGAACAATCAAAAACGCCAGTGAGCCACCAATTTTGTGAAAACGTAAAATGGTAAATAATTTGCTTAAATTATTACCTGGTGAATAGGCATATGTGATATGGTAGTTTCGGGAGACGAGCTTCTTAATGCTTCAGAAAGATTAATGCAAGTGGCCAAACATTGAAACGGGTCCTCTGCTCGTAGCCACCATCTTTTCCCTTCAAGAGGTCGATCTGACGAATCAAATATGTCATCCAAGTGTTTTTCGGTAAAGGACATCCGGCCTTCATATGATAATTTATCCACACCACCACCAAATACATTTGCTAAATGTATTTTAAGCCATTTTAATCCCGACTCGCCAAGTGGCCGTCCCTCAGCAAACTCAAGAACACCCCGACATAAATCAGACCCTAAATGATTTAGATACGGGTGCATTGGGTATGCACGGCCACGGAAATCAAGATTGTGCGGGTAGTAAAACCCTTCCTCATTTTTCATTTTCCTAGCAACCTGTTACAAAACAACGTTATTTGTTTAGTATTAATATATGTACACACAAGCTAAATTTGATAAATCTAAATAAGGAAGCCTCTTACAGCAAGTTTTAGTTCAATATCACATCGTTGTGAATGTCTTTCTCTATTTTCCTTCTTTACAGATTTAACTTTCCATTTCCATTTTTTCAATTCGGTTTCATCTTCTGTATCTGGTTCTTCAGGTGCAATAACCTGAGTAAACATTGAAAAAAGTGCACGTAAATCAATAAAAAAAACATAGAGTTAGTCATTTCAAGTGTCTTTATGAGGTAAAAACATGATCTTTAGTCTCTAAACTGAACTTTAATTAGGACTAAAATATGTAATTTACATCATCACGGTCAACTAAATCAGCTATACGGCCTCCACTAGCCCAAATTCTGTCTACAACATCAAGGACTTTTCTATTCACCCTCCATTTCGTAGCACCAAGCGTATTAAGCGCCTGCAAAATAAAATAAAATTAAAAATAGGAGAAAGAAATATCAAACTGTGATGCAAAAAAACATAAATCAAAAGGTTCCCTACGTTAAAAACAGGTTCTAGTTGCTTCTTTGGAGTGCGTTTAACAACATCACGTTGTTGTTTTGCTCCATGTGTGCGCATAATATATGATGGTAGAAATAAGTAACCTCCTCTATTGTAACTGCCAAAAAGAATAACACTAAATTAAGCATGATATAATGGTTACAATAAAAAATACTTAACAAATATTAACCCGCATGGCCTACCCGGTCCAGTTTACCGGAGGGAGCAGCATTGGCATGTATGGAATCACCATGTGCATAGCCTGATTAAACACACAAATTAATAAAAAAAGGTAATACATCAGTCAAACATTAAGTAGAAAATAATGAATCATTTAAACAGCTGTAACAAACGGGCTGTAGAAAATAATCAATGTTTGAATTCGAGTGTTTGGAATATTCAGATTATTTAATAATGTATGGTTACAGTCACCACTAAATAACTAGACTTACACTTTTCTCAAGTCCTCGTCGAACTAAAGGATCACACTCAATAATTCCATACCTTCTGCTACCTCTCCTATATATATAAGATTAACAATGATCAACAAAATACGAAATTTAAGAAAAAAGTATTAATGAAGCACAAATGAGGCCATACTTACGGTGTTTCCACAGTTTTTAGTGTGTGTAAAAATGCAGGCCGAACATCAGGAGGGCAATCTTCAAACTGGTCAACAGGAGGCTGTATATAAGCCGTCTCTAATAACAGCTGAATTAAGCGAGAACCAACCTGAAAAGACAGACGGTAACTGTATATAAATCACGAAATGAGAAACATGCTAAAAATTATACGAAAACTGCCACTTGTCAACAGGATACAAACCTTAACCTGCGCATCCTGTCCCCATGGCTTCAAATCATCTTGTTGTTTCACAATATATCTTACTTGCTGCACCTTATTCTTTTTTACCAAAACATTTACTTTTTTCCTTAGTTTCTGCATCTTTTGCTCGTTATTCGCCGCTTCTGACTCAGCATCAGGGCTTTCATTTAATGTAGTCTTTCTCTTAGATTTCTCCATGAATCTATGTATTCTTGCCTAATTATCATAAAACATAGCCATATTGTCTGTAAATACCTAATAATCTAAAAGACATCCAAACACTATCTAAAAACAAACTACTACGGATAAACCGTATGAAAACACTAACCTCATGCTCGATGGCTTCACCGATATGGAGCGCAGCCTGAACAACTCTAGCACCACCTTGACCACCACCAGTCATCAACAACCCCATCAACTTATGCATAGTAATAATACTCATCATATCCGCAGGCAACTGATCAAACTGCGGCGCATACGCCCCACGATTCCGCCCCTCCCTACATAAATCCTGCTCCGCCGCAATCACATTCTTCAACGGCTCAAACCAACCCAAAAACAACGATTTCACATACGGCAAATTCGGCGCAAGCTTCTGCTCACACATATCCACCAAAAGCTCCTGATACTCCTTCGCCGCATTCTCCCACGCCTCCGTCTCAACCTTAATCTGTCGCCTTCGTAACGCAATGTACTTCCCCTGCCCCATCCCATTAACCAGTTTCCGCTCTTTTCGGTTATCAATCGCCTTTATCTCCTTATCCAATTGCCCAACCATTTCCCTAACCTCATCACTATACTCTTCCTCTGTTGAAACCATCTCTTCTGCTGCAGCTGAACTAGCAAAACCCTTAATAAACCTATAACATGATAAATTAAACATAACCCTTGAATTTTTTAACATGGGGTCACTAAAAATGTTAACTTGATGAGACCCTTTTTCAAGATTTGAATAAATTTGAATGGGTTTTGCATGATTTGAAGGAAAGGGTTTGTCTTTAAAGAAACAAGCTTTTTGAGTGAACCCTTTTAGGTTCTTGATGGAAGATCGGTTGCAGACTGTTCTCCACATGATAAAGTGGAGATTTTTATATAAATTAAGAAGATTTATGAATGGGTTTGTGTGAATATGTACAGAAAGATGATGGATCTTGAAAGAAAGTGAAGGAGATGAGTGATGAAGAGAGAGGGAGAACAGGCGGCCTTAAACCCTTGCTAAACCTATTTTGGTTTTGTCAAATTCGTATACTTCAAGAAATATAATAAGATATTTTTATTTTTATTTATCTTTTTTTTTCTTTTTTTTTAATATTATGTTTAACGGTTCGAACCGACACTGATACCAAAAATGACCGGTATCAGTATTTTTGGTATCAGTTTTTCAGAATTTTAAACCAAAATACTCATCTCCGCTAAAAATACTGGCACCGAAATTCGCCAAAAACGAGTATCGGTACGATACTGGTAATTAAAGGTAAATTCGGTAAAATACAATATTGTACTGAAACGGTACCGGTACGATACCGGAAATTGTAGGTAAATCGGTAAAATAATGGTGTCGTACTTGTAGCAGTTTCGAAAATATCAAAAGGTCGGTACCGAAAATAATTCACTACCGAAAAATTCAATGCAGGTACCTGGTACCATTTGATCAACCTTAATTTACACAATTTTATGTCACTTTTTACCACATGAAAGTTAACAACTTAGTAATGTAACCTTGGTTATGAAAAACAATTGAAACATATTTTTTGTTTAACTAGTTTGATTTCCCGTGTGTTGCAGCGGACATTCAGTCAGTATGGGTTCGATTTACAGTATTGGTATGGTAGAAAAACCATACGAACAAATGTCGGTATTGGTACCGCTATTATTCAATCAGAGTTAGTTTGATTTGTAATGGTGAAAACAAATAAATAAGGTTGTATGAGGAGAAAATAAAATATTATTGGTAGGAACCAACCCCAACAAGACCAACATAAAATCTATAAAAGAAGGAAAAATCGACAAAACGGGGTTGACCTAAGATTCGAACCCACCACAACCCTTTAATGGGGCGTGCGTCCAACCACTACACCACCAATGGTTATTTTGTTTTACTTTCCAAGAAATTGTACATATTATAATAAATACCCCGAGGAAAAACTATATAAAAAAACACTGCTCCACTCGGGACTTGAACCCGTACCTAGCTCTTAATTGGGTGCACGTCCAACTAATACACAACCAACCTTATGTTTTTATATAATACTCCAAAAAAGAAAAAAAAAAAAAAAAATCACTACCCCACCTGGGACTTGAACCCACTAATAAAAACCACTACGACTTGAACACTCGCCTATCCCTTAATGGGGTGCGTGTCCAACCACTACACCATCACTCCCCTTGTTGTTTTACCTTGCATCAAATCGTATAAGTTATATATAATGGCTCCGAAAATAAAAATAAAAAAACCATCAGCGCCCTTCTGAACCAATCAGAGGACGGCGACTCATCTTTGCATGGACACACAATTCATGTCACATGAACTTCATATATAGTATAATGTTACTAAAATTTAATTTAAATAATTTTTTGATAAAAATAACTCTTATCAGTTTTACATGTTTAGTTTCTTTATTATTCAAATGATATTTACATTTCAATATGTCCCTCCCTGGGTTTACATACTATTCTTTTATTTCATTTTTTCACTAGATTCTCCATCAATCCAACTTCTCTTTCTCTTTCGGTTGTTATTTTAAATCCAATCGTATATGTTATATCTCTCACACCTCAATCTCAATAACTAATATTAGCCATTTGTCGATCTTGTGGGGTTTGCATAGCCATTAAATATGGATATTATTTATTCATACAGTATGTTGTGTTTATTATGAGACTTTGCGGCCAATATGAATCCCCTTTGGTCAAAAAATTGTATGTAGTTTTCTGCTATTTCAAATGTATTTAGTTGCATGTACTAGGTTAAAAGGGTGTTTGGGATTGAGTTTGGAAATCTAAAAGTGTTTTTGGTCAAAAGTACTTATTGACTTATGACTTTTTGAAAATGAGTTTTAAAAAAAGTGTTTGGATTAGCTTTTGGGATGAGAAACGTTAAAAAGTCAATAGATTGTCGTTTTTTTAAGTGTTTCGCTTAACTTATTGTGAATATTGGTTGTATGGGTGGTAAATTTGTAATTTTTTTCCAAAAGTCAAAAGCCAAAATCCAGGATTTCTAACTTTTCAAAAACAGTTTTTCCACCCTTAAAAGCCAAAAGTCAAAACAGAAAGTGCTTTTGGGTTACACAAACAGCTTATTGACTTATTAGCTTCTTAAAAAAGCCAATAAGTTATTTTGAAACTCAATCCCAAACACCCTCTAAATTTATTGGAATGATTGCTCTCATTGCAAATGGCATTTAATCACAAGGTTATCATATGTGATCTAGCTGTCATATATTTAAAATTAAAATGTGAGATACTGATATTCAATATTCAATATTTATCTTTCGTTGATATAGGACATACACTAGACGATGTATATATACATTCAGTTAGAAGAGTAGACTTTTGAAACACATCTAATTAACAATATTAATGCCAAAGTGTATTTGGTCAGCACTGTTGAAACAGAGAAATAAATGATGAAAACATGGATCTTGGTTTTGAGAAAGAAGACGACCCAATTAGGCTATACGGTACGCAGACGCACCCCACCCCCGTCCCCTCCATTTTTGCCCCGTCCTCCACCCCCACACCGCCCCCTGCCCCGTCCTTGACATGCCCCGTCCCCTACGTCTCAATCGTAACATTTGAGACGGGCCAATGGGATTTTTTCTTTCTTTTTTTTTTAAAAAAAAACCAACGGCTAGTTTGGGAATCAAACGGCTATTTTTTGTTTTTTTATATTTTTTAAACCAAAACACAATATATAAACCCAACCATCCAAATAAACCCACATAAATCAACCAAAACAAACATAGAACTCTCTACTTTCTTTAAAAAAATACCCAACAATGTCATACCTACCAATGGTTGATTCCTCATCTTCGTCGAGCGAAGAAAACCTGGTTTTTGTGAACGCGGTTTGGGAATCGGCACAACTAATCGTGGCGGAGGAAGACGAGGTGAGCTCGCAACCGCGACCTAAGCAAACGGCCATAAACAGAGACCGGGAGGGTAAGTTTATAATTTATCTTCAAATACATATTTAGATACTTTATTTTTTTAGAATGTATAATTTTTCTTCAAATATATGTTAGTAATTTGGTAACAACATACGTGTAGGTGCACACGAACGATTAATCAGAGATTACTTTGCCGACCAACCGGTGTATACGGACGAGATGTTTAGGCGGCGGTTCCGGATGAGCCGTCGATTGTTCGTACGTATTGCCGATGATTTGGCGAGTTGTGACCCGTATTTTACATTACGGCACGATGCTAGAGGCAAGCGAGGGTTCACAACTTATCAAAAATGCACGGCGGCATTGCGGCAACTAGCTTACGAGACGGCATCCGACTCGTGGGATGAGTATTTACGGATGTGCGAAAGAACGTCACGTGATTGCTTGTATAAGTTTTTCAAGCGCGTTGTCAAGATCTACAGCAAAAAATATTTGAGAAAACCAAACTCGAACGATATCCAGAAATTGTATCAGTTCCATCACGAAAAGCATAGTTTTCCAGGGATGCTTGGAAGCATCGATTGCATGCATTGGCCGTGAAAAAATTGCCCTAATGCGTGGCGTGGCATGTTTTATCGAGGCGATCAAGGTCACCCGACTATTATCTTAGAGGCTGCCGCGTCACAAGACTTGTGGATTTGGCATGCCTTTTTTGGTGTTCCCGGTTCCAATAACGACCTTAATGTTCTTAACCAATCAATGGTATTTGAGGATGTTAGAAAGGGAACCGGTCCGGATTCAAAATTCACAGTTTCGGGGGTGGAGTACAAGCACGGGTATTATCTTGCGGATCTAATATACCCAACCTACTCTACACTTGTTAAAAGTATTAAGCACCCTCACGACGAAAAAAGAAAGAAATTTGCGAAGTTTCAAGAAGCGGCGCGAAAGGATATCGAGCGAACTTTTGGGGTTCTACAAGCAAAATGGCACATCATCGCAAACCCGGCACGTGCTTTCACACCAAAAAAACTTCGTTATTGTATGTATGCTTGTATCTTGTTGCATAACATGATCATCGAAGACGAAGGCCGAGCTATTTGTGAGTTCGATGAAAATGTCGTGGAGGAGAATACTATTCCGGATGACCCAGCGCAACAAGAGTTAAACGATTTCGCGTTACGTAACGAACACATCCATCATCATCTACAAGCTGACTTGATCGAATATATATGGAACAACGGAATCGACGATTAGTATTTTACTACTTAATTTTAGGATGGTTTGTTATTTTTTTTAATTTTTAGAATGATTTGTAATTTTTTTTAATTTTTAGGATGGTTTGTAATTTTTATTTTAAATATACTATTTATTTGAATTTTATTTTGTTTATTTGTTAGTTTTATAAAACTAGTTAAAATTAATATTTATAAAAAAATAATAATAATAAATGCTTGAGACATGGGTTTCTCATGTCTCCACACTTCACCCATGTCTCAAGCATATTGAGACGTCATCTTGCCTAGGTGGCATGGAGACATGACCTTTTTCATGTCTTCACACCCCATAGCCTTATGTAATGGGAAAGGATTTGGTACTCTTAGCGATGCATACGATTTCTACAACTGCTATGGCTTTTTACGTGGATTTGGAATACGCATTTATTTGACTTTAAAAAAAGACGACGAATAAGGCTAACAACATAAATATAACAAACTAGTTTTAGAGGTTTGAAGTGCAACACTTCTAGTGGGGATGTTAAGAATCGTTGCAGGGGGTTTAAGGACAAGAATCGCAAGATGTAAGCTATCTCTTCATATTTCAAAAGGATCGGTACCTTTCAAAAAAAAAAAAAAAAAAAAAAAAAAAAATCAGTGGGATATAGTTAGTGGATGAGTTTCCAATTCCAACAAATTCCAATTTCATAATAAAAGTTACAAAGAAGACGAGACTTCATAATATGAAACAAGTCAAACATGTCACAATTAATTAACTAAAATGAAACAGACTAAACATGTCATAATATGGTGCTTTAAAATGATTCAGATGAACGTAAAGAAAACTACAATAAAATGGGTCAACTCAAGCTAAAATATAACAGGCAAAACACGTCAAAATAGAGTGTGAATACAAACAAAACACAAAATATAGTGAACCAAAATGAAACACATCAAAAGGGCACAATTGGTGCATTACATTAAAAGGGCCATAAGCTAATGCATTAGAATAAGTGTCAAACTGAAAATGTTCAAAAAAAAAAAAAAAAAAAAAAAAAAAAAGCACGAACCATATGTAAAGAAGAATTTCGCATTTGATGGCCACTTGTAGTTGTAGAAATAATAAGTAAAATGCAGGTACAAAAAGCTTTATTTACAAAGAAGGCTTTCTAATCTAACATTTACACAATTCTAAGTAACTAGTGTAGCCAACTGCATGTTTTCCCAAGTTTTATATCCATTATCTCACCCATCATATCTTTATCTTCCTTCATTTCCTTCTTTTAGACCTATTACCCCAAAACTTTGATCCTCAGAATGTTCTTGAATTTTCAAAAGACATATTCTGAAACTCAGTCAAAGAGTAATGGATGAGCAAATTGCCATCTTGAAGAGGCTGGGTGCATAAAGCAAGAGTATGGTCAAAATTTCCACAATTGTGACATAAGTACGGGTTCTGGCCAAAATATGTTCAGGTTGAAATGGGACGTTACGGTAGAAAAAGTATCTAATCGCATTTTTTAGAACAGCCAACTCACACACCGCTAAACCTACTTCTAAATCTACAACAAGGTCCACTATAGGACTAGAACCCTCGATCACATGGGAGGAACACCTTTACTAGAGATCCATAATTTTATATCAACAAAGGGATAAAAAGTGTAATTTTCAACTTTTGTGCAGTCAGTTGATATCTTTAGTGGTGAACCATCCATCTCTCCTGTAGGCATTTGCGGAAGTAGCCCATAATCAACAGCATATAGATAGATGTCTTTGTGAACCGATAAGTGTAAAGACATAATTAATGTATGGAATTGTTTCAAGTCTTTCTCAAATGACTAACAAGGCAAGAACAACATTCTCCAACTAAAAAAAAAAGATCTTGAACTCTGAGTTTGGAGAGAGGAAAGAAGATGAATCGGTTTGTACCTGAAACTGGCTGTACCAAACAAGCAATTATGAACCCATCGTGGATGCAATCATGCAATTTCCAGGCGCATTAGGCCAAAGCGTCTGAATGGAAAGCACCCTTCTATGTAATGCCTCAAAATGTAAAATATAAAATAATCAGCATCTCAAAAACATAAAATATAAAATAATCTGTATTTGGGAACATTTTTACATACTGAGACCGGAGTTATTGCCCCGGGGGAAGTAGTTATGAGATGAATAACTAAGCAATAGTATTTCTTCAGCCATGCTGGAAGCTTCACCGGGAGAGTCCAGAGTACACATCAAATGGATTTTCTCCTTCAACCAAACTAGCAGCACCTGCTCCTATCTGAATATGTGTCAATATTCAATGTGTAAGAATGAACAATAAATAGATCCTAGAAATAAAGATCATATTAAAACTTGTAATTGGTAAATTTTCAAATAACCTTTAAAAAGATATCACTATACCTTCTCCCTTCCAAGTGCAGCATAATCTCGTAAGCCATTAGCTCAATACACTTAACCATCCTACCAACCCCGCTTGCAGCGTACGCGTAATCGCGTATAATGTATATATGTGTGGGCCCTTGGGGTGGGGGGTAGAATTGCACTAATTTTAACGTTATTTTACTAATTTCATGAAAATAACAATAAAAATAGCGGACGGTTAATCATGTAACATTTGGAGACACGTGGATACATGCACCAATCGGGCTTGTCCCGATTGCTAAGTGTTATGTGCCTTATGTCCAAGGCTTGGTGCAAAACCACTATCAAGCCGGGGGTCTCACCGGAAGCAGCCTCTCTATTCCCTCGGGGTAGGGGTAAGGCCGTCTACACCTTATTCTCCTCAGACCCTACCTAAGGTTTGCTATTGGTGGGATTAACTGAGTATGATGATGATGATGATGACGACGACTTAACCAACCTACAAGATTGCAAAAGGATATAATAATAAGTAATTAAAAATAAAATGCAGCCCCAACTTAAATTAGACAATAGCTATTGAAAATGCCACAAAATTTTAAACAAAATTTGTGAAAATGAAAAGTAGTTCAAATACTTTGCGTAAATGATTACCTGGTGAACAGGTATGTGATATGATGATCTCGGGAGACAAGCTTCTTAATGCCTCAGAAAAAAAATAATGCAAGTGGCCTAACATTGAAACAGATCCTCTACACATAACCATCATCTTTTTCCTCATGTGTTCAATCTGAAGAATCAAATATTTCATCCAAATTTACTGAATGGTGTAGATTAGCTACAACTAGATGCTGGACTGAAAAGAAAGCTAATCACTTGATTTGTGTTTGAAGAACCTCGAGACAAACAAAAGCTTACGCTAGTAAGGCATCATAAGAAGCTGAGCACAGTAAACTTAACCATGACGGCCTGCATAAATCATTAGCAGGACATGCGCACATTATAGATAAAAGGTTAGTATTTATTTTCATCTTCTTAATAATATTTTCCCACACTTCCTATTTCAAAAGACTGAGCCCAATAAACTAATCAGAAGTAGATGCTCAACATAACGGTCACTCAGTTGAAGTTGTTGCCTCTAATCATATGCAAAGCTTGGTTTTAAAAAGCGTGAAGCGCACAAAAGCGATGAGGTCTAAAACCGAGGCGCAAAAGCGATGGGCTTTTCGTACGCCGAGGCGCAAGGCAATTATATAATTTTTTTTTCATATGCTATAGGTTTTTAGCATTATTTACTCAAAATATAGATACAAATAAGGTATATATATGATTTAACTAAAATGTACAACCTTTTTAGCTACATGTATAACAAATTTATGCACAAAAACATCATGTGTACAAAAAGCGCGCTTTTCTTGCGCTTTTCGTACACTGCTCGCCTAGGGTTACATAAGGCGCACAGATTTGCGCCTAGGTGCGCTTTGCGCTTAAGCACGCCTCACGCGCGCTTTTTAAAACCAAGATGCAAAGAATAACTACATGTGTTAACTATATCACAATGTTACAGGCACGTGAACGCAAATTTGTATAATTCTGATTTTGCCATTTTGGCTCATTTATAATATGAGTTTCACTAAATGTCTAAATTACATACAGATAAAATGAAAGAAGCTATGTATTTACATCTCAATAAATTAAAAAAATAATACCTAGCTTGTAACCCATCAGTGAGATAATCTTGCTAATCCCACAAACTATCCAACTGATATCTTGAACAAATTCAAAAATCATCAAACCCGCATTTAATCATATTCGGGAGTAATTCATGTACCGAATGACGATCACCCACTAGGCGTAAAGCATCCATCATTACTGTATAAACGTAAACATCAGGAAGAACGCCATTGGAAAACATCATACTAAGAAAAACCTTTGCTTCATTTGTTAAACATCTTTTGCACAATCTGTTAATAACACAACTGTAATCTCTAACAGTTACTTCAAATCCCATCTTCATCATCTCAGAAAAAACCGCCATCGCTTGATTCACATCACCCTTTACACAATGTGCCTTAATAAGCGTCATATATGCAGCTTTCTTTAATCCAATATTATGCTCCCGTAAATACAAAAACAGCTTATCAGCATCATGTACATCACCATATACACATAAACCGTTAATAAGAATATTATACGTAACCCCGTCAGGCTTCAAATCACGTGATACCATTTCATCATGTAACTCAAAAGCTTGGTGAAGTTTGCGCGCTTTGCAAAACCGTTGTATCAAAATGTTGTATGTAACTTCATCAGGATATAAACCCCGTGAGATCATATTATCAAGAACTAACAAAGATTCTCGAAGCTTCCACTGTTTACACAAACCCTTTATAATTACAGTACACGTGACATGGGTCGGTTCTACGCCACTAGCTTCCATTTCCCGCATTAGATTAAACATCTCTTTTATATTTCCATTTTCACATAAAAAATTCATAAGAGTGGTGTATGTTACGGCAGTTGGTGCTAATCCACAATCCCTAATGTTATCAAATAACATCGTTGCCTTAGTTAATTGTCCAGCTACGCAGAAACCATATATCAAAGAATTAAACGTGACAATAGTTGAGTCAATACCTTTTTCTACAATTTGATCGTACAGCTGCACAGCCTCGTGGATCATACCGAGTTTTGCATATTTATTGATCATGATATTGTAAAGAACAATGTCCCGACTACCATCGCTAGTTGTTAGCATATCAAAGTACATCCTTGCCTCGGACAACAGACCTCTCCCACTCCCACATAGGCCCAACAAAATGGCCCGTTGAGTAAAAATGTTCGGAAAGACTCTTTTTGTGCACATTTCCATGTACACTTGAATTGCCCTCTGTATGTCACCTTGTTTGCAGAGCCCATGAATAATAATTGAATACATAACATCATCGGGTTTTAATCCAATGATTTCCATCTCATAAAGCAAAAACAAAGCTTCATCAACACGCCCGATTTTACATAAACTGCTTACCAAAACACTATAAGATATGTAACTCAACTCGTAACCCTTAGAAAGCATCTCATCCCGCAACATAAGGCTTTCGTCCACTTTGCCAGCCTGGCAATTCCCACATATCAGTAATGTATATGTGATACTGTTAGGGTTCAACCCTTTTGTGAGCATTTGTTGAATCGAACTTAATGCGCCACTTATCTTACCAAGTACATGAAAACCTTTGGAAATTGTGTTGTATGTTACTGCATCAGGCTCGACTCCATGTTTGTCCATGTCATATGTTAACTTCAACGCATCTTCAATCGAACCCGCTAAACATAAACCATTAATAAGAATATTATAACTATATGCATCAGGATGCACTCCAAACTTCAACATTAAACAGAAAATGGATTGAGCAACATCTACAAACCCCATTTTGGAGAAACTCGACATGATGGTATTAAAAGAGGCGACATGATCCGTTTCATGAAGAAGGGTTACTGCTTCTTGCATTAAAGATTGCTTACACAAACCATCTACAAGAATGGATTTTGTTTGTTTGCTTTCACGAATTCCGCTATCTTTGATGTCATTGTAGACATCCCACATGATAACCGAGTGCCTTAAGTTATATAACAAGCTGTTGTATGTCATTATTGAAGGCTGGATATTCAGATCTTTCATCTTCGCTATAACGAAAAGAGCATCCTGCACCATTTCAGATCTAGAGTAAGCAAATGCCAGCATGTCCCAAACAATAGCGTTGTCTTCCCAACACTTAAAGTTAACCGTAAGCAGCTCACAAAGAGAAGGCCCAGAGCCAGAACCTATTAAAAAAATTACATGTAAATTACCATAAATAAGGACAAGGAAATCGGACGTAATAATCCAAACTATGACTCATTGATTGATAATAATCCACATTGGCAAATGGCAATGTGACTATTAGCAGTCCTAACTTTAACTTTTGTTGCCAAGGTGTGACATCTAGCCTCTCGTACCACCAATATTGTCTATTTTGCCCATGAGGAGCTCACGGTTTTGTTTGATCCTTGAACTACTCCCACTTGAGCACACTTAACGGTTGAGTTCTCTCATCCACGATCAACGCCCAAAAAGCATTGGTGATATTCGGGTCACTCTTTACAGCCCAGTATTTCTCCTATGGACAGAACAATTGTCATTTCAAAACAATTTACAACAATCTGATTAATGCGGTAAAATATCGGATATCGGTGAAGGACCGATATTTGAGAT
This sequence comes from Ambrosia trifida, assembly GCA_028751855.1. Taxonomy (NCBI): domain Eukaryota; kingdom Viridiplantae; phylum Streptophyta; class Magnoliopsida; order Asterales; family Asteraceae; genus Ambrosia; species Ambrosia trifida. The sequence continues at coordinate 81,545,952 of CM054130.1, forward strand.
ATAGGTTATCGCGGTGAGATATCGGTGGGATATCGGCGATTTTTATATCATGCAAAATCTATACATGTAGCAATTTAACACTAACAATTCAACATACTCTCCTACCATTAACAAATTAGCCTTTTACAACTTGCAAAACACTAACAATTGTAGCAAGTGGAAACTAGTTAAGACTTAAAACACTAATATTTAACACTAACTATTAACAATTAAGACTTAAAATAGTAATAAAAAAGTAATAACAACTATAAGTAAGAAAAATGGAAGAACTAAGAAGAAAAACACCAATATCGGGAATATCGATGATATATCGGTCATATATTAGTAAAATATCGGTCAAATATCGGCCAATATCGCCGATAATATCGGTACAAAATATCGGTCAAAATATCGGTACCAATATATCGGTTGATGACCGATAACCGAGATATCGGTGATATATCACTGATATATCGGCCGAGTTAACTACTTAGTCTGATTGTAATAAAAATCAGTATGTTGATAACTGGGGGCAACAAAAAGTAAAAGTTAGGGGCAGGGGCGAAGCTTGGTTCTCGAATCGGCGGGGGCCGGACTCAATCCGAACTCAATTTACCTACAAAAATCGCAAATTTCCACCACCGCGCAAAAAACAGGGGGCCAGGGCCACCCCTGGCCTTAAGAATCCTTCGCCTATGGTTAGGAGTGTCATTTGTCACATTGTCTGTATGAATTATTATTAGCCAATAGAATAAATAGATTATAGATCATAATTCCAATCATTAAATCCAATTTGCCAGTAACGATATCATTAAAAGAAATTCTTTTTATATACAAAATACAAATCTTTGAACACTAATTATTCACTACCCGCTAGACAGACAGATAGCATACAAAAAATGACATTAATCAATTTCAAAATATTCAAATTTAGCTACCTTCTTCCTGCACCATTCGCATAAAATTCGACCGCAACAGCTTAAGCCGCCGCCGACCAGCCAAAACATGAGCAATCACAAACTGAGAACTTCTTGAATGCTTAAACCCATACTCATTCTTCAACAACTCAAACAACCCCACAGCAGAATCCGGATCACCCACCCGCAAATAATCGATAAACTCATCAACTTGATTACATTCCAAACCCGAAACAAGAACTCTAAACCTATCTTTCACACCATCAGAATTCAAACCTAAACCACACAATTGTTTAAAGAATTGAAAACCAGCAAAAGGGTATGTTACATTTGCAGAGTTTGAAGTGGGTTTGGGTTCTGATTGAAGGGTTTGGGAAGATATTAATGATAAAGATTTATTCAAGATTAATGGTGTAAAGGGTCGACGAATTAGTGAACGGCATTGGTGATGGATGCAATGGAGCATGAATTGATGTTGATTGAATCGAAAGGAGGTAGTTTAGTGATAATTGCATTACAAGGAATGAGAATTTGTGATGAGATTAGGGTTTAGGGTTAGGGTTTTAGAAGGGTTTAGAATTTGGGGGATGAGAGGACTTTGGGTCCAAGATGGTGTGTGGAAAGTCAACAACTAAAATCTCTCACGTTACACTGTATTAACTACTACTAGTTTTTATCCCGGGAGCGTCCCGGGTTAAAATATCTAATATGACAACATAATTAATGACTTGCCAATATATGATTAATGAATATTATTATTATTATTGTTATTATTATTATTATTATTATTATTATTATTATTATTATTATTAATTTTAAACAAATCTCTTTTATAAGTTATCATATTATTATTTTAAAAAATTCATGGGTATCACTTAATCTCAGGCCCGACCTAAACCCACAATTTTTTTAAAACTAATTCTAAACCTGACACAATACTACCTGTCGGGTTACAAAAAATAGTCGTTTTTTATATAGCATTATGGTACTCATTGGAAAGATAATAAAACGCTCGTTAATTTGGTGTATTTTTTTTCTTTAAAAAATCCCGTATATAAAAGATATTAACGTTTAAAAGTTTCGGGAGAAAACATGAGAGAGAAAATAATAAAGGTTTAACATTTACATTTAGTAGATTAAGTATTTAATAGATTAGGTTAACCATATTTAAACCATATTTATTTCTTTTTTTTAATTGGTTTAGAATTGCCACATCACATCCTATGTGGCATCTCTCAAAGGAGAAATTGCATAAGAGTATGACATGTAGGATTAATCCCTTTGCAATATATATATAGGATTTGGTTCAAATGAGAACCAATGGGAAAATTGAGAACCAAGAGAACCAATCTTAGCCACTAATTTTGTTTAAGTAGATTTAAAGGGGGAAGGGCAATATTGGAATTTTGCATCTCAAATACTATTTCACGTATCTCTGATTTCAAATCCTTTTATTCTTCTCTGTTTCTTTACACCTCTTTCTCTAGACCTCTGTTTTCTTTCGTTCTTCATCTGTAACCCCTTCAATCGTTCGTTCAATCGTGAATCAACTTCATCATAGCTAGGGTTTCAATCGTGAATCAACTTCATCATACCTAGGGTTTCAATCGATCCATATAATCAGTACGTTTCTAACCAATAATATTCTCAATCGTATAACTTAGTCTTTTGATAATGTTGATAGTCATCAATTAGGTTTTCTGTTATTTGCAATTTAGATGAATGTTCTTCTATTTTATCTACATTTATTGAAATCGATGTTAGATATAATTTTGTTCTTTTTATATATTGTAGTCGATTTTGTTATAGGTTTGGTTAATTCATCATTTTTTTACAGGTTTTCATAATGGATATTGGAAGTTCTGCATCGCATTCAACATCTGATTTAAACTTTGTTGACAACCACAGTACTCACGCTTTAAACAATAATGATGAGCTCAGCGATGTCAGTTATGTTATACGTTCTGCTGTTTCAATGCCTTCGTCAAGTTCTATGTTTTCTGTCAATGGTGATGCTGCTGATCTTCCGTTTGCTGTATCTGGTTTTGAACAGCAAGGTAATTTTAGTTTCATTGAAATTATGTACACATATGTATAATGCATGGATGTATAATAGAAGATTGTCTAGATATACACATTTGTATATTAGACCTATCCTGGATATATGTGTTCAATTATTCTCAGGGGCTACTGAATTGGTTTTTCAATATTCTTGAGTTTTAACTGATATCCCCATATGTTATACATATATGTACAGTTGGTTCCGTATATTAACAGGTACCCTTAACATGGTTGTTAAAACTTGTATTACATCAATTTTTTTTTTCTTATCATGTAGAAAACATAGCAGCTAATGTGTATGAATTGCCAAGTGGTTTGAGGTCTTGGATTCCAGTTGTTCCAGCTGATGTTAAGCCTTATATGGGATCTAGATTTCGTACCTTAGATGAAGCTATCGCCATGTATGAGCAATACGTTGAGGCTGCTGGTTTTAGCACACGTTTAAGCACTTCAAAGGTCGTTAATGGTATGATGACACATAGGTACATCTTGTGTTCTAAAGCTAATAAACCGAAGGATCAAAATGTTGACTCCAATAGTGTTTGTTCAACCTCTTCTTCTCGGTCTACTTCTTTCAAAGTTACCGATTGCAAAGCACGAATAAAAGTAAAATTTGTTGCAGCAACCAATGATTTCAAGATATATGGTTTTGCTGAAGAACACAATCATGGTCCTATTTCTGTCCACAGCTTAGAATTGTCCAAGAAAAGAAGGAAACTTGATGTTTCTACAAAAGAATTTATTGCTAATTGTCGTGTACGAGGTCTTGGCCCAACAAAAGCACATAAACTTCATGTTGTTTTGAAGGGTGGGCATCATAATGTTCAAGGTACAGTTACTGATTTTAAGAACTTCGGTAGAGATATCCGTGATTTTGTTGGTGATAGAGATGCTCAAATGGTCGTTGATAAGTTCATCGAGCGTACAAAAAATTTAGAAGACTATAGCTTTAAATATGAAGTTGTTGGAACAGAACTTACTTCATTATTTTGGGTTGATTATGTCTCCAAAAGGAATTATGAAGCCTTTGGTGAAGTTATTGCTTTTGATGCAACATACAAAACAAATATGTAAGTTACTCAACTCTTTCTAAGTTATTTATACATATATGTATAATGTTCTGATTTTGTTATTTTTTTTAGGTACAATATGATTTTTGTTCCATTCACGGGTGTTGATAACCACAAGAAATGTACTGTCTTTGGTGCGGCTTTGTTGCATAATGAAACTATCGACTCATATACATGGCTTCTTCGTAAGTTTCTCGAAGTTCATGGCAAGCAACCTGTTTTGGTGTTAACAGACCAAGACCCTGCAATGAAGCAGGCTGTTGAATTAGTATTTGACAAATCAGTTCATAGATTATGCATGTGGCATATTCTAGAAAAAATACCCGCAAAGGTATTCTTCAATCTTTATATTCATATATGTATATTCCAATTTTGGTTTATTTCTTACATTCGATACTAAATTCTTATTTTGTATTTTTTAAATCACCAAATGTATAATCAATTTGTTTTAATTTTTTAGATTAAAGGAAATTCTTTGTCCAATAAGAAGCTTCGCCGATCAATACATAAACTCGCTTGGAATGTTTACATTGAACCTTCTACATTTGAAAGACGATGGACTCGTTTGATTACCGAGTATCGCTTGCAAAATCATTCATGGTTATCTGAATTGTATTCTATTCGGACTCAATGGGTACCTGGATATTTTAGAGACATCCCTATGTGTTGCCTTATGAAGACAACATCTAGGTGTGAGAGCGCCAACCATCAATTTAAAACAAATTCTAGTCATCACAACACTTTAGTTCAGTTTATGTTGTGTTTTGAATCGATTTTGGATGGGCAACGTAAGGAACAACGCGATCTTCAACATTCAACAGAGACAACTGAACCAAGATTTGTTACACCATTAGCTATAGAACGTCACGCAAATGAAATCTACACAAGAACCGTTTTCCTTGAAGTCCAAAAGGAGCTTCTAAAATGTATGCTATTGTGTTACATTTGTGATCGAGAGGAAGTGATTGGTAACATACGTACGTATAAGGTGGCTCACCAAGATCATAACAAACAACCTGTTAATGAGTTCAAGGTTTTTTTTATCAGCTCTATAATATTACAGATACTGTACATATGTGTATAGTTATAGAATTTGTGTTTATAGTCCCTTATTTGTTATTTGTTATTTTGTAGGTGACCCTTGATGTGTCTGATCATACTGTTACATGTGTGTGTATGGGATTCACACGTGTTGGTTTTCTTTGTCGCCATGTGTTTTGCGTCTTTAGACATCACAACATAGAGAGGATTCCTTCGAAGTATGTTCATTCACGGTGGCGTAGAGACGCTCTTCCTAGTAGCGTTCATAGTATGGCTAACAGGTACTATACACATTTGTTAAAACAGTTACTTTTTTGTTACATTACATGTGTATAATTTATTTTTTTGTTATGCAATCTTAGGTTATACATATGTGTATAACCACTATTTACTATGTATGCATTTTATAACAGGTATTGTGCTGATGAAACCAAAAATTCGGTGATAAGACGTCGCATTAATGATAACATTTAGATGTGCACTGATCGTCTCAGATGCAATGAAGAAAAGCTTGAAGAACTTGATCGTCAAGTTCAAGAAATAAAGGATAAGATTTTTCTTGATCTTCCAATTGATCCATCATACAATAAGAATGATGTTCTAATTAAGGATTTGATATCACATGAAGAACCATCAGAAGTTTCTTTTACAGTACCAAAAGGAATACGCAACAAAGGTTGTGGTAAACATAAACGTGTAATTGGGGCACGTGAGAAGGCTAAAAAGCTGAGCAAGAAGAAGAAGAGAAAGTGTGGTTTTTGCATGAAACTAGTAAGGGGACACAATATTAGGACTTGTCCTTTAAAATTAGGTAAAAGTGCTGAAGAATCAGAAGAAACAACAGAAGATGAAGATGATGATGTAGATGAATATAATGGGCAAGAAACAGAGGATGAAGCAAATGAGGAAGATGTAGATGAAGATTTGTGAAGAATTCCTGAATTACTTACTTCATTTAGTATATGTTTTTTCATAGCTTTAACAATTACGTTTTATATTGGTGTAAGACTAAGACATTGACATTTCATTTTCAATTTCTATTATTTGATGTTAATATTTTGGATTAGTAGATTACTATATACCCTTTTTGAATATAAATGTAATGGATTGAAATTTAATTATATACACATATGTATATATCTGTGATTTTACATATGTGTATATACACATATGTATATGCAATATACATATATGTATATTTGCAATTTACTAAAATGAAGATAATAATTGTCAATAGCGAATTACGAATGACATTGTAAACTAGTGGTAATCAATATCATATTAAGTTTTTTAGTGTTTTGATAATAAGATCCGAAACACAAAAGATAACATGTTCATTAGTTCACAAACTGTTTCATCATGACCACAAAAGAAAACTAAATACCACCAAACTATTTTTTCTTCTTGTCTTTCAACTTCTTTGCTTCCTTAGTCTTCTTTTCTTCCAACTCCTTTGCTTCCTTAAGAACCCTATCGCGGTTGATGTTTGATTCAGATAAGAGTATTGCAGCGGCATATTTCTTTCTAAGTTCATTTATTTTAAATTTCATCTTCTTTGCATCTTTTGGGAAACCACTGTTCCACTTTTCAGCTGTAACTCCCATCCAGGTTTCCATGTGCCTCATTAAAAAGACCCCACAATCAGTATAATTTCCTTTTGTTGCCCATTTGATATTCAACCTTTCAGGCTGAAGAACTTCAATCTGCATCGCTCTTGGATGATTCACCTCTTTTAAGTACGTCACAAATACATCTCTCTGTATAGCATAACATTTTCAGTTATTAAATAACAATTATTACTGTGCTTACATTACAATACATATGTGTATATACATATATTATATGTTGAGTAGCACTTACGACTTTAAGTTGTGTCGACTTCTTGGCAACAGTTTCTTTTTGCAGCATGTTGTCAATTACAGTCATAGCCAAATTTTTCAAGTCAAAACTTATCAAGTAATAGTGTTTGTTCTCCAAGATAGGGAACAAAACTACCGTATAATCTTCAAGTTTCAACTTCTCTTTCTTGTTTTCCACCACATTAAGAAGTTCATCTTTAAAATGCTTCAACATACTGGGATCCTTATAATTCTTTCCACTTAACTTATCCTGAGGCTATCATACATAGAAAAAAATCATATAAAACAACTTTTGTTCTAACTTTTTTTCGTTTAATTATTAACTAAACAAAAATAAATAAACCATATGTTTACTTACAAATAATCCAGTATGGCCAAATAGACGATATGTTGATACATTGTCATCTCTCTTATCTTCTTTTGAATTCAGCACGCATGCCCAACAATCAATAATTGAAGTACTGATTTGAATATGTGGCATTAGATCAAGTAATGAATAATGCATGCATCTGGTTCCATGACTGTTCTGGTATGCAGGCTTCCTGCAAAGTTCGTTTAAAACAATAGAGGACAGACATAACCCAAAACAGCAGTACACAAAACAGTGTATAATAACTTTATACATATGCGTATAATAATATTATACACATATGTATAGCCATATTATACACATATGTATATCCATATTATACACATATGTATAACCATCTTATACACATATACGTAACACTTACGAGAAATCTCTAGCAATTTCCTCTTTTTCACGCTTCTCATTTTCAGCTTTCTCCAGTGCTTCTATTTCCTCCTCTGTTAATGGCCTATTGAACAAAAAACGATTTAACTATTTTTCAATCATAGTTTATATTATAGTTTATATTAACTTAGCTATGATCGTGCTTAAACATACTTTCCATCTTTATTCAGCAGCTTCTTCCATTCTTTCTTGCCTCCCCTGTAAATGTTATTATTTTATTTAGCATACTTTTATTTTATTTATGTAAAAAACAAGTTATTGTTAACTAAAATGTCAGGTTTTGAAAACTTACTTGGGACGAGCTGCACCCTCTAATACGTAATTCCAAATCATCTTTTCCTCTTTTAAAACCCCCTTTTCTATATTCACAGCCCTAACAAGCCATGGAGATTTTCCATATTCTGATACTTTGGCTTTTCTCTGTCTTTTTTGGAACATCCAAAGCTTTCTTTTTTAGTGTTTTCTCCACATCATCTGTTTTCTCTATTTCTACATTCGCACATTCTTCTTTTCCAGTTTTTGTTGGTTTGCTTTCGATGTTTTGATTGTTTGGTGAGTCTTGCGAATCTTGTGATAGTAGCTTGAAACTTGGAATATCATCTGTAAGTTTTTGTTTCTTGGTTTGATGATTTTCTTCAGTGCCTAGAACATCATACATCACACTTTCAATAACTTCACAGTATGCAATGGCTGTTTTTGTCCATTCCTGATCAGGTGATTCAAACATTGCATCTTCTTTACCTTGAAAATTAGTGACTGGGGGAGTTTCTAGGGCCACATCATCTGTTTCAAAAAAAAGATATACATATCAATCCAAATCATATTCATTCATATATGTATTTCCTAAATAATACTTATACGTATATGTATATGTATATGTATATACCTTCAACATCATTATCTTCTGAATCTCCAACTTCATCACCTGTTTCATTAACCACATATATATATATATATATATATATATATATATCAAACCAAGTCATATTTTTACATGAATGCATTTAATTTAGTTATAACAAATTTATCTAAGTATATATTATTTTCAAAATAATACTTATACATATATGTATATACCTTCATCATTGTTGCCTTCAAAATCCTCATCTTCATCACCTGTTTCAACATCCACATTTTCATATCAAACCAAGATATATTTTTTACATATGTGAATTTACTTCATTACAACAAATTCAACTAAATATGTATTGTTTATTAAATAATACTTATACATATATGTATATCAGTGTATATACCTTCATCATCGTGTCCTTCAGAACCGACATCTTCATCACCCACATCTTCATTACCTGTTTCAACAACCACATATACATTTCAAACCAAGTCATATTTTTATATATATGCATTTACTTTCATTAGAACAAATTCAACTAAAGATATATATTTTCTAAATAACACATATACATATATGTATATACCTTCATCATTGCTTTCTTCAGAATCCACAACTTCTTCTTCACTGCTCTTATCTTCAAATTTGTCAAGACCATCATCTTTTTGAACAGATTCCCCTTTTGGTTCTTTTGATGCTCCAACATTTTCTTGAACTTCATACATATATGAAAAAGTTTTTTTTGTACATTTTCCCTTCTCTTCAACATCATCCTCAAAGTTAAGGCAGTTGCTATAGATTTCTTTGTATTTTGTAATAACTGATAACAACTCATTGTTATCAGGGTTTTTTCTTTTAAAATCTTTTATTTGCTCTTCAAGTTTCTTTTTCTCAAGAGCATTAGCTATACACAACTCCCTCAACATTGAAATACCTCCCTAAAAAATAATATGTTAATTATAAAAGTTATACTTGAAATGAATTTTTTTTAATATTTCAACAATAATTTGAACATTACCTTCAAACTCTTTGACTCACATTCTTTGTTTTCATTCTCTTCTTCACTTTCAATATCATAGTTTTGATCATCAACATAAAGCTCTCTTAATTCCCCTAAGCCAAATCCTCCATTCCTTATTTCTTGTTGTTCTCTTTTCTCTAATCTTTCTTTTGTCCAAAAAGCAATTGGTGCTAGTGTTCTTTCATTATCTATCCCATGACAAGTTGTACTATCGAGATACAACAGCTACATGAAAAAAACATATATGCATTAAATATAGATAAAACTATCAATTATACATATGTGTATATACTTATACTGATTCAAAACTACCAATTTTACACATGTGTATAAACTGCCAGTTATACCAATATACATAAATACTTCCAGTCATTGAAAAACTAAACATTAAACTACTTACTTTAAACCTAAATTTCAACCAATACACACATGATCTCTAAGTATCAATTATACACATGTGTATAGGCTTATATTCATTCAAATTTCACAATTTCACACATGTGTATAAACTGCCCCTTATACTCATATACATAAACACTTTCATTCATCTAAAACTAAACATTAAACAACCTACTTTAAACATTAATTTCAAGCAATATACACATGATTTCTAAGTATCAGTTATACACATGCGTATAGACTTATGTTTATTCGAATCTACTAATTTTACACATGTGTATACACTGCCCCTTATACCCATATACATAAACACTGTCATTCATTTTAAACTACCTTATTTAAACATAATTTTAAAGTAATACACACGATCTCTAAGCATCGAAAGTATATTTTCGTTACGTACCACAAGGAATGTAAGAGGCCCTGTGAAGAAAGAGTCTTGATCATTAGGCTTCCATTCATTTTTACATTTTCTGAGACAATCCATTGTATATTCACACCAATCATAATCATTGAAAGTTTTATCCATGTCAAACCAATCCAGATTTGTGTATAAGCAATTCCCATTTTGGCTGGTCTCCAGTATAGTTGTACAAAGCATCATGAAATCAATCTTGAAAAGCAACTCTTCCTCATAGTCATTTTCTACAATTTTCTTTCCAATCTGAACTCGACTTACTGACGCTCCTGGATACCTCTTTTTCCATTTTGCTATTCTCGGATCACTCTTATGCTTATTTTCTTCACTTATAATCAGAGTTCCAGATGGCAATCCAAGCAATTTCTGTATTGCTTCTTTGCTTACCATTATCTTTTTTTCCACTCCAAGTTTTATTTCCATATTCTGTGGATCAAACTTGTCAACAACAAAGTGAGCTAACTTGCAAGTTATTTTCTCTACTTTTAGAGACAATAACTTTCCAAAACCCATTCTTCTCACAATGTTTCTTTGTTGTTTGGTTAGCTTATTAATAACCTCAAACAACTTATGTGGTGACGTCCTTGTGCGAATCCCAAAAAAATCTCTGATTTTTGCATCTTTTTTCATCCTTTTTTCTCCTTTTCCTTGTACTTTACCCTTTTTTCCAGCTACTTTAACTCTTTTTGAAACTCGAGTTTCCAAATGTTTGTTTTCTTTATGTAGTTCTTTTTTAATCCTTGGAGATGCTACATATTATACATGTTGAAATGTCAAAAAAAAAAAAAAACATATTCAGATTATACACATATGTATATAAAATGTATACATAAAATTACCTCTAGTAGGAGTTTTATCTTTTTCCTTCTTATCTTCTTCATCTTTAGCTTTTCTTTTTCTTCCTGCTATTTTAACTTTCTCATTATCAGATTCACCTAAACCTACACATTATACACATATGTATAATTATCAATTATACACTTTTTCATAACAGCTTTTTTTTATATGATATGTATTTAATAATGGTCAACTACTTAACAATAAACATATGTTTAAATTTATACATATGCATATAAGATGTATATAAAAGTTTACCTTCTTTCTCCTTTTTATCTTCAACATCCTTTGCTTTTCTTTATTTTCCAAGACTTTTTGATTCTTTGTTCTTTGCTACAAGGTCCTTTATCTTCAAGTTTTCTTCAGCTGCAATATAGATAAAGAATGTCATATAATATATGTAAATATATGTCTACATATAATATAACACATAAATTACCATGTGTGTCTTCAATGTCCTTTATTTCTATTGCATCACTCAAAGTGTTAGAAAAGCTTTTTGCTTGTTTTCTTAATATCCTCTCACTTTTCTTTCTTGTTCCTACATAATTAAATTTTAAGGACATTGAAGACACATTATATACTTTATCACTTTCATAGAATTTAATATAAACTTTAAATACTTACGTGAAGCCATTTTATGTAAATGTGCACCTGAATCAAACATACAAAAAACAATCAATGCTATTGTTAACTTTTAAGAGCATTTTTTAAAGCTACAAGTTTCAATTCTACACATATGTATAAACACTTTTAATCATACAAACCTAAACATATCAATTCTACATCTGTGTATGAATACTTTAATTCATACAAACCTTTCCATTAAACCAATAGGTATACACTTTCATTCATACAAACCCTTATATTAAACACATATGTATAAATACTCATTCGTATTTTCCTATCCGTTAAACACATATGTATAAACACTCTCATGCACATACTCCTACACAGTTTATGCAATATTTAACCAACTAACAAACTTGTACATACATGCACGGACTCAAATTCATAAGACTGTACACATGTGTATATTCATCTTCTTCCTTTATTATCTAAGTCTAACCTTCTACATACATGTATGCACACACTTTCATTCATACAAACCCTTCCATTAAACACATATGTATAAACACTCATTCGTATTTTTCTATCCGTTAAACACATATGTATAAACACTCTCATGCACATACTCCTACACAGTTTATACAATATTTTAACCAACTAACAAACTTGTACATACATGCACGGATGCAAATTCATAAGACTGTACACATGTGTATATTCATCTTCTTCATTTATTATCTAAGTCTAACCTTCTACATACATGTATGCACACACTTTCATTCATACAAACCCTTCCATTAAACACATATGTATAAATACTCATTCGTATTTTTCTATCCGTTAAACACATATGTATAAACACTCTCATGCACATACTCCTACACAGTTTATACAATATTTTAACCAACTAACAAACTTGTACATACATGCACTGATTCAAATTCATAAGACTGTACACATGTGTATATTCATCTTCTTCATTTATTATCTAAGTCTAACCTTCTACATACATGTATGCACACACTTTCATTCATACAAACCCTTCCATTAAACACATATGTATAAACACTCATTCGTATTTTTCTATCCGTTAAACACATATGTATAAACACTCTCATGCACATACTCCTACACAGTTTATACAATATTTTAACCAACTAACAAACTTGTACATACATGCACGGATGCAAATTCATAAGACTGTACACATGTGTATATTCATCTTCTTCATTTATTATCTAAGTCTAACCTTCTACATACATGTATGCACACACTTTCATTCATACAAACCCTTCCATTATCGATCTAAAACCTTCACTACAAGTCAACTTCATTGTCTTCATAAATTTACAATTAACTTCAAATACAAATGTATAGTCAATGATTTTCCCAAAAAACTTGAACAGAAGGTTAACATTTCGATTTTGCCTAAATATCCAATTGACACTTCATAATATTATAATCAATTTCAAGTAAACATGTATATACATGTATAATCAACGATTTCCCCCAAAATACATATGCATATACAAGGATTTCCTAAAACACAAAGTTAAATCTAAACCCTAACATTTGTGTATATGATTTTACAATAAAATATATAAATGAAAATCGATTAAAGTTGATAAACGGCAATAATCATTGATAAATTATAGCAGCAAACCTGTTTCATCATCTTTAGTCTTGCTTTTCTTCATTTTTAGTACAGAATCGAAACCCTAGTTGAAATAAAGTGCCGATTGTAAAGATGTAGAGGACGGTTATGATTTTAGAGAGAGAAACAAAGGTATGGTTTTGATTGGGTTTGTTTTAGAGAGAGAAAGCGTGAAGGAGATGAAGGTTTTTGAATGGTTTTAGAGAGAGAGAGTGAGGAAACGATCGGTTTTAGAGAGAGACAGAATCGCGTTCAACTTTTTTGATGGGTTTTGTGTGTTCAAATTTATTTGTAAAATTCCATAAATGCCCCTCCTTGTTAAATTTGATCTAAAGTAAATTAGTGGCTGAGATTGGTTCTCTCAGTTCTCAAAAAGGGGTTGGTTCTCTTAGGATCCCTACCCTATATATATATATATATATATATATATATATATATATATATATATATATATATATATATATATATAGATTAGACTGCCTGCGCTATGCAGCGGGGAACACAAACATTTTTAAGGGTGTGTATGGTTTAGTTATGTTTGATTATTAGTCTTAACCAAAACTAAAATCAAAAGTCATCAATTAATCAATCTTATTAAACAATTTGTTTCTTGGTTTGGTTAGTATTGTTAGATTATCGGTTTTTAGTCCGGTTTAGTTAATTTTGGTGAATAACAAAAACAAACTTTTGCTAAAAATTTTTTTTTGCCTAGAAGTACATGAAATAGAGGTATAAATACATGAAATAGAGGCAAAAAAATAGGCCTCTAAACGAACAGAATGTTCATGAGCTGTTCGTGAACTTGTTCGGCGGAAAGTTCGTTTATGTCGTTTATTTAATAAACGAACAAACACGAACAAAAAAATTTGTTCATTTAGTTAAATGAACAAACATGAGCAAACGTTGAGTTTGTTCATTTATGTTCATGAACGTTCGTTTATGTTCGTTTATTTATGTCCGTTTAAGTTTATTAATTACATACGTAGTTATATTTACATAAATACAAATATAAATTGAGCTTTAGCTACTTGTATAAATATATAACCAATTAGTAATTGGGTTTTCAATAATACAAAATCGATCATATTTATTATGTTCGTGAACGTCCATTTATGTTCGTTGGTGAACTGTTCGATTAGGCTTAAACGAACGAACATAAACGAACAAGAATATGACAAATTTATTAATGAACGAACATGAACACAAAATGTGTTTGAATATGTGTCCGTGTTCGGTTAAAATTAAATGAATATTCGGTTCGTTTACAGGCCTAGGTATAAAAGCTAAAAATTTCAAAACTCCCTATATTTATACCGCCACTATAATTCATAAACCTATCTACTCAGCTTCAAACCATAGTAGAGTATAATTTGCTATATACTTTTAATTAAAATTTTGATTTTTTACGTGATTAACAATATCTAGAGGTGAACAATAATTGAAACTCAACCGAAATCAAACAAAAACATACAAAACCGAACTGAAAATTAATTAAACAAAACCGAGTTAACCTAATATCAATTTTTTTGTACCCAAAGTTAACCAAAACTAACAAACCAAAACTGAATCATTAATACATTTATATTTTTATACATCCATTACATGTATTTATACCTTCATTTCATGTGATTCTAATCAAAATTTTAACCAAACTTTGGTTTTGGTTATTAACCAAAATTAACTAAACCGAACTAAAAATGACAATCTAACCAAATAGACAGAACCAATTAACCGGTTGGTTAACAAGATTGATAAACTGATAATGTTGATTTTTGTTTCGGTTAACGCTTATAACAGAACTAAACCTAACCTAACCATGAACCATTAGAAGTGTCTGTATTCCCTACCACATCGTGCGGGTATGCTGTTATAGTTTAACTAATTTGGGTTAACTAAGGGTACAAAAAGAAAACGATAAACAATTTTAAATTAATTCAGATATTTGCATTTTTCAATAGATTTTGGTTCAGTTTTTTAGTTTGGCTTCGGTGAATGGTTTAGTTATTGCTCACTCTTAGATACCGTTAATCACGTAGCACATAAAGATTTTTAAAATAAAAATAGCAATTTATACTCAAATTAAAGATAATAAAATGCCCATTATTATGATGCATTTTTTTAAAGTATAAACGTATGAAAAAATGACTATTTAAAAATCATGGGGAATAGTTTGCTTAAAATAAGGAAAAGAAGTTTAACTATAATTTAAATAAGTAAAAGTTAAGTAAGTTTAAAGGATTAAAGTGTAACTAAAATAGGGTATTAAAATGTAAATAATGTATAATTGACTATTTTACCCTTATTTTCAGGGTTATTAATGAAAAATAAGTTCTTAACTTTAAGGTATCTTAAACTACCCATCACTCATGCATTATACTCCCTCTGTCCCACTAGAAGTGTCTTGATTTGAAAAACACAAAGTTTTAGGCATATTAAATGATTGCTTTTTTTGCTTGCCATATGACAATAATACCCTTGTCATATGTGGGTCCATAATATTTTTTGTTTATTTTAATTGTGTTTTTAAGGGTAAATTTGGAAATTGACTAATAATTTTTTAAAGTGGACACATGTAATGGGACAAATAAAAAAGGGAATATAGACACTTCTAATAGGACGGAGGGAGTAATATAGTATAGATAAGTAAACCCATTTGAAGACTAATTGTGGCATAGACGTAATTAATCTATTATTTCTGTCCCTTTATCAACAAAGCTATCTAAATTATTTAAATAATTACACTATATTAATAAGTAAACCCATTTAAACAGTAATTGTGGCATAGATGTAATTAATCTGTTATTTTTGTCCCTTTATCAACAAAGCTATCTAAATTATTTAAATAATTCCAATTTAACAAAGATGGTTGTGCATTAAGGTTGTACTTTGTGCTTTAATTGTTGTACTATCAAAACCTTGCACGTGTTTTTGGGTTGCCCTCTTCTTAAGCCGCGTGTCTTCCATCTACATACATGTTTTTTTTTTTTTGTCTTTTTTAACCTAAAGTAAAAAACTTTCTTCGGCGAGTGAAAAAGAGGACGTGCCTAGAGAGAAACGAACCATTAATCTGCGGCGGCGACATTACTGGCAATCTCAACAACGCTATCGTAGGTGCATACCTCTAACGTCTCTTGTGACATCCGTCACTATTCACAATCAATTTTGTACAACTTTAGTCCCGCTTGTTTCTTATATTTACATATCTAGTCCTTGTATTTCAAAACTTTTATCAAACAATAGAAAATTCGCGAGTTATTCCATTCTGAAAACATTATTCTTATAAAGTTTCATAATTGAATATGTATATATAATTCTACTAAAACAAAAATCACCATTTCATAATGCAAATGTTTTTTAAATAATAATAATGATATTGTTCTCTTTATTTTTTTAAAAGAAAAAAAAAAGATATATATATGTATGTGATGTTCAAAAAAAAAAAATACAACCACCAAGGTGGTCATGTGCACCAACGTCAAAAAAACTGTGTATATAAATAAAATATATCTATACAACTAATAAAATAAACTCAATGTGGACACATGGCGCTCCCATGTTAATCCTTCAATTCTCTAGCTTATCATATTGTGCCATGTGTCACAGTGTGAGAATTTATAAGTTTTTTCTATTTTTAAAAAAAAAATACCGAAAATATATAAGGCTAAAAAAAGAACCGGACATAACCTTTACTGATAGAATGATAGAGAATGATCCTTCATTTCTCATTAAACATACCATCCATATATACAAGTGGTGGCCTATCTCTAATATGGAAGGTGTAACAACCTTCCCTACAAATTTGTCAATTACAATCAATATTACATAAATGTATAATAAATTGGTCAATATTATCTATTACACCCCCGCAGTCGAAGCCGGAGGTGATCGGAGACTGAGACTGGATCGAAAATCTTCAAAGAGTACGCGAGGTAGGCCCTTGGTGAAAATGTCTGCAATTTGGTAGCGGGATGGAACATGAAGAACCCGAACTTGGCCTTTTTGAACTTTCTCTCGAACAAAATGAATATCCAGTTCAATGTGTTTGGTACGCTGATGTTGAACTGGATTGCCGGAGAGGTAAATAGCACTAACATTGTCACAGTAGACGAGTGTGGCTGAGGAGTGAGGTTGGCGGAGCTCTAATAGGAGATTTCGAAGCCAACAAACTTCAGCAACAACGTTGGCGACCCCACGATACTCGGCCTCTGCACTGGAACGCGATACAGTAGCTTGGCGTTTTGACGACCAAGAGTGAGCCCACTAGTGGAACGACGTGTGTCAGGGCAGCCGGCCCAGTCAGCATCGGTATATGCAATTAAGCGTGGGTCCTTTGAAGGACCGAGAGTGAGCCCAAGATTGATAGTTCCTTGAAGATAACGAATGATGCGCTTGAGTGCGTTCCAATGATCAGTCTTCGGTGCATGCATATGAATACAGATTTGTTGAACTGCATAAGTGATGTCAGGCCAAGTGAAGGTCAAGTATTGTAGGGCTCCTGCAAGGCTGCGGTATAGAGACGGATCAGGAAAATCCGTACCAGCATCGGGTCCAAGTTTGGAATTTGTGTCAACCGGTGTAGGGACGGGCTTGCAGGAAGACATGCCTGCACGCTCAATGATCTCCTGAGTATAGGACTGTTGAGAAAGAAACATAGTGTTGCCGTGACGTTTGACGGAGAGACCCAAGAAGTAGCTGAGAGGACCAAGATCTTTCATTGCAAACTCGGCAGAGAGGTGAGTCATAAGTGTGCGTCTCAGAGAATCGGACGATGTTACCAGAACTATATCATCAACATAGAGAAGAAGATATGAAACCTGTGTATCCTTATGAAACGTGAACAAAGAGGCGTCACATTTGCTTTGTGCCAAACCCAAGGTGAGAACATAATCAGTAAAGCGTTGATACCACGCTCTGGGGGCTTGTTTCAACCCGTAAAGAGACTTTTTGAGGCGGCACACATGGTCGGGATAGTCTTTATTTCTGAACCCCATAGGCTGATACATGTAGACTGTTTCATGCAAGTGACCATGTAAAAAGGCATTTGTAACATCAAGCTGGTGAACCTGCCAGGACTTGGAAAGAGCAAGTGATAAAACAGTACGAATAGTGTTTGGTTTAACCACGGGACTAAAAGTCTCGCCACAATCTATGCCAACCTGTTGTGAGCGACCATCACAAACTAATCTTGCCTTGTACCGCTCCAAAGACCCATCTGATTTGAATTTATGCTTAAATAACCACATGCTCCTTATAACATTCATGTCCGGTGACCTAGGTATTAATTCCCATGTCTCGTTTCTAATAAGAGCTTGGTATTCATCAGTCATGGCTTTATGCCACACCGGTATGGACAAGGCATCAGTGGGGGACTTGGGTATAGGAGTGATGGTAGAGGTGTGGAGGTTAAGTCAGTGTTTGGGTTTGGTGATACCATCTATGGCGCGGGTACGCATAGGATGATGGGACGGGGGCTGTGGTTGAGTTTGGGCTGGAGGTGGGCTGTTGTGAGGGTTTGGGGATTGGGCCGAGTCTATGTGAGGGGAGTGGAGTTGGGATGGGCCGGTTTGTATAGAAGGCGAGAGGGGAGAGTGAGGGACAGAATCTGGGCTAGTTGGAGGGTATTGGGCCGGAGTGAGAGGTGGCGATGTGGGCTGGACAGGTGAGGGTGGGTTAGGAGGAGTGTGTGAATGAGTTGGGTGAGGGGTAATGGGCTGAACATGAGGCCAGAGGGCGGTAGGAAAGACGGATAAAAAATCGTAGGATGGTGGCGGTTTGATTGTGTTGGCGAAGGGGAAGGTGGTCTCATCAAATGCCACGTGGCGAGAGATGATTATGGATTTGGAGGTGAGGTTGAAACACTTGTAGCCACGATGGGTGGTAGGGTAACCCAGAAATATGCAAGGCGTCGCTCGTGGTTCAAGTTTGTGAATAGTGGTGGAGGGAGTTAATGGATAACAGAGGCAACCGAAGACACGAAGGTGGTCATATGTTGGTGTGCGATGGTAGAGGAGTTCGGTGGGTGTTTTGTTTTGTAGGTGTTTGACGGGTAAGATGTTCAAGAGGTATGTGACGGTTTCGAGGGCATGGTGCCAAAAGGTATTGGGTAGGGAGGCATGGGTAAGGATTGTGCGGATCATATTGTTGATTGTTCTAATCATGCGTTCCGCTTTCCCATTTTGAGACGATGTGTGGGGACACGATCGTCGAAATAGGATACCATGTGTGGAGAAGAAGTTGTGAAAGGAGGAATTTATGTATTCGGTGCCGTTATCACATTGAAAGGTTTTTATTGGGCAGATAAATTGGGTGGAGATTTGTTTATGCAAGTGACTAAAGGTGGTGTAGACTTGTGATTTATTGGCTAAGGGGTAGGTCCATAGAAAATTGGTTACATCATCAATAAATAAAATATAGTATCTATGGCCATTAGAACTTAGGATAGGTGAAGTCCATAAATCACTGTGAATTAAATCAAAAGGTAAATAAGTACGAGTAGTAGAAGTAGCAAATGGAAGTCTAATACTTTTGCCAATTACACAAGATTGACAAACATTATTATGAAAATTTGAAAACTTAACAAAATTAAAGGTCTTTAAAGCTTGAAGCAGGGCACGTCCGGGGTGACCGAGACGTTGATGCCAAAGAGAAGATGTGATAGCAGCAAAAGTGGTGGGGAAGGTGGTTGTTCCGGGCCCAAGCACGAGTGGGTAGAGATCACCGCTGCTGTTGCACCGGAGGATAGGGATCCGGCTCTTGTAATCCTTCACAAGAAAACCAAATGGGTCAAATTCAACAGAAACAGAGTTGTCGATGGTAAACCGACGCACAGATATAAGGTTTTTAAGTAATTTTGGGGCATATAGGACGTTTTTGAGGATTAGGGGTGGAAAGGGGGGGGGGGGGGTAAGGTCTGATTGCCATGTCCAAGAACCGGGATGGTTGAACCATCACCAACTACTATTTGTTGACCCAAGTTATTATTAGAAAAAGAATCAAAATTAACAAAGGTGTTGGACATGTTACCTGTCGCGCCCGTGTCCATGTAGCCCGTGGGTTCCTGTTGTTGGTTCAATGACATGGCGTTGAGAGCTTGATCAATGTCTGTAGGAACGTAAGCCGTATGATGGGCCTGATTGGGCTTTGAGCCGAGAATACCTTGGGCCGAGGTGTTGTTATTGGGCCTGTTGGATGTGGAAGTTGTAGGGTAAGGGCATGGAGGAGCAGCCCATGGAGATGGATAATAAGCTTGCTGATGGGTTTGAGGTGGCCACGGCCCAAAAGGTGTTGGAGGCCATCCCCACGTAGGAGGAGTAGAAGGCCAGTAACCATAGGATTGCTGTTGACGACCGCGGCCCCAAGGCGGTCTGCCACGTCCCCGTGCACGGCCTCTCCCGCGTCCTCTGGTCCGTTCATAAGATTGCTCGGCTGGTTGCTGAGTTGATGTGGACCGGGTTTGGGTTTGAAGGGCCGTGCCTGCTGATTTTGATGCTTGGAGAGCGTTTTCTGCCTTTTGCGACTCGAGCATGCACAGTTTTGAGCGGGCTTTGTAGAATGGGATCAACGGTTCTTGGCCCTGAAGGATGGTCCCAAAGCTCTCGTATTGGTCAGTTAAACCTGCAATAAGCTGCAAAACAAGATCATCATTAGTCATCGGATGTCCGACGCTGGCCAATTGGTCCGACAAAGTTTTAAGCCGTTGACAATAAGCCGATGCATTCGGGAAGGATTCAAGCCGGGTGGTATTAAACTGATGCGAAGATGCAAGGCACGGGCACTCTTGTTATCTTGGAAAAGATCTTCAAGAGCGACCCACACCTCATGTGCGGTTTTGTCTTGACCGGGTGCAATAACCGTGTGGACGAGATCTTGAGAGATGGTGCTGAAAAGCCATTGTTTAACAATGGAATCCAGCCGCTCCCAGGTCTCATCGATGGTAGAAGAAGAAGCCAGAGCCTTGTCTTTATCAGCGGTTGTAGGGGCTGTGGGTGGTGTGCGAGGAAGGAGATGGTCATGGACTTGATATGCCTTGCAGTGTATTTTAAACAGTTCCGACCAAGTAGGCCAGTGTGCGGTGTCGAACTCCAGTTTTATAGGGATGAAATTGGTGATATTTGTGACAGTTATGGCTGGATGGATTTTGTCCGCCATGGCTGTTGGTAAAGGCTGCGGGAAGAAGAAAATATGCAGGGACAGGGGTATGGTCAGAGGGAAGCAGGGAGGGTGCAGAAGAAGAGGAGTAGCAGCAGTGAAGGAGGTGTATGTGATCGGACTGCAGTGGGCAGCCGATGAGGATCAGCGGCGGCGGTAGGTCAGGATGCGAACAAGCCTGATACCATGATAGAATGATAGAGAATGATCCTTCATTTCTCATTAAACATACCATCCATATATACAAGTGGTGGCCTATCTCTAATATGGAAGGTGTAACAACCTTCCCTACAAATTTGTCAATTACAATCAATATTACATAAATGTATAATAAATTGGTCAATATTATCTATTATTTACCAAATAATCACAATCGTCGCCTTCCTTCAACCAAACCCTAGCGAACGGCGATCGCTGAAATCAGTCCATCAACCGTCTTCTTCTTCATCTCATATTCAAGGTATTATCTCTTCTATCATTATGTCAATCAATTGTCTTTCGTATATCTCTTTTTGCTCGATTTTTTTGGTCTTTCTTACTGATTTCTCTGTGGATTTGACTTTTTTTATGTCTGTTTTGTTTGATTTCAAGTATTTAGTTATAATACTTGCATTTACATCTATTATTGGTCGGTTTTATTTATATTTAGTTTTAGGGTTCATGTTTGATGGTTCGTGTTTGATAATTGATGTTCGATTATTTTTTTAGGGTTTATATGTATAGATCTGATTTACCTTTTAATGTTCATGTATTGTGTGTAATATGCATCAATTTTGTATTGTTGATCGGTTTAAATAACTTTTCAGATTTTGGGCGATTAGGGTTCATCTTTCAGATTTGGCCGATTAACTGTTTAGGTATAAATCAGGTTTTATGTTTTGTGGTTTATGATTATTTAGTCTCAATATGGTTTTCCTTTTACTAATCACACAGATTCTAATAATTTAGGGATTTGTTAGAATATGTTTCATGTTTTATAATTATTCATTGTTTAGGTTTTGTTTGTTGTTAAGTATTGTTGTTTGATTCTCATTCCTTATGTTTCAATTAAATGTTTCTTTATTTGAAATGTGTAACATACTCTTTGTTTCTCTCATAAATGTATTCATTAGGTTATGGGATTGTATTCATATCAATCATAATCCAATATGATTTTTTACTAATACAGGTTTTTCAAAGGAAGGCGACATAATGGTTTACGGTTTTTGGGTGAAGTTCGAAAGCAACGAGCGTGTTTATTTGGTAAGCAATGTTACAATCTTTGTTATGTAATACTTTTAGATCTCTTAGAGTCAGTTGACTATCCTATATGTCATTTGATTCAGATTCATTATATGTATAGTCAAATGTTTTTTGTTTTTATGTGCAGGGCTTACCTTCCTAGTACAAAGAATGGATTAAGCAGTACAACTACCCAACTGGGACAACCAGAATTCACACCTTGGATGAAAAAAATCTTTGACATTAAGGTGATGCAGATTGCTGGAAAGTGGTTCTTTTACAATGGATGGAAGCACATGGTTACTACACTAAATTACCCGTCTGGCTGCAACTTTGTTTTCGAATACGAGGAGATTATCAACTGTTTCAGAATGATCACCTTTCATTAGGATGCTGTAGCTGCTCCTGGTAAATTTTTCTACTGCAAGCTTGACGACCCACTGACTGATGAAAGACGTCTGGTATTTGTTTTCTACTCTTATTTAACTACATTATATAACACATCAAATAAAGTAAAATGTATTAACATTTCAACATTGTTTACCACTTTTCAGCATATCAGTTGCTTTGTTTTTCATGGATTATACAATAGAGCCCTTCCATTGGATCCAATTTTGTGCAGCTCATTTCCAGGTCATGTTTTCAAATCCGCGTCTTTCATTTAATTTGATATTTATGGGAAGACATAGGTCCATGTCATGTATAGATTGTTTAGGGTTGAATGATTTCTCATTGAAATTGTTTCTCATAATGTCATGATTGAATGTCTTAATTTGGATTTAATAGATATTAAAACAATTATATTTCAGTTAAATGGTTCATGATTTGAAAGTTTTTTAAAGTTTATATTCATACAGACCTTTACTATGAATCCTTTGCTTTATAATTCAGAGTTTATATATTCTATATCGTTGCTTCAGTTGCCTTGGTTCCATGATATCGCATGTTGAATGATTATTTTTCAATATTTATGTATCTTTCCTTCAGGTCATGCTTTCCAAATCCAGCTTGAAAACGATGGTGGTGCTATTTACATAACTCAAGGATGGCCTCATATGAAGAAGACGTTTGAGATAACAAGCGATCATCTTATTGTGTTTGAAATTTACAATGAGGTTTGTTTGTCAATTTCTAAATATTTGTTGTATTATTTATCCTAATGTTATTTGCAATACAATATGTTTTTTATTTTTCATTAATTTGTATATTTTCATGTTTTTGTTTGTTAATAAAACAGAAAACATATGAGGTTTCCTTTTTTATGAAAAACAAGCTTACTCTTCCTCCCGAGCTTTGGGAGGACGATATAAAGGTTCATGATGATGAAAATAATGATGAAGACATCATTTTTGTTTCCGATCATGATACCGAAGAGCTGAGTGAAGGAGATGATATGGAGGAAGAGGATGATGAAGCTGATGATGGCCAGGAGGAAGAGGCCGTCGATGATGTTGGCGTTCTAGTTGTTTTCACTGTTGACAAGCATTTTGTAAGTGTTATATATTAAATTACGTATATTATAATCATATTTATGTATATCGTCCTTTTTTATTAAAATCCACATTGTTTTAATTTTTTTAGCGTATGAAGGTAGATTGGGCAAGGGATAATGGTTTGAACATGAAGAGAGCTTTGATAATTAAAGATTGTGAGGGTTATACTTGGGGAGTTTCTGTTGGTGTTGAAAATTCGAGACGAAGTTACCGTTACAACATCAGAGGTATGTCAGCCTTTGCTGCCGATAAGGATCTGCAGGCTGGTGATCAGATGCATTTCCTTTTTTTCAACAAACAAGGTCTATTCGAGCTAACTAAAGTAGTTAGGCTTGATTGTAATTAATTATCTTAGTGGTGGTAGTTTTTTGGTGATGAAAACATCTTTGGTTGGTAACTTTTTGCACCTTAGTGGTGGTAGTTTTTTTGAACTTGATTAACGCTTCGTGGTCATATAGCTGATGTAGTAACTGTGTATTTTTTGGGATGTTATGTCTTTTAAACCGAATATCCTGCTATGGTTTGTTGACAATATGATCATGAATATTATATTCCTAGCAGTAGTCTATTGTAAATGTTAATGCAATGATTTGGAAAGTATGTTATCCATGTGTCAACTTTATATTATTATTATTATAGTAAGTTACAATGATTTAGGTAAAATGGAAAAAATTTTATGCGTAATTTCTCTATTAATGTTTAGTAATTAGTAATTATGTTTTAAATTTTTTGACTTAACTTTGAAGTCCTTATAAATGTAAAATTTAGTCAACTTTTATTTTAGTCAACTTTTAATTTAGTCAAGTCTTAAATTTAGTCAAATTTTAAATTTACTATGAACTTTTAATTTAGTCAATTTTGGTAACTTATGTAAACTTTGTAAGTAATATTTGAAGATTGTTTGAATAAATTTTCCATGTATGACTTCTTATGTAAAATTTGTACATTTATTAAAATCCAATGCTTCGTTATTTAACATTGTAAAAAAAGTTTTTTTATGGTGTTTCAAACCCAAATTAAAAGTCGAAAATTTTTTGGCACAAAGAATTTCAACTACATTTTTTGGATTGTTTAATTATTTGGACAATGTAAATTAAAGATTTAAAAGGAAACCGTTTTTAATTGACCATATGCATTTAAACTCATAATAAATGGTACGATCTATACCATTTAAACTCATATAGATTTATATCCTACGAATTGATTAAATCATAGATTCAGTTTTTTTTTTATATCTTAGTATACAAGTCTTTGACTTTTTTATTTCAATTTATGTAGGTTGTATTTTATCAAATGTGATTATGTATTTTTAAAATTTATGATCTAACGTTTACACAACGTCAACAATATTATTTAGTACAATTCTAACAACTTTAGTTTTTCATAAATCATTATTAGCATATTCCATTTTACGTTTACAATTATAAAATAATAATCCTTCTGCTTGAAAATATCAAACTAATTGGTTGTATATTGTAAAGTTTTTCATTTTTTTATTTTATAATTCCTTTTTTTTTTTAACATACTAAATGATGGTAAACATGGTAAATTTTTGATTCTTTAAAACATAATGATTTGGTGTAACTGGGCATTACCTAAGGCTAACATGTTTGTTTGGAAGACCTTAGCTGGGAGGATACCAACAAGAGTGGAACTTGATAAACGAGGAGTCAACGTGGGTGGCAACTTGTGTCCTTGCTGTGGTATTGAGGCTGAAACTGTTGAGCACGTGCTTCTTGAATGTATTATGGCAAGGTCGATTTGGTGGTCTATTGGGGCCTGGTTGAAAGAAAATACATTGTCAAACGCCTCTTCTGTCAATGAAGTGTTATCACAAATCAAACAAATACAGGTGAACAAGAAACAAAAGAAAGCAGCCCTAGCAATCATCTTGGCAACTTTCTGGAAAATATGGACACATCGAAATGAAAGGGTGTTCAAAGGAAAGCCACTATCATTTGCAAAAATAGTAGAAGAAATTAAAGAAACCACCTACTTATGGATGAAGTTCAGAACGAAAGAGGAGATTCCCGACTAACAAGTTTGGTTGGGAGACGGTATTTTTACTATCAAAATGTAATTGGGGCAGGTTTCCTGGAACTATATTAGGGGGCTGGTCTATATCTTCTTGGTGTGCGTGTGTTTTTGGTGAATATGGATGCCAGGGGGGGAGGTTGCGTGTGTTTTGGCGTGAGTTTCGGGTTGGGTTATGGTTCAGTAATGCGTATGTAGTCTATCCTGGTCATTCATAGTCGTTTCGCGTTCAGTTTTCATTTCTAAGGGTAATACAGGAATATAGCTGCAACGGTTGGTATTAAATTGCTGAACGTATTAGCAACTATCTGGAGTACAGCAGCGATGTTTTAATGCGCATAATCACAGCAACAAATGACGCATTTGGTCTCGCTGCAATTGTTTTTTTATGCAGTAAATTATGCAGTTTTCTCAGGCGGGTGGGGGGAAACACCAGATCTGCAGGAGTAATCAGAAGTGAAAAAAAAAAGAAAAGAAAAAGTGGACTGTTTAAGAGGTAGAGGAGTGATCGGGTCAGAAAAAAGGGTACGGAATCGATTCAGACAGTCAATAGTGAGTGGTTTTGGATAGGAACGTCTCTCAACGTGCAACGATATGACAAAATCTGGGACGTTCTTTGAACTATTGTTTAGGAGATCTTTCAATTTATGGCACAATAACCTCACGAGTTTATTAAATTTACTTTGGCGTGGGTGCGTTTTTTGGTGGATATGTTAGCTGGGTGGGGGGGAAAGGGTAGCGCCAAGTGTGCGTTTTGGCGTGAGTTCTTACTTTGGGCAAACGGGTCAATATTGTGTGTTTGGTGCTATCCTCCCTGGCTACATATTTATTTCGCGTTTTTTCATTTCGTGGTGTGTGTTTTCCTTTCTTCTTGGGGTTTGGGTGTTCATTGCAGAGAGAGGTTCTGATTCGATGAAGGCAGTTTTGTTTCTTTGATGGTGTATGCTGAGTTCTACAAAGGTTTAAAATAATTCTGCTATGCACTGGATTTAAATCTGCTCCTATACAAAATCGGCCGGTTTTGTTGCACAAAAACGCTGCAGTACTGTTTGGACTCTTGGCGAACTCATTGGATGGATCAGAAACATACTCGGCCTATGCTATGCTGCACATACACGCTGCAGTATCGATTCCGCTGCGGATTAACTGTGCAGAATTATTTAAGACTTGTTGGTGATTGAGAGAAGATGCCTTGGATGATAACTACTGAGTGCTGGAAGTATTGGAATGTGTGATGGCATTAATTTTGAGGTTCTTGTTTTACTATGGTCTGAGTTATATATTCTTATTATGCCATGGTGATTACAAAATATCTGCCTAATGGACAGATGGTCCATAATGCTCTACACTTGATGGTTAAACACTAAAGAGGGGTATCAAAGGAGTTCTCATGCGCCTGTGCTAAACAACGACACAATGGAATTAATCTGTGGAGAACTGGAAATCTAGATGTCTAAAGTGTGTCCGAGATTATAGTCGAAGATAATAAAATGCTTATCCTCTTTTAGATATAGGTCAAGCGAATCCGGTTAGTGGTTTTCATTGGCTTTGGTTGGGTGATAGTAGGTTTATACTTGATAGGTGAGTGTTATGTATGTATGTATGTTGTTTTTTCTTTAATCCCGGTTTTCTAACCTCTGGTTAGGATATAGGTCAAGCGAATAAAATTATCTCCTTCTCCGTTAAAAAAAAAAAAAAAAAAAACAATCACCAAAACCACTAAATCTAGATGTCCAAGGTTGTGATAACTTCAAACAATTTTATATTCAAATCTCTATCTGCTTTCTTTTCTCACCTTGATCCGTTTTTCTTTTTTCATTTTATCCGAACCAAATTACCCCAACAAGAAATTACTTAGGATCATATTACAAGCCAAGAAATTTACACATTCACATTATATGTGCAAAAAAAATAAAAAAAAGATATGACAGTATGTGTGTGGCCATGATTTATTGGAAGACTTTGACCCAAGAAAGTTGACGTGCCAACAAACTTATAGGAAATTAATTATGCAGGAAAGTTGGGGTGCAAAAGACTGTACCGGTTACAAGTATGTGTGTGGCCCATGACCCATGACTACTAATTTATTGGAAGACTTTGACCCATGACTACTAATCTCCAGTCAACTCTTGAAAGATATGATTGATAAGGTCTAAATTTAATATATAGTATTTAGTTAGTTTTTCTTTTAGTCCTATTGTTATACATCCTCCCCTGAAACTGAACTTTATCTTACCCAATCATGAAAACCAATTTTCTTGTAATCTTTTTTACATTGTTGTTGTTCCTGCAAAGATTTGGCATAAGCAACAGCAGGCTTATGATCACTTCTTCAAATGTTACATGTATCGAAAGAGAGAGGCAATCCCTTCTTTCAATCAAACAAACCCTCACAGACCCATCTAATCTTCTGTCAACATGGAGCGGAGTTGAATGCTGCGAATGGCGTGGAGTTGGGTGTGACAGTCGAAATGGTCATGATGTCAAACTTGATCTTCGGTCTCAAGTGCCTTCTGTGGAAACGATTGGTAAACACCTGGAAGGTGAGTTGAGTCCGTCGTTAAAGAATTTGAAGCATTTGCGTTATTTGGACTTGAGCATGAACTTTTTCTATGGAAATATTCCTGAATTTTTAGGATCCTTTCAGCATTTGGAATACCTTAATTTGTCAGCCTCATTTTTTGGTGGAGGAGTAGTTCCTCATCATCTAGGAAATCTCTCAAGGTTACAATATCTTGATCTTAGTTCCTTATTCCTTGGAGCACCCCCTTTATTAGATGATTTGGAATGGGTGTCTTCACTATCATCATTAAGGTACTTGGGTTTATCAGGGATAACCATTCCTAACCATACAGAATGGTACCATCCAATTAACATGCTCCCTTCTTTGCTTACACTGAACCTCGCAGATTGTGATATCACAAATATCCCTTCTGTTAAATTCATCAATTTCACGTCTCTTCATTCACTTGACCTCTCTTGGAATCACATCAATTCCACCATTCCTCTCTGGTTATCAAACCTTACTAGCCTCATGCATCTACACCTCCATGTAAACCACTTCCATGGTAAAATTCCTGAGTTTATTGGAATGTTCAATCATCTTGCTACCATCGACCTCTACTTCAACGCCTTTGAAAGTTTGATACCAGATCAGTTATGTAATTTGAGCAGCCTTGTTCATCTGCAACTTTCTGTAAATAGATTTTCTGGTCCTATTCCCCAAAGCATTGGACTACTCTTCAGGCTTGAAGACCTGTATCTTGATGATAACCAATTGAGTGGGAACATTCCTATGAGTGTGGGACAACTTTCAAAGCTCAAGAATCTTGTTCTCTCCTTCAATTCCTTTTTTGGTCCTATTCGCCAAAGCATTGGACTACTCTTCAGGCTTGAAGACCTGTATCTTCAACATAACCAATTGAGTGGGAACATTCCTATGAGTGTTTGGCAACTTTCAAAGCTCAAGAATCTAGATCTCTCCTACAATTCATTGGTTGATGTTCTTTCTCAAACTCACTTCAACAAGCTAAAGAATCTGAATAATTTGATGTTGTCAGGCAATTGGTTAGTGTTGAATTTCAGCTCTAGATGGATTCCTCCCTTCCAACTGCAGGTATTTGAAGCAGGTTCCTGCAACATCGGACCCCACTTCCCAAATTGGCTACAAACACAGACACATATTCAGAGACTAAATCTTTTTAACTCGAGTATTAGAGATACAATACCAGAGTGGTTTGAGAACATCATGTCTAATATTCGTTACCTGGATTTGTCAAATAACCAGATCAGTGGCAAACTACCAAGAATTGATTTTGACAGTAATGCTTATTTAGGGTATGATGTTGGGACCTTGAAGATGAACTCAAACAAATTTGAGGGATCACTTGCTAGATTTCCGTCAAATGTGTGGATTCTGGATCTCTCAGACAACTTACTGTCAGGACATGTTCCTCAAACAGATGGAAGAATGAACCCAAGACTGCAAGTTGTTAATCTCTCAAAAAACCGTTTCAACGGAAGCATTCCCGTACACTTATGCAAGCTTCCTAGCATCTGGGTTTTGGATTTATCACAAAATAAGTTTTCTGGGAGGCTTCCTAGCTGCTTAGGTAACACTAGTTTGCAAGTGATGGATGTTTCAAATAACACTATAACCTGTGTTATTCCAAGTTCATTAGGTTCACTTACAGAACTGCAGTCATTGCACTTGCACAACAACAGATTTGAAGGGAATCTTCCACTGCCTTTACACAATTTGACGGGCTTGGTCACACTGGATTTAGGGAACAATTCTTTAACAGGTAGAATCCCTTTTTGGATTGGAGAAAGCCTATTAGACCTTAGAATCTTAAATCTCCAATCAAATAAGTTTACTGGTAAGATTCCACTACAACTTTGTCAACTTAGTGCTCTTCAACATTTAAACTTGGCACAAAATAACATAAGTGGGACGATCCCTCGTTGCTTCAGTAATTTAAGCGGTATGATCATCAATTCAGATGACGTTGTATACAACAGTGTTGCTTTTTATGAAGAAAATATTTTGGCTTACATAAAAGGAATTCAGCTGGAGTACACCAGTACAATACAATATTTGACAACCTTAGACCTCTCAAGCAACAACATTACCCGTGAAATTCCAGATGTTTTAATGAACCTTGTGGGATTGAAGAGCTTGAATCTTTCAAGAAACCAACTAAAAGGACAGATTCCAAGACTGATTGGAAATTTAAGTCAAATCGAATCTTTAGATTTGTCAATGAACATGTTGTCTGGTAGGATTCCTCAAAGTTTGACAAGCTTGAACTTTCTAAGCTACTTAAACCTATCATTCAACAACTTATCTGGTGCAATCCCGGTAGGAAATCAGCTACAAACTCTGGGGGACCCCTATATCTATGAAGGGAACGACAAACTATGTGGGCCACAAGTATCAAGGAGTTGCATAGGAAATAATTCATCACAAAATCATGTTGTTGAAGATGAGGTTCAAGATGATGATGAAGGCCTGTGGTTTTATTTTGGCATGGGCCCAGGGTTCGTTGTTGGACTCATGGGACTACTTGGGAGTTTGCACTTCATTAGGTGGTGGAGGGTAGTTTACTTTAAGATGCTTGAAAATGTTTACGGTTGGCTAACAATATCCGTTCTAGTGAATCTTGCTCGCCTAAAAAGGAAGTTTTCCTAACGAGCAGGTAAATTTTTAAATTGATAAAATTAGATAATAATAAAATTTATTCCATCTACTATAATATATAAATAAAAGCAATTGTGGGACACTTGGCATAATATGAGGGCTTCTCATTTTGTTTTGCCGCTCATTTTCACAACACTTCCTTCATAAGCTACCTTCCTAATTATCCTCACAAAACCTAACCATAAAATTCTCACAAACCCTAACCATAAAATCCATTTGAACTTATTTAAAATATATGTTAATAAAAATGAATATATTAATTTTCAATTAACAGTCTATAATATTATTCATTTCATTTCATAATTATATTTGTTATCAATTATAATGTTGGGAATCCCGTGTAACACACGGGAAGATAACCTAGTAATTACATATATGTGTAGCTATAGATTTATGCACCGACTTATTACTAAAATTCTGGTATTTGTAGATACCATTCTCGAGTGGATGCATTAAGGGACGGTGAACTTACATCATGTGTTAAAGTTTGTACCAAGAAAAGTTGTATTAGAACTGTGTGTTTCATAGCAAAAATATGTTATTTAACGTGTTTTCTCATTGACAATACTCTTGTTTTGTTGAATAAAACAATTGTTAGAACAGATGTAATATTAAATTATATTCTAGTCAAATTTATGTGGAAAAGCCTTGTCAACAAGCGTTTGCTTAGTAATTTATGAAAGTTCCAAGGCCACCACCGAACTAAATGTATTGACCCAAACATGTTCTGTATGTGGCCAATAGCTATATTGTGCTATAGCCTCTGGTCTTTGATTAGTCTGTCGGTTGAGTAGATGAACAAGTGTACAAAACCTGAGATATTTTGTTAATAAATTTTAATGGGTAAAACTGTAAAAAAAATTGGCTAATGATTGGAAAGTGTAACAGAAATTAGTTCCTTTTGGATTGGAGTAATGGAAATAAATAATCCCAACTATTAACTATTGGCCAATAACGTCCCAACTATGAAAATAACTACTAGCGGTCCCAACTTTCGACATATTGGCCAACTTTATCAACTGCACACAAGATGGTTGATGAAAGTTATGAACCAAAATTTGGTGTTTTTGATAATTATGTACAATTTAATAGTTCATAAACCGTATGATTTCAATTTATCAACAGTTTGGGAGATTACTGAGTTAAGTGAATTATCTGCCAAATTAGTATATGTAAATGTCACTGATTTCAGTTTTAGAAACTCAAATATTGGTAACACTTCAATGTATCCGAATGAATAAAAATAAAATTTGATTTTGTCAACTAAATATGGGTTATGGGGGAGCAGAAAAACTGCATAACCGAATTAATTAATAGCCACTGGTTTCGTTAAGCTATTTACTAAAACGATTATTGGTGTTTCGTTTTCAGTTTTTTTTATGTCACCACCAAAAACACAAGTTAGCAGTATGTAAATTTAATGAATTTATCGGATTATATGTTTAGAAGATTCACAATTACTCATTTTTTTACTGTATCATAATGCAGTTAATCGTTCTGCAAACAAATATTTGTAAGCAAAATAACTAAATGTTATTATCCTATATATTTATATTAGAATGCCCATGAATAGTGCTGCTGCCACATGGCAGCAGCTGATTTGTTTTTTTATCCCTGGCTAAAGGTTTTTTAGCTATTTAGTCGAGAGAAATCATTCGTAGTAACATCAAGTGCCGTAGAGTAGTTGGTTTGTGTGTTTCATTGTGAGTAAGTGGAGTTGAGTTCGAATCTCCTTACAAACATTTGTTTTTTGTTCTCTTTATGTCATGACAGTAATTTATGCCCTTCACAAGGGTGAAACTGTCAATTTAGTGTCTGAACACCCTTTCTCTTTTATTGCCACATTGTACACTTTCTCTGCACCCACGTATGTATACTCTCTCTTACCCTCACGACATCTGTATTCCACCCACCACATCATTTTCCTCTTTCTTCATTCCTAATCTACACACAGATTCATAATCAGTTATACATCTCATATATGTTCTTTCTCTAGATATCATTCTCTCCATCCTCTCTCTACTTGACATACAATATCGTGCCTGTCGTTGGCCGGAGGTGGTGGCGTCCGAGTTGTTTCTGGCCGAACGTCAGTGGTGGTTGTGTTTGCAGCTTTGATGGCGGTGGTTTTGTTGTGTCATTTGGTGGTGTTGAGATGTGTGGATTTGCTTCCTTTTTTGTTTAACGACAGCCGTCGGTTGCCAAGATTAAACAACCGCCTAGATTACCGGCGTCGGCACCATCCGTCGCCACTGTTTTTGGTTTTTTCGGTAGATAGTTGTTTGCATTTTAGTTGTTTGTCAAGTCCTATGGGCTATGGCTCCATCTACCACCATATTGGTAGCGACCAGAGGCTCCTGCTGGTTTTTTGGGCTCTGTACGCGTGCCCACCATGATACCAGCGGTGACCGTAAGGTCACGCCAGTTGCAAGCGAGCGTTGTTGGCTTTATGCAGTGACTGGCTTCAACTGTGCACGCGTCGGTCGGTGATGGCTCTGCTTGAGACCGGGGTGGTCTTTGGCGGTGTTGTTTGCACAAGTTTTTATATATATATATATATATATATATATATATATATATATATATATACTTATTTTCTACGGCTATGATGATCATTTGAACCTTATTTTTTAACGCCTTTATGGGTGAAGAAATCTTGCACAACAGTTGTTCGTTTAAATGCCCGCATGACTTCCTTGAGTTTGTTGCCGCCTTTCACCTGATCCTGTTTACATATTCAGACATAAACTTGGGAATGGTCAGTTGTGGGATTTTGGGTGAAAATTTTGGGTTGTACATTTGGGGCTTTTGGTTTATTTTTTTGGTGTTGGGTTCTAGCCATGTGATATGATTTTATAAGGACGATATGTCCCGTTGTTGGTTAAGGTATTGAGGATGGTGGGTGTTCACCCGCAACCCGCCTACAACCATTGTGTGCTAACCGATTATTTTTCCGAGCCTAATCACTTTATATCTGAATTCGTGATGGGTATTTGATTATTTGATGTAACAATTAGCGAGTAAATAATTTGTCCGTTTATTTTCTTATTTTTTAGCTTTACATATCATGAGCTAGATTACGGTTGTATTATATGCTACAAATTAGATGTGGGATAGGCGGTGTACACCTTAAGCTGTATTTTTTCACATGGGTCTTACTTGAATAATGTTTTTTTTTTGTTTGTACATAGCTAATGGGAATTGTTATTTATTATTTTATGGTGGTTTGAAATTTTCATTAACCTACTGCACAAATTTTACAATTTACGGTGGTGGTTTATAAGATGGATGGTAGTATAGTTAGATGGGTGATTCCTTCGGATAATGGTTCTCTTCAATGCTGTGGGGTAAAGCTCAAATCGCTTTATTTTATATCTGTTAATTTTTTTGGCTGGTTACTTATTTTGACTCCTTTGTTTTTGGCTGCTCATTTACAGGTATGTCATGGATCATGATAAAAATAAATTCTCGATCGTTGGGAGATGGGAAGAATATACGGTTTTGGTGAAAGTTTCTAAACAAACATTTTCATGGTGTTGCTTTGCAGGCTTTTATGATACTAAAGCACACTTTCACTTTTCAATATAGTACTGCTGATTTATTTTTTAATGTTAAGTGATTATGAGTATTAGTATAGTGTCTGTCTGATTCTATGGCTATAAATGTGATCCAAGAATAAACTGGATGTGATTTTGACAGGTAAACATATTATTTGGAGCATATATGAACAAATTTTACTTAATCTATTGTCGATGACTAAAACAATTAAAGGGAATAAGACTTTTTTTCACGATTAATTGAAGGCTTTGGATGACCCACTATACCATCTACGACCCTAAGCAATCATCGCGACTAGATGTGATTAACAAGATGTCGAATCTGCTGCGTTTTGGAACAAGTTGCAGGGTGCGGGGCTGCTGTTAGAGCCGAGAAGGAAACATGTGGGTATTTGACTAATGCTCTTGTATTTGCAGGAGGCGCGGACAAATGGATATAGAGGCAAAAAGAATCAGTCCCCTTTTCTGTTAAAGAGGCTAAAGTGTGGCTGCAGCTGCAAGATCAAATCTGCTCGGAATTCGTTCTATCGGTAAGATTAATATATGTAACAGATCAATTAATGGTGTGACCGATGTGTTAATTTTATGAAATTGCATAAATGTCCTGAATGAACCATCAATTTTTAAGGCTTATAAATTATTTTGTTTATTACACAGCGAACAAAGATTGTTTACTGCTCAAGTAATTCGATTGCACATAAAGAGGTACTCTTCCTGTTTTGCCTTAATTTGATATTGTGTCCTACATTTGGCTAATCATAGAAGTCAATTTGGGTTTTCCATGGGCTAATCATACATGTCAAGTTTTAGTTTTCACGTTTCATTTCATTTAAGTGAACACTATGTTTGATACAGAACCAACAAGGTTTTAATTTTTTTTTTTTCAATTTGGATCTTTCTTTAGTATAATTCATTAATACTATTTATTGACAACATACTACAACTCCTGATATGATGCCAAAGGTTTTATATTTAGAATTGTGTCTTTAAGAAGATTGAGATATGAAAGCGCGTGGTTCGATGTATCCGATCTAACTCTGATTTTTATTTTGATTGTCCTTCAAGTTTCAGATTTCTTCTTTAGGTTGAACGGATGTTGCATATGTTTTGATCCATGTGGTGACATCTATTCAGGTAAGCAATACGCTTTTGTCTTTTCATGTTTTTTTTAGCTTTAGTCTTTGGCGTCCGTCTTTTCCTTCTGTTTTATACTTGATGTTCCAGATTTCATTACAAAATGAGCTGTGTTCTTCTATGCTTTTTTCCATTGATGTTGTGCTCTTGGTTTACAAAGTGCGCCTAGGCGCAATGCCCCAAGCACCTGTGCTTCGAGTAGCATAACTAATTTTAGCGCTGAAAGAACTTTTTGCACCATTAATATGGAATATACTAACAACCACCATTGCTTTATTTAGTCTTTAAATGTAGACTTTTATTGGTTGCCTTTGAAGGTTAATATTTTTGTTTGGCGGGCAGAATTGGACAGAATCACCACCTCCGCTGCTTTAGAAAGGCGAAATATTTGTATTCCGGATGTGAGTTTGCTACAGGAATTTGGGCTGCAGTTGCAGTTTGGTGCGGTATGTCTTTAGTCCTAACATTTTCAGTCCAAGACATTGTTACTATGCACCGGTCAGTGGGGTTCAAAAGGAATAAGAAGGTGGCGTTTCAAGGCATTGTTTTCACTACCTTGTGGCGTATTTGGAAAGCAAGAAACGAGCGCATTTTTTCGGACAAGAAAATCAATGTCACAGAAGCGGCTATGGAGATAAAGGACATTTCTTTGGTTTAGATGTAGATTTTAGAATGGTTGTAAAGATTGGAATTCTTGGCGTAGTAGATTCGAGGTGATGTAATTTTTGGTTTTTGGTGCGCCTTTTCTCCGCCTTGGAGAGAGGTTGCGTTGTTTGGTGTTTTATAAAAGTTACTTTCCCCCCAAAAAAAATTGTGGGTCTAACATGGGCTTGGGGAGCATCAAAAGCATGGATAATCATCTATTGCAATGTGTAATTGATCTTCTGATGTATTGTTCATCTTTAACGTCTAATGCTAAAGTTTTTCCACTTGCCCTAAGTCACAAAATTTATCTTTGCCCTACTAGGTACGGATGCTGTGTGGACGATACTGAAACTTGAATTTCAACACGAAAGTTGGTGGCTACTTTGGATGAAAATAGTGTTATAGCGTTGGGGTAACGACACCCCGACCAAATAACAAGGCGCGCAACGCGCGCCCTTGAATCCCACTAGTTCAAATAAAATTTGATCCATTGGCTATTGGTAGGAAAATTTAGGTTCAAAGAGCCTGCAGCCGACAAGCGTTGACACCAAAAGTCAAAGTCCACCAACACCTACATGGATGTGAGTGGCCACCAACTGTTGATCACTATTTCAAAAACTTATTCAGAATATCCACTCAAATCACTATTTCAGAAAGCCATTTTGTCATACATTATTATGATAAAACTGAGTTTTGTGTAACACGGTGTAACAAAATAATCTACTCGGCGCTTTTTTGAATTTTTTTTTTTGCCAAAACTAATAAAATTGAATATAAAAGCTATTCTGGAAAAATCAGGAAAAAAACAAGTTTTTACATAGGGTTTTCAGGGTTTGCACAACTCAAGAGGGTTTTTATTTTAGCCAAACCCTATAAATAATTATTTCCGAGTTTGTGTATTATATTGTGAGAGTATCACAACGAATCAAACCACGTCCAAAATGGAGCTAAGATGAATGAGATATCGAAGCTTGAAATTTTTAGGTTGGAACAACCAAAGATGAGAAAATGGATTAAGTTTTGTACCACATTGGTGGAATGACAAAACATGAAGTGGTTTATAAGGAGGAGCACTCCTATATTGTTTAGCATGAGCCAAACACTAGTGGGACCCTAAAGGGTGCGAAGCACCTTAACTCGCACATGCCCGCGCGTGGCGTGGGCGATGGGCGCATATGGCGCTTTGTTGGTTGCACTTCGCACACTCGCATCGCCGCGAGCCGCTTAAGAGCCGCCTTTGTATTTTTGACCTCGTTCGCGTGGTCTAGTACATGGTGAAAGACCAGGTAGCGTCCTGGTCTCCGCGTTGACGTAAACCGTAACAAGTGGCGCATGGGCACTGAGGCGCTTGGCGTCCGTGCGCGGATGACGTGGTGTGCGCGTGACGGGTTCCATATGACACTGGTGGTCATCCACGGATGACGTAGCTGCGCAAGACTATAGTGGTGCGTGACCAGGTAGCACCCTGGTTAGTGCGTGTCATCTTGGTCAGCACGCGGCTCAAACAGCATTGGAGCAGGAGTCTGTTACGAGTCAGTTGACTTGGTCAAACCAGTCAGTTGACTTGGTCAAACCGACTGTTTCAAGTCGTGCCATAAAGTAACTTGACGGTTTCAAGTTCACCACTAAATCCATTTTATTAGTATTTATTATTGTTTATTACAAGATTTATGATCTTGTTAATTACAATATTAAATAAAAAAATGTTTCATTTTTGTTTTTGTCAATATAAAAGATGAGTTATGTGCTCAATTTTGATGAGATGAAGAACAACAATCTCATGACAAAAATCTTTAGAAACATTGAGAGGAGTACTCTTAAGTGTTCCATAACTTTCCTTTTCTAACTTTTACGAATACCAAATGACCCGGTGGAATCTTGGGCTCAAGACCATCTCCGGCAGTACGACTACTGTTCCGGTTGTTGTACCCTGGGAAATAGCCCGTTTGAGAGGACGTGCGGAATCTGTTTTAACGGCCCGTGTCAAACACGATTCTCAACCAAAAACCGTCTACAACAAGTTTGTTTATTTTTGCAGCGGAGCATTATATTAGATGGTTCGGTTGAAGTTCATAAAAAACTTTATGCTTGAATCTCAATTAGGTACATGTATTTTGTATCTTATTTTTTTTTATTTTAGTTTTGTAATCTGTAGTATTGATGTATTTTAAAATACATCAATTTTCAGTGTAAAGTTTGTAGAGTTTTCGAGTCGTTTAGATAGTTCTTTTATTAGTTTTAGGCTTGTAACTGTCTATTTTTATTCAGTATAGGTTTTTATAGATTTTTATTAGTTTTGGGTTTTTTTAGTATTTATTTATTTATTTTATATTTTGTAGGTGTTCATAGACGTTGGAGCGTAAACGAGTAACTTTGATCAAGTCAAGAACACCCGAGTCTAGAGCACCAAGTTATAATACTATATAATATATATATATATATATATATATATATATATATATATATATATTGCAAAGGGATTAATCCTTCATGTCATACTCTTATGCAATCTCTCCTTTAAGAGATGCCACATAGGATATGATGTGGCAAATGTAAACCAATTAAAAAAAAGGAATAAATATGATTTAACATAATCTATTATAATCTTTAACCTAATCTATTAAATACCTAATCTACTAAATCTAAATATTAAAACTTTACTATTTTTTCTCTCATGTTTCCTCTTATAACTTTTAAATGTTAATATTTTTTATATACGAGATTTTTTAAAGAAAAAAAATTACACCAAATTAACAAGCGTTTTATTATCTTTCCAACGAGTACCATAGTGCTATATAAAAAACGGAGAAAAAAATGACTATTTTTTGTAACCCGACAGGTATTGTGTCGGGTTTAGGGTTAAAAAAATTGTGGGTTTGGGTCGGGTCTGGGATTAGGTGATACCCGACCCAATTACTCGAAACAACATACCCAAATACCCGAACTATATACCCGATCATATACCATGAATTTTTTAACGCATCACATAACCCTTAGACTAATGCGTTCGATATTTCAATAATTAACTTTTTTTTCTTATTTCATGTTAGTTCTTTTTAGAATGATCGATTACAAACTTCCGAATTCATTTGTAATGGCACTAGATTTATACCCCGACGCAGAGATTCGTTTTTTTTTATATATTTGAATATAATAACTTATGGCAGAGATTTGTTTAAAATAATAATCTATAACTATATATAAAATAATTGAACTTTGATGATGTGTCATTCAATGGGGTAACCCTTCATCCTTTGAATGTGCCATGTGGCATCATATGGTTCATTCTTTTTATTTTTTTTATTTTTGTTTTTTTATTAAATCATATAAAACCTAGCTATTATCATATGTAATCCTCATCTTCTCATCCTAAACCCTAATAAATTTTTTTTATTTTCGTTTTTGTTTGTCTTCCCTCTCTCTGCCGTCACGCAAGTTCTCCTTTCAATCACTTAAGATTATTATCAAATTCAACATCAACACTTTTAATCGAATAAACTTCCAAATCCTCTCACATCATCTACATGCAAATCATCCAGGTGTAGAAAAACAACAATAACTAAACAATTTTGTAACTATTTCAAACTGCAATATCATACATGTTGCCTATCATATATACATATTGTGATTCGTACAAAACATGTCAATTGTAATCTTCTTTATTAGCCTGGATTTATAATCACATTTATTATGAATAGAAATATATATTGAGAATAATCGTGTTTGTGTGGATTCGTACAAAACATGTCAATTGTATTCTTCTTTGTCGGTTGAAAAACCTCCACCGACCGGATCAAGCTCAACGTCGGCGTCAAGCTCTTCGAAACCACCAT
Organism: Ambrosia trifida; assembly: GCA_028751855.1. Classification (NCBI taxonomy): domain Eukaryota; kingdom Viridiplantae; phylum Streptophyta; class Magnoliopsida; order Asterales; family Asteraceae; genus Ambrosia; species Ambrosia trifida. Next base: position 81,586,650 of record CM054130.1, read on the forward strand.
CTCCACCTTACAATCTGGCGGCCCCGACTCCCTCTTAGCCGCCCTCTCCACCTGCCACCACCTCTCTACCCCCGTTTTCATCGACCGAGACCCCGAAATCTTCTCCGTCCTCTTATCCCTCCTTCGTACCAACCGCCTCCCTTCCACTTCCCGTCGCTTCACCGACCAAGAACTCTCCGATGAAGCCTCTTATTACGGCATCAAATCTCACCTCAAGTCCGCTATGCTTCCTAATCCACTTTCAGGTATCGACGCCTGTTTAGTTTCAAATATCCGACCTGCTTCCGATGTTTTTGTTTCAGATTTCACTGCTATTGATGACGGATCGGTTTGGATTGCTCATGGAGTCATGGTGGTCAGATTTCTGTTGTGAGTTTATATATTGTGATGTTTACTCTGTTTTCTTTTCTCATATTTTGTATGCTGGTGTGTTGTTTACCTTTTCTAAGTTTATCATACTTTTAGTTATAATAGTTGGTGAATACAATTTTACTTTTCTATGTCCCATTGCTGTTCTTCCGAGTGCTCAAGTTGTTGGCAATGCATTTGCGGAGTAATACTACCATATTCTTCATACAGTGACGGTTACAGTAGTTATGGGATCTGGATTTTGTTTATAATTCCGATTAGGACCTGATTATGGTGGTAAGTCCCATAACTTCTCTCCATTCCGTTTATGGTTACTGTTAAGTAAAACAATATAAGGATTATGGTGTTAGCATTGGATTATAGATTGTTTTAGGTTAGCTATTGAATATTGATATTAGAATTATGTATTTTTAGCCTTTTTGACATGTATTAATATTAGAGTTATACATTGTTTTAGGTTATGTATTAAATATTGATATTAGAGTTATGCATTTTTTAGCATTTACGATATGTGTTAATATTAGAGTTATACATTCTTTTAGGTTAGGTATCAATATTAGTATTGTGAGACTTGGTACATAGATGTGATAAGTTTTTTAAGGGTTACAACTTCCAACTTAAGTGATTGATTAGTTTATTAAGTTTAGAATTATAGGAGTCATTAGAGATTGATGAGTTTTTGAATAGTTGCAGCTTACATAAGTGATTTGTTGAGATGATTACTGATTAGGTTTTAGGTTAGGGAATATATGGATATGCACTGGTTGAGAGATTTTGTGGTTAGTATCACTTAGTGAATTTTTTTAACTAAGATTGATCATGTTTAAGTTATTTACTCTTTTCGTGATTTGAGTTTTTTTCTTTTATCATTTTTTATTAAGTCATATTAAATTTTTCAACCCCGGGACCTTCCCGGGGTAATCAGCTAGTAATAATATATTTTATTATGTCACTAGATATTTGCCCGCGTTGACACGCAGTTTACCAACGTACGATTATTTGGAGTAGTATAACGTATAAGAAAAATAAAGTAGAAACAGTTTATTAAAATTTAAAAGCAACGAATACACATTTATTCAAATATCGCTGAAAATTTCCTTATAAACAACATTTTTTGTTTAACACGCGGTTCAACAACTTACAATTACTTTGAGCGGTAAAACGTATAAAAAATATAGTAGAAATATTTTATTCAAATTTAAAAGCAAGTTGATCTTCTGGAGTCATACAAAAAAATTTCGTGTTTAGACAAGTTACTTATTTACTGAGTACTAATTAGCAGTTGTCTCAAATTCAGTCACAAATGCAAATCACACAACTTTCTAAGGGTAGAAATTTCATTTATATCAACAGAAGTGTTACAAGTGACAAGGGACTGTACGATTCAAATTGGGCAAGGGTAGGTAGAGCTACAAACATTATTCTGAAAAAAAAAAATCTAAAATAGTTAATGTGTTAATTATAATTAGAAAACAATATAGCTACAATAATAGTCTAATTTTTGTAATAAAAACGATTTGTACACACTAAGAATAGACTTTGGGGTGACTTTCAACTTGTTTGACATATACCCTTTATATATAAATTTCTTGACTGACACATCTTACATGTTGAGATAAAACACACCACATATTGACCTATTCAGATGAAGAGGTGCATGACAGTGGTACATAAGACTTGCCTGAAAATTGACGAAAACTTGAGTAGGGATATTATCGTCAAATTCCATCATCATGTCCCATGGTACATCTCCTACCCCAGCTAATACTATTGACAACAGATATTCACTATCAAATAGAAAATAAAACATATTAAGGGGGCAAATATACACTTAGGGATGACTCGATTTATGTTGTGTTCTATATACAACATTACAAATGGTCAAATCAGAATAATAGCTAAAAGGGGGATGCGTCAAATGGGTAAAAAAAGTGACTCGTTTCAACCGAAACTCATCTTAACCCATTACAATACCCACAAAATTTTATATATCTTATACAAATCCCAAATCAGCATTCATAATTTCACACACAAAACCAACAAAATTCAACTCGAACAGCTCGTGTTTAAACTCGATTTTCATAACAAAAGATTGAAAACGATCAACTAACCTTGTCACTGACATCCTTATTAGAAGGTTTAAACACCTGTTTCACCGACGAAAACCAACTGCTACCTTTCTTCCCCATTTTCTTTGTACTTCAATCTAAAACAAACGATCAAAACCAGTTGAATGAAACTATGATGCAGTGAAACAGAAATGTAGATCAGCGTGTGATATACTGATATTGATCATCAATGTCCGATAATGAGTATTTTGTAACTAATATACTGATATATCTGTTTATCATGGTTCAATTCATCTGTTTCCAGCAGAGTTTCACCTGGAATTTAAAGCATACATATAGAAACATGTTGTAACTAATAGTACAATTAGAAAAATGAGGGACATACTTTTTTAGTTAAATCAGTTATGTGGCTTTCCATTTGCTCCCGTGGCTTCAAGAGTTCGGATTTTATAGGGAACACCTGCAATGTTTACTTAAGACACCATTTTCATTTGAAAAGTTAAAAGTCACAATCATCAACATGAATCACAAGTTGGTATTCTCACCTTGTCTCTGATAAAGATCAGGGTCCTCAATTGCTGCATCAGATGAGATAACAAAAGCATCCAAAGGATCATCCCCACTCATTAACCTCTGTTCCCAGAATGGACGTTTAGAACATACCAAAATTTACACACAACATATATTATTTACAAACAAATAATGCACTATTTTTGTAACTTCAACAACAGGTCAAAGTTGCCACAGCTAAAAATAGTCATGTTTGTTGTCTTTGACTCCTTTGTTGTATCTTTCGCCTCCTTGGCCAAGGTATCCATCTCACTGCTTCCCATTCCTCAAATGAATACCACTATAAGTATCCTACAACCATCCTATTAGTAGATTTGAAAACAAATACATTAATACATATAGTTGGTACTTAAGCCCATTAGGGTTAATAGATGTGTTAGGTACCATGTATACACTCATTCACAAATCACAACCAACCTGAAAACCATTGGACAGTAGTCCTTCCACTTAAAATCGTCCGACTGATGTGTAGGTATCAGTTGAGACCCTGCTTTAGGGAAATGCATCCAGAAGCTAGCTCTTGGACCAAAATCTGATCCACGTACTTCTCGCTTTTGAACTGGTATTATCTTCCCAACAGTATACCTAGTTGTATTAAAAATAACTTCATTGTTCATAGATTCAGAAAGTTGTGTAAAATACCATAAATCTTTTAAGAGTTGATATGTACCTGATGCCAAGTTGTAAACTGAGCATTTGATCATAACTCTTGTGACCCATTGCATCGCCTCCTCAAATGCTTGTGCTCCAACCAGAAGAATCATTATCTCCTGATTATAAGCAAAACCTCAGAAACAATTATTATTAAAAAAACTATATTGTATTATTGAAACTATATAAATTAAACGAAATTGTTTTTGAATTATTTGACCGGTTACCCAACTCGCCCATCTTACAGTTACTTATGACACTTTGTTTTCTTTCACTAAATAAACAAATAGAAACACAACATAATTATTGTGAACCATCTCGCAGTATAATGTTTTCTACGATTATTCAATCAAACGTGATACATAAATGATGCATATGGGGAGCTGCTGAAACGAACCTAAAATACCATGGCTGTGCCTGTGTCGTAGAGTATCGTCGCTGCATCAGTCGACTTATCGCTTAGAGTGCCACCGATAAGTCTTCTAACATATACACAATGATTTAAATAAATAAACATAATAATAATAATAATAATAATAATAATAATAATAATAATAATAATAATAATAATAATAATAATAATAATAATAACCTCTGCACAATCAAAATTCTCAACCAGAATAATTTTAAACCTAGATCTACAGTATAAAATTCAAATGGATCTGAACAAAATATGGAACAACCTACAAAGAGATGAAAGCAAAAAAGAATAATAACTTTTAAACCAGGGAAAAAACAATGGAAAATCTCACCAAGAATCATCAAATGATCACAACACGCCGGAAAACTAATCGGATTCCCTTCTTCGCCGGCTCCTGCTCTCCCTTTCTTCGGTGGTGTATGGTAGCTTTGAACCATCGATTTATGGTGATTTTAGGGAAATGGAGATGAACCTAGTTAGGGTTTGGTTCAAAGATGGCGACGATTGTGATTTTGTGAAACACGTTGTGTCCGTGTTTTTTTTTCCATTTATATATTTTCTGTAATTTTATTTTTAAAATAAATCAAAATCTTATAAATTCTCACACTTGGCCACTTGGCACAATATGATAGGCTACACAATTGAGGATGAATGTGGGAGTGCCAAGTGTCCTCATGGACTTTAGTTTATTAGATGTATAGATATTACATATTACATATTTCAACCCGGGACGCTCCCGGGATAAAAACTAGTAATAATAATAAAGTCAAGAAAAATAAAAAAAACAAACAAACGTGACTTTTAAGGTCACGGCCATGAGATTATTAGGGCTAAAATATTGTTAGGTGAGGATTATTATATAAAAAAAAAAGGGGTGCTTCACTAATTTTGGAGGGTGACGAGGTAGGCCCACTCCAGATGGATCGGCCCAACTCCAACTAAAGGCCCACATTGTCTTAACGCCAGCCCAATGGCAGACTAACGCCGGATGGGCCAAGGCGGTCATGTTCCGGGCTATTGATAAGCTCCAACCTTTTCCCCGAACAATGGGGGATGAAGGGTTCAATAGAAGAGATAAGGCCTATCTCCATAAGAACCGGGGACTTAGTTCCTGGAGATAGGCTCAATAAGGCGGTTACGAGAAAGGTTATAAATACAGGTAAAAGGTACGTCAATTGATACACACTCACAAAAAGCTATTGCTTTACTTTCACCTCAGAAACCCATACTTATTCTCACGCCGGAGGGTGGTCACAGGAAACCCCCCTTTCCTGTGACGAGTCCTAACGGTGTTTTGTTTTGCAGGCATCCGGATCCCACTTAAATAGGTTGTTTATAATTGGAGCACTATTTCTTGTCTACTCGGAGAGGTATTTACTTCTTCATTGGCGCCATCCGTGGGACCCGTACAAGGAACTAGGTACCGGTTAAATAACCTGAAGAACCGAGATGACTTCAAACCAAAATGCCATGGTTACCGCCAACCCGGCAAGAAGCGATCAGAATTTGATTCCCACAACAGAGCGGATCGATGGTGCAGTAGCTTCCGACTCGGAAGGGGAAGGTGACGGAGTGGCTCCGGGGTTTTCTCCAGGAACATCGGCTCCACTCCCGGGAAACACGCAGACTTTTGTGTCACTCGAAGGCCACCAGGGACGTCTCTCTTCTACAAGAGGACCGGTCTCATTGCCCACATACACTCGACCGATTGTTAGTACAAGTTTCTCAGCTCCTCGAGTTTCGGCACCCGTATCATCGATGCCTTGGTTTACAGCAGCACAAAGTCTCCCACTTTTCTCTGCTGCGATCTCGGCAGCCATGACATCATCACCACAAGCAACTCTCATGCAGCCGAACATGCCACCTTACACACCGGTCACTCCCGGAAATCAACCGTTCATGCCTTACTATCCTATGTCCCCATATGGGTACATGTGTGCACCGTCAACTGGTGGTGCGTACACATACCCCTATCCTTACATGTATCCCCCGGTGCAACCACCCCCCGGGTGGAACCCTCAGACTGGGATACCCTCGAACGAAAGATTGAATGAAGTTCGTACGCGCCTCAACTATGAAACCACTCCCGGTGGCCCGGGAACTTCCACGGGACCTACCCAGGAACGACAGCAAAACGCGGTGGTAGTACAGGAGAGTGAAGATCAAGGAGATGATGAAGACCTTACCCGGCCATACCGTCCTCCGACGATGGCAACGTACTCCAAGTTCACGGAAAGGATAGCCAATGCCCCATTACCCCAGAACCTGAAACTCCCATCGACAGTGGGTAAGTATGATGGAATTGGGGACCCGGATGACCATTTGAGCATCTTTGAGTCTGTAGCCACATCTAAGGACTGGCCAATGCAGGCCTGGTGCCACATGTTCGTTCAGACCCTAGTGGGAGCATCACGGGTCTGGTGGGACAGTTTGCCGCCCAGGTCTATTTCAAACTGGAGAGACATCCATAAGGGATTCACCTAGCAGTTCAGTCAACAGCGCAGACACACCAAGTATAGGGAGGAGGTAATGCATATCCGCCAAAGAGACAATGAACCAATGGAGAATTTCATAATACGGTTCAACAAAGAAAGGCTTCAGATCCCGGGTCTTACTGAAGAGTTGGCATGCACTGCATTCACCATGGGAGTGAATGACGACGGATTGTTAAGAAAGCTTCATGGTCCCCATGGATATCCTCAGACCATGGACGAGATGATGACAATAGCTAAGGCGTATGTCAAACAAGAGAAATCAATTGCCATGAATCATGCAGTACGGAAGAAGCAGGAGACTACAAAAACAAGTGACAACCAGGACTCCAGAGGCTCCAGAAACAGGGGGCGGTCGGGTCAACCTTATTCAAGAGACAACCGTCGGGACGAACGCCGGGAGGAGCGGAGAGATGATCGTCGCGAGCAGGGGCGAAGATCCGAAAGGTCTCGTGACTCTTACTCCAGCAGAGGAGATACGGCTTCCAAGCCCAAGTTGGATTACCCGGAGCTGATCAAGACGCCATCACAGATACTAGAAACGGAGAACCTAAGGCTGAACACTCCTCGGCCGGTCAAGGACTCTCCGTCAAAGGACAAGTCAAAATTCTGTGATTACCACAAAGGCAACGGGCATGACACGAATGATTGTTTCCAATTGAAGAGACAAATAGAGTACTTCGTCAGAACAGGGAAGCTAGCTCATCTGGTCAAAGACACTAAACCGGAAACAACAACTTGGGAAGACAGGGCAACTGGAAAAAAGCCCAGGGAGATCAATACAATACGGCCGGAGGCAAGAGGCGGCTCCAAGAGACGATTTGAAACAATCGAGCCGTGGATGGAAACGGTGATGACTGTACCTCCGTACTACAAAGCGTTAAGAATGGAAGCGCTGGTAATTTCAGCAGCTGTAGGTGACTACAGTATGAAAAGAATCATGGTGGACACGGGCAGTTCAGAAGATATCATTTATGAGCCATGTTTCAGAAGAATGTCAATGGAAGACCAGAAGATGTTAGCACCGGCCCACGGTCCGGTAAAAGGGTTCACGGGAGAATGTATAGAGCCGTTGGGGCAACTGACGTTCCCAGTCACACTCGGCGATGGCTATAAGGAACGAACGATCCTTGTTACTTTTCTGGTGATCCCAGCTACCTCACAGTACAATCTAATCATTGGCCGGTACACGTTGGGACGAATAGATGCCCTGGTATCTACAGCCAGGGGTTTTCTCATGTTCCCAACACCACACGGAGTAGCCACTGTGACCGGGGAAAAAGTTGTTGCAGCAGCTGAGGGCACAGCATGCCGTCAGGCACCGTCCGGGATACGGGGCCCGGAGAGATGGGTGTTGAGCACGAAACACCCGGATCAAACGGTCACTATCGGAGACTCGTTGGCCCCGGCCACTCAGGAAAAATTGAAGCAGCTATTAAAGCGCAACATGGACGTTTTTGCGTTCTCACATTCTGACATGACTGGAATTGCTCGGGAAAAAGCAGAACACAAGCTGTCCACCTACCCAAACGTAAAACCAGTCACACAAAAGAGAAGAAGCATGGCTCCGGATCGAAGAGCGGCTGTAGTGCAGGAGGTAAAAAAGTTGGAAGAAGCCGGGATCCTCAGAAAAACCAAGTATCACACATGGGTCGCCAACCCTGTCATGGTTCGAAAGCACGACGGATCATGGAGGATGTGTGTGGACTACAAGGATCTGAATAAAGCATGTCCTAAAGATGCATACCCGCTTCCGGAGATAGACCTCAAGGTCGATTCCCTAGCTCCTTTCCAGTACAAGTGTTTTTTGGATGCATACAAAGGGTATCATCAGATTCAGATGGCTAAGGAGGACGAGGAGAAGACAGCTTTCCACACGGACGCTGGTATATTTTGCTACACCAAAATGCCGTTCGGCTTGAAGAATGCAGGGGCAACTTATCAAAGGCTGATGGATCAAGCGTTCGAACACCAGATCGGCAGGAACCTGGAAGTATACGTGGATGATCTGGTAATCAAAAGCAAGACCGAAGAGATGATGTTAAAAGATATCGAAGAAACGTTTGATACTCTCCGAGAATATAACATCAAGCTGAACCCGGGAAAGTGCTCTTTTGGGGTTGAAGAAGGAAAGTTCCTGGGAGTAATAGTTTCCAAGGACGGGTTCCGAGTCAACCCGGAAAAGGTAGCAGCAATCAGGAATATGCCTGCCCCTAAGACTTTGAAAGATGCCCAAACACTCAATGGAAGATTAGCCGCCATCAGCAGGTTCCTGGCCAGGCATGCCGAGCGTTCGCTACCATTTATCTCCACACTTAAGGACTGCCTGAACAAGAACAAGTTTAAATGGACTGAAGAAGCGGACAAAGCATTTGAACAGATGAAAACGTTCGTCGGTAACTTGCCCATGCTTACAGCACCTCGTCCGGGAGAAGTATTGAAGATGTATTTGGCGGCTGGGCACCAAGCCGTCAGTTCAGTTTTGCTGGTTGAAAGAAACAAATGCCAGACCCCAATTTACTACATCAGCCGGACATTGTCAGACGCCGAGGCCAGGTATCCTACCTTGGAAAAATTGGTACTGGCACTGGTACACTCGTCCCGGAGGTTGCGCAGGTACTTCCAGGCGCACGAAGTGGAAGTCCTCACAAACTTCCAACTGGGACAAATTCTAAACAGGCCAGAGGTGTCGGGACGGCTGGCCAAGTGGGCGATTGAATTGGGAGCATTGGATGTATCATTTAAAAAGCGAACGGCTGTAAAGGGCCAAGTACTGGCTGACTTCATGACGGAAATCCCGGAAGGAGAAGAGATCCAAGAATCGGTGCCGAGAATTGAAGATATGCTGGAAGATGAATCTACCCCGTGGCAGCTCTATACGGACGGCTCCTCCAACAGCAAGGGCGCCGGAGCAGGATTATTGTTGGTTAGTCCGGAGGGTGCACGGTTCCTCTATGCCCTCCAATTCGACTTTGAATGTTCTAACAATCAGTCTGAGTATGAAGCCCTACTGGCGGGACTGCGAGTGGCCCTGGCCATGGGGGCCGCCCGGGTAGATGCCCATGTGGACTCACTCTTGGTCAACAATCAGGTGAACGAGTCATACGAAGCCAAGGACGAGTCTATGGCCAGATACCTAGAAAAGACAAAGGAGTTGATGGCAAAATTCAAGCAGGTCACGCTACATCATGTAAGAAGACACAAGAATGACATTGCTGATGCTCTCAGTAAGTTGGCCTCGTCCGGCACGGATGCAAACGTCCACACAGAAACTTTAAAGCACCCGTCCACACAGATATCAGAAGTTCATTCGGTGCACGCAGTTGAGGTCTCCTGGATGACCCCTATACATAAGTTCTTAACGGATGGAAGTCTGCCAGAAGATAAAGCCGAGGCAATGAAAATTCGGACCAAGGCCATTCAATATGAAATCCAAGCCGGGGTTCTTTACAGAAAGTCTTACCTAGGGCCATCCCTGAGATGTGTATCCCCTTCGGAAGCCAGATATTTGATCAAGGATATCCATTCGGGAATGTGTGGGATTCATGCAGGACCCCGGGCAGTGGTGGCCAAGATCACAAATGCAGGATACTACTGGCCCGGGATGCACACCATGGCCGTCGAAGAACTCAGGAAGTGTATTAGTTGCCAGAAGTATGCACCGGTAACGACTCGACCGAAGAACAACTTGATTCCGGTGACAGCAGCATGGCCTTTTCAAAAATGGGGCATTGATTTGGTCGGACCTTTCCCTCTAGCTCCAGGAAAGCTCAAGTACCTGGTGGTCGCCATCGACTACTTCACAAAGTGGGTAGAGGCAAAGCCGTTGGCCAAGATAGAGGCGAGCAACATCAAGAAATTTTTATGGGAACACATAGTATGCAGGTTCGGAGTTCCCTTGTACCTGGTCAGCGACAACGGGACGCAGTTCGCGGATAAGCACATACAAGAATGGTGCAAAAGCCTGAACATACAGCAAGTATTCACGTCTGTGGCTCACCCTCAAGGAAATGGACAGGTTGAAAGGGCGAACAGGAGCATACTGGACGGGTTGAAAAGACGCTTGGACCAGGAAGGAACATCATGGGTTGACCAGCTTTCGCATGTTCTCTGGGCCCATCGGACAACACCCAAGACAAGTAATGGAGAGACCCCTTTCTGCCTGACCTACGGATCAGAAGCGATGATTCCGGCAGAGGTGATGCTGCCGTCTACCAGATACGCCGACTCCAATGCTGACAATGACCAGCTGTTAAGACTCAATCTTGACGCAATAGAAGCCCGGCGTGATGAAGCCCATATCAAGGAAGCCCGGTACAAGAGGTTGATGGAAAAATATTACAACAAAAGAGTCCGGACCTGCTCATTCAAGCCCGGCGACCTGGTCATGAGGGATAATGAGGCAAGCAGACAACAGCCCCCGGGAAAGCTAAGTCCCAACTGGGAAGGACCATATGAAGTTATTGAAAGCCTGGGAAAGGGAGCATACCGACTAAAACAACTGGACGGGACGCCGGTACCCAGAAGTTGGAATGCTGCCCAACTCAGAAAATGCTACATGTAACACAAAAGTTCAGGGCCTTAGGCCATTGTAAACATTGACCGGACGGACACCATGACACCCCGGTCAATCAAGTTTTTATCTTTCTTGTTATTTATTACAATCAATAAAACAACGCCGATAATGGCACTTTCAGTACTTATATTCCATTATAAACAACATGCTTGACAAAGCATAATTACAAAAAAAGGTAGGGGCAGGACAAAAATCCAAAGCCAATAATAATAATTTTCCTACCAACTATACATAGCGCTATTTTCCTAAAGCCTTGTTCAAACTGCAAGCACTAAGAACTGCAACCATCCAACATGGCAAACACCTCCGCAGGGGTATATAACACATCGCCGGGGGGTTGCAAGTAGGGGGAGGACCCAGCATTCCTCATACATCTTCATTAACTGGAGATCAAATGACCTAACCCCCGGGTCCTCATTCGCATGGGAAGGCCCAACCAGGTCCACTCCCTGATCAATCACCACATCGTTCCCCAAGGGTATCCAGGGGGACGGCTGACGTCCAGCGCCTCGCCGGTAGACCAATCCAAAACGTCCAGGAACTGGGATACTGGTTGACTGCACTCTGACGTCATCTTCGACTCTCGTCAGGTTAGGCAAAACAATGGGGATACCACGATCTCCCCCAATGTCATCTGCAACAATAGGCGGGGGTGGTGGTACAGCCCTTGGCCGCCGATGATAGACCAATCGACACTCCCTTGGGGGACGAAGCTCAGTGGGTTCATCAGCAGGAGGATGATGCTCAAACGTTTGGGACTGACGCTGCAGTTCCCTTAACCCTTCCAGAGCATCCAGCTCCTTCAAGTACTTTTTGAGGAAGACAAATTTACGTGGCATGATTGAACGAGTTGATTACTTGTGCATGATAGGACACCCTGCTTATATAATGGATGAATGTGACGGTTAAGATCGTCCTTGGGAGTTTAAAAAAACTCTGTAATTATTACACTGATAAGAGCCGCCTGACACGTGGATGGGACGGTCAAGTTGAAAGGCTGACGTCAGCAACATCATTACTAACATTAATGACGACACGACGCTTCGAGATATCGCTCGCCAAGTGGCCTTTGGCAGAGTCTTGCGTTTTTTACAAACATTAAATAAATGATTAACAAAACATAATGTTTTATAACAATCACACAAAACATTAAAGGTCCGGGATTACATAAAGCATTCCGGGCGTGTCGACATACAAGAACTAGAATTCAATAACACAAAAGACAATCATTCGTCATCGGAAGAACTGGCAATAACGGGCTCAAGAATGGCCCGGACATTGGACATGCCTTCGTCACCTGTTCGGGACTGCAACTGGGTAAGTTCTTCTAGGGAGTCACTACTTAAGGCTTCCAAGGCCTTAGAGGTTCGTTGTTCAACTTCTTTCTCATGGTTAGTAGCTTCAGGGAGTTTGCGCCCCAACATCCCGTGACGGTGGCCATGCACAAGGCCATCCTGGTACCCGGACTCTACAGCAGTTCGATAAAAATCGTTAAGCCTCTGCTGATACTGACCTCCTCCCCTGATATGGCCCCACGAAGCCTGGAATCCCTTCGATATTAACCAATCCCGGTCCATCTCCAGCACACTCACCCGGGCAAGAGCAGCCGTCAACTGTTCAGAAAAGCTTGTAGCATTTTTGGTAGCAGTTTCAGCTTCGGCCTTTTGGGTATTCAGCTGCTCTAGCATGGCATCCCTATCCTCCTCAGCTCTCCGAGCACGAGATTCATAGCCCTCAATCTCGGCAGATAACTGTTGATATCTCTCTTGATCTGCCTTGGCTTTGGAAGCAGCATCCTTCTCCAGTTGCAAATCTTTTTCCAGTTGTTTCACCCGGTTTTCCAAGGACGTTATCAAGCGGGTCTGATTATCATGAGAGCGAAGAATTTCCAGCTTCTCATCATTGTGGGTGTTGATCAAACGAGTCTTATCTCGCTCATACTTGTCACGAATTGATGACATCTCGGCAAGCTCCTTCCGGCATTCAGTTAAGGATTGCAATACTCCTTCAGCCTCCACGGACAACTTGCCGTGAGACACATGCATGTCATATAAATCCCCAACATCCGAACGCCAGCGGCGTAGCACCTCATACATAGAAGCAAGTGAACTCACACCGGACCCTAGGGCATTTTCAGCCAGTTGAGCGTTGTCCAGACCCTGAAGATAGTGCCGCTCGGCCGGGGGAAAGGCATGATCAACCCAATGCCTTATAATATCCGGACCGATCAGTCGGGTAGACTGAGCTATTTTCCACTTGGGAGTATATTTAGTATCTCCAGAGAAGGATTCCAATGAATACCCGGAACATAAGCATGAGAGATCATCTTCTCTGACTCAGCAGGGTCCACACTAAACGGTGTCTGCCCGGACCTTACACCCCCAGGGAATGCAATAGGATGATGTTGAACATCGTGTAACAGTTCGGTGAAGCTCACCTGGGACATATCCCTAAATGCCTTGCTACTAGAACCACCAGCATACAACCCGGTCAGAACAGTTGAAGGCACGGTGGTACTGCTGGGGGTCAATATAGTACTTGAAGAAGTTGCCACTGATGGAGCACTTGAAGGACCAGCCGCTAAAGCAGCAGGGGTTACGACTGTTGAGGAAAAGGTTACACCAACTGATATGGTGTTGTTAGGTTCTTCTACGATCTCCAAACGCGGAGCCGCAACAGGAGACGTGGTGATAGCCGTGGAAAACTCAGTAGCTGGATGAGGAGCGGTTGGCAAAGTGACCACCAGGTCATCAACAACTTGCTCGGATATGGCTGCAGTAGCAGGATTTGCCACTCCAGCTTGTTGTGCAGACGTGGATTCATCCGGAAGAGGAGCCCCTGGAAACATGTAAACGGATCGTTATAATAACAAGAGAAAAATTAAAGCCTAACACAGACCCAGCAAGACAAAAACACCCACCAAGCCTTTCTTCTTTGCTGGCCAACAGCTCACGACGCTTGGCCATAAAAGACGACACATCCGGCGTGGTGACTTTCCTTTTCCGGATTTTCTTTTTCTTCTCACTGGTCGTAGCAGCAGGCTCAGCAACGTTGAGAGGATCCGGGTTGAGCGGAGGAGACACAGGTGCCTCGGAGTTCACCGGAGCAGAAGTATCCAGCTGATTATCAAGACTCTGTACAGGGCGAGCAGGAATTACAAAATTCTTTACCGTTTGACTGAGCACGTCCGCCTCGTCGTCTCCCAACAAACGGTCATGCTCCTCGAGATGGGGAATGGCCTGCGGGTCTATGGCATCAAAGTAATGCCATTCATCTGCGACCAAATACAACAATTTAAATACACATCCTTTGCAAACATATTAAAATTAAGGAAAGAACTTGCCTTGGTCTTTTCTCCGGTACTCGGGATATATGGTATCGTCAACCCAGATCCGGCTCATGCCAACAGCCACAAGGGCTCGTTCCGGAATATGTGTGCAGGGGGTAGGATGATTTACTAGAGCCGTGTACAACGGAAGCTTCTCAAATACGGCAGGAGCAGGGCTCTCATCGGCAAACCTTGTCTTCCCCTCAGGCGTTTGCACCGGTGCAACAACAGGCAATACGGCCTCATCGATAAAGAAAAATTTCTTTTTCCAGTTTTTGTCTTGCACATTAGGAGGAAAGTTTTCGATACAAGGAGGAGCACCAGGACGACGGTCAAAGGTAAAATATTCCCCTTTGTAAACAAGAATGTAAAAAACTCGGAATACATCCAACTGGGGGGACATACCCAGTCCCCGGGCACAGAACTCAAAGTGTTTCACCTTGATTAACCCTAACGGATGGAGTTGAGAAATGTTCACCTTATAGTATGACAACAATTCCACAAGAAATTGTGTCACCGGTAACCGGAAATGGCAGAACTTGAAGAATTCGGCGTACAAAGTAATTTTCCCAGGTTTCAAGGGAAAAGCAACATCAGTAGGTCCTGGACAAACAGGATTCCACTCCGGCAGTATACGCCATTCGGACAAGAAAGATTGTAGTGCCGTTACCGACCAACTGGTATGAATCTGGGCAACACTCATGGTGGTTCGTGATGTGCTGGTTTTGGGAGCCATTGTAGGTAAAAATGAGGGGTTCTATACTATGGAATAAGTTCCCAATGGCAACCAGCTAATTTATAGGTGGTGGTTAGTACACGTTTTCAAAATTTTTTGAAAACCACCCGCCAACAGTCACATCCCTTGAGTTTCTCAGACTGTTGAAACGGCTGAGGTGACAACTCAGGGTGACGTCATATCACGTGCCTTAACCATGCGGCGCTACATTCTATGAAGATTTTTATTTGGCATACACGTCATTATTTAAAGATCAAAACAGCTTATGATTAAAGCCTAGTCATAACCAAACCTGCTTATCACTAGACTTGGGGGGACATGACGAGGTAGGCCCACTCCAGATGGATCGGCCCAACTCCAACTAAAGGCCCACATTGTCTTAACGCCAGCCCAATGGCAGACTAACGCCGGATGGGCCAAGGCGGTCATGTTCCGGGCTATTGATAAGCTACAACCTTTTCCCCGAACAATGGGGGATGAAGGGTTCAATAGAAGAGATAAGGCCTATCTCCATAAGAACTGGGGACTTAGTTCCTGGAGATAGGCTCAATAAGGCGGTTACGAGAAAGGTTATAAATACAGGTAAAAGGTACGTCAATTGATACACACTCACAAAAAGCTATTGCTTTACTTTCACCTCAGAAACCCATACTTATTCTCACGCCGGAGGGTGGTCACAGGAAACCCCCCTTTCCTGTGACGAGTCCTAACGGTGTTTTGTTTTGCAGGCATCCGGATCCCACTTAAATAGGTTGTTTATAATTGGAGCACTATTTCTTGTCTACTCGGAGAGGTATTTACTTCTTCAGAGGGCAAATATAAATCAAAGAGAATAGAGGCGTAAAGGGGTATTCTTCGAAGGGAACAAATCAGCCGCAGATATTAATTGGAGATCGCACGACTCAAGAGGAATTGAGGGAGGGACGCAAGCCAATGATCAAAGGTTCTAGGCCAGGGAGCGAGTATTCGGGTGTCAATCATTCGGTTTTTTCGTTCCTTTATTATCTTTGTTCTAGACAATGATTGCTGAATTTTTAATTGTCTTTGTTTCTGTTTTCAAGATGATTTGTGGCTAAAACTTTTATAGCTACCTAAGCTAAGACAAATAACTATGTTTTGATTTACTTTTTCTATGGTTTTTGGAACTTGATTTGGATTTATGATTCAGTAAAGATTTTGATTTCTCTAGATCTGGTGTATGTGCGTATCTATTATTATTTTTTGATTGTCACTTATTCACTCCACTTGCACTTTTGTGAATGTCTTTCATGTATTAGTGCTAGCTAGGTTGCAGACTTTGTGTAGCAACTAGTTTATGGTCAATAGTCGCGAGTTTACCATAGGAGTGATATTTGGTGGTTAAAAGATTTTAGGTATTCTTTCAAGTTCAATAGCTGTGAGGTGAGGACTTGTTGGTATGTCTAGGTTGTTAAATTGCTAGGTTAGAGGCTTTGTGAGAAGATCTGCATAGTTTCCCTTTCAACTCCTGCATATCAAGTTAGATCTAGGCTTCAATAATTACCCCTTGCACTTGGTGTAGTGAGGCTTTCGCGCTATGAGGTAGATTGTCTAGCGGGTACTCGATCATAAGAGTTAGATAACCTGTGAGGGTTTGTACTCCAACCGGTAGTTTAACAGCACAACAATATTCTAGGGTTTCCCCTTGAGAAGGGTCGAGGGTGTCTAGTTTATTCTTGATGTTTAGTATTTTAAGATCCCGGTTCCAAATCAGTTCAATAACCATAGAAGCTTATCAGTCATAGTTAGGAGTCTGGTCTAGGTAGTGTCTTATCATCATCTGAATTCAGCTTGGGTCAATTATCATTTTTAGTTCAGTATAGTTAACCTTAGTTAATCTTTATTTTATTGCAAATTAGTTTTTAGTAAAAACCCCCCTTTTTAATTAATAAATCATTTTATTTTAGTTTTAGATAAGTTTTCGAGTCTAGTTACCGTTTTCTATTAGAGTCTCGTGGGTTCGATATCCGGACTTACTTTAGCTTTACTAGAGTCGATAGGTTCGCTTGCCTGTCAGTAGTTTAGTTTTAGAGAGTCTAGAGTATTACTAGGTGTCTAGTTTTAGGTTTAGTTTAGTTTAGTTATTTTTATTAAACTACTTTTAGCACATCAAGTATACTTTTATATTTCCTATGAATAACGAGAATCTCGTTATTATGATTATTTTATTATTATTTAATAAAATTGTGAACCCTATTTCCTACACATACAAAGTCAATGTTTGACGTGCATGAAGCTAATAAATCGCCACAAAATGTCAAATATAGTAACGGACAACGGCTATAACAATGAAAAGCATTACATGGTCTCAAGCATTACATTAAAGGGAGAAAACACCCTAGAAAGAAAGAAAGAAAGCCCACCATTTGCAGAATTTTGAGATGATCAATAAAAACAACAATGAAAAGCATTACATTCCCAAAAAAAAAAAAAAAAAGAACCTGCAAAAAATCTAAAAAAAGAAACTTATGTACCTATTTGTTTTATTTTAATCAAATGGTTGATGCCAAAGTGCCACGATATCTAAAAAAATTAACATAGAACCTGCAAAAAATCTAAAACCCCTGGAAATAATTAATCTGGTATTGATGAGTTAGCAGCTTTCAAATCTGAAGTAGTAACACCTCATTTATCCAATGTTATTTCTCTACACGATAAACTATTGATAATCATAAGAAAAGCATCAAACTATATCTTAAGAAAAGCTTTATGCGACAAAACAAAATGAATTGTAGTACCAAACTGATTACAAAAGCATTTAATCTATTAAACATGATATATGCTCTGATTCATGCCCAAAGAATAAGCTACTATTATGTTGTAGTCATAGTCAATATTATTATCAGTCATAGTCAAAATTATGTATTCATTGTAATTATTGTATTGTCTAGATTAGTGGTTAGTCTCTTGTATATAATGACTTGTATATTCTTAATGAAAGATATCAAACCATTTGAGTATTTTACATGGTATCAGAGCCAAGAGCTCAATACCTTACCTAAAGGCTTCTCTGTTTCTTTTCTTTCACCAGCTACGGCTGCTTGACTACGGTCACTACCCACCTAAAAAAAACTAGCGCACCTTGCAAACTAGCGCACCTATTTTCTTTTTCTGTTCGATTACAACCCATGGCTGACAATACCAACCAAAATGAAACCGGAAAATTTTTCCAAGCTCTCGTCATTGACTCTACTGATCCAGATTGGAACATGGACACGGGGGCGTCTGATCACTTGACAGATGATGAAGGTATATGTTCTAACTCTCAATCTTTAAATTCCATTAAATCTATTCTAGTCGGTAATGGCCAAAAAATGTCAATTTTCGGATTTGGACATGCATATTTTCCAAACCACCAAAACAACCTTCACCTAAACAATGTCCTATACAGTATACACCCCTCATGTTATTAAAAATCTCATTTCCGTTAGAAAATTCACCACTGATAATTCTGTTTCTGTGGAATTTGATCCTTTTGGATTTTCTGTGAAGGATCTCAAAACTAGGAAACTTCTAAGCCGTCACAACAGTGACAGCCATCTCTATCATGTTACTGCCCCTGCTGGTGTCACACCCACTGTCTTTACTGCATTCACTCCTGAATCCTGGCATGATCGTCTAGGCCGCCCGGGAGCTTCAGTTATTGATGTTCTATCTTCGAATAAATTTATTTCATGTAATAAGACTAATAATTTGTTTTGCAATTCATGTCAACTTACCAAACATAAACGATTACCCTTTTCTTTATCCACATCTAATACTGTTTTGCCTTTTGACATTGTCCATTGTGATATATGGACCTCCCCCATTGTCTCCAACACAGGATACAAGTACTACATGGTGCTTGTTGATGATTACACCAAATACACGTGGGTTTTTCCACTACGTTACAAGTCCGAAACCGTCACAAAATTTATAAAATTTTTCACCTACATTAAAACCCAATTTCACCTTCCCATCAAAATTTTCCAATGTGACAAT
This sequence comes from Ambrosia trifida, assembly GCA_028751855.1. Lineage (NCBI taxonomy): Eukaryota > Viridiplantae > Streptophyta > Magnoliopsida > Asterales > Asteraceae > Ambrosia > Ambrosia trifida. The sequence goes on from CM054130.1 coordinate 81,605,861, forward strand.
GGTGGCGAATTTAATAACCATCAATTCAAAAATTTTGCAACTTCAAATGGAATTCAATTTCGTTTTTCGTGTCCTCACACGTCTCAACAAAATGGCAAGGCCGAAAGGATGATTCGTCGTCTAAACGAAATCATGCTTTCCATCTTAACACACGCCTCCATCCCTACCACTTTTTGGGTTGAGGCAATCCACACGGCCGTCTACCTTCATAACATCTTACCAACTAAACTCCTAAACAATCACACACCAACCGCTGTCCTCTACCTTCGCCACCCAGAATACGATCATCTACGTGTTTTCGGATGTGCGTGCTTTCCAAATCAATCTTCCACCCGACCACATAAACTTGCACCACGCTCCACCCCTTGCGTATTTCTTGGATACCCATCCGATTATAGGGGTTATAGGTGCCTTGATCTTGACACCGGCAAAACCATTTTCTCCCGCCATGTTACCTTTGATGAAACGTCATTCCCATTCTCACAAACTCACCCACCAACCGACTACTCTCTACTTGAAAATGATCTATCCAACACCATCTTTACTCACCCACAATCCTTTGAACCTTCTTTTGGCCCAAACCACAACCCGAGCCCACCCCCATCTGTTCCCTCTACACCACCCATAAGCCCAAACGCCCCACCCCTACGGCCCAGGACCCTGACCCAGCTCACACTTCCCCTGAACCTTCCATTCATTCGAATCACACCACTAACCAACCCTACAGCCCATCCGCCACCTCCTCCATCGACCCACAAACCTCATCATCTAACCATACACATTCTCACGTTCATCATCCACAACAGATTAACAACCCACCACAAAACACACACCCAATGACTACTCGTCTCAAAGCAGGAATCTCCAAACCAAAGGCACCCATTAATCTCCATACCACTTCCACTCCTTCCATTTCATCCATACCAAAATCTTACCGATATGCATTGTCCAATCCGAATTGGAAAGAGGCCATGAATGATCAATATAGAGCATTAATGGAAAATAAAACTTGGGAGTTAGTTCCACGGCCTACAAATGCACACATTATTAGATGCATGTTACTTTTTCGCCACAAATTTCATGCTAACGGTTCTTTGCAGCGTTATAAAGCTCGTCTGGTGGTGAACGGTAAATCTCAACAAGTGGGAATCGACTGCTTTGACACTTTCAGTCCTGTTGTCAAGCCCGCCACTATTCGTACCGTTCTGAGCATTACGGTATCTAGAAATTGGCCGATACATCAACTTGATGTGAAGAATGCCTTCTTGCATGGAGATCTCAATGAAACGGTCTACATGTTTCAACCACCTGGTTTTGTTGATAAAAATAACCCGTCTCATGTTTGCAGGTTGAACAAATGGTTATACGGGCTAAAGCAAGCCCCTCGTGCTTGGTATCAACGCTTCGCTAATTTTATTGTTTCATGTGGCTTTAGAAGTGCTTCTACAGATACCTCTCTATTTGTCTATCACCAAGGAAATCGCACGGCATATTTACTCCTATATGTCGATGACATAATACTCACCGAATCGGATGACACCTTTCTTAAACAAATCATAGATTCTCTGTTAACAGAATTTGCAATGTCAGACTTGGGAGATCATCATTTTCTTGGAATTCAAGTGACACGAACTAAGGAAGGTCTTCTGCTCTCACAAGAATCATACACTCGAGACATCCTAGCTCGCGCAAATATGTCAAACTACAAGCCATGCAACACACCCTGTGATACGGACTCCAAGCTCAGTGCACAGGCTGGTTCCCTTTTATCAGATGGCACACGTTCAACAGGTCTGCCTATTCATGCACGCTCCAAGGGATCCACATTTTCAATATTTATAGAGAATATTGCGCTTTCTAAAGGGCATGTCCGATCATGCTCTCTACATACGCCCCTCCAAATCTTTCAATGTCACTACTTATTCTGATGCCGATTCGGGGGCTGCCCAGACTCCAGACGCTCCACATCAGGGTACTGTGTCTTTCTCGGTGATAACTTGGTCTCTTGTCGTCTAAACGCCAACACACTGTATCAAGATCAAGTGCCGAAGCCAAATACCGGGGCGTTGCTAATGCTACTGCAGAAACGAGTTGGATTCGCAACCTACTTCTAGAACTTCATATACCCACTCGTCAAGCAACGATTATTTTCTGTGATAATGTTTCAGCTTTCTACTTAGCAGAAAACCCGGTTCAACATCAACGCACAAAACATGTGGAAATAGATATTCATTTCGTTCGCGAAAATGTTCGTATTGGTGACATCCGTGTCTTGCACATTCCCGCTGACTATCAATATGAAGATATTTTCACCAAAGGACTTCCGAAGCAATTGTTCAACCGATTCAAGTCCAGTCTTTGCGTGCGTTGACTACTACCGCTGCGACTGCGGGGGACTATTAAACATGATATATGCCCTGATTCATGCCCAAAGAATAAGCTACAATTATGTTGTAGTCATAGTCAATATTATTATCAGTCATAGTCAAAATTATGTATTCATTGTAATTATTGTATTGCCTAGATTAGTGGTTAGTCTCTTGTATATAATGACTTGTATATTCTCAATGAAAGGCATCAAACCATTTGAGTATTTTACATAATCAAGCAGCAAACTGGTTGAAACATTTCATCGAACAACAAGCATGCACCCTAAAACCATTAAAAAAACGAGGTATATAAAGATTTAAGAAGAGTTCCACGGAACAGACATTTCATTCACAGTCACAGATATAATGGTTGTTTGAAAACTCCTTGGGAGTTATCACTGCTTGTTTGAAGTTACCACAGACTGAGACTGTGAAGCTCTTGCTGATGTGAAAGCCTTTAACATTATGTTTCGACTACACAACGTTTTCACTGAAGCATAAGCTATTTAGAAAGTGTCACAACTGACCAGGTTGCCACTGAAGATAAACAAAGCTAGGTCAGTTAGAGCTGCTCAACTGTATTATAACAACCATTTCAAACTATTTCCCGCCTTACACAATTTGCCCTACACCTATATAACTATTACAGTTATGGTCCCTGTACTACATTTCTTTATTATACAACTATTACAAAATGACGAAAAAGGTCCCTATGTTCGGATTCTGCCCTGTTTGCATATTATACTTGGATTATAGATTGATGAACAATGAGTATGCACAAACTGATGTGCAGGGACTCGTACATATAGAACAAAGGGTGGAGAAACCTTTTGATATATACAATAATAATAATGTTTCCACACAAATGAAATGAGACATACTAGGGGTATTTATACCCTTACAAACTGACGGTTACTAAACCGTTTTTGTAACTAACCGACATGACTAATAATATACAGACGCAATGGTTCAGTTTTGGCGCCTTTTTCTGTGAGGTTTGACTATCTGAAGTCAACCCTTTTTGACTTTATAATTTCTTGATTACTAAACTTCTAACACCCTATACTTCTTGAAACAGTCTTTAACATATCACTGAAGCATTACAACTGCTGAAATTGAAACTGACCAGGTTGCCACTGATAGTTGACTGCTCACTGATCAGACAAGTTACCGTTGATGATGTTAATCGAAACTGACCAGGGGTGAATGCGTCATTTCCCCTTTTCTTTTTTTAAATCCCTTGTTACAAGTCCTACCTTATAACCTTCCTCTTCGTAACCCAGGAAATAACACATCGATCAGCCTTCCTCTTGTTAAAAAAAAAAAATTTGCAGCAATAAAGTGACCCGTTTAAACTGCAGAAAAAAAGTTGCAGTAAACCGGAACATTTTCAGCAAACAAAGAGAATTATTGAGTGTATGGTACAAGTTACTAATAGAAAATAAAACAACTCATACAATCTATATCGTTATTGGCTGCGATTTCTTCTGTAAACCTATGTAGGGTCAACCCATTAACATAAATCAAATAAAATTAAAACAGTTACCAAGTAAAATAAATCTTTTCTTGTTAGCTTTTCAATTCGGAAAGCTAAAAATCACCAAGAAATCTGTAAAAACTATTAGAAAGAAAATAATTCAATAAATCAAAACCCAACAACAAGCCAGACCCAATCGGTTTTGTTATGAAAGTAAAAAAATTACCTAATTTGACCCTCAACCCGTTTTGGCCCGTTTCTCAGCCCGACCATCCTGTTCTGATGTAGAAGTTTTGGAGTGTCAGTTAATTAACATTCTCAAACGGTGCATTATTTGGTTGCATTGTGTAAGTCTTAGTTATAAATGTTGGGTAATCTTGATGGGTCAGGTCAAACGGGTCGCGGGTCAAATAAGTCAACCGGGTCAGCTCGGTATTTGGCAGTTTGTTTAAGTATTTATTTTCTGTTTGAATAAGTTTTAGCAAGTCAAAGTAGCCGTTGGTTTGGTTGTTAAAGTCTACGGATCTTTAGGTGGTAGCTATAGAATAGGAAATATTGAAGTTTTATTCTGTGAGTTTGTTACATTGTATGCCTATTTAAGGCAATACATGTGCATGAAATAAAACAGCACGTTGAAAGCTTTTTCATTCATCTTTAATATTTTCTCTGCATATTTACATATATATATATTACGTGAGTGTTTATAGTGTGTGTTTCAAAGGGGCCTGAACCAACAATAAAAACACTTACATTCTATGTCACGGTTGGCCTCGATTTCACATTTATAATCCAATTCATTTTTCATTTATGGATTATAATAACAATCTAATCTGCAAATCTGATAGATATATAGATCAGTTTCTAACATTTTCTTTTATTGTGAGGGTACAATTAAACTGATAACTTTAAACGGATTAATTCAAACAAGAAATTACTTATGATCATGTTAAATTACATACGCAAAAAAAAGCTATGATAGGAAAGTTAACGTGCCAAAAAACTGATAGAAAATTAATTATGACAGGAAAGTACCCAGCTGGTGTTACAGGTATGTGTGTGGCCATAAACTCTTGGAAGACTTTGACCATCCTGTTCTGATGTACACGATTTGGAGGGTCAGTTAATTAACATTCTCAAACTGTGCATTAGTTGGTTGCATCGTATAAGTCCCTGTATAAAAACACTTACATTCTTTGTCGCGATTGGCCTCGATTTCACATTTATTATCCAATTCATTCTTCATTTATAGATTATTCTAACAGTCTAATCACCAAAAATCTAACCTTTATCAGGTTTTCTTTTTTCATTTGATCCCAACCAAATTACCCCAACAAGAAATTATTTAAGATCATTATACAAGCCAACAAATTTACACATCCAAATTATATATGCCTCAAAAATAAAGATATGATAGGAAAGTGGACGTGCCAAAAAAACTGTACCCAGCTAAGCTGGAGTTACAGGTATGTGTGTGGCTATGAACTCTTGGAAGACTTTGACCCATGACTACTAATCTCCAGTCAACTCTTGAAAGATATATTTCATGAGGTCTAAATTTAATATATAGTATTTAATTAGTTTTTCTTTTAGTCCTATTGTTATACATCCTCCCCTGAAACTGAATTTTATCTTACCCAATCATGAAAACCAATTTTCTTGTAATCTTTTTTACATTGTTGTTGTTCCTGCAAAGATTTGGCTTAAGCAACAACATGCTTATGATCACTTCTTCAAATGTTACATGTATCGAAAGAGAGAGGCAATCCCTTCTTGCAGTTAAACATAGCCTCACAGACCCATCTAATCTTCTGTCAACATGGAGCGGAGTTGAATGTTGCAAATGGCGTGGAGTTGGGTGTGACAGTCGAAATGGTCATGTTGTCAAACTTGATCTTCGGTCTCATGTATCTCTGTTCAGCTCATATAATGACAAATGGCTCGTAGGTAAATTAAGTCCTTCGTTACAGAATCTGAAGCATTTGCGTTATTTGGACTTGAGCATGAACAATTTCTCTGGAAATATTCCTGAATTTTTAGGATCCTTTCAGCATTTGGAATACCTTAATTTGTCAGTCTCATTTTCTGAAGGAGTAGTTCCTCATCATCTAGGAAATCTCTCAAGGTTACAATATCTTGATCTTAGTTATTTTTTTTACGTAAATAGTGATTCCGGGGTTGGCTACGAAGGACCTATATTGGATGATTTGGGATGGGTGTCTTCACTATCATCATTAAGGTACTTGGGTTTATCAGGGATAACCATTCCTAACCATACTGATTGGTTCCATCCAATTAGCATGCTCCCTTCTTTGCTTACACTGAACCTGGCAGTTTGTGATATCACAAATATCCCTTCTGTTAAATTCATCAATTTCACGTCTCTTCATTCACTTGACCTCTCATGGAATCACATCAATTCCAACTTTCCTGTCTGGTTATCAAACCTTACTGGCCTCATGCATCTAAACCTTCAATGTAACCAATTCCATGGTAAAATTCCTGATTTTATTGGAATGTTCAATCATCTTGCTACCATCGACCTCTCCTTCAATTCCTTTGAAAGTTTGATACCAGATCAGTTATGTAATTTGAGCAGCCTTGTTCATCTGCAACTTTCCTTCAATAGCTTTTCTGGTCCTATTCCCCAAAGCATTGGACTACACTTCAGGCTTGAAGACCTGTATCTTAAGTATAACCAATTGAGTGGGAACATTCCTATGAGTGTGGGACAACTTTCAAAGCTCAAGAATCTTGATCTCTCCCACAATTCCTTTGAAAGTTTGATACCAGATCAGTTATGTAATTTGAGCAGCCTTGTTCATCTGCAACTTTCTGAAAATAGCTTTTCTGGTCCTATTCCCCAAAGCATTGGACTACTCTTCAGGCTTGAAGACCTATATCTTGGTTATAATCAATTGAGTGGGAACATTCCTATGAGTGTGGGACAACTTTCAAAGCTCAAGAATCTTGATCTCTTCTACAATTCCTTTGAAAGTTTGATACCAGATCAGTTATGTAATTTGAGCAGCCTTGTTCATCTGCAACTTTCTGGAAATAGCTTTTCTGGTCCTATTCCCCAAAGCATTGGACTACTCTTCAGGCTTGAAGACCTGTATCTTGAGTATAACCAATTGAGTGGGAACATTCCTATGAGTGTGGGACAACTTTCAAAGCTCAAGAATCTTGATCTCTCCTACAATTCATTGGTTGGTGTTCTTTCTGAAACACACTTCACCAAGCAAAAGAATCTGAATATTTTGATGTTGTCACGCAATTGGTTAGTGTTCAATTTCAGCTCCGGATGGATTCCTCCCTTCCAACTGCAGGTATTTGAAGCATATTCCTGCAACATCGGACCCCACTTCCCAAATTGGCTACAAACTCAGACACATATTCTTGAATTGGATTTGTCCAATAACCAGATCAGTGGCAAACTACCAAGATTTGATTTTGATAGTAGCGGTTATGGGATCTTGAGGATGAACTCAAACAAATTTGAGGGATCACTAGCTACATTTCCGTCAAATGTGCAGATTCTGGATCTCTCAGACAACTTACTGTCAGGACATGTTCCTCAAACAGATGGAACAATGAACCCAGAACTGGAAGTTGTTAATCTCTCAAAAAACCGTTTCAATGGAAGCATTCCAGTACACTTATGCAAGCCTCCCAGGATCTCTGTTTTGGATTTATCACAAAATAAGTTTTCTGGGAGGCTTCCTAGCTGCTTAGGTAATTTGACTAGTTTGCAAGTGATGGATGTTTCAAATAACACTATAACCGGTGTTATTCCAAGTTCGTTAGGTTCACTTACAGAACTCAAGTCACTGCACTTGCACAACAACAGATTTGAAGGGAATCTTCCACTGCCTTTACACAATTTGATGAGCTTGGTCACACTGGATTTAGGGAACAATTCTTTAACAGGTAGAATCCCCTTTTGGATTGGAGAAAGCCTATTAGACCTTAGAATCTTGAATCTCCAATCAAATAAGTTTATTGGTAAGATTCCACTACAACTTTGTCAACTCAGTGCTCTTCAACATTTAAACTTGGCACAAAATAACATAAGTGGGACGATCCCTCATTGCTTCAGTAATTTAGGCGGTATGATCATCAATTCTGCTGAATACATCGGGATTCATGAGTATGAAGAAAATATTTTGGCTTACATCAAGGGAATTCAGTTGGTGTACACCAGGACACTAAAGTTTCTCACAACCTTGGACATCTCAAGCAACAACATTACAGGAGAAATTCCAGATGTTTTGATGAACCTTGTGGGATTGAAGAACTTGAATCTTTCAAGAAACCAACTAAAAGGACAGATTCCAAGACTGATTGGAAATTTAAGTCAAATCGAATCTTTAGATTTGTCAATGAACATGTTGTCTGGTAGGATTCCTCAAAGTTTGACAAGCTTGATCTTTTTAAGCTACTTAAACCTATCGTTCAACAACTTATCTGGTGCAATCCCGGTAGGAAATCAGCTCCAGACTCTTATGGATCCCTATATCTATGAAGGGAACGACAGACTATGTGGGCCACAAGTATCAAGGAGTTGCATAGGAAATAATTCATCACAAAATCATGTTGTTGAAGATGAGGTTCAAGATGATGATGAAGGCCGGTGGTTTTATTTTGGCATGGGCCCAGGGTTCGTTGTTGGACTTATGGGACTACTTGGGAGTTTGCACTTCATTAGGTGGTGGAGGGTAGCTTACTTTAAGATGCTTGAAAATGTTTACGGTTGGCTAACAGTATCAGTTCTAGTGAATCTTGCTCGCCTAAAAAGGAAGTTTTCCTAATGAGCAGGTAAATTTTTAAATTGATAAAATTAGATAATAATAAAATTTATTCCTTAATTACATATATGTGTAGCTATAGATTTATGCACTGACTTATTACTAAAATTCTGGTATTTGTAGATACCATTCTCCAGTGGATGCGCTAAGGGACGGTGAACTTACATCATGTGTTAAAGTTTGTACCAAGAAAAGTTGTATTAGAACTGTGTGTTTCATAGCAAAAATATGTTATTTAACGTGTTTTCTCATTAACAATACTCTTGTTCTGTTAAATAAAACAATTGTTAGAACAAATGTAATCTATATTATTATCTTATTAAGGAGGAGTGATGGCTAAGATAGTCATTTTCATTTCCGTACAACTTAACAAACAAGATGTACAACATATTTAAGCAAAAAAATTAAGGGTATTATTGGCATACTTGTGACTATTAAGATACTTAGGAGGGTAGATTAGTAAATTTAACATAATCCAATACCTCACATTCTAAAATCTTATCCCAATTATGCCCTTATATCCAACTTTTAAAACACAAAATACAACCTAACCTATGATGCATCTTAAATGTGAGACCTTTCAACTCCCCATCTATATTATTATTATATATATTTCATTATAATCAATTTTTTGAATGCTAATTGTCTTTTCATAACCTCAAACAAAATCTTAGAGCTAATTTCATGCTTTGAAACATTGTTTTGTCCAAAAATTTTATGTCTTCATTAGATGAGAAGAGAAAAAAATCAATGAGAAGTTAAGACGCTTGGAAGATATGGTTCCCGGATTTTACAAGGTATAAAGATATGAGTTAATCTTTATATACATATATACATTTTTTTTCTACTTGTTCGTATGTTCTTTGACAATTACAAAATTTATCTTCATAATATATCATTGTTTTGCTCCATTTAAATTTAGTTATTTACTATAGACAACGGGAATGCCAGTGATGTTGGATGTAATAATCAACTATGTTGGATCGTTGCAGAATCAAATTGAGGTAATTTAGTTGTGCAACTAACAATTAAAACAATAAACAAACAATATTCAGAATTATTGATGAGAAAATATTTTTCTTTGTGTATTTTTAGTTTTTCTCTATGAAGCTTTCAGAAGCCAGCATGCTCTATGACCTATTGACCTCAACTCTACTTAATTGGATGATATGGCCCATATGAAGGTGACAGATCGTTTTCCTAACTATCTTTGTTAAGAAGTTGTGTATCTTGAATCATATATATTGTTAACTAAATAAAACGGACAAAATTATAAATATAACATTCTAGATTTGCTAATATGTTTCTAATATATTATAAATATTACTTCCACTTACTGCATGGGATGAAAACTGATGTTGCATGGAACAAATGGACATGAATGACAGATGATGGAGAGGATGGTTGGAGAAGGGTATGGAGACTTTCCTCAATTTCAATCAACATGGTCTCCTTGAACGTCATGAAATAGTTAACTCGATCTATACGTAAAGGTATTTGTTGATCTATTTAATGTTCTTGTTAAACGTTGTATGAAGTATGGTTCACAATATTATTTTGCTTTCGGAAAATGTATATTGTTTAAGTTCTAATTCTAATTAATAAAATAAATTAAACACTAGCATAAAGAGAAAACAAAAACTTAACTATGTGTTAATTACTTATGTTATTTGTGTTAAGAAATAAGAAATCGAAAAGCCATAAATTCATGCTCACGCTAATGAATCAACCCGAATCTTTATCTTCTATACTATATTATAAAGCATCAATGAAGGATACCCGCAAAATTTAAGTAAATACAACCTTTATTGCTTATAGTACAATGCTTATCGAAGTCATTTAGGGGGTAAAATTGTCTTTCTACTTAAATATTAAATTGTTGAAGAAATTAATTTAAACATAATTATAAAATTAATGAGGAAATTAACAATAATATGGTGACTCTTTACATTATGTTTGCATCAATGTTATAGTCTTATAAATAGTGGTCATGTATTTGGTATATAAATAATGTAGTGACTCTTCACATACATAACTTACATATCCTTCAATGTTTATAGTAAATAAATTACATCATATATTATGTATTTATATCTTCTTTTTAAATTTATGTGGTTGCAGGATGGTATGATGTGACACTTCTGCACACAAATGAATATGTAGGCTTGAAGTTTGCCAACACACCCAACCCATGACACGTTTCAACCCATTAGAGTGAGCGATATATGTAGGCTTGATGTTTATACAAGCAAATATGGTAGAGATACTTCATGAGCAACGTCATCGTCTTCCTCGATGGTTTTTTGTTTTCTCTACTACTATAAGCTTCTAGGAATAGAATTTAAGTTTCTGATCTCACGAAGTCACAAATTGTTTACATATCCAAAAGAAGACAAGTTCTTATATGTCGATTTGGTTAGTTTTAACTATATTGATTAGTAATTTGTTTGGTCCAATATATTTGTTACGGCGCTTGTCAAACTAACATAAAACGAGAGTATCTATGCAAATCATTGACTCTGCTGCATCTCGTGGGTGCCCTAAAATAATAAAAATATGTTGCACACTACAAACTGCATTTTAGTAATTACATCACTTCCACTACAATCTTATGGTCATTAAGAGATACAACGCCACTTCACTACGCTAAGCACCGCTCTACGATGGCATACTTATCTGCCTTCGAGATACATAAAAGGGTCCCACCGAAGGACGTGGGACAATCTAAGGGTGTTGCAAGGAATAGTACGGCCTATTGTTATGTACCCATTTAAAATTTTCAGAAGATATACTTATGAGTTTCAGTTTTTAATAACATATATTTTATACATCGTTGTTTTCTACTTCATCATAACGAATAACCAACAAACACGATACACGAGGGGCAAAACAGTTGCACCTGCCGCAACGAGCGGGCATTCCTTCTAGTATTAAATTATATTCTAGTCAAATATATGTGGAAAAGCCTTGTCAACAAGCGTTTACTTAGTAATTTATGCAAGTTCCAAGGCCACCACCGAACTTAATGTATTGACCCAAACATGTTCTGTATGTGGCCAACAGCTATATTGTGCTATAGCCTCTGGTCTTTGATTAGTTATGTCGGTTGAGTAGATGAACAAGTGTACAAAACCTGGATATTTTGTTAATAAATTTTAATGGGTAAAACTATAAAAAAAAAATTGGCTATTGATTGGAAAGCGTAACAGAAATTAGTTCCTTTTGGATTGGAGTAATAGAAATAAATAATCCCAACTATTGACTATTGGCCAATAATGTCCCAACTATGAAAATAACCACTAGCGGTCCCAACTTTCGACATATTGGCCACCAATGGTCCCGGTTAGTCTGATCACTAACTCCGTTAGTGTGATGCTGACGTGGCATGCCACGTAGGATCATTTTTGCCACCTAGGATGCCACGTAGGATCATTTTGCCACTTAGGATGCCACGCAGGATCATTTGCCACCTAAGCATGCCACATCAGCATCACACTAACGGAGTTAGACTCAGTTAGTTTGGGACCATTGGTGGCCAATATGTCGAAAGTTGGGACTGCTAGTGGTTATTTTCGTAGTTGGAACTGTTATTGGCCAATAATCAATAGTTAGGACTATGGTGTTGGTCAAAATTTTATTGTTAACCTTTCGGTTAACAAATTTTGATTGGTGAATGTATACAAGTGATCCGAGGTGAAAGAAACAATATAAATCATGGGGGTTAAGACTTAAGAATGGTATGAGGAGAGTAAAACAGGATCCAAATATTGAATCAGAGCCTTAGAGGGCTAGCTTTTTAATTCCCTTCTTACTCATAAACTTATTCCAATTTACTGGACCAAGGTCCAGTTAGATAGCCCATTTAAATATGATTTTGTTAGCCCAAATAATGAATTATAACCCGTTTGTATACCTGATTAAGATCAAATGATTGATTGCTTCTTGTTGCTTCGCCACCCGCATCACCAATAATTCTCATTGTTGAGTATTAGTCCGTTTGTAAAGTTCTAATTATATTATGATATAAAGATTTATATAAATTACCATTGAAGATTTATTAGCGTTAGCGGGTCATTAGCATCCAATCGTCTCATGTTTAGCTTAGTTACAACATTTTAACTCATTTCCTCTATACCCTACCATTTATGACATAACTAATATCTAATAAAACCTATACAAAACGAACGGAGCACCTGTCTAGGTGTGTTCATGAGTTGAGCCGAATCAGGGCAAGCTCAGGCTCGGCTAGGATTTGAAATCGAGCTGAAAATCTAACCTCGATCTCGGCTTGGTTTTTAACCGAGCCGGCTTAGATTGGTTTTTTGTTTGGTTCAAATTTAAAAAGAAAAACTAAAATTGATTTAAAATTCGATAGTCTCTCAATAGTTCAAAAGAACACATTCACCGACGAAGCACATTATAAGTTCATCAGCATACGAAATAACTCCCAAATTATATGCGATAGATGTCCAATTGCACTCCTAAATACTAACATGTTTGAAATTAGAATCACTATTAGATTTATATAAATTACCATTGAAGATTTATTAGCGTTAGCGGGTCATTAGCATCCAATCGTCTCATGTTTAGCTTAGTTACAACATTTTAACTCATTTCCTCTATACCCTACCATTTATGACATAACTAATCTATATCTATACTACTATATAATGGGTGCTTGATGGCTAAGAAGGTAAATTTACATCTTTTTTAAGATGGCATATCAAGAGTCTTAGTATAAATCTATAATTTTTGTCCAATTTCTTCCTTTTATGCCCTCTTGTACAACATTCAATGCCAATTGTAAATGTATCTAATACATACTTTATATCCATCTCAAGATGTAACTCACCCTCATAAAACACAATAAATCTTAATTGAATGCTTAATATTAAGACCTTTGAGTGTCCATGAAGTGTATATGTATCCTCACCTTCTCATGTCTTAAAAATTACATGCTTCTCATTCTTCTCATCTCCAACCATAGAGAAATAGAATATTCTTCCAATTGATCTTTGAAAAGGGAGGACCAAGCATGTGGACATAGGTTAGTGCCTCTTACTAGCAGGCTTTAATGGATGCACGCAAGCATATCGAGTGTGAAATGGAACGATTTATGATTTGTGAAAAGGAGACAAAGACGAAAGCTTTCTGCCTGGGTCATCAGCCTAAAACGGTATGTATTGCATTATTTTTTCCCAATAAAATATTGAACTTTGGCATACGCTTTTACTTTGTATTGGCACAGTAACTTCATTTGATAAATTATAAAATATTTGAGATTTAAATTAATTATCGTGAAGTTTCTTTGTTGATGATCTTTTGTAGGACCCAAAGGAGATAGCCAAGTCAGGGACTAGAGATGGTTGAACAGTATGGTATGGCATTATTTATCCAATCTAATGGCCTGCTCTTTTTTTTGCTCGAGTTTCGGTCTTCTATTATTGTTAAGTAAAAATTTCTATGTAGGAAATTAAAACAATGAGAGATTTAAAGAGAATGTGTTTTGAAACAGACGCATCAACTTAATTGATACAAGACATTCGTGTTGTATATAATGTTATCTTTGCCCTAAGACTCGCTAATCTTATCATGTAGCTTTTGGGGTTTTATATCTTTTTTATTGATACTAGATATTTGATTTAATTATCTTATTCCTCCTAACCACCAAGTATGGCTTCAATCTAACTATGTAGTATTTTCCAAATAACTTTCTATAAGTCGTTACATGTGCAAACCTTTTTAACAATTGGATTTGGCACATAGGCTCATTTTTTTTGTTTTCCTTTTAATTAGAACTATATGTTCAGGACATGGAGCTAGGGGTGTGAATTAACACGCCATCAATCCAACACAAAATTTTTAGGTAGGGTTTAGTCTAAATGGACTCAAGTCAGTTTAATATTGGTGGTCCCAATTCTTATCAATTTAATTCAACTTATTAACATAATTAATTTCAGTTTGCGGAAACAACCAACCGGTTGAACATAACAAACACAATACTTGTTAAATAAACTACATACAATGAAAAAAACTATAGAACTTACTAGGAGATGATTTTTTTGACTGCATCATTTTTAACTCTGTATTACATTTTAAAAATCTATGTTATAAAGCTTTGTTTATATACAACATAGTTTTATAAATGTCGAAATATCACACAGTTATATAAAGTATCCAACGGTAGTTTTACAAACTTATTCAAGGTACTCAAGAACTTATGGATACTAAATAATTTATAACTAAATATTAGGTTGTTGCTTCCTACATACTTAGTATCACCATAATGAATCGTCCATAAATACCTTATGACTTTTACTTTAAAATTATTATATATGTAAAAAAAGTTTACAGGTGCAGCCCCGCCGCAACGCGCGGGTTCCTGCTAGTATCTAATAAAACCTATACAAAACGAATGGAGCACCTGTCTAGGTGTGTTCATGAGCTGAGCCAAATCAGGGCAACCTCAGGCTCGGCTAGGATTTGAAATCGAGCTGAAAATCTAACCTCAATCTCGTCTTGGTTTTTAACCGAGCCGGCTTAGATTGGTTTTTGGTTTGGCTCAAATTTAAAAAGAAAAACTAAAAATAGATTTAAAATTCGATAGTCTCTCAATAGTTCAAAAGAACACATTCACCGACAAAGCACATTATAAGTTCATCAGTATACGAAATAACTCCCAAATTATATGCGATAGATGTCCAATTGCACTCCTAAATACTAACATGTTTGAAATTAGAATCACTATTAAATTTAATAACTTAGGTCGTCGAATAATTATCATTATGATACGGTTTATTAAAATAACTTGGTTACTGTTAAATTCAATCCCAAACACACGATCATCATGCTATCTTAACAACTATTAAAGATGTAACAACCCCCCCCCCCCCCCCCTTTAACATTTTTATACTCCTTCCGTCCCATTTTAAATATCATGGGCCCACAAACACATATTAAGAAATCTTTTATTGTATGTTGTAAAATCTATACATATAATAAACTAAAGCCATTTTAATGACATGGCACTCAAAAAGGGTATTCTTTTCATTGAGTGTGTCATGTGTCATCCCATGTGGTTTATCTTTAATGTTTCCTCCCATAGCTATTAAACGTTAATATCTTTTATATACGAGATTTTTTAAAGAAAAAAATTACACCAAATTAACGAGCGTTTTATTATCTTTTCAACGGGTACCATAGTGCTATATAAAAAACCGAGAAAAAACGACTATTTTTTGTGTGGTTTTGTTTATACAGGAAAAAAACACAAAGTGTTCAGGATATTCATTAATCATGTATAGGCAAGTCATTAGTTATTTTCAAACCAGTAAATATGAATTTTATTTACAACATGTGTTAGCATTGGAGTTGTACATTGTTTTAGGTTAGGTTTTAATATTAGAGTTATACATTGTTTAAGGTTATGCACTAACATTGGAGATACATTGTTAATTGTTTTAGGTTAAGTGCTACCCGAAGCTTTCCTGCATGTAACTGTAAAACGCATCAGTCTATTTCAGATGTAAAATTGATATTTCAAATTAGACTTTTCAACCCGGGACGCTCCCGGGATATAATCTAGTGACAATAATATACTCAAGTTATTATTTCAAATCTTTGATTATCTTTTGTCTTTTATGGGCAAAACTGAAAATTGCTTAGAAATGGACATTTAATTTAGGACAACAAAAGGTAAAAAATGGACATTTAAAATGGGACGGAGGGAGTAGTATATTACATGTATATAAAAATAATATATATTTAAAACTAGAACCGAGCTGAGCTAGGCCCGATTTCTAACCTAGCCGAGCCGGCTCAGCTCAGTTTCAAACTAGGCTATATCAAGCGAGTTTTTTTTCCAAACTAAATCCGAGTGAGCTCCGAGCCACGAGCTTCCTACATGTGTCCACTATTCCCATCAAATATCGTATGCAAAGGAAGAACATGCACTCACAGTAAGTTTGAGCTCAGCCTCTAATGGAGTAATGGTGACACTCTATTCTCAATTCTAGAATCATTTATAAGGAGATCCGTTAACTATGACAGTCATACAGAATAGACCCTAAACTAATTAAAACTAGTTGTTACCGCCGCGCGATTCACGGCGCGACCAAGCTGTCATTCTAAAGGTATTAACAGGATGTTACAAAACTTGTGTTACCATTACAAGCGACTTGTAAATTTGAAAAAAACATTGAGGTCCAACAAATTTGTTAAAAGTGATTGGCCGTCAAGGAAAATAAAGCGCATAACCAAGATCATCAACTACACATCTCAATCGATTTGGATCAACAACACCTTCTGGTTTCAGAGACGTTACTTCTGTTCTGAAAACCGAAGCAGGGGTGATCTGTAAACAACATAAATCATTATACTTCAAAAATATGTATAACAAATATTAAAATCATTAGAATTTCAGCAGCACTTGTTACCTGGCGTGCTTTGACAATACCATCAAGTATTTCAGGTTCTAGCGAACGCGCGCAGCGCGTCTAAAATTAAGTTTTGTATCTACGTTGCAGGTAACCTCAACCAGCAATTTTTGTAGTAGTGTTGTAGCAAACAATCAGGGCAAAAAACACTTGTAACCTTGTTTCTGTCCACCCTCTACAACCCTGTAACAAACCTGGAAAGAAGGCCAAGACAAAGCAGCCAAGGCACACAACAGTTGAAGCATTATACATATTAGTATTTAAAGAAAATGAAATCCATGATAGTATTAGATCACAAAGGTGCATGTCCGTCTTACAAACAATTGTTAGTAATTAATATTAATAACAAACAATGAAATGAGTTTTTTTATCAAACCGGCCAGTGAGAGTTGTGTTAAAAGCACATTTCTTCTTACTTTGCCAGTTCATTCATAAAACCAATAAGTTTGTTCAAACACAAATCCAAAGTCTAAGCTTATTGTGGCTCAGAGTTTTTAAAGACCATGGCTGCAAGGCAGATTGAAGGCTATAACCTACCATCCACTATCCTCACTACACCATCGTCATCAACATTCAGAAAACACTTTTAACTCATCTTAAACACAACGCATGAGCAACAACATACAACACAAAACACCGTTAACTTAACGACAACACAGAATAGGGTGATGTTAAACTTCGAGCAAGAACACTCAGGAATGTAAAAAGGTCGACGTGTAAGGTCACCGGTCTTTTCTTTTAAGAGTTGTATAGAAATAAAAGGTTGAAACTTCTCCTTAAACTTCTTCCGGCCCACATTTAGAAAACGTGAAAAAACGAAAAAAAATCGAGTAATACCTCAAACTTTCGAGCATGGAAGCCATGGATTACTCAGGTCTTTTCAAGAACCATGGTAGACCACTGGTGGCGGTGACGCACGGCTGCAGTCCACCAGACAAAAACGATGCTACACATGGCAACAATTTCGGTGGAGAAGAATCAATCTTACATTATCAGTTGAAGACCGTCTTGAATAGGCTCACAAACACCATAATTATAATTATAAGTCATTAGTCAAACATATAAAATTAGCCTCAATCCCTATAAAAAGCAGAGCAATTACATTATGAGAAGTATTTAACTATCAACTTATCAGCAAACTACCCACATGAGGAAAAGCTGGATTGGAATATCATCCGAAACATGTTGAATTGGGTTTTATCCTACAAAACCCAGACAAATTAAGCAATAAAATTAAACCAAAACCCAGATAATAAAAACGTGGAAAACCAAAAATTGGCATAGGAATGTAGAAATTATCTTGGATATTACAGAGAAAGAAGGGGACCATTAATGCAAACTGGAAGCGTGACCGTAAGCCACCAGAGCCTTCATCTCCAACTCTAGTTGTCGACCTGCCGAGGAATCAAACACCACCACCATACTTGACATAACCCTAACTCTTGATTGGAGTGATTCCCCTGTTATCTATATCTTTATTTAGAAAACCAATCATATTACTAGT
This sequence comes from Ambrosia trifida, assembly GCA_028751855.1. NCBI lineage: Eukaryota > Viridiplantae > Streptophyta > Magnoliopsida > Asterales > Asteraceae > Ambrosia > Ambrosia trifida. The sequence goes on from CM054130.1 coordinate 81,624,451, forward strand.
TAAAAGAAAGAACTGAGACATATGTACCGGGCAAATCTCTATTTGCTACATCAACTTCTGGGCAGTCCTTCTGAACTGTGAAAATAACAAAGTTTACAATAACAACAAAAATGAAACCGGTATTTATGTTTTATTACTTACATACTAACCTTTGCTCCAATTTTTTTCGGTATTTTCTTTATAAGGTTAAATCATTTTGATTATTTCTAATTGAAACATAAGTTAAAGCTATAAGTTGCTTTAGATTCTTATAATGCAAGTAAAGAAATTTTGTGTAGCATGATTAATTTGGACTCTGTATGGATATTCATTAATTACCAACTATTACTCTTTTGTTTTCTATTTTCTAGATATTATTAGTTTAAACTGTTTTTATTGCTCTTCCCAATATATTTGTTTCGTTTTTGTTTTGTTAGGGGACGGGGGCGCTACCAGAATTGGTCACGGGTACCCTACTATCAGCATGGGAACACCGCCGACACCCATGCTGATAGTGGTCCCGTGAACCAAACTCGGGTTCTAGTTACCGTGTTGGTAACGAACGTGAAGCACAAACTTTCACACCTTTAACACAATTCAATGAATAAAAATGATTAAAAAATGGGTTCTGTTATAAAAACATAACCATCACCACCGTTCTTCTTATTCCCAACAACCACCACCACCGTTCTTCTTCTTCACAAAAAGGGATTTCACGGTGTGCGGCCAGATGATGTTGAAGAAAAATGGAGAAGAATCAGATGAAGAAGAAGATATTTTAGAGCATTTCTTTGACTTTGACCACCATCCTCACAAAAAATGGAGAAGAATGGTATGGAGAAGAAACACACTGTGTGAAAGATATTTTGAATTTTGGGAAAGATCATGACTTTTAACCACACCTACACATGTGAATAATATTTTGCCATGTGCCTGTGTATGCTAAACGTGGCAACAATGTAGCTACAACATGTATAGATTTAGTAAATGTGACAACAAAATAATAATATACCACTGTACAACAACTCAATGCATAGGGTATAAAAAGTAATGCACCACCAAGTTGCTAAATGTATTATATAATTATTATTATATATGAAAATAATTGATTTTTGATAAATAGAGGTTATTAATACATTGCATAATAAGCATCTTTTATTAATCAAAATTTTTAATTAATTTTATTAAAAAAATAGAAAAAAAAACATTTCAGTGAAGTGAATCAGTGGAGTGCTGTAGGATCGACTAACGGGTCACCCGACAATCACGAGCTTGATATTTAGAGTGCGGAATTCTCTGAATATGTTCTAATAACAGAAACGAAGATGAAACAATGATATACGAGTAATTAACACACACAAATGGGTCATAAGATTAAAGATTTATCACTAAAACAGAGCTCGAGTGTTTACAGGTCTTTGCTTCACAGATTTAGGTGGTACCTGAGACTTCACCTTTGGGTCAGCCGGTGGCTTTGCCCTTAGGTTAGTCTTTGGACCTGCTTTTGGGCCTCCCTTGGGTTTTGCAACCTTAGGTGGAACCTTGGAGCTTGATGCCTGATCAGCTTTAGGCTTTGCACCATCAACAACAACCCTTTGTTTCTTTTTCACATTCTTTGGTATCACCTGAACTTGTTGTTCAGGTGTCTTGTATCTTTGGTTGTTGTATTTAGGGGGCTTAAGTGTTTTCCCCTTTAATTTTCTCAGATAGGGACAATTAGCAATCAAGTGTCCAATCTCGTTACATTAATAGCATGACCTCCATTCTTCATAGTACTGGGGTTCATACCGTGACTGTCTCGAACTAACCTGAGAAAATCTAGGGCTACAACTCCCTTGTGAGCTTCTAAATCGAGAGGTACTCAGATATGAATCATAATCAGATGATCTTGGTGAAAAATTTCTTTGATGATTTTGAAGAGAATGTCTCATCTGATTAGTACCTTTCGATTTGATGGGCTTAAGTTCATTGATCTTGGGACCCTTTTGATTTTTCCTAGACCGATTCTTTTGATTCACATGTTTGGTGGGTTTGTGTTCAACATGTTTCTTCTGATCAACGAGTTTTCTGATCTGAGCTTCAGTAACTGGTACTTCCTCAAAAATATGTTTAATCAAGGATTGATCCACATTCTTAATGGGAAACTCTTTATCAGAAAACAATTTGTCAGATCCCACCAACATTTACAGCCCTTCCGTGCCTTCAGCAAACTGAAAGTGCTTCTTTTCCGGTTCAGGTTCACATAAAATGTGATTTTTAATAGAGCTATGTGAACCTGATTGAGCCTTCTCAGTTTCCTAGGATTCTTTATTAGAAACCTCAAGGTCTGCCTCCGGTAAGGCCTTTGGTTTCAATTTCTCTTTCTGTCTATTTACAGAACGTTTATTGTAACCAAATCCTTGATTTTCTTTTTGCCGAGACTGTTTTTTAAGATCAACATCATTTTTACTTAGCACAAACTTTGCAAACTGAAAACCATCTAGCTTATGTTGAGCTTTTTCATAATCAGATTTTGTTTGCGCTAATTCTTTCTTTATTTCCTCAAGAGTTTTAGAAAGCTCAGAATTTTCTTTCATTAAAATTTCATTTAAGTTTTTAAGCTCCATTTCATTTGCTCTCAAAACTTCATTGATGGTTATACAATTTGCTAGATCGCAAGTAAGGGTCTGGTCGTTTTCAGATAGCCTTTCAATCGTACTTTGGAGTTCGGCACAGTTAGAATAGACAAACCTGGAATATCCTTGAGCAATAAGGTCAGTTCCGTGCTTCATTTGAACTCCAACTTCTGGATTTTCATCATCAGCATCTTCCTCTTCTGATTCACTTCTTTCGGAAGTTGAACAATTTGCATCAATTCTGTTGATTTCTTTAGAACTTCGTTCAGGATCTTGTTCACTGGATGATGATTCACTATCTACGTCTATACTCTCTTCTGAGATTTGAGCACTCGCTAACACTTCTCCCGATTCCACAGTCTCTACTCGTTGAGCAAAACACGCAATTTCCCCATTAACACCTCCCATGAGTTGTGTCTTCTGGTTAAAGCCTTTCTCAGCAAGAACAGTAAGTACACTCGCAGTATCCGTGTTTGCTGTGACAGAGTGAATTGCAGGAGTAACCAAAACCACAACCGTTTCTTGATTGTTTTGAACATTGTTAAGTTGTCTGGTTTGATTCGGTTGACTTTGACTAGCATCTGACGTTGATTTCCTCTCCAGATGGGCCCACGGATTACATCCGGAAATCCTCTGTTGTTGTCATTGTTGGGCCGGTTGGGTGTTCATTGAAGACGCGAAAGCCCATGGTTTGGTTGCATTTGCCATTATGAAAGCCTTGTGAAAAAGTCAACTCTTGGTCAACAAAAGTCAAACTTCGGTCAAAGACGGTTAACACCTATTTTGAAAGTCAAACTTAGTCAACGAAAGTCAACTTCGGTCAACAAAAGTCAAACTTAGGTCAATTTTAGGTTTCAGGTCCTTTCAGGCGAGTAGGAACTCTATTCTTGTGTTTATAGGCGATTAGGGTTTTGTTGGGGCGAGTACGGTTGTAATCACTAGTATTACACGCGATTAGGGTGTAAATGCTAGTGAATAGGGACCTTTCAGGTGATTAGGGGCTATACCACATCAGACAGTGGTGAATAGGCCTCTACTCGCATGAAGTAGAGGCGATTAGGAGGCTACTCGCGTGAAGTATCCTTGTACTCGCCTAAAGTATAGGCGATTAGGAGGCTACTCGCGTGAAGGTCTGCGTAATCGCGTGATCTGATCTGTAACCTCACTTTTGCTCAAAAACAACCGTTTTTTGCCTCAAAATCTTATCCAAAACAATGTGTTTAAGCCCCAAATGATTGGAAAAGTTTCCAAAACACTTTTAGAACAAAACCTAATAAAAAACACACGTTTTAATCCATAAACACACACCAATAATTTGAAAAATAAGGGTTTTTTTTATCAAAAACTCAAAGTTTCAAACTTCAAAACAGGTTTTTGCTTAAATCACAACTTTCCCATAAAAACCTACCTGTTTTTGCTCGTTTTTGCTATCAAAACACTCGTGATAAGAGCCTCGGCTCTGATACCACTTGTAGGATCGACTAACGGGTCACCCGACAATCACGAGCTTGATATTTAGAGTGCGGAATCCTCTGAATATGTTCTAATAACAGAAACGAAGATGAAACAATGATATACGAGTAATTAACACACACAAATGGGTCATAAGATTAAAGATTTATCACTAAAACAGAGCTCGAGTGTTTACAATGATCAAATCAGACCTTAGAGACCAGGGGAGGGTGTTTGGAGAGTGTATGTGGCCAGAACTGATGATTAGGGCAATGATTGGGACTATTTATACCTCTCGTACTCGTACAGACCTGTTTACGCGAGTAGGAGGCTATCTAACATGATAAACTAGCGAGTAGGGCCGTACTCGCTAGTAGCTTCATGCGAGTAGGGCTATACCACATCAATACTGATGTGGTATAGGCTGTAAATGCCTAAAGCCAATGTGGTATAGGCTGTAAATGCCTAAAGCCACTCCCTACTCACCTGAAGTGTCCCAAACGTCCCGAAACGCGTATAAACATCTCCAAGCACCCCGAAACACGTCCAAACAACATATATACTAGCCTAGGGACATCATGCACTTACAGACTCCCCCTTGGACCAGGCTAGTATACGATTACGAGCCATAAACTACTCGATTAACCTAGCCAACGGCCTATAGAGACCTATCACTAGCTAGGGACATACAAACAATGCACTTACAGACTCCCCCTTGGACCTAGCTAGTGATTTACAGACTCAACCTATCATCTAGCTGGGGACACCCAAGAAGTGCATTTACAGACTCCTCGTTGGATCTAGCTGGAGATATATGGTCTTCGAGTCTTCAAGTCGTCATGTTCAGCATTCTTCAACTTAGGGTGACACCGCAGTGTATGACCTCTGAAGATTTGAACATATCAACTAATTTGAGCTTTAGTCGTGGCTTCATAAGATCTCGTCTTGGACATCCATTTGCTTCGATAACTTGGGAGGTAACAAGAAATCTCCGCTTTTAATGATTGACAATTCTTTGACTTGGACGAAGATCAATATCATCTTCACTTTCATCTCTTGACTTTCATCTTCTTCAGCTTCGATTGCTGGAGCTCTACCACGATCTGGTTTCTTCGAAGATGAAATATCGGGTTCTTGCTGTTCAGGATGATTTTGTTGTTCAGGTTCGGGCCTTGTTCAGCTTCGAGCCTTGTCGTTTGAATCATGGTATGCACAGACGTTGTGTTGATCCTGCAGGAAAAATTAATAAAAACTGCACACAAACTACAACTCTCACGATTGACAATTTGTGACCCTTAAAGTGATATTTGACCCTTGAATTTTGTAAAATTTAGATTTTATTTGAGTTTCGGCTTCGGATCTGAGATTCTAATTGAAGAATACTTGTATTCCAACATCGGTCAATCAAAAATAAAGACAAAAGAAAGATCTTTTTGGATTTTTCAAGATAATCGAACAAAAATTAAAAATGCAGGAAATGTAAAACACTATTCACTATCATATTTTTGCGAGTTTTATCTGTTAGGGAAACATAGCAGTGTACGGACTAATCTAGAACCCTTATTTGTTCAATAATAGTTCAAATTGCCAATAAGCATCCTACAACAACTGCCAGTATTGTTGTCCACCTAAACTCAAAATCAAGTTTTACATATCCCTTCATTAGTGATCAACATGTACTCGAAGAGAATCTATCAGGTATTGGGATGTGTACACAAGGTGCTTGTAGAAAGTTCTCAACCAGAACTGGTTGTTTTGATACATGTGTCAACTTTATAGCTTCATATCATAGACCTCCTAAACCTCCTAATTCCAGTAATTCAGAGGGTGTTTGGGATTGAGTTTCAAAACAACTTATTGACTTATTGGATTTTTTTAAAAAGCCAATAAGTCAATAAGCTGTTTGTGTAACCAAAAATCACTTTTTGTTTTGACTTTTGGATTTTGGATTTTAAGGGTGGAAAATCTGTTTTTGAAAAGTTAGAAATCCTGGCTTTTGACTTTTGAAAAAAAATTACAAATCTACCACCCATACAACCAATATTCACAATAAGTTAAGCAAAACACTTAAAAAAACAACAATTTATTGACTTTTTAATGTTTCTCATCCCAAAAGCTAATCCAAACGCTTTTTTTAAAACTCCTTTTCAAAAAGTCATAAGCCAATAAACACTTTTGACCAAAAGCACTTTTGCATCTCCAAACTCAATCCCAAACACCCTCTCAGTTTGTCAATGCTTTAAAGTAAGAACAAGCAACCTTTTTAACACTCTTTGAATTGAAAAAAAAAAACAGCAGACATCAACAATGTAAAGACTCATGGTGGACCCTTTTTCAACAATCAGAAACTGAGCGTTAACGGATTGTATCGTACACGTCACTCATGCACAGCGAACAATTACATTTTAAATCGTGATTGGCCTCAATTTTGCATACAAGTTCTAATTCTGCTTCATGTAAGGACGTTGTATTACTCTTAAGCTTTTCAACATGCATTTTATCTAGGGGAATTAGATTTTAATAACCTGAACTATTTGAAATTGGCCATTGGCACCCCCAACTAAAAAATTAGCCATATATAACCTGAACTATTGACTTATTGGAATCTAGCACCCACTAACGGTTAAATCACTAACGTCGTTAGTGGGTTCGATGACGTGGCACCGGTTCACTGATGTGGCATAATGATGTGTATTAACCTATTTAAACTAAAAACCTAAAAAAAAATTCCACATCATCATCATCACCTTCATTCATAAAAAACATTTCTCTCATTTGAAGAGTTCAGTCCTCAACCACCACCAACCTCTCTCTCTCTCTACAACCACCACAACCGTACCCCTCTCTCTACAACCAACCACAGCCGTACCCCTCTCTCTACAACCACCACCACCATCGTACCCCTCTCTCTACAACCACCACCATGGTACCCCCTTTCTCTCTCTCCAACTAACCACCACCGTACCTCTCTCTACAACAACCACCACCATACCTCCAACACAACTACAAAGCTGCAACAACAAACAGGTGGGGCTAGATGTGAGGATGGATGAGGACGGAACGATTAGGTTTTTGGCTGATAGTTGTGCCTCACCCTTCGATTCAACTTATTGGATTTGTTGATAGGTTTTGGATTATTGGGGCTTTAGGTTTTCATAGTGATTATTGAAGTTTAATAATCCGCCTCACCCTTCGATTCTTCAATCATGGTTGTAGAGAGAGAGAGAGAGAGAGAGAGAGAGAGGTACGTTGGATTTTTTTAGAGAGAGAGAGAGATGGTTGTGAAGGTTGGTTTGGGGAGGATGATGTTTGGCAGGGATAAGATGGAGAGGAAGAGAAGCATATGTGGATTTTTTTTTTAATTTTAGGTATAGTTTAAATAATATAATACACATCAGCATGTGACTAGTTTAAATGAGGGCCCCACCATCATGCCAACTAAGCAAATCATGCCATATCAGCAACCAAACTAACGACGTCAGTTAAGTGGGTGCTAGATTCCAATAAGTCAATAGTTCAGGTTATATATGACCAATTTTTTAGTTGGGGTGCAAGTGGCCAATTTCAAATAGTTCAGGTTATTAAAATCCAATTCCCCTTTTATATATATCTTTATTTAGAAAACCAATCATATTACTAGTTAAAAGAAAGAACTGAGACATATGTACCGGGCAAATCTCTATTTGCTACATCAACTTCTGGGCAGTCCTTCTGAACTGTGAAAATAACAAAGTTTACAATAACAACAAAAATGAAACCGGTATTTATGTTTTTATGTTTTATTATTTACATACTAAACTTTGCTCCAATTTTTTTCGGTATTTTCTTTATAAGGTTAAATCATTTTGATTATTTCTAATTGAAACATAAGTTAAAGCTATAAGTTGCTTTAGATTCTTATAATGCAAGTAAAGAAATTTTGTGTAGCATGATTAATTTGGACTCTGTATGGATATTCATTAATTACCAACTATTACTCTTTTGTTTTATATTTTCTAGATATTATTAGTTTAAATTGTTTTTATTGCTCTTCCCAATATATTTGTTTCGTTTTTGTTCTGTTAGGGGGACGGGGCGCTACCAGAATTAGTCACGGGTACCCCACTACCGGCACGGTAACACCGCCGCCACCCATGCTGGTAGTGGTCCCTTGTTCGGGTTCTAGTTACCGTGCTGGTAACGAACGTGAAGCACAAACTTTCACACCTTTCACACAATTCAATGAATAAAAATGATTAAAAAATGGGTTCTGTTATAAAAACATAACCATCACCACCGTTCTTCTTGTTCCTGACAACCACCGCCACCGTTCTTCTTCTTCACAAAAAGGGATTTCATGGTGTGCGGCCAGATGATGTTGAAGAAAAATGGAGAAGAATCAGATGAAGAAGAAGATATTTTAGAGCATTTCTTTGACTTTGACAACCATCCTCACAAAAAATGGAGAAGAATCGTATAGAGAAGAAACACACCGTGTGAAAGATATTTTGGATTTTGGGAAAGATCATGACTTTTAACCACACCTACACATGTGAATGATATTTTGCCATGTGCCTGTGTATGCTAAACGTGGCACAAATGTAGCTACAACATGTATAGATTTAGTAAATGTGACAACAAAATAATAATATACCACTGTACAACAACTCAATGCATAGGGTATAAAAAGTAATGCACCACCAAGTTGCTAAATGTATTATATAATTATTATTATATTTGAAAATAATTGATTTTTGATAAATAGAGGTTATTAATACATTGCATAATAAGCATCTTTTATTAATCAAAATTTTTAATTAATTTTATTTAAAAAATAGAAAAAAAAAAAAACATTTCAGTGAAGTGAATCAGTGGAGTGCTGCCTTCAAAAAAGTGTTTCAGTGAAGGAAATCGGTGAAGTGATGTGGCAGTGCAGGATTGGTAGAAATCAGTGAAGTGAAAACATGTTCAGTGGAGCACCCCTTGTGCCCTTAGGTACCAAACGTCTTTGAAGGGAACAACATTTAAGCATGGATGTTAGGAATCTCATTTGGGTTAGATACACGATGTTAAGAAGCTTCGATGTCATATATTTATGTACACTTTGGATGCTACCAAGCCATAGGTATTCTATATATTTTGAATGCTAGAAAGCAATAACTTTAGCTATAGTTTTTTTAGCGTTCTCTAGAAGCTGAACTTCACTTTACTTTACTTTTGTGTATGTGTATAGCTATTGTAGTATTTTGTACTGTTGAAGCCATGCCGCAACGCGCGTAGAAAGAAAGGTTGGTGATCGTCTACATCACCTGGCCTTTCTTAGTTTGTACTGACACGTCTCTTTGCTTTTTTCCTTCTTTTTTTCTACTCTTAAATACTTTTCATCCCTTCTCTCTTTCTTTCTTCATCTTCTTCGTTTTCTATTTTGCAGGTCTACTACTTTGCTATTCGTCGTTGAGGTATCGTTGATTCTTGCATGTTTGTCTTCCTGTTAGTTTATCCGCTTTTATTCTTTGTCGATTTGCATGCGTTCCTTTTTTTCAATCTTTGCTTCATGCATGTTGGTTTTTCGGGTGTGATTTCCTGTTTGAATTCTGTTATAGTGGTTGTCTCTTCATTTTTTTCTTTTTTTTTGCTATTTGTTTTTTGGCGTTGTTGTCATGTGCATGCCAGGTGTTTGTGATATTGCCGTTTTATTTGAGGAATGAGGATCATGTATAGTTGAAAAATATATTTTGATAAAAAAAAGTAAAATTATATTTGAGTATTCGTTCGTTCAAGAGACTTAGCTACATGTATGCTAATGACATGTATGTTTGGCAAAACTAGCTGGTAGCTGGTAGCTGCAAGCTGGTGGCTAGTAGCTGCAAGCTGTTAGTTGAAAGCTGGTAGCTGGAAACTTTTTAAATATATTTTGGTGTTTGGCAGAGTAGCTAGAGCTTTTAATAAAATAAAATGTATAAAATAACTAAAATAGGCATAATTAAAAGCTTGTAAAGAAAGTTTTTATTTTATTTTTAAAATAGAATGAGTATTTGTGTCATTTACTAATTAAAAGCTTGTAGCTAGTAGAGCTTTTTCTTAAAAGCTACTACTAGTAGCTTTTCACTATAGAGCTTTTTCTCCAACCTAAAAGCTTCCAGCTCCTTCAACCAAACAAGGTTTTTTTTATTGAGTGGAAGCTTTTTCATAAAACCTTGAAGCTTGAAGCTCCTAAAAGCTTATTGCCAAACATACATGTCTTTTTTCCAGTCATTAAGAAAAAAGATTCTATCATTGCATATAAATAAACTGTACAAAGAAAATAATGTTGAATACTTTGAGGGGCTGTAAATTTAGGTGCTAAATTGGGGCACACACCATATGTGATCCATTTCAAGCTTGAGTTTAGTATGTAGTTTTATAGATCTAGACAAATGAGATGCTTACTCAACATGCATTATACTCTTCATAATGTTCAACTGTTCCCACATGTGCTCTATTGTCTTCAAAATTACATTCCTAATAAAAAAATCATACTAAACCTCAGTAACGTATTTGTCTCAAATTGGTAATCTTTCAACTACTCGAAATGATGACTGGCAAATGGGTCAATGCAAATGGGTTGTAAACAGGTTGACCAAGGTGCAAATGGGTCAAATGGATTATGTGGTTATTTATATTAATCAGTCATAGGAATAATCAATCACTGCCATTAGTTTATGCGTTTGTCAGGAAGATGTAGAATATTAAATCTGGTTGCTGCATTTCTCAGGCACATAGGAGAAGTCATGTAACAGTCAGAGTGACAATTTCATCCTGATGACAATAACTAAGAAGAATAAATAATATACTTTGAATATATTGTCTTACCATTCTAATAATGTAAAAAAAAACAATAGCATGGTATGATTCGTGAATAATAGTAGAATATGTTTTCATGATAGAATTGGTCTGTGTTTTAACGTAACTTTTGTTCGGAAACAAGTCGTGTCAATTTAAAGGGAATAAATTCGAGTTAGTTTAAGTTTTGACGCCGCCGCAACGCGCGGCGAGTCAAAATACTAGTATATATTCTAATTAGCAAGATTTTTTCTTGTACTTTATGCATAAGTTGTTATTTAACTCCGTTAAGTTACTATTTAGCTCCGTTAAGTTACTATTTACCTTAACGGAGTTACTATTCAACTCCGTTAAGCTACTATTTAACTACGTTAAGTTACTATTTACCTTAACGGAGTTACTATTTACTTCCGCTAAGTTACTATTTAACTCTGTTTTTTTTTAATTTTTTTACTCAACTCCGTCAAATACTATCCAACTCTACCAACTTAACGGAGTTACATAGTAATCAATTAAGTTACTATTTAACTCTGTTTTTTTTTTTTTACTCAACTCCGTCAAGTACTATTCAACTCTGCCAACTTAACGGAGTTACATAGTAAATTTAACGGAGTTACACAGTAAACTTAACGGAGTACCGAGAACGGTTCGGCAACGCGTTACTATTCAATGTAACTTAACGGAGTTACATAGTAAAATTAATGGAGACTTACATAGTAAACTTAACGGAGTAGCGATAACGGTTCGTCAACGCGTTACTATTCAACCCCGTTAATATTAACTTAACGATAGTAATTTAACGGCGTTACTACTCAACTCCATTTACTTTGCGCCTTTTCCCCTGCATGTATACAATGGCCGTTGCATGTTGTAACCCGCCACGCGACGCAGCGCCCGCGGGTCTCATTGCTAGTTTTATCTAATTTACATTTGGTAAATTCACTGCATGTCTACTATTATTTTTATTCTTTCACGTATTAAACTTTAAACTAGTTGTTTAAATATTCATCATGACAGTAAAATTTAAGTAAAACAATCAATATTAGGAAAAACTACTAAGATAAAGACATCAATTAAGAACACTCTATTTACCAAACTTTCTATGCATTATTATGGTGTTGTAATGTATGCATAGGGGGTTTTTCAAAAAAGCTTTCATTTTACAACTTTGGATGCATGAAGTATAAGTATTTTATAGACTCTCATACCCTCTGCACTCTCTCACTCTCTCTCTATAAAAAAACAAACAACCTCTCTCTCTCATACACTCTGCTCTCTCTTACTCTCCCTATACAAAAAAACAAACAAACAAACACTCAATCTCCAACCTCTCCTCCACCGCCATCGAAAATCCAACTCGCCGGTAACCTGTCCACCACCGCAGATGGGTGTTGTAGAACCGGTAATTTACCATTTTACCCTACTTTCACCTTTTTTTTTAAAACCATTATCTCACATGTTATCCCTTGTTTTTACCTAATTTTTTCAGGTTTTAGAGAGAGAAAGTGAAGATGGTATTGGTAGGGGGGTTGACTAGAGAGTGGGGGGAGGGGGAGGTTTGGTGGTCGTGACGGATGGTTCTAGCCAACACCAACCCATTTGATTTAATTCCCCTGACTTCTTTGACTTTCACCTACACCTTTAGGTCGTATATCTATTTGTGTATATTTCAATTTGATGTTTCTAGAAGTATCAACGACTATTGAAAAATAAGATATGTTATAATGGAGATGCCATAGTGGTCACCGGAGATGCCATGGTGATGGTGTTTGTGGGTGGGGATATTACTATATTAGCATTATTGTAATGATATAGTGTATTTTTTTCTTTAAATAAATTAAGATTGTGGTGTATGAGAGAAGATACAAGAAAAGAGATTCTGTGTGGATGTCATATAATATTAATTTTATCTTTATTTTTTATCATTTTCAACACATCTTATATAATTACATTATTAATATTTTAATGTTATCTTTATTTTTTATCATTTCCAACACATCTTATATAATTACATTATTTATATAATTACATTATTAATAATATTAATATTATCTTTGTTTTTTTTATCATTTTCAACACATCTTATATAATTACCTAATTTGCTTTAACAAGGTTTGAACCATTGATTGTGGTTTGAAATTGAAGACAACATATTGTGAGGTAGATGAAAGTTTGAAAGGGGAGAGTTTGATGGTTTGGACATTAGAGATATTTCTTTACGGGTTTGGTTCGAACAATTTCAATGTACATATACATATGTTAATGCCTAATCTACAAGTCACATGTATGAGGTAAAACAATATAAAAAAATAATAAGCATGTTAAGTTACTTGAACCACTATCTCTTTTAATTTACCTTAGAAAAAAATCCATCCCCTTTGTGTTGGGCATATTAAACGAGTTTGTGTTAATACCTTATGCTTTGTCAGTTGTACTTTTTTTAGACTAGGTGTTATATAAAGTGAAACCGGCACGACATGTTGGCATTAGCAGTACACGTGTGCCTGTGTATCTCAGCATAAGCTTTTAAGATTAAAATAAAATCTGGTAACCTCAAAGCTTGCTAATTAAGTAACATTCAAACAACATAGTAAAGTTGCGTCACGTTAAAGAAAAAAAATTGAGTTATTATTGGTAGATGACTAGGAATATGAATCCCTCACTTGCTATAACGTGTGCTAATACAATAAGCAATGAAACCGATATTAACTGATTTCTCATCGCGCCCCTTACTTCAGAAACCGTAGTTGTTAAAAGTCATCGATTTTACGCCTTTGGCATTAACACATCGTAACGAGCGTGCGTGGTTCTACGATTTATGTTTTCATTTTGTGTTATTTTTTCTTTTTTTATTTATTTTACTTTTATGAGATTTTTGGTGTTGGCGGTGATGTGGCATTGGTGTTACGTGACACGGACTCACACCCCATTTAATTATGTTTTTAAAATATTTTCCAGGGTAGGGTATACATGTTTGTACTTGTTTTTTTTTCTGAAAGGTATAGATTAACTGGAAACCCACTAAATACTCCAACCCTTTTTAACGGGGTAGCCACCCGAGTTCGCATGAGAGGGAGTACGCATTGGCAAAGCCTTGTCTCTACCTCTGTAAGGGAGAATAAAATCTTGCCCACAGCCAGGCTCGAACTCAAAACCTCGGGACAGGAACCCCGAAGGGAAAACCTTCTCACCTCCCCTTAAACCAATTGGTCTGTAGATCATTGGCATGTTTGTACTTGTTAGTTGTTGATACCTTTTGGCTTATCCTTTGGGCATTCTAAATCACAAACTTAACTCATTTATACTACCATCATCGATTATGTAGACCTTTCGCAATGGATCAGGCCAAGTACCCCTCTCTACGTCATCCCTGCCTGACGACTGCCCCATAGAGGGTTATGGGTTTCATACATCCCGTGACATCACATTCTAAGGGCGTGACATCACATTCTGGGGTATGTGGCAGCCTCTTATTGGTGTGTGATGTGGACCAGAGTGTATCATTCCTGATTAAGGGGTGTATGGTTCCTAAATTCCCACTAAAAAATGCTTATTCTTTGTCCACCAACTCTCACAAAAGTTGCTCCCACGACGGTCTACAGGCACATGCCACATGCTATCTCTGCTTCTAGCCACATGAGCAACCTCTCTGCCCAGTGGCGGATCTAGAAATATTTTTCAGTAGCACCGTTCAAAAAAAAAATTTCGCCATAGTTTCATACAATGTAAAGGAAATAAAGATAACAACATGATAATAGATAATTTTAGACACATACCTAATAGATTTCGCCCCTTCGGTTCTTGAAAGCTTGAAATCGAGCCATTCCGTCATCTTCTTTGACTTTATCAAAAGTGTCTCTTTCAACCGCGCAAATCAAAGCATTGTTCAAATAGTCCTCACCCATTCTATTGCGTAAATCCGGCAAAACTAATGCTAACTTCAACGCCCGATAAACCAAAGGAAAAGTTTTATGTTTTTCGGTTTCCACCATTACACGAGCAAGATCACACATTCCATTTAGTTTTGCAAATTTTTCATCATCCTTTAATGTGTGATAAAATACCGAAAGATCACCCGAAAGGCATCCTCTTTCCTCTTTACTAAAATCATTCGGATACATCTCACAAAATGCTAGGATCTTAGGTATGTCAAACTTAGAAAACGAATCGCAAGGATTTAAACACGACATATTATCTATCAAAGTTGTTGACACCTCACTGAATCGACTTTCATGTTCTTGAATTTGCAAATCCAAAACCGTATTAAAAACTTCAACTTCAAAATGATGCCGGTTAGTAACGACATTCTTACGGTTTCTTTGATTACCATAACTTTACGACATTTCTACCATCTCAATCTTATTTTTTTCACAAAAAGATGTCACCTTTGCCAACATTCCATCAAACCCGTGTTGTCTTAAATTATTCAATGCTCGCTTCGTTCCATTTATCAATTTAGCCGCTTCTAACAAATATTGGCTCTTTTTTTGAAGATGTTTTGATAGAGCATTTGTGAGGCCTAGAATATCATCTAACAAGTGCATATAAAACACAAAATCAAGCTTCTTGAAATATGATAAAATACCTCTTGCATTAGACCGTTGTTGAATAAGCTCTCCTTCTTCTTTAATTAAAGCAAGTACTTCAACAACTTCCGGAAATGGGTGGTCTATCAGCGGGATCTGAAGGAAGATCATTCAAATCTATATATGACCTCGCGGATGAAGCCGAATGATTAGGAACAACTGGAATTGAAGTTGTAGCATCATCATCATCCGTTTGCATATCGTTAGCAACATTATTAGCAACATCATCATCCGTTTGCAAATCGTTATCATTATTACCAACATCATCATTCACGTCCTTATTTTCAATATTTGGCGAATTACTTGAACCAATTTCAGAATTTTTGGGGGCTTTTCTTTTAAACAAATTGCTAATAAGTGCTTGTTTAGTATTAGAACGTGGTTTCATCTTTATAATCGCAAACCTAATCAATTAATCAAAGACAATATAATCAATTATAACAATCAACTAATCAAGTTAAGTAGTTAACAATACATTCAAATTCAATAATCAAGCATTCAACCTAATTAACACAATAATTCCCAATACATTCAACCTAGTTAACAATACATTCAACTTAATAAATTAAAAAAAAATCATAAAGTTTGCTTACAGCAGCCGCAGGTCAGAGGCGACAGCAGCCGGAGGGCGGCGGAGGGGCGGCGGGCTGGGGCGGAGGGGCTGCAGGCTGGTGTTGCTCAGTTGCTAGCTGCTGCTGTGTCCTGTGTGTCGATCAGATCTGCAGCTTGTTGTTTTTCTTTCTTTTTTTTTTGTCACAAAAACTGTCACACCCTCAAATTACCACTTGCGGGGTTTTACCGCGAGGCGCATGACAAACCAGGATCCAAGTCAACGATCACAATAAACAACTCTATATGAAAAACGTAAATAGACATAACCATTAATTTAATAAGCGGAAGCGTTTCAGTAGCATTTAATCAACTATGCTATCATCTCAAAAGTTGTTCAAAATACTTTTATTACAAAACATGCACTAAGTCTAGACGCCAATGCAGACCCGTGCGCCTAGTTCCGTTCATTGCTACCTTAGCGACCTGAGAAAAACATGCCAAAAAGATGTCAACATATAATGCTGGTGAGTTCACAGGTTTGTTCAATATGTTACCAAAATGTTTCCATGTCCATACTATATCAATGTTACCAAGTACGCTAGCTAGGCGTATGTTTCATTACTACTACTATTGGAAACCATTACTAGACACGTTTAGCAATGTTCAGCATGTTTAAGCAGCCCGTATATTCAGCATGATACCAATGTACCTGTTCGAGACAATATGCACCCGCCCGGCCCTCCAAGCCGACGAGTGGGGCAGGTCACGCCCAATAGATCTATCCACATTTCCCCCGTTGTGCATCCCCGCACATTCATGGTTTCCCTGGGACTTTCCAAAAGATCGTATAGCAATATAAAGTTAAACCATAGTATGACATATGTTACCAAAACCGTTTAGCGCATGTTTTCTCCCCCAAAAGTTAAAGCAGTAAAAGTGGGGCCGTGAACTCACCTTAAGTAGCGTTCTTCAAATACAAGTAAAGATGTTTAGCCCTTGATAATCCCTCTACCGGAGATCTATCAAAATGTTCACATAAGTGTTCTGACTAATAACCATAAGGTTATCTAGTCCCCGATTGTCCAGATCGTAACCAATTATGTTTTAAAACGTGTTTAAATGTTTAACCGACACGCTAGACCGACCCGACATCCCGTTGGTGACCCATTATCCTAACTAATCAAGTACACATAGATTACACACAAGGTTCAAGCATAAAACACTTAGTTTGTATCAAAAATCTCATTTCTGCATCAGAACGGTCGAACCGGTCAGTTTTAAGTCTCCTTCGCACCTTTTTGTCTCCTTCGCCTGTTTTACATCTCGTTCGACCGTTTGATGCTTCCTTCGCCCGTTTTATCACATTCGTCCAATAAAAACCCAGGTTCGACCCTGGATCCCTCCTTCGCACCTTCGACTGGTCGAAGGAGGCCAGGTTCGCCCCTGTTGTATAATTTTTCCTAAAAACGCTTCAAACACACTCAAAACGACTCGAAACATCATCAATCACAGCAGTCAAGTATAGATAACTTATTCCTACAAAACCCCACCGATTTCCCCCGATAATACGTCCGTTTCAGCCCTTTCCCAAAATGGTAAAGATTATGGAAACATCACTTTCATGCATGAATTATTTACCCAATTTGGAAACTTTTGAAATCGATTCATGCTTAGCTTAAAATACTCAGTTTGTCGATTATCCGATCTTTCTTATCCATTCTATTGATCATAAATATTCATACATCAAGTTTTAATCCAATAAAACCCCCAAATATCATCATATCCAATCCTAACCCTAGACAACAATATTCCAACATTAACAACAATCCTATATCATGTTTCTATCATAGATATAGCAGCAAATCATTGAACAACACATAACACCACATAATACACAATTTACATATGTTATCCATCATGAAAACCTATGTTAAATGATCATGTTTTGATTTAGAAAGATGTTTAAAAGGTTTTTAATCATGAAAATACCCTTAGAACAGATTCGGACAATTAGGGTTAGATGAAAACGAATTAAAATGCTTTTAAAAAGGTTTAGGATTATGAACACACCTTGGATTCTTGTTTAGAGGTTGTAGATAGGTTAGATTATGAAAAAGAAGAGCAAAAACTCCTTCCTTAGTGTTTAAGATCGTTTGAGAGCGTTTTGGGACGGTTAGGGTTTGTGAAATGATGAAAAATGACAAAGGTTGGTATTTATACTAATCCTCCTTCGCCCCAATTCATTGGTCGAAGGTGGTCTCCTTCGCCCCTTTCACAGGGTCGAATGAGCCCTGCTTGGTCGAAGGGAATTCCTCAAATTCCACTTCCCTGGTTTGCCCACTTACAAGGGTCGAACCAGACACTTTCTTCTCCTTCGACCACTCGAAGTGGTCGAACCAAGACTCCTTTTTAACTAGTTTTCCAGTTTGTCGTGTTTAACGCATTCTAACACATCTTAACACATAAGCATGCATCCTTAGTCTATATTTAACATATTTAAGCACAGATAATCATTTACATATCATTTAAACACGTCTATGTATATAATCCACCACACGACCCATAATCTACACACATACTTAATTAGTTCATGTAATGTCACCAACAACGGAACCCGGTACTAGTATATTACTAAAACGACTCCAAATGATCCTCCAGATCATTGTACCCTGGACAATCCTAACTTGACCTGACTCAACTAACCCAGTTAAGTCTGTTTATAAATGTTTCTCGCTAAGGTAGACTTAGATGTTACTAATATGTTTAAGCCAAACATGCCGGGTGTCACAAAAACCTAACATATTTTGGGCTTATTTAGTTATTTGGGTAATGAGCTTATTTAGTTATTTGGGTAAATGGGTTAAGGCCTTAGGGAAAGTAAAAGGTTATTAGATTTGGGCTTTGGAGTTTGGATGTTTTATTGGGTTAATGGGTTATTTGTAGGATTGGTATTAGATTAGTTATCATTAGTCGAGTTCGGTAAATATTTTTTCGAGTAACGTAACGTGGTAACGTATAATTTCATTTAGAAGTAACGTTTATTAAATTCTAGTAGCAACGTAAATTTTATTTCAGTAGTAACGTTTTTGAAAAATCGTAAAAAAAAAAAAAAACCGCTACGCGCGCATTTTTTAGGAGCAGCGGGCGCAGCCCCTAGTCCTTGACTAGGTCCGCCCCTGTCTCTGCCCCTCCTTTCACGTCTGCCATCCATAGCTCCAAAAACCAACCACTGTATCCTCTTAGCTTCAGTTAAATTCTTCTTTCTCTATTAAAACTCCCAACCTCTTCAAAACTCCTCAATGTTTCAGAACTATTCTTATGCTTATCAAGAAACTCTTTCAACCCGATACTTGTAGCCCCTTGCGAAGTCCCTCTTTCAAAAACACATGGCCTTTCAACACAAAAGGCTGGCCAAATCTTCAAATCTTGAATCGGAATCATCAACGAAGCCAAAAACTTGTTTTTCATTATGGGCCGATTTGCATCACAGAAGCATTAACTTTGCTGCAATACTTATTGTTGGGAACTTCCATAGTGATGGAAATTCTTGCGAGTCCTCTAGCAGAAAAGAAGCGAATTTTAACCCAAATTTTGCCCATTTGTTGATGCTTGAGATGGATCAGGATTGTTGGTATCTCTAAGATTTTTCAAAGTGAGAAAGTAGATAACAAGAAACTGAACAAATGTTTTATTCAATGAAATCGGCACAGATTACAAAGAAAGAAAAGTATTTTCGACAAATTCTATCTAGCTATCTCATGCCTTATTTATAATAGAAAACCAAAACAGAAACTCCACTGAACTAGGTCAGTTCCTTTGAATTTTCAACTGCCTTCAACGTGCATATGACTTCTTCATGCAACGGTATTATTCCCATGCAACCCGGTCATAGAACAGAATGGGTTAAACACTAATTATCCAACACTCTCCCCCTTAGTGTTGGCTCATTCTTGACATCTTCTACTCCCATAAGAGTCCTCATTTCAGCAAACTTAATCCGAGGTAAGGCTTTAGTTAATGAATCTGCCTTTTGCAAATCACCACTAACATGCTTGACTTCAATTTTGTGACATCCGTCACCTTAGACTTTCATCTAATTGACGACATTAGTCCTTCAAATATTTCCATTTCAGTCCCTGTAGGTTGCGTCGTTTTTAAATTTAATTTTAGAGCGAATTAAAATTTTATCGTTTATAGTTATTGTGGATCGGGTATAAGTTTTAAGCAAATGCGTATGTTGAAACGTCATCCGGAATGGATATTACAAAAATTTCAAGTTTTATAAAAGTTTAGAGTTTTAAAGAGTTAAATATAGTTAACTTGGTTAAGTTTATATAAAGGAAAAACAAACTGGGTTAATAAAAACTAACTGCAGGGACCAAATGTGTCAAAATGTGAAACTTTTAAAAACCAACTCTCCCTTTTTCCTGCTGCCACGTTTTTCCGGCGAGCTCAGTTCCGGCCACCGGAATTCTTTCCGGCCAACGTTAAAACACCCCATTTATCACGCTTTAACCCGTTTTAATGATTGCCAAGCGTTTCTCCACCCATAATAAAGAGTTTCCAGCTATCATTTGAGTTTTAAATGCGTTTAATCATGAGTTTTAATTCGGGTTATTTTGGTAACCGACCGGAAATTAAAAATCGATTCAAACGTCCGTTTTTCTTAAACAATCTTATAAATTCATTCTACCCAAACATTTCTGCACTGATTCCCTTTCCAAACCTACAAAAAACAGCAAATAACAACGTCTATAGAGCTATCAAATCGCGTTTTATAAGTTCGGTTCCTATACTTCTTGTTCGAGCATCTTTTCGCATTGTAAGGTTATTTTCTTTATGCCGTTTTATTCTCCATTAAATTCCGAACAAAAACCCTTTATAACAGATGGTTAATCGTGTATATATTGGGTTTATTAATTTTAGTCTAGGGTTAGGGTTCTTAGGTTTTAATTTGGGGAAGAAGATGATGTTTGTATTGATTGTTAAATATAATTCAGTTTCAAATAAATAAACAAAACATGATCTGGCCTAGTGGTGTGTGTGTGTGTTGTGGAACGAGGAGGGCCGAGTTCGAGTCCCCATGGCAGCAGCATTTAGAGTTTTTTTTCAGATTTTGTATTTCTTTTTTTTGTTTTGTTTTCCTTTCTTAATTATTTATTTACAAATACATTTATATCTTTAAATATTCATAATAAATTCATTTTTGCTTCAAAAATTATAAAAATTTAGGAGTAGCTTTTTGACACCTCATAGAAAATTATGATATTTTTATTTTCTGAAAAATAAATTATTTTCATATTTTTATTGATTTAAATTTTTTAAATCATAATTAATTGATTAAAAATTCATTTTTAATGATTTTAATCTCAAACTTTTTGTGAAATTATTTCTAATCATCATGAGCTGAAATAAAAATTATTGGTTTAGAAAACATTTATTATTATTAATTTTCCTATTTTTAATCCTTTAAACATGATTTAATCTCATTAAATCAGTTTTAAATATAAATAAGTTTACAAAAATTATGGGAAAATTATGTTCATTTATTTACATCAGGAATTATTTATTTTCTATAAAAATAGCATTTTTGGATCATGTCTTGAATTATTAGTCTTATTTATGAATAAATAGACATAATTAATAATTTATTTATTTGTACTATTAAATATCTATTTTATGAATACTTTTCTTATAAAATAGAAATGTTTTATGTTTGAAAATCTTATTTACCATTTGTAGATCATTGTGAAACACATAATTATTTATTTATACATATATAATTATTGCATTTATTTATAATAATTAGTTAAAGTAATTAACTAAATTATTTTGTCATAATTATGCAAATATATTTTGATCTAAATATTTAATTGGTAATAATTATATTACCTAAATCATATTTACAAACCTTGGTATATTATTTTTAATAGACAACTTTTACATTAATTCGACTAATCATAAAAACTCTAATTCCCCAAATCGACTTAGCAAACCCTAATGCCTTAGACCTTAGATACCTTAGACTTTGTAGACTTTACCTTACTAGTATTCATATACGTTATAGGTTAAATTCCTCGGAATTCTCACTACTTAGCTCACAACCGCTTAAGTGGATTTTGATTGCTTTCGCAAACTGTGAGTCTATCTTTCCCCTTTTTACTGTTTTACTATTCTGGGGTGACTCATGTACTTACTATCAATTTTCTATTTCATTTTACTAAAATAGCAATTCTATTGTGTGTTTGCTTATGTCATTTCGTGTATCTATGACCTGTCAAATCATTAACCGTTTCGGCCTGGCATTTCAATGAATAGTACTATGGTATATACCCTTGTGACTCTGTTGAGAGTCCTCGTCATTGCTATGTATTACATTACGACTAGCGCATACTATATATATATCTGCTTTCCTTTCATAGGGTTGATTTGACCCGGATACCACTTATTTCATTTTGCCAAATAACACATGAATTGCTAAATTTTACTTTACTATATATATATCAAACGGATGTACTCACCAATACATTATATGTGTTGACGAAATTATTTTGTACATGTTTCAGGTGACGTTTGATCTTACATGCTTTCACGCTTAGGCTGGACCTAGTGCTTAAATAAAAGATTGAATATTTATTTATCTATGTTTTAGATTTCTATTAAGACTTTTGTATTTCCTTTTTGGATAATGAAAGTTTGTTTGCTATTAATATTTACAATTTAGTCCATGTGCTATTGAACAATCGTCACTACGTGACACCTCGATGTTTTCGCCATCGGTTGGGGTGTTACAAATTTGTTCCCGTTCTACACACTCTCGAATAAAATGGTACTTCGGATGTATGTGTTTGGTATTCTTATGATAAACTGGGTTCTTCATCAATGCTATGGCAGATTGATTATCGACCAATAACTCTACCTTTTGAGCTTCTTCTCCTGTTAATTCACTAACTAGATTCCTTAACCATAAGGCTTGACATGCCGCAGACATGGCTGCCATGTACTCAGCTTCACAAGAACTAAGTGCTACAGTTTGTTGTTTCTAGGAAGCCCAAGTTATCAAGTTACCTGAAAAATAAAATGCAACACCTGTAGTTCCACGTCCGTCATCAACATCTGCTGCATAACTACTATCCGAATAACCAACAAGTCTGCCATCACCTCCTTTCTTATACTTCAGCCCGTAGCTTGTGGTGCCCTTTAGATACCTTAAAATTTGCTTTACAGCTGCATAATGACACTCCTTAGGTACTTGCATGAACCTGCTCATGTATCCAACAGAATATGCCAAATCTAGACGGGTATGGAGCAAGTATCTTAGACTGCCTATAACCTTTCTGTATAGTGTTGGGTCCACAGTACTTCCTTTCTCATCTTTAATCAACTTACATTTGTGATCCATAGGCCATTTTGTCTCATTGCTGTTATGCATTCCCACCATTTTAAGAATCTTGTTGGCATATCCTTCTTGCTTCAGTATGATTCCATCTTCCTTTTGATCAACTTCTATACCCAAATAGTAACTAAGTTTCCCCATGTCACTCATGTCGAACATTGATTTCATCTTTTGTTTGAATACATCAACATCCTTCTCACATGAACCCGTGACAATTAAATCGTCCACATAAACTCCAACGATTAAAATTGAGTTAGAACTTTGTACCTTATACACCGCCTGCTCTTGAGTACATCTACAAAACCCAAGCTTCTTGAGTGACATGTCGAGCTTGATGTTCCAAGCTCTAGGCGCTTGTCTCAACCCGTATAGGGCCTTGTGAAGTCGATACACCATATGTTCCTTCCCTTTCACCTCAAAGCCACTTGGTTGCATTACATATACTTCTTCCTTTAACTCCCCGTTCAAGAAAGCTGACTAGACATCCAAGTGATGAACAAGCCAGTTTTCTTTAGCGGCGAGTGCTAACAGCAACCGAATGGTTTCGAGTCGTGCTACCGGAGCAAATGCATCATCAAAATCGATCCCTTTCAGTTGGACATACCCTTTCGCAACAACTCGAGCCTTGTGTTTAACTATTTTTCCAGCTGCATCTTTCTTCAGTTTGAAGACCCATTTCAACCCTATTGCCTTATGATCCTTAGGCAAGTTGACAAGGGTCCACATCTTGTTTTTATTAATTGAGTCGAGTTCTACTTCCATTGCTTCCTTCCAATGCGGATCTATCACTGCTTCATGAAAACTTTCGGGTTCACCATTTATCAAGAATAACTCTTCTTCTTGTTCATACAATTCACGTACGTCTTTTTTACTCATCGCCTCCGTCTCGTCATAAATTTCATTTAGATTTCTAGGACCTTGTATGGGAGTATCATCGAACTGAGATGAATTAAGACTACTGTTCGATGCTTTATTTGAAGTGTTGGTACTTGTTTGCCTTGAACTTGATACCCCATTTTCATTTAAAGAAGTACCTGCAATACTAGAATCTTGTGAAAAGATATTAGCATTAGATAATATAGGTGTAATAGGAGTAGTAGGACCACTGTCATATTCCTTGCTTTCACTTTCTCCATTTTGACTTTGGCTAGTGTAGTCACTTTCAAAGTTATCTACCCCATGTGACCCATGTATACACCCAAGTACCCATGCATGAGGATTAGTAACGGATGAATTTTTTCCCCATTTCCAAGATCTCTTTTCATCAAATCTTACATCCCCTTCTCCTACTATAATCACCCTTTTATCCAACGGATCATAAGTTTGTAACCCAAAGTACCAACCTCAACACCTATGTAAACTAGGGGCCTACTCTTATCTTCCAATTTATTTTTATGCCCCTTTAACCTTATAGCAAACCCAACACACCCAAATACCCTTAAAAAATCTGTGTTAGGCTTCTTTCCTTTCCACTTTTCATATGGAGTAGCTTCCTTTATTGCTTTAGTGATTACCATGTTTAATACGTAAACAGCATGGTTCACTGCCTCCCCCCAAAACATGTCAGGTACATGCATGCCTTTTAACATTGCTCTTGTCATGCCCATTACAGTCCTGTTCCTGCGCTCCACAACACCATTCTGTTGTGGGGTGTAGGGTGTGTAAATTTTAATTGTTTATAAGATGAATCAATGTAAGCTAATCTGAATAATCTCAAGGGATACTTCACTTTAATGTCTCTGCATTCTTCATCTTGGTGATAAAAGAATCACTCTTTTTTGTTGGTATCATTCCAAGGAGACAAGATTGTGTTCAATAGTCAAAAAGTGTACAGTATAAATATGTACGAGACGCTTTTGTTAAAAGAATACTCACATACGCAAGGCGAAACTACAAACATCTGAGCTAACCTTATATATGATTCCAACCCGTATTTGGGTATAAAAAATCATCCTCGTACTCACGTATAAAGATGAAAAAATCATATTGATTCCTAACAAACAAAATAATAAAATTTTATAAATTGACATGGTTGATGATAGATCAACAAAAATGTTAAGGTTTCCTAAGTGGTGGAACCATAAGTAAATTCCTACCAGCACTTACAACCAAATCACTACCACTCCTTGTATACATCATTGTTGTAGATCCAAGCATATCATCTCCAAATCCACATGCCTTAAAGAATTTCCTGAGGATAATTCAGACAATTCACACCTAGTTAAATTGAAAACACCAATACAGGCCCGTCTTCGAAAATGTTAAAAAAAAATTGGGCCCTCGACGAGATAAAATGTAGGCCTTACCCGCCATATACTATACAAAGTTTCATATATTCGATTATGATTAATTCTTTTATCGCTTTATCTATCTTAAACAGTGACGAAACCAGGTGCTTTTTTCCAGAGGTTATAATAATAATAATAATAATAATAATAATAATAATAATAATAATAATTATTATTATTATTATTATTATTATTATTATTATTATTATTATTATTATTATTATGCACAAATCTTTATGAAATAAAATAGGCTGATTTCTAAAAGTAAAACTAACAGAAACAAAAATGATCGTTCAATTAATTAACTATAAACAATCTATTAAAAAAGAAAAAAGAAATGTAAAATAATAAATTAGTAATATATTATATATCTTTGGTACTTTCGTTGACTAACAAAGCCTACAGCCCCTTTTTGTATTTTCATTAAAATTTAAATTCATCTCTCCACTTCAACATCGGAAACCAGGTTTGATCGCCGGAAAAAAAAAAAAAAAAAAAAAAAAACTCTGCTAGTTAGTTGTTATTTCTCTACACGCTTATTCCGTCTCTATTCATTTTAACGACTCCATAATAGCTAGAGGAATGACGGTCAAGGCAGTTAAAAATCTCGGTAGGACATCGCCGGAAGAAACTTACAGTCACGTCGCCGGAAGAAACTTACGGTCACTTCGCCGAAGCGAAATCTGCCGGGCCTTTCGGAAGCTCTAGGCCCTCAGCGATCGCCCACCCTGCCCTTGCCCTGAGCCGGCCCTGCACCAATATATCTAATCATTATTTGGAATATTTGAAAGTTGGGAATGAGAAAGTTTTTAATGATGTTCATATCGCTAAAACGATGTATAAAATCGAGGAGTTCTTTTTATGAGGTAAGAGTAGGTCTAAATTTTATAAGACCATGTGTAGTGGTTCAAGTCCTCATGGGACGTTTTCTGCCATGTGGATGTCACATCAATATAAGCATTTAAAGTCAAAAATGGGTGTAATGGTTCAAGCCCTTTTCTTGTTTCTTCAATCATTACTCAATTATTTATTTTCTTTACAATTTTTTATTTGATTATTTTAAAATAAAAATAAACCTTAAAAATTAGACGATACCTCTTTGAATAATTTAATTTTGTAAATATAATGATACTTTAATCCTATAAAAATTCTCTGCAGTGCCTTTTGAAAGAAAAAGAAGAGCCACACATGTAGGGCCCAGCTAAATTCTTACTATTATATATGATATTATTTTTTGAAAGGCAAAAATAAAACCATCACACAAACAAAACATACTTTATTATTATATATAATATACTCACACACATTATGTATCTATCTCCATCTCCAATATTCACCTGCAACTTCTATTGCTTTCCAAAAAAAAAAACTAATGTTCTACCCTAATTAATAGTCAGCAAGAAAAATGCATGAGAATGAGTGTGCATTAGGCGTTAAGTAAAAAACGCCCAGCCAACAAAACGCCCGGAAAACGCCGATGGGAGTGGTGTACCCGGCGTGAAATGGCGTTTTTAAGGGGGGAAAACGCCCCATTACGGATGGTCTAAGGGAAAATCACCAAAATAACCAGTTGACTTGGTCAACTTACCAAAATAGCCACCTCCCATCTCTTGGGAGAGTCGGCTCACAGGTCCCGAGACGTCTTCGTGACTTCGGTGATGGACCACTAGCTGAGCGACACCTCACCTGAATCCCAAGACGTCTTTGTGAGACATCGCCTACACACTTCCCAACTCTTCTTTCTCTCTCTCCTCACTTTCTCTCTCCTCTCTCTACTCACTTTCTCTCTCCTCTATCTACTCACTCTCTCTCTCCTCATCATTCTGCACAACAGTTTGCGCTGCTGCAACCGGTTGTAATCGACATTTTCCAATATGATATGGTCTATCATTTTCCAAAAAGGAAAAGAAAATGAGTGAAGACAAATCCTAAGAATGCTATAAATGAGCATTTTCTACCTTGGTTCCTGGATTTTATAGTTTGGGGGCATGAACATGAATGTCTTGTTGATCCTTAGGTGAAATTTAAGTCAACTTCTTTGTCGATTTAATGTATCCCATATGAGTGTGTGATTAAAGATTTATTTCAATATTAATTCTTAATAGGAAGTTCCTGGTATGGGTTTCCACATCACTCAACCGGGCTCTTCTGCGGAACAAGCGGAGGTGGTGGTGCCGGAGACGTCAGTCGAGAGGTGACGTCTTTTTTACGTCTCCGGTCTGTCAGTCTCTTGTCTCCGTCTCCGGTCTGCGGAAGGATCTGTGAAAGGTTGATCTGTGGAAGGGAGTAGAGAGAGGAGAGAGAAAGTGAGGAGAGAGGGAAAGGAAATAGTTGGGAAGTGTGTAGGCGAGGTCTCACAAATACGTCTTAGGATTCGGGAACCGTCTCTCCAAAGACGGGTGAGGAGAGGGGTGAGGTGTCGCTCAGCTAGTGGTCCATCACCGAAGTCTCACGAAGACGTCTCGGGACCTGTGAGCCGACTTTGAGGTGTCGCTCAGCTAGTGGTCCATCACCGAAGTCTCACGAAGACGTCTCGGGACCTGTGAGCCGACTCTCCCAAGAGATGGGAGGTGGCTATTTTGGTAAGTTGACCAAGTCAACTAGTTATTTTGGTGATTTTCCTATTTTATAATCTTGTCTATGTGAGATGTTGTGACTTTAACATTCTTGATGTAATTTTTGGTGTTAGAGTTTATTGTTGGCCCATTTTTTATATCTATAAAGAAATTCCGTCGCCAAAAAGTATGATATAGTTCAACAATTTGAAACCCAATCTTCGAGAACAAACTGATCGTGTCATGGTGATGGCAACGTGAACGGATACAAAGAAAAATGAAATCCAATCATGTCACTGAGTCGAATTGACTAGTTCAAACGGTTAGGTATTCGGTTCCACCACCGGTCCGCTCTAGTTATGAGAACACTGAAAATAATAACAATATATGATATGTATATGATATGAGAAATTAGTTTAGGTTTACACGTCATGTATGGGTTAACTGATCTAATATATATTATCAAACAAGAGTCCTTTAGGTTATATTAAAATTAAATAGATTATGAATCAACCAATTTAGAATTTGAGTAAAAGCTAAAAAGATGTATAGCCTACCAACTTGTTTTAAGTTGCGAGCCCACTAAATAAACGAGCTATACGAGCCATCTTACGGTTATATAATTTTAAAAATCCTCACATTTATATTAAACCCAAACCACTTTTGTTCTTCGGCTTAGTCACCTTATCCCACGCCACCCAATGCATTTTTTTTAGCATCATTTGTGCCACCCCATAAAAACTTCATCAAGCTTTCCAGCATTTGTATAACTTTTTTAGGCGTTTTGAAGAGAGAGAAATAATAAATCGGTAAACTTTGCAATACCGATTGAACAAGTGTTAGACGCCTGCCAATTGATAAGACTTGAGCCTTCCATTTTGATAAACGTCTCCTAAACACTTTCACAACCGGATCCCAATTTGCAATCCGATTCATATTAGCTCCGACCTTAATACCTAGATACGTAAACGGAAGCTTACCATATCTATACCCCAACCTTGAAGCCATGGAAACCACCTCTAAATCATCAACCCCGATCCCAAAAAAGTGTCGATTTATTGATATTAATCTTCAGACCGGAACAAATATAGAAGATACGCATAATACGTTTAAGACTATTAAAATTAAAAGAAGACCATTCCCCAAAGATCATAGCGTCATTAGCATAGAGGAGATGAGTCAGCATCGGACCGTGGTTAGGAAATTGGACCCCGTAATCCTGCAAACGCCTCCATAACAAATAAAAAAATGAAAGGTGAAATAGGATCACCTTAACGGATCCCCTTCTGACAATTGAACTCGAAAGTAGGTGAACCGTTGACCAAAACAGAGGATCATGCAGAAGATAGAATACCCCGAATCCAAGTACACCATAACTCTAGAAATCCAATCTGTTTCAAGACACTCAACAAAAATTCCCAATGGACGTTATCGTAAGCTTTTTCATAATCTATGTTTAACATAAAAATTTGCTTTCCAGACCGTCTTGTCCAAGTCATAAACTCATTAAGAACTAATGGACCATCGAGAATGTATCTACCTGCTATAAAAGCAGACTGCGTGTCACAGGTGATTTTCCCCATGACCTTCTTTAACCGGTTAGCCAAAACCTTGGATATAACCTTACTGATGAGACCGATTAAAGTTATGGGTCTATAATCCCCCAATTCGGTAGGTGGTCTTCGGAATGAGCGTGATGAAAGACAAACCCACTCCTGTATTAATCTTCCCACTTTCATAAAAATTCTGCATTACCTTCAGAAAATCACCTGAAAAAGAAATCCGAAATTTTTTAATAAAGTTAAAATTAAAAGCATCCAGACCCGGAGCTTTATCAGCTCCGCATCCGAAAACTGCCGCCTTCACCTCATTTTCAGAAAATGGAGTTATCAGAAACGCCGCGTCTGAATCACTCAGATGTTTCAAATCATAGCACTTCAGATTCGGTCTCTGATGTAATCTTCAACGAATTTTCTTTGAAAAAATTGAAAAACCTCCTTCTTGACAATGGAAGGCTTATGTTGCCAAACCCCATTGATACATAGACCGGTACATTTCTTTTATTTATGAGCCCGTGAAAGAATCTAGAGTATCATCGCCATACATCGCCCACTTACACCTCGGTTTCTGTTTGAGATCCAAATGCTTAAAATCCTCGATTTCTCTTATTCTAACCTTACTCTCTTCCCAAATCCAGCTTTCTTCTTCAGAAAAAATCTCTATCTTCCAAAATACTATCTAATTGTTGTATCTCCCTTTTCAAGACATTTTCCTCCTCCATCTCCTTAGCTTTCAACTCGTCTTTCCAGCGAATAATATTAGTCCTTAAGGCTTTAAATTTACTCATCAAAGCAGCATCAGGACTACCCTCGGATCGAAACTCTTCACACCCTTTTGTCACAATCAACTGAAAATCATTACGCTCCAACCATGAATTAAAGAACCGAAAGGGTTTCGGTCCATAATTACACGATACCGCTTTAAGAAGAAGAGGACAATGATCAGGTCTACCTTTTGGGAGCGTTCTATACTCGGCAGAAGGCCACCTGTTAATGAATTCCCAGCAAACAAGGATTCTATCTATGCGATTGAGTTTATTACCTGCAGAGAAAGTAAATTTACTACCTTTAAGAGATAATTCGTGCAACCCCACATCTTCAATGAAACAGTTAAAGTCTCTTGAGGCTGACTGATTGAAAGCCGAATTTCTCCTCTCATCGGCATTCCTATCAGAGTTGAAATCCCCAGTAACGACCCATAAACCTTCTTTATTAGCAATCAGATCCGAAATATCTTTCCAAAGTTGACGTTTCTGAACATCACATATGATCCCCAAACCTTTCAATACACCCGAAATAAGCAAATAATTCATGCTCTTAATGGATTCAAAAAAGGTGAAAACTTTTTTATCCCACATACTGAGAATACCCCCAGACCGACCCACCGGATCCACAAAATCATAACCAAAATTGCCAATACCCCAGAAAGAGTCCAACATTTTTTCAGAAATGTTAGATTGAGTCGTTTCCTGTAACATTGCAAAACCCACTTCGTGTTCTTTCCTTAAATCTTTAAACCATTTCGCCTTACCCTCCACCCCCAAACCGTGTATATTCAGAGTTAAAAAAATTTATGGGACAACCACTTGAAAACCTTCATCAATAATTGAACTTGTTACCTGTACTGTGAATTAAAAAATGTTATCGGCCCCCAAAGCTTCATTGAGTTTAATAGTGTGAATCGTTTCCTGAGCCACCAAGTCACTATGTCGTTCACCATCCTTCTCCTTAGAATCTCCGTCAAAATACCCACTACCTTGCACATCCTCAAGTGACTGTACATAATGATTTAGATCAGGTGTGAGAAAGGAGTTCATTTGGGCGAACTACCATCCGTTCCATTAGTCAAACCTATAGCCTCATTGTCCACCGACTTAGGCCTAGTATCATTAATACCCATCAATTCACTTAATTCAAAGGGATCACCATTACGGGCCCTCTTCTTGGGCCTGTCCACCAAGTGAGGAGAAATAGACGACTTGGGCCTACCCACCTTTTTTCTGAATTTTTTCAACACCTTTTCACCACTAGCTTTCTTACCAATATTAGAGAAGGAGAAATTAAAAAAATTCCCAATATCAACTTGTTTCCTTGTATTCTTCAAATCCCCATTATTATCATTAAAACCTCCAATACTAGTATTAGTTACCTTTTCTGGACTTTGACCCGAGTCTTTGCCGGAATCCAATCTATCAGTGGTGTTCACGGTGGTCGGAACTACCGGTGTATTATCATCCTCATTATCACAAACACACTCGTCCGATTTGATATTCTCATCAACTCCACGATCACTCCCATATGTATCCATACTAGAGTCCTCGTCATCAAGCAAACAATCCGAAAGCCAGTCGTTACACTCCTCTTCAACTCTAGCCCGAGTAACTTTGTCTCTCCAACGGAGTGTTATTGATCGGTTAATTTTGTTCTCCTCCCCGACCAGTACACCGATGCATACATATGTGAGGTCACCATTGTCCTCAGACAATTGAGCCGGTTGCACCACCAAGCCAAACATACTACCATCTTGGTTGTACACCGAGTTATCTGCAATGCAAACAGGAATTCCAAACACCTTTAACGATGCAATGCGTTTGTTAACTAGCATTTGGCCATTCCACATCGCCATTTTACTAAAGCTTTCCTTCCAACAGGATTCATCGGCCAAAAACGCTAACGTATCTTCTTCCTTATCTAACACAAGCATGACCGATAAACCTCCAATATACTTGATTGTGACATCCAGATCCATTTTCACAGACAACCATCCCCTCAATAAATCAGCCTTTGGAAATCAATCACCTTACCAACTACCACCTTGTTAAACCATTGAGAAAAAGCCACAACATTAGTATCAACCTTAAGAATAAAAAACTGATAATTTTGTTTGCAATGGCTCTGGCTCTTGACCTTCTTCAACCTCCACATCCCCTAACCTTGGTGGACCCTATGGATAGAATAAAGAAAAAATGACATACATATATTTTCATTCATTAAAAGAAAAAGAAAGGAAAAAAAAAGAGAGAGAACAATTAATAGGCCGGTAGAAGGTTTTTTTTAAGGTAAATTTCATTCAAAAAAGCGCCTCAAGACGGTCCTCAAATCAAGGACCCCTTGGAAAAAACGACATTACATCAAATCCAATGGATATTTACACCAAACAATCCAATCTATTCCTTTTAATCTAGATCTATTTTGAATACAAAAATGCGACGTTGATTTAATACTTTCCACCACTTCAATAGCTCTCCAAATTTTGCCTTTGAAGATTCTATCATTTCGTTCATTCCACAATGCCCACATTGTAGTAAAGGACCTCTTAACATGTATTTCGTCTGCTTCGTCTTAGCTTAAATATTCACCATCTTCAAAAGATTCGACACATCAAAAGCAAAGATTGGAGACAAGCAGTACCCAGATTCGATTCTCGACCATACCTCTGCTGTGAATAAACAACCCGTGAACAAATGAATTGTCGTCTCCGTATCCGAGTTACAAAATACACATGAGTCACTCGGCAAAGCAATCCCACGTTTGATCAGCTCGATCCTCGAAGGAAGTCGGTTAAGAAGTGCTCTCCAGACCATTATTTTACATTTCAAAGGAACCCACCCTTTCCACTTCATTTGCATAGTATAAATCGGCCGAGGGTGATTACTAATCAATTCTTTTGCTTTGCTAACAGAATAAACTCCCTGCTCATCACCCTTCCAAAACCATTCATCACTATCCCCTTTCCAGGAATACCCATCGATGTCACAAAGAAGTTGGAACAATTCATTGATTTCTTCATATGAAGCTGGAACCGAGCGCCACTCCCATGAGAGAATCTTGTTTCCGTTTACAACTCGTAACCTGGAAGAAACCGTAACCCACTTCTATTTTTCGAGCCTGAATAAGTGTGGATAAGTAATTCATAGCGGTTCGTCTCGAAGCCAAGAATCGGTCCAAAATTTTTTTGTCGACCCGTCACCCATAATACCCATGAAATAACTATTATGAGTGCTACCATTTCAAAGTTTTTTCCCCGAACTTGACAATTTTTTTCCAACATCCACTTGCCAAGGACGTGCATGGTAACATAGTCCATACCCGACTCGACCCGTGACATCCCATAACAACTTTCTTTCATAGGCTTCTAACCTTCTTTTTTGAAACGCCAAGCCCATTTAAGAAGGAGCGCTTCATTAACATCTTGCAACTTATTGACCCCTAAACCACCCGCCTTCTTTGGTGTAGTTATGACATTCTAAGCAACCCAATTGACCTTTCTTCCGTCGCTAGAGCCCGCCCATAAAAAGTGTCTCATAATTGCCTCAATACTCTCGATGACCGCCCTTGGAGCTTTATAGAGAGAAAGATAATAAATGGGTAAATTTTCGAGAACCGATTTAATTAGAATTAATTGGGCCCCATAGATAATGTCTTCGCTTTCCAAGAAGCAAGGCGATTCTTTATGATTTCAACAACCAGATTCCAATTATTAATACGAGACATGTTGACTCTCACCTTAATACCCAAGTAGACAAAACAAAAGGCACCTCATTTACACCCGAAAACCTCCATCATCATATCCACCTCATTATCTTCAGTCCCAACCCCGAATAAATTAGATTTATGAAGATTGATACAAGGCCCAAACATAAATAAAAAACTCTAAAAATCCGAGCCGTACTTTGAAGATTCTCTCGAGACCACTCCCCCAAAATAAGAGCATCATCCGCATAGAATAGATGATTAATAGCCACTTCATTATCCGAGAAACTAATGCCTTTAAGCTCACCGATTGCTTTCGCTTTCTCCAACATACAAGAAAGAGATTCCATGACAATCAAGAATAAAAAAGGATATATGGGGTCGCCTTGTCGAAGACCCTTCTCACATTTAAATTCAAAGGTTGGCCAGCCATTAACAAGAACCAAAGCTCGTGTCGACACAAAAATACCTTTAATCCAAGAACACCAAATCGACGGAAAACCCATTTGATTCATAATAGATATAAGAAATGCCAATTGACATTGTCATATGCTTTCTCAAAATCTATCTTTAGAAGAAACACCTTTTTCTTCCTTTTTTTCAACCATTCCATAACCTCATTAACCACTATCGGGAAATCAAGAATAAAGCGGTCAGACAAAAATGTGACACCCTGCATTTTCAGGATATTACTTTTACTGAACTCTAGTTAACTTTCATGTACATTCGTGACTAAACACCTAACTAGGGTTAGTTAAGAAGGTCTTTCGATATGTTATGGGATAATAACATATGTTGGATGATATTAACGTACGTTATAACTAGGAAGGTTTTGTCTTGACACACACGAGTCCTGTATCCCGAACGTTGGTGATTTGTCAAGCATACATAATCATATGATCTATTGGGTGATGATGAATGTGAATTAACATGCGTTTGTGAATTACATGTTTATGTGGATTACTGTTTTAATAGATAGTCAGTACGTAAACCCTACGAATTATGTGCATTCTGTAATTAACATGTTATGAGATGATAAAAACAATAGTTTTTACATAAGTTAGTATGAATAATATTATCGAGACTATTAAAATCGTATTAACGGGCCCGTTTATCAAAAAAGGCCCATAAACCCGTAACCTTGGCCCATGGTCCAACTTCTAGTATATTATTGATAAAAAAAATAAGAAACCCTAGAGGCTCCTTGCGCCGTGAACCCCCAAGACACCCACCATCACCTTCACTTTCAATCCTTCATGCATTTTCATCACTAATCCAAGTTATTTCGGGTGCTATCTTGAGATTTTAAAGATTCTAGCATTTCGAGGTACATGTTTTATGTGTTATTTGATGAATATTGATACTTGAAAAGTTGTAAAAACCTTAAAAACTATCGATATAAAAATCGCAAATAATAATTTTGTAAGGAGTTTTGATGTTTGTTGTGCATGTTGATGGGTATTGTTGTTAGTAATCGAAACTAGTGTAATTAGTACGTAAATACATTGATTTAAATGTGATAATATGGATTGAATTCTGTTAATATGAGTTATTTTATGATTATGGGTTAATAAGAATGATTAGGGTTCATGAGAAGCATGTTATTAGAATTCTGATTTTCTGATAGATTCATTGTGACGAATTGTAGGGCTGTTATAGGGTGATTAACATGTGTAATCTGATTGTTTTCTGATGCTAAAACATAACTTATGATGTTAGCTTTTCAAAAAGTCCAAAATCATGCGTTTTGGACCAGTTTTGATATGTATTCATGATTTTATAAGTTTAAAGGTCATATCAGATTTTCGGAATTATAAATTAGGTCAACTTTAAACGGTCATAACTCGAGATTTACAAAGGGTTAAGTTATGAAATTTGAACAGTAGGTCAACATTGGAAAAATTTAACTTTTCCAATTGGATTCACCTCGTTTGGGTCAATACACAATTTTTGAGAAATTTTCTACTAAACTGACCTGCTGTGGAAATTTTCTGGACATAGCTATGTTGTACGAATGTTAATAATTTTTGTGTTTGGTTGTGAGACAAAACAAAAATATGGGTTATCAAATGAATCCCAATGAATATTCAGTAAAATTTTGGGAGTTTAATTCGTTCGTTAAGTATTTTAAATAATTCGTTTTTCACAGCGTACAATCTGCCCTGAAAACGCAGATTGTGTAAGGGATGTTTACGTGACTATTTGGAGTCTTATATGGTATGTATTTGACATGAAATTGCATGAATACTTATATGAGATGTGTATGAGGTATAAAACTGATAATAATCAATATGATCACCAACGGGATACGTAGTACTTACTTGTGCATGTAGAGTCATTAGGTGTCACTACACGGTTTGAACTTTAAAAATCTTGGACAAACGAGTTGTATGGTGTGTTGGTTATGCACATATACTCACCTAGTGACATTTGTAATAGGGAGTCGGTAACTCATTTCTGTTTGGGGAATTTGGATTATTCACGTGCATCCTAAGGTGAGTTTCACTACTCTTTTCTCAAAAGCATGCGTCTCGGGTTGAGACAACGTACTTAACTTTTTCTAGTCCGGGTTGGGACTACTATTTTCTAGTCCGGTTTGGGACTACTTACACATCCCGGGTTGGGATGCAATGGATCCTTGTGTGGGTCGATGTTTGACTCCTTGTGTGAGTCGGGTTTTGCTAGTTCGCAAACTGTGTCCTTGATAAACTAAACCAACTCTATCATCTGTAAGTCCTTCACATACCGAATGAGTTGCCGGGTTATGGCAAGCGGGTTATTAGTTGATAGCGCTATTAGGTCTTACAAACCTCACACCGGCTCGGGGAGTGCGGGAGTGAACTATAACTTAACAGATTTTATCATTGTTGATAGGCAATGATGTAAGGCATGCAGCTCACGTTTGTGACTACACGTACATCAGCAGTTTGGTATATCGGTGTTAGTTATCATGAATGGGTTAGCTACCCTTGACATGCGATGAACTAGTGTTTACACGGTTCTTCGAACCAACTCAATTACCTGTTTACGTGGTTTTGGAAACCAGCGCACTTACATGTTCATTTACTTTACTTAGTGAACTCACCAACACTGTTTGTTGACCCACGATATACATGCTTTTGCAGGTAGTTAGCTTCCGGTGCCAGGATTAGCAAGCACTGCACACTTCACTGCATTTGGGGTCTTGGGCATACACCTAAATTACATATTATGCTTTACATTTTCTTTCACATGATTTTGATTTGGGCGCGTTGTTTTGCGCATGGTTTTAAAAGGTTTAAAGTTGGTTTACGCTTCCGCAGCTTAACCTAACTTGGTTTTTGAAAACGAACTAAATGGTTTGGGCATTTAGAGTTCGTTCATATGACTTAAGGCTATGGGATCCTGGTATGTCATGCGCCTCGCGGTATAAACCCCGCAGTGGAAATTTGAGGGTGTGACAGATTGGTATCAGAGTTATTGGTTATAGTGAACTAGGACTGCATGTCGAGTCTAGTCTATAATCATCATAGCATAAGTACACTCTCAACTTAAGTGCACAACTAGCTTTTAGCTACATATACCTACAACATGTGACTCCGGGAGATATGTTATCTTCTAGTTCTAGACCTAATTCTAAACACGTCAATGGTGGGAACCCAGGGTTACACCAGGTGGCGCATTACTGGGAGTAGTATCCTAACAAACCTCATGGATGAGAAAACAACAATAGTACAAGGGAGGGAGCCCTTGCGGGCGTTGTGGCGCACGTACACAGGAAGCTGCACGATGCGCATGACGTGGTACCATTAAATCGAATCAACTATGAAGAAATTAAAATACCGAGACTTATCCTTTTTCACTGAGCAAAGAGACAATTAGTTTCTGTTCCTTGTTACTTGATCATTCTTACTTCCATTTGAAATTCAGACGGGACTGGGTTACACATATAGAACTTATTTCTTACTTTAGTACCTTACGCCTAGTATGAGCGGGCGGACGTATGACTGCATATCCCTGTTTCTCATAAGTATATGGTAGATTCATGGGAACACATTAGATCGGGGCTTGTTACACACACTCTTGGGGAGTTATGTAAAGACTGCGACGTAGTGCAACATCTCAAGGGAAGACAAAACCTACCAGAGGCCGATAGCCACGATTGGAGGAACGAGTGGTGCAGCTGACCACTAAGCTGGCTTACATAGGACTAGAGAAGGAGACTGTACGGGATGAGATCCATATAACACTGACACCAAGAAAGAGGAAGAAAAAGGGATGGAAGGGGAACCTGAGCAGGGCGAGCACATGGAAAGTGAGGATGAAGGCTCTACTATTTAGACAGAGAGTGGCGACAATGGGCTCTTACCTTTTCTAACCTATCTTTTCTTTCATTTCCCTTTGCTAACTTAGATAAGACTGAGTTCTTATGACCAACGATAGGGTGGTTGAGGCCCTCGCATCCTCCCAAGCTAGTAAAGATCCATTCTGCTAAATCATTCGTTTCCCCTGACTTCCACATTTGAACTTTCTTATTCCTTGAGCGCACATGTCACAACAACAACCTGCCATCATATGCTCAAGCCTTTTATTGGTCGTAAACCTCGATAACTCTAACGGAACTAAAGGAGACCGTCTAATTGCTTTGATAGTATAAGTCATTTTCATGTGCATTTGCCTCAGGCAAGGTGGGGTAATGTATGCTACATGCACACTCGATGAGTTACAGATACTTGGATGGAGAACGTAGCACCCTATGATGAAATCTAGAAATTTGACGGATGGGTCTGAGATTGACGTCTACACTACCAAGCTACACGAGTTAAATACTTTGTGCTCGAATCTAATTAACCAACTTTACCAGTGGATCGAATTTCATACAAAAAGGGGTAGGTCCCTCGGATTCGTGGCTTGGCCACTGCAGCTCACCTACCCAGAATCTAACAAATCTTTCACCTAGCTCGCAAACTCACTAATGAGGCTGTTGAGCATGGTACTTTTCCGAAGCATGGTGCTTCATCTTCTACTTTTGGTAATAGCAAGAGAACGTGGGATAGTGTGAGGTATAAGTCCTTCAACAACAACTACCCCAACGGTAACAACAACAATGGGGCTCATGGAAGAGCATTTGTGATTGGCTCGGGGAAGCTAGGACTGATAACAATGTCGTGACGGGTGTGTGCTCCTTGAACGACACTCTTGCTTTTATTTTATAGGATACTGGTGCGGACTATAGTTTTGTGTCATCGAAATTTAACAAACAACTAGGGATGGTTCCTACTCTTCTTCATACCCCGTACTCTATAGAGTTAGCTGACGGGAAGCCTGTTGAGGTAACCCATATTCATCGTGAATATAAGCTCGAGCTAGATAGACAATTGTTTGCCATCGACCTTCTACCTATCACCCTAGGAAGTTTTGATTCGTGGTTGGCATGGACTAGTTGTCCAAGCAACACGCAGAAATTCTCTGTCAGGAGAAGATTGTTCGTGTCCCCCTCCCAAGTGGAGAAATTTTATATATATAGGGTGATTGTGGTGGTGCCATGGTGGGCATCATTTCCTTTTGAAAGCTCAGAAGTGTATTCGTAAGGGTTGTCCAGCCATTTTGGCTAACATATCTGACACTCAAGCTGAAACTGAAATTGAAACTAAGATTGAGGACATCCCAGTAGTCCGAGATTTCCCAGATATTTTCCCCAGAGGAACTACCTGGACTTCCACCTATTC
The DNA here is from genome assembly GCA_028751855.1 of Ambrosia trifida. Taxonomy (NCBI): domain Eukaryota; kingdom Viridiplantae; phylum Streptophyta; class Magnoliopsida; order Asterales; family Asteraceae; genus Ambrosia; species Ambrosia trifida. The sequence goes on from CM054130.1 coordinate 81,664,415, forward strand.
GTCAAGTGGAGTTTCAAATTGACCTTGTACCTAGAGCAGCTCCAGTTACACGCGCACCATACCGCCTAGCACTAGGCGAACTTCAAGACCTGTCTACCCAACTCCAAGAGCTATTGGATAGGGGCTTTATTAGACCTAGTTCTTCGCCATGAGGAGCTCCAGTTCTATTTGATAAGAAGAAGGGTGGGAGTTTCCGCATGTGAATCGGAAGTTGAACAAAGTAACGGTTGAGAACCGCTACCCTTTGCCTCGTATTGATGACTTATTCGACCAGCTTCAAGGGTCGAGTTTCTATTCTAAGATTGACTTGAGGTCAGGATACCATCAACTGAGAGTCCGAGAGAAGGATGTGGCGAAGACAGCCTTTTGAACTCGTTATGGACATTATGAGTTTTTGGTGATGTCATATGGGCTAACCAATGCACCAGCTGTGTTCATGGATCTAATGAACAGCGTGTGCAAGCCTTATTTGGACAAATTTGTCATAGTGTTCATAGATGACATACTGATTTATTCCAAGAGCAGGGAAGAGCACGAGCAACGCCTGTAGCTGATCTTGGAACTCTTGAGAAATGAGCAGTTGTATGCAAAATTCTTTAAATGTGACTTTTGGATTCGAGAAGTCCAATTTCTTGGACATGTGGTTAACAAGGCAGGAATACATGTCGATCCCGCCAAGATTGATGCTATTAAAAAGTGGGAGGCTCCAAAACTCCCACATAGGTGCGCCAGTTTCTTGGTCTTGTGGGATATTATCGTAGATTCATTGAGGGATTCTCTAAGATCACTCAACCCCTCACTGTTTTACACAGAAGGGTATTACTTACAAGTGGGGAGATGCCCAAGAATATGCTTTTCAATTATTAAAGTCAAAACTTTGCAGTGCACCTATACTATCATTACCTGAGGGTACAGAGGACTTCGTAGTGTACTGTGAAGCTTCGATCCAAGGGTTAAGGTGTGTGCTGATGCAGCATGATAAGGTAATCGCGTATGCCTCACGTCAATTAAAGGTTCATGAGAAGAATTACACCACCCATGACTTGGAACTAGGAGCAGCGGTTTTTGGCTCTAAAGATCTGGAGGCATTATCTCTATGGGACGAAGTGTACGATCTTCACTGACCACTAGAGCCTCCAACACATATTCGATCAAAAGGAGCTGAACGTGCGACAGCGTCGATGGGTCGAGCTTCTGAATGATTATGACTGTGCCATCAAGTATCATCCAGGGAAAGCTAACGTAGTTGCTGATGCCCTCAGTCGAAAGGAAACAAAACCTAAACGGGTGCGAGCCTTAGAACTTACCATTCATTCTAATCTTCCTGATAAGATACGTGAAGCCCAGGGTGAGGCCTTGAAAGAAGAAAATATCGGGCTTGAAACATTACATGGTGTTGATAAGCACTTGGAACCAAAGACAGATGGTCTTCAATACTTTATGAATCGAGTCTTGATACCACGTTTTGGGGATCTCAGACAACTGGTGCTCGATGAAGCTCACACCTCTCAATATTCGGTACATCCTGGTTCGGACAAGATGTACCAAGATCTTTAAACTCTTTACTGGTGGCCAAACATGAAAGCTGAAATAGCCACTTACGTTAGTAAGTGCTTAACTTGTGCGAAGGTTAAGATTGAATATCAGAAACCTTCAGGCCTACTCCAGCAACCAGAAATCCCTATGGATTTCATCACAAATCTCCCTAGAACGCCAACTGACCATAACATGATTTGGGTTATCGTGGATCGTTTAACCAAATCACCACACTTTCTGGTAACAAAGGAAACGGACTCGCTAGAGAAACTAGAAAATCTCTACATCAAGGAGGTAGTCTCAAGGCATGGGGTGCCTACTCCTATTATATCTGATCGCGATGCCCGATTCACTTCTCATTTCTGGACTACGCTCCAAAACGCTTTGGGAACTCGCCTAGATATGAGCACAGCCTATCACCCACAGACGGATGGACAGAGTGAACGTACCATCCAAACATTGGAAGATCTGCTACGAGCGTGCATGGTGGATTTTGGCAATAGTTGGGATAAGCACTTGCCTTTGATTGAATTCTCTTATAACAACAGCTACCACACTTCGATACAGTGTGTGCCTTTTGAGGCACTTTATGGACGCAAGTGTAGGTCTCCCATCTGCTGAACTGAAGTTGAGGATAGCCAGCTAACAAATCCCGGACTTGTGCACGAAACTTCTGAGGAGAGAGTGCAAATCAAAAATCGGATGGCTGCTGCTCGTGATCGACAGAAAAGTTACACTGATAAGTGTAGGAAACCTTTGGAGTTCCAGGTTGGGGACAAGGTTCTATTGAAGGTGTCACCTTGGAAGGGGGTGATACGCTTTGGAAAACGAGGAAAGTTGAAACCGCGATATGTAGGACCATTCGAGATTGTCGAAAGGATTGGTCCAGTAGCTTACAGGTAAATCCTGCCTGATGAACTCAGTGGGGTGAACAATGTATTCCATGTACCTAATCTGAAGAAATGCTTATCTGATATAATACTGGTAGTGCCACGGGAGGAGATCCAGGTGGACGATCAGCCACGGTTCGTGGAAGAACCAGTGGAGATTCTTGAGCGGGGCGTCAAGAAACTCAGACAGAGCACCAAACCTATTGTTAGGGTGCGATGAAATTCCCGTCTAGGACCGGAATACATGTGGGAACGCATGGATAAAATGCGGCTCAAATACCCATATCTTTCTACTGAACCTGAACATGCGTATGAACTAAACTCTAAACGTGAAGCAACTCACTCAAAGTGAATTTCGGGGAGAAATTCCTTTCAACTTGGAGATGATGTGACATCCCGTAACCAAGCATACAATTTTACACTGGCTTCACTGATTACTTGCTGAATTTCGGGACGAAATTCTTTTCAACTTGGGGATAATGTGACACCTTGCATTTTCAGGATATTACTTTTACTGAACTCTAGTTAACTTTCATGTACATTCGTGACTAAACACCTAACTAGGGTAAGTTAAGAAGGTCTTTCGATATGTTATGGGATAATAACATATGTTGGATGATATTAACGTACGTTATAACTAGGAAGGTTTTGTCTTGACACACACGAGTCTTGTATCCCGAACGTTGGTGATTTGTCAAGCATACATAATCATATGATCTATTGCGTGATGATGAATGTGCAATAACATGCGTTTGTGAATTACATGTTTATGTGGATTACTGTTTTAATAGATAGTCAGTACGTAAATCCTACGAATTATGTGCATTCTGTAATTAACATGTTATGAGATGATAAAAACAATAGTTTTTACATAAGTTAGTATGAATAATATTATCGAGACTATTCTCGGGATTAAAACCGTATTAACGGGCCCGTTTATAAAAAAAAGGCCCATAAACCCGTAACCTTGGCCCATGGTCCAACTTCTAGTATATTATTGATCAAAAAAAATATATATAAGAAACCCTAGAGGCTCCTTGCGCCGTGAACCCCCAAGACACCCACCATCACCTTCACTTTCAATCCTTCATCCATTTTCATCACTAATCCAAGTTATTTCGGGTGTTATCTTGAGGTTTTAAAGATTCTAGCATTTCGAGGTACATGTTTTATGTGTTATTTGATGAATATTGATACTTGCAAAGTTGTAAAAACCTTAAAAACTATCTATATAAAAATCGCAAATAATAATTTTGTAAGGAGTTTTGATGTTTGTTGTGCATGTTGATGGGTATTGTTGTTAGTAATCGAAACTAGGGTTATTAGTATGAAAATACATAGATTTTGTAATGACCCTGCCTGACGTGGCCGGGTCGTCGGGTCGGGTGATCGGAGCTACGCAGCGGAATTCGGATAATAACAGTCTTTAGTCTTTTTAGGATCCACGTCATCATATCTGTTGGGCTACCTGAACACATGTCAAAAATAGTTTCTGTCAACATAAAGTTGGTGAGGTCGTGTATTTTATAAAGTGAATGGCCAGTTCGTTTATTGATAATTCTTTTATAAACTCTTTTATAAACATTCTTTCATAAACATGCTTTATATTTGTAATTCTGAAGGGGAAAATATATTCTATATAGCCAACTCTATTATACATCCATTCAATCATATCCCAATTCTATCATGTGCCATTCCTATTGGTACCACTCTGTTTGTGATAAATACTTGTATCGACTGGTTCCTGCCCTCTAGTTGGTGCAAGAAAGGAAATGGCGGATACCGTCCAGTACTGTCCTCGTTGTTTCTATGTCCCCGTCATACTTCTTTTAATAATCATTTTATGTAAAGCAATTCTGGTTTTAACAAATGACATGTATTCCCCCAAAAACACTTTAATAAAACAGTAAAAGTGGGGAGTTCACGATACTCACAATTTGCTTGTAATCTTCTGCAAATCTTCTTATTACAATTATATGTCCTATATATATGGATACGTTTTACGCGTAAGACTTGTTAGATTGTAATACTTAAGATATATATCATATATACAATTTATATATATAGAATCTGATATATATTAGATAGTCCTAAACTCGGGGTTTGGTCTTCCTAGGCAAAAAGAAATAAAGCTGGCCATTACAGCTTGGCACGCGAACCTAAAAGAACTCTAGACACTTCTAAACCCGAGTTTAGTATATCGTTTTATATATCGAATCTTGTATATATAAACATATATATTTTATATATGTTTATTATTCTCTTATTATTATTATCAAGTCCGTACGTTATTTCGTATTATATATATAATTCTTATAATTATAATAGTCCTCGTCTAGTCTTTGGAACGGGTTCTATTCCGGGTGTTGACCGAGTCACTGAGTCGACTCGGTAACGACTCTATTTCCTCGATACGATTAGCGATACCTCGCAATCAACATGATTATATATTAATAACTTATCAAATCATAAGATTATTAACCAAATAACCAAATAGAGATATTCTTACCCAATTAATAACCGGACTCTCTCCGGGTTATCATCGGAATATAATCGGAAGTTAACCGGGATTCGCGTAAGACCGGTTATTGGACTCGTCTTCCTTATTTGGTACCTATCACCGAACATAACATAAGATGTGTTAATAATCAATCGACTATATACTCAATAATCAATGATAACTAAACACTTCGTGCCTATTATCACACACACACCTTCGGATGTGTGTATGAATATAAGCAAATGAGCAAGCTTGAAACAAGGTTTAATAAGAACAAACAAGAGCCGAAGGTTATTAAGACCAAACAAATCTGATCGGAAATATCATCATGCTTGACCCGAGCCAATTCTGATCCGATAACAGTGAGTTACAAGGATTCACGACAGTCACCCAACGAACCAGTGACTTGTCCGTTTAATCAGAATTATAATTAGGGCTCGGGTTCTCATCTGAAATGATAATAAGGCTTACAACAGTGGGTTTAATAGCCATAAGGGTGACAGTGGGTTATAAAGGTCCGGTTCATACAGTCCTCGATAACAATATCAATTGGGTTACTTATCAGGTTATCGAGATTTAGAATCATAAAGGGTTTGGTTTAGAACAGGCGAGTGGGTAGTGAATCAGAACAGAGGAGTAAAAGGTTTGCTTACCGGAGAAAGGAAGATGCCTGGGATGGTGGCCGAGGTGACTGGAAGCACGGAGGTTGGCCGGAGACGAAGACAGCGGCAGGGGTGACCGGAACACAGAGGCAGCAGCGCTGCCATGGTTCTCAGGCCCCTTGCGGCTATCGTGCGGGTTGTAAACCTTCCGGAGAGGAGAAGAAGGGGTGGCCCGGCGGCGGTGGTTCCGGCGGTGGCTCAGGCGGCCGGAGGGGTGGTGATCCGGTTGGCTTCATCTCACACACATATGTGTGTGTTTCTTATGTACAGAGAGAGGGAGGGTGTAGCGAGATAAGAGAGACAAGGGGTGGTTTAAATAGGGATTAAAATTAGAGGGGTGTTTGGCCATAGGGATTATTACTGAAACGCGGGTACTTGGCAACGAGTATAAATACTAAATAAAAACACTTGGCGGCGTTCTAATTAGTAGGTAACGAGCGTTTAACCGGGATAATAATTCTCCAATAATTATTATTTCTATACTCGGTTGAACCGGTTTGCCGCGAGATTCGAGCTTGACTATTTTATTCCATAATCGGGTGGTTGGGTCCGACCCGACCCGTTTAGGAGATCCGTAACACGTCGGGGTGTTACAGATTTAAATGTGATAATATGGATTGAATTCTGTTAATATGAGTTATTTTATGATTATGGGTTAATAATAATGATTAGGGTTCATGAGAAGCATGTTATTAGAATTCTGATTTTCTGACAGATTCATTATGACGAATTGTAGGGCTGTTATAGGGTGATTAACATGTGTAATCTGATTGTTTTCTGATGCTAAAACATAACTTATGACGTTAGCTTTTCAAAAAGTCCAAAATCATGCGTTTTGGACTTGTTTTGATATGTATTCATGATTTTATAAGTTTAAAGGTCATATAAGATTTTCGGAATTATAAATTGGGTCAACTTTAAACGGTTATAACTCGAGATTTACAAAGGGTTACGTTATGAAATTTGGACAGTAGGTCAACATTGGAAAAACTTGGCTTTTCCAATTGGATTCACCTCGTTTGGGTCAATACACAATTTTTGAGAAATTTTCTACTAAACTGACCTGCTGTGGAAATTTTCTGGACATAGCTGTGTTGTACAAATTTTAATATTTTTTGTGTTTGGTTGTGAGACAAAAAAAAATAAAGGTTATCAAATGAATCCCAATGAATATTCAGTAAAAATTTGGGAGTTTAATTCATTCGTTAAGTATTTTAAATAATTCGTTTTTCACAGCGTACAATCTGCCCTGAAAACGCAGATTGTGTAAGGGATGTTTACGTGACTATTTGGAGTCTTATATGGTATGTATTTGACATGAACTTGCATGAATACTTATATGAGATGTGTATGAGGTATAAAACTGATAATAATCAATTTGATCACCAACGGGATACGTAGTACTTACTTGTGCATGTAGAGTCATTAGGTGTCACTACACGGTTTGAACTTTAAAAATCTTGGACAAACGAGTTGTATGGTGTGTTGGTTATGCACATATACTCACCTAGTGACATTTGTAATAGGGAGTCGGTAGCTCATTTCTGTTTGGGGAATTTGGATTATTCACGTGCATCCTAAGGTGAGTTTCACTACTCTTTTCTCAAAAGCATGCGTCTTGGGTTGAGACAACGTACTTAACTTTTTCTAGTCCGGGTTGGGACTACTATTTTCTAGTCCGGTTTGGGACTACTTACACATCCCGGGTTGGGATGCTATGGATCCTTGTGTGGGTCGGTGTTTGACTCCTTGTGTGAGTCGGGTTTTGCTAGTTCGCAAACTGTGTCCTTGATGAACTAAACCAACTCTATCATCTGTAAGTCCTTCACATACCGAATGAGTTGCCGGGTTATGGCAAGCGGGTTATTAGTTAATAGCTCTATTAGGTCTTACAAACCTCACACCGGCTCGGGGAGTGCGGGAGTGAACTATAACTTAACAGATTTTATCATTGTTGATAGGCAATGATGTAAGGCATGCAGCTCACGTTTGTGACTACACGTACATCAGCAGTTCAGTATATCGGTGTTAGTTATCATGAATGGGTTAGCTACCCTTGACATGCGATGAACTAGTGTTTACACGGTTCTTCGAACCAACTCAATTACCTGTTTACGTGGTTTTCAAAAACCAGCGCACTTACATGTTCATTTACTTTACTTAGTGAACTCACCAACACTGTTTGTTGACCCACGATATACATGCTTTTGCAGGTAGTTAGCTTCCGATGCCAGGATTAGCAAGCACTGCACACTTCACTGCATTTGGGGTCTTGGGCATACACCTAAATTACATATTATGCTTTACATTTTCTTTCACATGATTTTGATTTGGGCGCGTTGTTTTGCGCATGGTTTTAAAAGGTTTAAAGTTGGTTTACGCTTCCGCAGCTTAACCTAACTTGGTTTTTGAAAACGAACTAAATGGTTTGGGCATTTAGAGTTCGTTCATATGACTTATGGCTATGGGATCCTGGTATGTCATGCGCCTCGCTGTATAAACCCCGCAGTGGAAATTTGAGGGTGTGACAAAAAAGCCGATTGAGACCCAGAAATCAATTTACCCAAAAATTTCTTAAGACAATTAGCAAGAATTTTGGAGATAACTTTGCTAATTATCCCAATGAGAGTAATAGGTCTATAATCTTTAAGTCCCAAAGGCGATTTTACCTTAGGGATTAAAGTAATAAAAGACGAACCACAACCCGAGTTAATAATTCCTGTCTCATGAAATTCCTCCATAATACGATAGAAATCCTCTTCCAATAGATTCCAAAACCGTTTAACAAAACGGAAATTAAAACTGTCGGGGCCTGACGCCTTGTTAGATCCACAATCAAAAACCGCATCTTTAGTTTCTTGTTTAGAGAACATAGCAATCGATGATACACCATCTTGATCACTAAACCGCCTCAAACCCGTACCATCTACAATTGGCCGAATGAAAACACCTTCTTTGAAATGGTGTCTATAAAATCATAAAACTTCTTTCATGAAACCAGAGCAGATCATTAATTAATGAACAAATAGTTAAAAAAAACCCATTTTGTAGAAGAAATTTTAACAGCATGAACAACCTTTTTTTATCGACAAATTTCAATTCCATTCATCACCAAAATATTTACAATATCGTAACAAGCAAGACGATAGTTACAAACAAAATACAAACATCACCCAATGCACGTATCGCTATATCGAACAACACGGCCTAATTCACGTAATAGGACCATTGGAAGCCACCCACCTTTCCCACGTCCAACCTGTTTGGTTACAATTATGTTTTACCCATGTGAATGTCATTGCTTGGGCTGTCCCGAACACACTTACAGCATTGACCCGTTTGCCATTGAAGATAAGATCATTTCTTGCTTTCCAAATCGTCCAACACGCCGCTAAAATATTGATACTTATAAGCTTCTTTTTGCCCCTTGTTGTATTAACCGAATTGTGGAACTCCAAGAGAACTTTCACTGAGAATGCGATAATTGGTGTGATTCCGATCCATGAGCTCAACTTGTCCCATAATACCGGCGTCACACAACATGCTGTAAACAAATGGTCTACGTCTTCGTCGCCCTCGCCTCATAGTCTGCAAGTTACCAGACCATTATGAATATTTCTCCTCCTCAGCCCCACTAAAGTAGGGAACCTATTTTGCAACGCCCTCCATCCTAGGATCGATCTCTTTTTCGGGATCCCTTTCACCCAATCGAACGGATAATAAGGAACTGCGCTTCTGGTCAACATTTTCCTGCACTCTGTAGTCATGAAGCTATCGTCTTTACTTTCCGTCCAAAACCAAGTATCTATTGCATTAGACAGTGAGGTACTCTGCGTCAATACTTCGTAGTGCTGCAACTAGTTAACCTCATTCGGACCCACCAGATTTCTTTTCCAGACCCGGCCCATCAGTCGCCAATCCACTGTGATTCTTTTCTCAGCTTCAAGGATGAACAAATTTGGAAAAACCTGCATTAAAGATCGATCCCCATCCCAACAATCCACCTAAAATCTCGTATCCTTGCCATTGCCAATCCTGCTTTTTATCAAACATTTTACATCAAAGTTTTGTTCCCATAAATCCTTTTCCACTTTGACAATTCCGTTCCACGTCCCTGCAACCCCAGCCTTAACCGGTAAGTAGGTCAAAGCATTCGGATTTTTATGAATTGCCGAAATTACCCGATGCCATAGTGAACCTTTTTCTTGCTTAAACCTCCACCACCACTTCAAGAGTAGGCTTTCGTTTGCAGCTTTCAAAGACCCCAGCCCCAAACCCCCTTTTTCATCTGGCCCGATAAACCGTTCTCATGCAATCCAGTTGGTCTTTGATTTCTCCTCGTCACTTCCCAAAAAAAAACCTTCTTCTTAATGCTTCTAGTTTGTCAAGAACGCACTTTGGAGCCCTGAAAAGCGAAAAGAAATAAATAGGGAGGCTGGCCAAAACAGCCCGTAGTAGCACTACACGCCATCCGATAGATAATTTCTTTGCTTTCCATTTCGTAAGCCTTTTCTTGAACACATCGATCACCCCATCCCAATACCGTGCTTAGTTCTTGTTAACCCCGATTGGCACTCCCAAATATCTACAAGGAAAACTTCCCTGTTTACATTTTTTGACAGCTGGAAATTGCTCTATTTCGACCTCGGTAACACCCACACCATGTATACTTGTTTTATTATTGTTCATCTTCAGCCTCGAAATTAGGTGAAAGCATCTCATAAGACGAACCACATTTCTAGCATTATTTTCACTCCAATCTCCCATATACACTATGTCATCGGCATACATTAAATGGGTCATGACGGGTCCTTCATGTGGCAACCGAACCCCACTGATCAGCCCCATTTCCTTTGCTTTTAGGACGAAACATGTTAGCGCCTCCTTGGCAATGATGAAGATAAAAGGGGATAATGGGTCGCCTTGTCGAACACCCCTATAATTGGAATTCCCAAGAAGGCGACCTATTAATCAAAACCGAGGCTCGAGATGACTCAAGAATGCCCATCACCCACATAATTTATCTATCCGGGAAACCCATTTGATCGAGAACTGACCGAATGAATCCCCAACTAATCGTGTCATAGGCCTTTTCCATGTCCACCTTTAACACGAACGCCTTTGCCTTTGCTCGTTTCACCCAAGATATTACTTCGTTAACCATAAGTGGGGTTTCTATTATATCCCCCCCCCCCCCCCCATAAAACCGGATCGACCCAATTACCCTTTTCAGTCTATTAGCTAATACTTTGGAGATTATTTAAGATATACACCCGAGGAGGCTTATAGGACGGAAATCATTAAAAGACAATGGATCGGGACCTTTGGGAATTAGAGCTATAAACGACGATCCGCAACCTCTATTGATCCTTCCTGAATTAAAGAACCCCTCCATTACTTTCATCACATCATCTTTTAATAACTCCCAGAAATGTTTGAAAAAACCAAACGTAAAGCCGTGGCTCTGGTGCCTTTTCACTCCCACACTCCCAAATAGCATTCTTTACTTCTGACTCTAAGAAAGGGGTGGTTTAACTCACGGCTTCCTGGTCAAAGAGCCTTCTAATATTCGGGCATGAGAAAACCGGACGATCACTTAAACCTGTAAAAATCCAACAACACGGCTTTACAAACAAACCGGCGACTTAATAATTCAAACAACATGGGTTTGAAAGTAAACCCACATTTTGTATATTAATATTTTTGAGCATGAAAAACAAACCCGTAAATTCAGACTAAGAACTGGAAAAAGGACCAAAGACTTTACAGAGCCGATAAAAAAGACCAATTTTGAAGCAAAAATTGAACAAAGCCCAAAGCTTTTTGCAGATCCAATGAAAATGACCATATTTTGGAGTTGTACATTGTTTCCATTATAAAATGACATATCAATTTTACAGTATTCTATTTTCAACACGTGTTAGCATTGGAGTTGTACATTGTTTTAAGTTAAGTATTAATATTAGTGTTATACATCGTTTAAGGTTAGACGTTAACATTGGAGATACACTGTTAATTGTGTTAGGTTAGGTGCTACCCGAAGTTTTCTTGCATGTAACTGTAAAACACACCATTCTATTTCATATGTAAAATTGATATGTCATATTAGATTTCTCAACCCAAGACATTCCTGAGGTATAATCTAGTATTTACAGTATTTGGGTTTGTCAATTTTCATCCCCAAACATGACACTGTTGCCACACATCACTTTCAATGTTTAATTCAATTGGTAAACATCAAAATATATATCAAATAATATTATTTAAACGAGCATACACCAACAATGGAAATATTTAGAGCTCACATTTTAAAGGAAATAAATTCTTATGGAATTTTTTTTTTAAAAAATATCATTGATAAGTTTAGTTTTTATCAAAATTATTAATAAATGATCTGATATGTCCTGAGAGATATAGTGCGGTGATAAGGTGTCTCTCTACTTGAAGATAAATTCTTTTACAACAGCAGCAACAACAACAAGCTTGATTACCACTTACAAAATAGTTGACGTGTAGTTACTGCCTTAATGTTTAGAGACTACCTTGGGCTTCTTTTGTATCATGGTGACAGCTAGATGGGCCTTAACTGGGCTATACATTTGGGAGAACAGTAATATACCTTATTGACGATAACGAGTAAATAATAAATTTTAGCGACCAAAGGGTTTGTAATAGGCCTCGGTATTAAGGGGTATGATTTTAGGAGTATGATTAAAGGATTTAAAGGTGTGAGAGCCATTAAAAATTAGATCGTAGCGAAGTTTGATATACAAGTTTGTTTAGTTATATGTAAATTCAAATTACGGTTCCGGATATGATCATAGGAGAAATTTGGTTCTAGTAAAGCTGGCTCAGGTATGTAACTACCAGTTCGGGTAGGGTATTATCAAACTGGAAGTCTGGAACTAGTTTCAAAACGTAGGGTCACAGTCTGATGTGTACATGACTGGTAGGGTCGGTTTCATAATCAGTTCCTAACAATACGATGCCTTATTGGCTAGAAATTATTATTTTTCAAAATAGAAAGAAAAATATAAAGAGGTAATAATATTGACGACCAAAATAAATGTTACGTTTAAAACATGAAAAGTGTATCGGTCCCATGTATATTATGGGTTTGTGGTGTTCTTAACCGCTCAACTCATCTATACCATAACAATAATTAGGAAGTTGGGCGAACAATGTTTCAACCTAATTGGTCCACGTGTCATCATCTTATAGGTTTATGTTTTCAATTTTTTAACGAATCCGTTGGTTTCAAGTACTCGTTGGAAATCGGAAACTAGTCTATTACACATCAACCCTCCTAAAAAACTTTTTTTTCATAAACTACCCTTTTGGTTTGAGTTGTGTGCCTAGGCTAGGTGCAGTGGTTTGACTGGTTTCACGCCTAAACCCACGTGGTATCAAAAGATGGGCTGGAAAATTAATCCCCCCCCCCCCCCCCCCCCCCCGTGCTAATGTGGATACACCTCACTACACTCAGTCTTATTGTCACCCTCTCCTATAATTGGATGTATGTTTGTCTTTGACATTACCGTTTACTCATTTGTTGAAAAGAACCTCATCTTCATTCACATTGGGTTGAGAAATCGTTGTAAGCCATTCCTTGCCATTACTTTGATGATCTAACTTTCAGCTAAAAGGTAACAATGTGAAGTTGGCCCCTACCCCTTAGTATCCGTAGACATTTTTATGACATAGCATTTATTGTTATTATTGTTGTTACTAATATCAAGGAGTATATTAATTCCAATAAAGGCACCCCTTGAAATTGGATGCTCGCGCTCATGCCAAAATTGATTTGCAACTTTTTTCCAATGTTGATTATCATGGTTATGGTTAGGGTTCAATGGATATATATAGTTTACACTGAGGGTTAGACCATCCATAGTGGATGTTGGATGTAGTCATGGGGTGTGCCAGCTTTGTTTTAAGCTCAAGCTTGGCTCAAGCTTGATAATGCTCAGCTCGTTTCGAGCTTTTCAGCGAGTCGAGCTCGAGTAGCTCGCGAGCAGCTCGGCTCGTTTGCACCCCTAGGATGCCACGTAGGATCATTTTACCACCTAAGCATGCCGCGCCAGCATCACACTAACGGAGTTAGCTTCAGTTAGTTTGGGTCCGTTGATGGCCAATATGTCAAAAGTTGGGACCACTAGTGGCTATTTTCGTAGTTGGGATCATAGTTACTCTCAAACTTTAATGTCCGTTAGATGAAATGACAATAAATGTTAATATAAAGGATATATAGTCCGTGTATTTATCAAAGTTTAAGTCCGAAAAATGCAATATGATACAAACCTATGACGAAAAGTGTAACTTAATGAAATAAGAGTTAAAAAGATAGTAGTGTCATAAATCATCAAAAATGAACAAATATAATGTCATGTCATCAACTTAGCATGTTAAGCGAGTTCAACTATATAACCTATATAAAACATTTTTTATTGAAATAAACAGTTTCATGTTTTATAACAAAAAATCGTACTAGAAGTCTAAAACTAAAGAGAAAACTAAGCAATCGGTTATCTAATTTTCAAACGCGTTTAACACCGACACACACCTCTCTAACGTGGCTTTTGCTAACTTGAAGGGTTGCATACGAATGTATCATAAATCATAATTATAGCAGGACTAGGGCTGTTCATGAGCCGAGCCGAGCCGATCCGAACGAAGCTTTGCTCGTGCTTGGCTCGTTTACAAACCGAACCGAGCGGAGCGGCTCGTTTACAATCGAGCCGAAAACCGAACGAGCATTCTTCGAACGCAAATTTTCCGAGCGAGCGCCGAGCGAGAATCGAGCGGAGAATAATATGGACGATTATAAAATTGGGATGTTTCCTTCGATGTTTTCATTGTCGGGTGACAACTAAGGTCAAAATGTCCGATGCTAACACTAATATTGAGATCACAATGTCCAAGGATAAGGCTTAGATTGAGGCTGGTGAGGTGATGAGCATACGTCAGACAACAGTTGTTGCATTGTGACATAGGTGTAATATCAAGTGACAATTAGCGATGGACGACTATTAACATAAAGAAGTCAAGACTATCACCTCATGACTTATTGTTTTACTATTAAATCTAGTGTTAATTTTTTATTGTGTTAAGTGGCCTGGTTATATTTTGTTTGCATATACTGAGTCAAATCCAATAGAATCTTATATATAAAGCCATAAATTTATCTATAAATTGTGTGTATATTTATTATTAAATAAATAAAAATATATTCGAGCCGAACCGATCTGAGCGTACCTTTGCTCGTGCTTGGCTCATTTACAAACCGAACCGAGCCGATCGGCTCATATACAACCGAGCGGAAGAACGAGCGAGCATTTTTCGAGCATTTTCTGAACGAGCGACGAGCGATCCACGAGCGGCGAGCGATTTGAACAGCCCTAAGCAGGACCATACTATTAATTTAGAAAAAAAAACTGCTGAAGAATTAAGATAGTGCCCCATACTATTTATGTATCTCATTTTCAGTCCCTCATATCGTTTTCACTTAAGTTTTAAGCCAAACCCCACCTGACTTGCACTAAGATACAAAAGCATGTCAATTAGAGTCTTAAAGATTAGACTGCCACCCAATATACCATATTGCTTTGGTCAAATTAAGAACACCATACATGATGATGATGTGATGTTTGGTTTTAAAATGAGTGATGAGGGGTCATGCTAAATAGCATATGTTTATCCACTGTCCAACGTAGACTTGACTGTATGTGATCACTAGATCCACCAACCACTTTCTTGTTTAATTACTTTGTTACATAGTTCTTTAATTAAATTAAGTAAGGGGTTATTTGTTTCGGCTATTAATGGGACAGATGTCTGAACCAGTCAGACATAGTTCATTCAGACTGTTTGTTTCGCAAGCAAATGTCTGAATCGGTCAGACGTCTTACTGGTTTAGCACTTAATGTTTCAGATCTCTTACTAGTTCAACACTTACCCATTCAGAAGTTGCCAAACAGCCCCTGATACAATCGGTTAATCCAAAATAAGAAGACAATATAACTGACCCTTCTTGATTGGCTTATGTTAAGTAACCTGAATAAAACATATGAGTATGATATAGTTAATATGAATAGGGCTGTTCAAATTGCTCGCCACTCGTGGATCGCTCGTCGTTCGTTTGGAAAATGCTCGCTCGATCTCCCGCTCGGTTGTATATGAGCCGATCGGCTTGGTTCGGTTTGTAAATGAGCCAAGCACGAGCAAAGGTACGCTCGGCTCGGTTCGGCTCAAATAAATTTTTATTTATTTGGTAATAAATATACACACAATTTACATATAAATTTATGGCTTTATACATAAGATTCTATTGGATTTGACTCACTATATGCAAACAAAATATAACAAGCCCACTTAACTCAATAAAAAAAAATTAACAATAGATTTAATAGTACAACAAAAAGTCATGAGGTGAGAGTCTTGACTTCTTTATGTTATTAGTTGTTTATCGTTAATTGTCGCTTGATATCACACCTACGTCACAATGCAACAATTGTTCTCTAATGTATGCGCATCACCTCACCAGCCTCAATTTAAGCCTCATCCTTGGACACTGAGATCTCAATATTAGTGTTATCATCGGACATTTTCAACCTTAGTTGTCACCCGACAATGAAAACATCGAAGGAAACATCTCAATTATATGATCGTCCATATTATTCTCCGCTCAATTCTCGCTCGGCGCTCGCTCAAAAATTTTGCGCTCGAAGAATGCTTGTTCGGTTTTCGGCTCGATTATAAACGAGCCGCTCCGCTCGGCTCGTGAACAGCCCTAAATATGAATAAAAGATATAAGTATGTTATAGGAAGATATTGTAGTATGAAAGTATGGTGACCTTAAAAACTATTAAGTAACACTAGTGGGAATGCCCGAGCGTTGCAGCGGGTATCACGACTGATATCATATTCAATTACGAGACCTATTACAAACTGCAACCCATAGTCGTAGAAGTTTCTATCAAACCTTACCAAAAAAGTCCGATCCATGTGGTTATATAGATGTTCAAACTTGTATAAGTCATAAACATAACATAACATAACATGACTCAAACTAAAATTTAAACTTTTGAACCATTCAAATCTTTAGATTTATATACATGCATAATAACCACAGTGGATGTAAATCAATTAACAAATAATATATAAAATATACCATTATATGATGTAATCGATACTTTACAATGCGATATCTAGGCTACCACCAGATTCTCTTAACCAAACCATGTGAAAAGGTAGTGAAGCCCAGCATCACGCCATTTTCACCCACAAATAGTTCTTTAAAAATTGTTCAACATGATAAAAGAAGGGTTATATGAAACGTCCAATAACACAAAGCAACTGAAAAGGAACCGTCATCTACTCAATATCAAGCATGTGAACTTCATCAAAGAACAGGACAACTGGGATGATCTCAGACTTTCCTTCCTCCCGCCACTTTGCAACTTTTGTGTCAATTTGTTTGCTGACCTCGATCTGTATTTAACCAGTGTCACCAATAAAAAGAGCAAAAAAACTCATGTGTACTACAATTTATAGCAAGAAGGAATATTTGAAAATAATCAACTACCAATGCAATGTGAAATCAAGCATCATCACTAACCACTCAATCTTACCCAACGATGTCTCTATTTAAAAAAAAAATTATTTACCATTTATATATAAATCAAACATATTCACACAAGTTCTCACAAATTCTTATCACATTCCTACCAATTTTACAATTTTTTACAATTTCACTCTTAAGACTACATCATCTCTATAATGGTGGGTCAGGCCGAAGAGGAAGAAATTGCAGTAACAATTGCGTGGATAAGCGTCAGTAACACCCCAACCGATGGCGGAAACATCGGGATGTCACGTAATGATGATTGTTCAGTAGCACATGGTGAATGATAAATTCCATTGAATAATTTAAATGAATTACATACAATTGTTCTAGAATTTGTACATCAAATTGAATAAAACTATACACATATCTTCAAGCATCAATTCAAATCTTCAAGCAAATAGAACCTGAAACATGTTAAGTTGAAAATGTTTTGGGTCAACAAAAGTTGTTGAGAATTACATAGGTTTTTGATAATTGAATAAAAATGTTGTGCAATTCATGTGTCATGTCAATCTAGTCCATATGCGAGAACATACTAGAAATAAATCGAGTGCATAACCAACCCTGATGACTGTTATAATATGATACATACCATACGCTCATGGTCCACTTGAATATGTTATACGATAACAAACACCCACGCTACCTTTGCAGGAGGCACGTATCCGGGTGGGATTGTCAGTCCAATAGATCTATCAATGTATACCGCCGGCTTGTACGGAGTTAATGATTATGCTAGAATGGTGCTTACTCTAATCATGCTCAAGACATAATGCAACATAGAAACACATAGACACATTGATGATTGAATTGCATAAAATGATGTTGTAACATGTTTCACCCCAAAAATGGTGATAAATAGAAAAGGGGCTATGTAAAACTCACCTTGGTAAAATGTTATATCTGTTGAGAAATGTGTTGACCAAATGTATCAAGTATCACCCTAAAATGAGGTAATAAATATGTCTAAGTCTATCAAGTCTACAAATATTTAAGTTCTAGGGCTTCGAATTGGGGATAATTGCTCGTTTGATTAATATTAAAAATATTCGCCAATTGAGAGAAATTTAGTAAATAAATAACTAAAAATCTTTTTATAAATGTTAAATCTAGGATGGTCACAAGAATGTGTTTAAAGTATAAAAATTATTTTTGCAAAATTATTTCCTTTAAAATAGATTTTTAAATCTATTTATTACAAATTGTCAAAACTTAACTTTAATATTCAAAAATACTAAAATTAAAGAATTATTAGTTTAAAAATTATATTTCTGTTCTAAATGATCAGAAATAATTTGTATAAAATTTTGGTGCAAAAATATTAAAAATTGGATTTATTATGATTTAATTATGATTAAAACTAACAAAAATTGATTAAAAATACTAAATAAATGATTTTTCAGAAATAAAAATCATTTCTGA
Source organism: Ambrosia trifida (assembly GCA_028751855.1). Lineage (NCBI taxonomy): Eukaryota > Viridiplantae > Streptophyta > Magnoliopsida > Asterales > Asteraceae > Ambrosia > Ambrosia trifida. The sequence continues at coordinate 81,683,051 of CM054130.1, forward strand.
AAAGTTTAATGTTATAAAAACTTAGGATAATTTTTGTGGAAATTTATAAGATCGTTTTGATATTTTAATGGATTTTTATAAATATAATAGTGTAAAATTGATTTAATTATTATAAATATTAAATAAATGAATTTCAGAAAAATAAAAATTGTAGATAAAGCTTTGACATCAGATTTGTTAAAAATAATTTTTTTAGAATTTATAAAAGGGTTTTGATATTTAAAAATGAATTTATAAGTTTAAATGTAATTTATATATATTGTTGAAAAAGAAACAAAATAAACAAAAAGATTAGTCTGACCCGGGACTCGAACCCGCGTGGGTCAGCATGCGAGCCACAGACACAACCACCTGATCTGTATGATCAGTTGTGTTTGTTTCTTGTTTTTGAAATATAAATAACATAAACCAACCTAGTGTTCTTCCCCAAATTAACATCAATCGAGCCCTATGTTTTCAATTGGCCAAACTACACAACATAAATCAAATTAATCTTAGGTTTTATGTTGTGTAGGTGCCGATAAACAAAACCCACAATCAAAATTGAACTTACAAACACGTTTGTTGTTAGATCGATCAGTCAACCCTCGAAGTCAACTCGAATCAGATTTCAAGAATCAGTTGATTTTTAAGAGAAATTGGAGGTAGAGAAGAGATGTGTTGGATCAGTTTGCTCTTTTTGCTAAGTAAGAACTTGCTATCTTGACACTTAAGTGTTTAGCAAGTCCTTGTAAATCAGATTATAAGCACAGCGGAATGTTATAAGTTAAAGCAACACTTTTTACACTAAGGCAGAGTTATAACTCCCCCTTGACGTTTGAAACTAATAAATGACAAAGTATTTATTATGAATCTAAGTTGTAAATGAGAATTAGATACTTAGAGAGATTCACAATAAATACAGAAATGGAATATAACAATGAGAGTGTTTGAAGGATTTTTCTGTTAAAAATCAATGTCTAAAATAGAAGGTTGAAGCCTCCTATTTATAGACGATTACATGCATGTATCTTGCCTAAAAAGCAAGCACAGAAACTACAGTGACAAGTTGCACAAGTTGCAACATTGAAAGAAACAAAAACAGCTAAAAGTAATATTAAACAACAAACTACTGATGCAAAAAGGCGGTGGGAAATATCTATTACTAAGTGCTGATGAAGGACAACTACTGAAGAGTAGTTTTGTCTTCAGTACTTCTGAAGTGAACTTGTCTGGTTTGGACTTCAGAACTTCTGCAACTTTAGCACTTCTCATATCTTCTAATTAGCAGTTTCTTGTCTTCTCTTCAGTATTTCTATACTTAGCCAAAAATGACAGAAGTGAATTAGACTAAGGTTTACAAAAGTGGTTTCACCAATCCTCTTTGTCCTAACAATCTCCCCCTGGATTGATGAAGCCAAAACCTTACTAATTCCTTATGTGTTTCTTCTGTCTTGAACAATCTTCCATATCTCTTTGTACATGGTGTTCTTGAGCTGGTTGTACTGACCATCAGATAGAGATCCTCTCTGTGGTTCTAGATGTTGAATTGTGAGCAGGTCTTGTGTTGACAGTTTCTTCAGATCACTGATCTTCTTGTAAGCCCTGCTTGAGAGGTCTCTTCTTGTCAACAGTACTGAGTTGTTATCAGTAAGTGACCATCTGATGATATGGATCTTTGACTTGTTAAAGTCAGAAGAATAGGGAACCAGACTTGTCCCTTGGGTTGATGGTCCTGAGTGCTGGATGTCTTCAGTTTTAGATAGCCTCAGGTGGGATTCTCTTCTTTGTTGTTGTTGCATATCAGGCATCTGAACAGTTGGGAGATGGTGTTCAGTCACTACTCTGGTATGCATCTTTTCTTTGATGGTCTTTTGTATTTGATAAGCAAAAGTGGAAGGATCCCTGAACTGTGTTAACAGAGGTTTCTCCTCAATGTCAAAATCTGAATGGACTATTGAACTTCCTTCAAGTAGTACCATTTTGAAATCAGTTTTGACATTGTCCTCTGCCTTCTTCTTCTGAGTAGCAGATCTTTTAGATGCACCAGAAGTTCTAACTACTGATCTTGAAGGATCAGCAGTTTGAAACTTCTCAGGATTTGCAGCCTTGGCAGCCAAGTATTTTCTATATGTATCCATTAGTCTTTCTTCTTTCCATCTGGATACAGAGGCTTTTGAACCATATCCTTCTGCTACTAGCTCTTCTATTATCTGGGCTCTCTTGGCCTTTCCATCTTTGCCTGTGGCCACTTTGTCTGCAAGCAGTTGTGCTCTTCTTGTCAGCTCTTGCATAGAGAGTCCTTTGAGTGTAAAGGCTTTAGTCTTGCTGTTCTTGGTAATATAAGACACCAGTTGTTGTCTTTTATCCTGTTCAGCAATCTCATCAAGGCTAGCCTACCTTTGTAGTTCAGCTGCATAAGCCTGAAGTTTTTCTTCATGGCTTAAGTCCAAATCATCCCTTTCTTCCAGAGATTTCCAAATCTGATCTTCTCTGGCCTTTTTGTTGGCTGCAATTAAGCTCTTCTCTAATAGTTCAGCTGATTGAGAGATAGGAGAAGGGTTTAATACAGTCATTGTTGTAACAGATGTAGGCCTGATGGGATCAGATGTTGGTTGAATGGGAGCAGTGGTTCTGGAAGGTTCAGTTGTTTGAGGTTGGGAAGTGTTAACTTCTGATGTGCTGACAACTGCTGATGGTTTGTCAGCTACTGAAGGATTGTCTTCAGTACTTTCTGATTCTTCATCAGAAGTTTGGTCATCAGAAGTTTCTTCATTATGCCTTAGGGAATCTTCAGATGTTTGGGTCTCATCTTCTTTCTCTGCAGCTTCAATTTCTTCAATTGAGACACCAAACTGTTTGGCCAATTTTTCTTTCCTGGCCTGATCTTTCTGATCTCTTTCAAGGAGTGCCACTCTTGCCTTTATCCTGGCTTGGAATGACTCCTTAGGTTCCCTGATCTTCTCCCCCTTTTTGGATTCATCAATTTTAACCCTTGAAGCAGAGGGTTGGGAGAATTGTCCTTGAAGATGAGTAATCTGTTGACTGTTGAAGTCTATTTTGTTGGACAGATCGTTCATCTTGGTCTTGATCACTCCAAATTGGTTCTTGATGGACAGCTCCAAGTCAGCTGTATATGTTTGGAAGTGATTTCTGATGAGTGTATTCATCATGTGGTACAGGGGACCCTCTGGGCTGCATAGCTGGTTCAGGTCTATGCTTGTTTGCCCAGGGAATTGGGTAGGCATTTGCTGTGAAGGGGGTGTTTTTGGGAGATCCTCATGTTGTACAGAGGATGCCACTCTAGGGGTTTTAGGGATTGAGTGGGCTTTAACCTGTGCAGAGGTGACTGGCTTCTTGAGCCTGGATACCTTTGCAACAGGACCTTCAGAAAGTGCCGTCAATTCAGTAGTTTGAGTTTGTGAAACATCATCCAAACTAATGGAATCATCTGAATCCCTGATGTTGCCCTCAGTGAGGACTGTCTCAGTTAAATCATGAGCTGAGCCCAACTCAGTTCTCTCATGAACCTCTTTTTCTTGGTACTGAGGATTTCCTACTTCAGGCATTAAGCCTTCATCAGTAGTTGCCACATCTGAGGTCTTAGCTATGTTACTTCTGTCCTCAGATCCACCACTGGGTGGTAACTGAGTAGTAGCAGCCTCAGATGCCCCAAGAGTCTCTAAAATTGGGCTTAAAGACTCTGGTCCACCCTCATCTCTTGGGATAGGGCTAGTGATGTCCACATCCATGTCTGATGTAGTAGTTATGTCCCCTGTTTGTTGTGGTTGATGGGGACTGACATGATCAGATGGGACATTCTCTTTTAGCCCAGAGAGAAGTTTGGCAATTTCTATTGCCTCTTGTTCAGAAATTTGTGGGGTTGGTTCAGTAGTTTGGGCAATAGGTTGTTGTTCAGCAGTTTCAAAAGAAGAGTGTGTTGGATATGTTTTTCTAAGTCTTTTTCTTTTGAATTGAACAGATATGGGTGCTCTTGGTGGGGTTTGAGATGGATGAGACTGAGAGGGTGTTTCAGTCTCAACTATTTGAAGAGCAGAATGCTCATGAGCATGTTCAGGCATCTCAACCTCCTGAACAGCTTTTCTTTTGGGTTGGTGGGGTGCAGTTTTTGTTGGCTTGGGCTTTTTGGCTTTTGGTGGTGTGAGTTTGGAAGATGTGGGCTTCAGGGGGACTTGTTGTTGTTCTCCCTGATCATCTTCTGGCCAGGCAGCCGGTTTGTTAAGTCTTGAGTATGCTTGTGATGTTAAAGGGTTTAAAGTTGAAATTTTTCCCACAAGCACCTCATTACCCAGTTCCCCTATTATGCATTGCATAATGAACCTTGGGTACAACAAAAACTTTTTCTTGGTATTATTGTGATGTAACACCAACTCATTGAAAAATAGTTTTGATGCCCTGAATTTAGTTTCATTCACAATGGAATGAAATATTGGTTGAAAAGTGGAGGGCATCTGGTCATAGGACCCTGTTTTTGGACTCAAACACATAATAATATAATGAAACAAAAGTTTGTACTTTGGTTCAAAATATTTTTTGAATATTGTAGCATGGGAGAGAGTACCTTGATAACCACACTCAGTCATGGTTAGATGAATATCAGTGTTAGCAACATGGTCAGGGGCAGCTACATCATCCAGACCCAGTCTTGTTGCTAGTGTGGCCGGTGTAATGGTCAGTTGTTTCCCTTTTATCTTTGAGTTGAGGGAAATGACTTCATCACCCATTGTAACCGTCTCAGCATTTGCCCAGAACTCATTCAGAGTTTCAGTGTGAATTGGTGGGTTTATTGTGAGAGCAGTAAAGTATTGGGATTTGACGACAAGATCAATGATCTCATCGTATTGGGACCAGCCTTCTTGTTTTTCAAGAAAGGCTCTTTGATTGTGTCCCTGTTTTAGAACTAGAGCCATGTGGTTTGGGTTTTTGATCGAACAGTGGATTTTGCAGGTATAGGTTGAGAGAGTTTTGAGAGAGAAGGAGGGATATTTTTGAGTTTGAAAGGATAAGTGTGTAGAAAAGGTATTTATTAGAAGTTTTAACCGCTTGGATCTTCTTTATTAGAAGTTTTAAAAACCGCCTTTGGTTAAAAATCTCTTTATCAGAGGTTTTAAACTGATTAGGTCAAACCTCTGATGATGGAAAAGTCAGATTTGCCCTTTTGACTTAAACTGCTGATGAAGGATTACTTCATCAGTGGTTCCCATTTTTCTCTTCAGCAGTTTTAACATCTGATGAGAAATGTTTTTATAAATACTTTATTCATAACTTCTGAAGGTTATTTTATCAGAAGTTACACACTTTTTCAGAAAGTTATCCCCATACTGATGATTTTTGTTCATCAGTAGTTTCTCTCAAACTGTTTTTGTTTTTCAGAAGTTTTGTTTCAGACTTTTGACATTTGTAAGTGAAAACCAGAAAAAAGATAAAAAGGTTAACTTTGATTCCACCAAGGTAAACAGGATGGAATCAAGGATGGAAAAAGGTATACTTGTATTCCACCAAGGTAAACAGGATGGAATCAAGGATGGAAAAAGGAAAAAGAAAATTTTGATGCATAACAGTAGTGATTGATGTAGAAGTTTGATGTAGAGTTGGGTAGAATCAAGTGTTAACTTGGATTCTAACTGATATGCAGAGAAAAAAAAATAAAAATAAAGTAAACACTTACAAATTTAGCATTCCAAGCATGGATACTAACTTCTGAAATGTTGATGTGTCAAGGGGCTTAGTGAAGATGTCAGCTATCTGATTAGCTGTTGCTACATGCTTCACCTCAATCTTGCCTTTTTCATAGCAATCTCTTATGAAATGGTACCTGATCTCAATATGTTTGGTTTTTGAGAACTGCACCGGATTTTGAATGATGCTAATGGCAGATTTGCTGTCTACAAACAAAGGTGTCTTGGTCTCTTTGATTCCATAATCAAGAAGTTGATATTGGAGCCATTGTATCTGTGATGTACAACTTGCAGCTGCAATGTATTCAGCTTCAGCAGTTGAAGTTGCAACAGATGTTTGCTTCTTTGATTGCCATGACACTAGACAGTTACCCAGGAATTGACAACCACCAGATGTTGACTTTCTTGTCATCTTACACCCTGCATAGTCACTATCTGAAAAAGCTGATAACTTGGTATTGCTTGAAGCAGGATACCAAATTCCCAGTGTTGGAGTTCCTTTCAGATATCTAAAAATTCTTTTGACTGCAATAAGGTGTGATTCCCTTGGTGCTGATTGATATCTAGCACAGACACATGTTGAGAACATAATATCTGGTCTAGAAGCAGTTAAGTATAAAAGGGAACCTATCATGCATCTGTACATGGTTTGATCAACCTGTTTTCCTTGATCATCAGGTTCAACTTGTGTGATTGGTGTCATGGGAGTGGAACATGATTTACAGTCATTTAAAGAAAATTTGTTCAATAATTCTTTAACATATTTTGATTGATGTATAAAAGTTCCATTTGTTTGTTGTTTGATCTGCAGTCCTAGAAAGTACTGCAGTTCTCCCATGGTACTCATCTCAAATTTTGATTGCATGAGTTTCTTAAAATCATCACACAATTTTGTGTTTGTTGAACCAAAGATGATATCATCAACATAAATTTGAACAAGTAAGACATGATTTCCAACATGTTTAAAAAGTGTTTTATCAATGGCACCTCTTGTAAAGTTATTTTTGAGTAAAAAGGTGGAGAGTGTATCATACCAGGCTCTTGGAGCCTGTTTGAGCCCATAAAGAGCTTTGTCCAGTCTGTACACCCACTCAGGATGAGAAGGATCCTCAAACCCAGGTGGCTGACAGACATACACCTCCTCTTTGATTTTTCCATACAAAAATGCACTTTTCACATCCATTTGATAAACTTTAATTTTGTTGGAAATGGCATAGGCCAGAAATAACCTGATGGCCTCAAGCCTTGCAACTGGAGCAAAGGTTTCATCATAGTCAATTCCCTCTTCTTGAGAGTACCCTTGAACTACCAGTCTTGCCTTGTTCTTGATTATCATACCAGCTTCATCTTGTTTGTTCCTGAAAACCCATCTTGTACCAATTGGTTGCTTGTTTTGAGGTAAGGGACAGATTTCCCAGACCTGTTGCTTGTTGAACTGAAGTAGTTCATCTTGCATAGCTTGCACCCAATTATTGTCTTTGAGGGCTTCCTGGTACTTCTTTGGTTCCAACTGTGAAATAAAGGCTGAGAATAGGCAAAAGTTGGAGAGCTGGTTTCTGGTCAGAACACCTGTAGCTATATCACCCATGATTTGATCAAGTGGATGATCTCTGTGTTCAATCAGTTGTTGTAAACCACTGACAGGTGTAGGTGGCTCTTGTTCTTCAAACAAACTACTGAGGTCTATAATTTCTGGTTCAGCAGTTTCAGCTTCTTCAGTAGTTGCAGGTGCTGAAGCAGATGTTTGAGTTTGGCCTTCAGTATTTGTTTGATCAGAAGTTTGAAAAACTTCTGATGGTGTTGTAGTTGACTTAATGACTGTTTGAGGAGTCCATGGTGCAGGATCCTCATCTTCAAACCTTTGATCACCATAATAAGTAGGTTTGGAAGAAGCAACAGCCTTTTCAGGTCCAAAGTGAAAGTTGTCAAGGTCAAAGAGTTCAGCAGGATGTGCTGGAATAAGAGTGTGTTTTGACTCATTGAACTTGACATTCAATGTTTCTTCTACTATCCTGGTGTGAGAATTAAAAACCTTGTAGGCTTTTCTAGTTGAAGAGTAACCAAGAAAGTAACCTGAGTCAACTTTGGCAGCAAACTTTGAAATAGATTCCTTGATGTTCAAGATGAAACATTGACACCCAAAAGCCCTGAAAAAGGAGATAAGGGGCTTCATGCCATGAAGAACTTCATAGGCAGTCTTGGAATGTCTCTTGACCACAAGAACTCTATTCTGAACATAACATGCTGTGTTAACTGCTTCTGCCCAAAAGTACAATGGCAGTCCAGAATCAGCTAACATTGTTCTTGCTCCTTCTATCAATGTTCTGTTCTTCCTTTCTACTACACCATTTTGTTCAGGAGTTCTGGGAACACTGTATTGTCTAATAATCCCTTTAGACAAACAGAATTCATCCAGAGTTTTGTTCCTGAACTCTGTCCCATTGTCACTTCTAATGTTTTGACAGATAGAGAATATTGTTTCTCTATTTGTAGAATGAAGAACTTGATAATTCAGCAGCCTCATCCTTGGAAAATAAGAAGAATACCCATGTGAATCTTGAGTAGTGATCAATGATGACTAAGCAGTACTTCTTTTTACCAAGGCTCATAATCTTGACAGGTCCAAATAAGTCCATATGGAGTAGTTGAAGACATGCAGTTGTTTTTGATTCTTCAATAGACTTATAGGAGGACTTATGCTGTTTTCCCTTTAAACAGGATACACAGTGTTCTTGACACTGGTATACTTTCAAAGGTAGACCTCTGACCAAGCCCATTTTTGTGACTTTATTTATGATTTTAAAGTTCACATGGCCAAGTCTCCTGTGCCAGAGATCTGTTTCTGAAGTTGATGCCCTTGAGAAGAAACAGGCAGTGTTGTTCAATACTTTGTCTTTCTCAATGTCCACTGCATAGACATTGCCACATCTTTTGGCAATCAGCAAAGTATGATCTTCTATAATCTTCTCAATCAACTTCTGGCCTTCTGGTGAGATGATCTTGCAAGCTGTTTTTGTGAAAAAGGAAGAATATCCTTTATCACACATTTGTGACACGCTCAGCAAGTTGTATTCAAGGTTTTCCACCAGATTGACCTTGTCAAACTGTATTTTGCCAGAGGAGACATTGCCATGTCCTAGCACATATCCCTTAGCATTGTTCCCAAAGGATACAGATCCTTCTCTTTGGCTGATAAAGTTGTTTATCAGGTATCTGCATCCAGTCATGTGCATAGAGCCTCCACTATCAACATACCATATGCTGTTTAAGCCCCTGGAAACTCTCTGCACATAAAAGCAATTTAGTTAGATTTGGAAACCCAAGCCTGTTTGGCTTTGGGTTTGCTCTTGAGAACAGTTACAGTTTGTTCTTGACCAGGTTGAGAAATCCATGTCTTTTTGGCAATGGATTTTTCATTAAGAACCATGGTGGTTTCCTTTTTAGGACCACCATCAACCTTGGTCATCAGTAGTTCTACCATGTTCTTTAGATTTTGAATCTCAGCAGTTTGTGAAACTGCTGAAGATTCTGGTCTAACTACTGACAAGGAATTTTGAGAAAAAGATTTTGGTTGAGATTTTATCTTTTTCTGAGAAAAGGTGTTTTCAGGTTGTTGTTTCTTGGGTTTAAAGACTTTTTCATAATCATTTCTGATTTGATTTCCCACAACCTGTTGTTTAAATTTTTTATTGAACTGAATTCCTTTTCTGTATCTACAAAATTCAGTTTTGTGGTTGAACAGGCCACAAATTTCACATTCTTTTGCCTTTTGTTTTTGTTCTGAAGGCAAATTTCTGACAGTTGTGAAAAGATTTTGCTCATCAGTAGTTTTCAGGGTCTCAACTCCTGAAGTAGATGAAACTACTGATGGCTTGTTGTCAGTTTTTGTAAATACTTCTGAAGTACTTTCTTTAAAAATGCCAGGATTTCTGTTTAGAAAGTTTTCATGGAAAGATGTGCATTCTTTCCCTTCAGAAGTTTCATTTGAAACAATTCTTCTCCCATCTTCAGTAGTTTTGGGAGAAAAATCTGTTGGTGTTTCAACATGATGGTATCCTATGCCAAACTTAACATTTGAAGCACTTTGTTTGTTTAGCAATATTTGATACCCCCTACAAGATTCCACCCATTTTTCACAAGTGATCCTGGTGTCAGCAAGCTCTTGTCTGACATCTCCCAGGTCATTTAGCATCATTTTGATTTGTGCTTGGGTTTCAATAGCAGAGTCAGTTAATTTAGAAACCTCTTTTGTTTTAGCACACAGTTTTCTTTCTAAATCACATTTTATCTGTGTGTATTTTCTTTCTAAATCATTGGCTTTGCCTTGTAGGTGCACGTTTGTCTCTCTTATGAGAGCAAAAGTTTCTTTGCAAGAGTTTGAACAAAGTTTTGTCAAAGATTCTTTTGATACCTGAGACAATGCAGATTTTGAGGTACAGCCTTCAAATGCCATTAAGGCAAAGTTCTTTCTGCCATTGTCTGGTTCTCCCCAGTTGATGTCAAACACTTTGTTGTCTGCATCAGGATTGCACTCTGTGGTGTCATAAGGGAGACTGCTCCAGTCTACATACCCCGAGGTAAAGAGACTTTGTTGAGGGGGTTGTTGAGGCTGTGGAGGAAGTTGAGCAGCTGGAAAGGGAGGGATTGATTGGCTCTGCATCTGTTGAGCAGGCACTTGAACATATTGTACTTGAGGCATATATTGCTGTTGAGGAGCTTGTGCCTGTACAAAATGAGCACTCCCTTGAGTTCCATTGTTCCTATTATAATTGGGGTTATAGTTATTTCCAGATTGTGATTGGTTAAAGCTAGAGCTTCTACACTCTCTAGCAAAGTGTCCCAACTTCTGACACTTGTGACATCTCAGTTTAGATTTGTCAAAACCAATTTTTGTATTACTGGTCAATCCTGGAAATTTCCTTCCTGACCTTTTATAAAACTTGTTAGTTTTAATGCTTAGCATGGCCAGTTGGTGTAATATGTCCATTTCTTCTAAGTCATCACTGCTAAAATTTTTCAAATCATCCATGATAAAACATAGATTATCAGCAGTTTGACTTTGGTCATCATTGTCATAACCTGGGAAAGATCTTTCTGATGAGATCCCAGTGGTTATGTCAATATTGTCATAAGATCCATAGGAACAAGTTGGTGAATCTTGTCCCAAAAGTGCTGTACTACCTGGTAGGTAGTCATCAGCAGTTTTACCAGAAGTTTGTAATTTCTTCTTTTGATCGATTTCTCTCTCAAAAGTAAGTAATCTCCCATGGAGTTTTGTAAGAGTGAGGGAGCTAAAATCTGGTGAGGATCTTAAGACAATGGAGTAAGTTTCCCATTTGTCAGGTAGAGACCTTAAAAATCTATGTAACATAGATACTGTTGTATAGGTCTGACCATTTAACTTTAGCTCAGAGATTAATGAGGAGAATCTTTCAAATTGTTGTGTCAAAGTTTCCCCATTAATATAAGCAAATGTTTCATATTGTTGAGCCAAAATTTCTCTGGTGTTGGCAATCACCTCTTCAGTTCCTCCAAACTGTTCTTTAAGACAGTCCCAAAGTTCTTTGGCACTTTCACAATGTAAAAGGCCAGAGTATATTTCATTTGGGAGAGCCATTGCCAACATAGAGAATGCCTTAGCATCTAGCTCAAGTTTAAGGAAATCCTCATCTGTATAGTCTTTGGGATCCTTTGGAATCCCTTCTTTAGTTTCAAGATTTATGTTTACTGGTTTGTGTGGACCATTATCACAGATCTCCAACAACCTGTGTTGGTTTGTGACAAGGTATGTGCCATTCTCTTTTGCCATATATTGTACTCATTTCTCACAAGCATGGCAGGTTTGGTGGCAGATCCAGTATTATGTGGATCCATTTTTAAAGAGTATAGATTTGTCAGATGACTCTTTTAAGTGATGGATATTGATAAAAAGTGAACTTTTGATCTTTTTATTGAATATCAATAAGAGCTTTGTGTCTGATTCTCAATTTGTTAGATTGATATGTGATCAGATAAACCAATGCTCTGATACCAATTGTTGGATCAGTTTGCTCTTTTTGCTAAGTAAGAACTTGCTATCTTGACACTTAAGTGTTTAGCAAGTCCTTGTAAATCAGATTATAAGCACAGCGGAATGTTATAAGTTAAAGCAACACTTTTTACACTATGGCAGAGTTATAACTCCCCCTTGACGTTTGAAACTAATAAATGACAAAGTATTTATTATGAATCTAAGTTGTAAATGAGAATTAGATACTTAGAGAGATTCACAATAATTACAGAAATGGAATATAACAATGAGAGTGTTTGAAGGATTTTTCTGTTAAAAATCAATGTCTAAAATAGAAGGTTGAAGCCTCCTATTTATAGACGATTACATGCATGTATCTTGCCTAAAAAGCAAGCACAGAAACTACAGTGACAAGTTGCACAAGTTGCAACATTGAAAGAAACAAAAACAGCTAAAAGTAATATTAAACAACAAACTACTGATGCAAAAAGGCGGTGGGAAATATCTATTGCTAAGTGCTGATGAAGGACAACTACTGAAGAGTAGTTTTGTCTTCAGTACTTCTGAAGTGAACTTGTCTGGTTTGGACTTCAGAACTTCTGCAACTTCAGCACTTCTCATATCTTCTAATCAGCAGTTTCTTGTCTTCTCTTCAGTACTTCTATACTTAGCCAAAAATGACATAAGTGAATTAGACTAAGGTTTACAAAAGTGGTTTCACCAATCCTCTTTGTCCTAACAAGATGTTTGGCGAGTTGTGATGGTTCCTAAACGCTCAATTTATAGTGCTATGTTCCAATCATTGAAATGGTAAGGGTTGACTTTGGGTTTAATGTTGACGCGTCAAAATCACAGATTTGGTATGAATTAAACGTTAATTGAACGTGTAATGGTAGATGATAGGCCGGAAATCGCGTATCCTAAGTCAAACCTTAATTAACATGAGTTAATTAGGCCAAATAAAAGGGTCAAAAGAAGAAAAAGAGAAAAAAAAAATAATAATATAACATCGCTGCTGCTGTCTTGCGTACAGGGAGGAAGAAAAGAAGAACAGAAGTGAGCTTAAATACAAATAAAGCTGGGTTCAAAACAATGAGAGTGTGTGTCCCAGATGGTGTGGACGTGTGTGTGGGTGTGAAGGTGGTCCGGTTCGATACCCGGCATAAGCACCATTTTTTTCTTTTTTTAACAGAGTAAGGATGGCAGGAGGTTGGGCTGGGGTCTAGTGGGCTCAGGTCTTGGGCCGATCCCTTGGGCTCAGCAGGCCCATTTCTGAAAACAAGGAAGGGGAAGGGTGGTTGGGTTTGGGCTTTGGTTTGTTGGGTTAAGGAGGTTTAACAAGCTAGTTTTATTTGTATCAATATTATTATTATTATTATTATTATTATTATTATTTTACTATATATATATACATATATTTATATATATATATATATATATATATATATATATAAATTGTGTTAGGGATGGCGTGTGAAGTAAGGCTTTTACGTAGAAAAATTAGGGGAAATTTTTGCGATGTTACAGTCTCCCCTACTTTTAGGAACTTCGTCCCAAAGTTTATTGAAAACACAGGGTTGAAGGGGTTCGGGTAGAAATTAGGATAAGTGTGACTTGAAAAATTTTATGTTACGACAATGAATAGAGTAACCTGTCTCGAATAGTGTGGATAAGAGGCGTGTTATGTGTGGGTTGATTTACTAGACGAGCTACTAGATAACTAGAGTTTACATTTGGTTATCTACCAAAAATCTTGATAGAATTTCACACCACCTTAACGTACCTGTAAATTCATGATTACGTTCCGGACCGTAATTACCAATTTACCTTACATTAGGGTTTTGCGTCCTTTTATGACTTTACCGATTGTTGAGCAGGTCTGATAGTCTCCACCAGTCGTTGAGCAGGTGGTAGGGCCTCTCCCGACTGTTGGAAAGACATGATGACCTCTACCAATCGTTAAGTAGATTGTTTGGTAGTCAACTATTTGTTGTACAAGTAAGCACGTATGATCATAGATATAGCAATCAGTTCACATTCAAACAAGCATGCACACAAATGTTATGATAATACTCTGAATTTTATTACTTGAAAATAAAAATGTCAATACATGGAATTAAAGAGAAAGATAGACATCATTCAAATGGTAGGGTTTGCTGTTAAGTAGCTGGAGGGTTTCAAGCGGGGTTATTTGGAGCATCAAGAGCGTTTGTAGCAGGGATTCGACAAGCATCTGCAAGATGCCCATACCTTTGACAATTGGTGCACTGTCGGCAGGGTACTTGAGTCGGATGGTGATACTGGCAGGTGTCACACTTAGGTAGGTTCCCATTGTATTGTTTCTTGGTGGGTGGGGCAGTGGTGTCTATTGCAAAATTCCTGACCTTGTTCTTCCCGCTGGTTGAGGCCTCAGTTTTGATATCAACGGCAGGTTGGGGAGTATCCTTTTTCTTTTCCCCTTTACGAGTCAGGGTTCCTGCCTTCACATGGTTATCTGTTAGGGTGGCAGCCAAACGCTTTGCTTCCTCCAAAGTAGCAGGGTTCCTTCCCCACACCGTGTCTTGAATTTGCATCGGTAAGCCACCAATGTATTTTTCGATCGCAATGGGCAAAGGGGTGACTTTGTGGGGTAGCAGTAAGCTAAGTTCGTGAAAACGAGTGTTGTAAGCGAGGTTTTCCCCACTGTCTTGAGCAAGATCATGAAATTCATCTTCCAGCTTCTTAATTTCATTACGAGGACAGAACTCTGCCTTCATAATGTCTTTAGCTTGATCCCAGGTTAAGGCTAGTGCAGCTTCGGCTCCGCGAGTGCGTTTTTCTTCATTCCACCAAGTGAGTGCTCGCTTATGAAGAACACTCATGGCATAACGGACCTTAAAGTTGTCGGGGCATTCACTGTTAATGAAGGTATTTTCAATACCCTCAAACCATTGTAGGAGTCCTGAAGCTCCTTCTTCTCCACTGAATTTTGGGGGATTGCAAGAATTAAAGTGCTTAAGGGTACAGGCTGGAAGTCCATTCCCGTTGTGGTGTCCATTTCCATTTCCATTCCTGTTGCCGTTCAACTGGATGACTTGAGCTAGTAAATTGGGAACCAGAGTTGCGATTTGCTGCGCCATTTGTTGAGAAATGATTGCAGCCAGTTGGGCATCGACACCATTGTTGTTGTTGTTGTTGTTGTTGTTGTGGTTAGTATCGTGGTTGTGGTTGTGATTGCTACTTCCTTCATCATGATTTTCACCACTGTTAAGACGAGCACTGCGACGTGGAGGCATGATCTGTAAGAGACACAGTGAAATGAATGAGATTATATAAGGAGTGTAATCATTTATTCATTAAAACGAATAAACGAAAACGTTGACTTATCAAAGATTCTAAATTCTAATAACATATGAAGACATGCTTTAGCCTATAAGTGAACACTCATCTCGAGAATTCCCAGGTAGGCATCCGGGTCCCTCGTCTGATTGGGATATATGCGCAATGCCAGCCTAGACAGAAGACTCAGAATACAGGCGTTCACCCTTCCAGATTGCACGTGTTCGTTATTAAAATCTAGAACTTCGACGAGATCTCAAGGTAGTTCAGGTTAAACCTGAGGATTTTGTCCTATTTGTCTAAGAGTGGTTCCAGTGATGGAGAGCAGCCTTCTTGTAAGGATGAAAGTAGGGTAAGAAGTAGGAGATAGAGAATAGCAAGTAAAAGAAGCAAGTACTGGTTAAATCCTATGGTTATAGACTAGATTATTTTTCTAATAACCTAATTCCCTATAACCATGGCTCTGATACCAATCTGTAACACCCCAACCGATGGCGGAAACATCCGGATGTCACGTAATGATGATTGTTCAGTAGCACATGGTGAATGATAAATTCCATTGAATAATTTAAATGAATTACATACAATTGTTCTAGAATTTGTACATCAAATTGAATAAAACTATACACATATCTTCAAGCATCAATTCAAATCTTCAAGCAAATAGAACCTGAAACATGTTAAGTTGAAAATGTTTTGGGTCAACAAAAGTTGGTGAGAATTACATAGGTTTTTGATAATTGAATAAAAATGTTGTGCAATTCATGTGTCATGTCAATCTAGTCCATATGCGAGAACATACTAGAAATAAATCGAGTGCATAACCAACCCTGATGACTGTTATAATATGATACATACCATACGCTCATGGTCCACTTGAATATGTTATACGATAACAAACACCCACGCTACCTTTGTAGGAGGCACGTATCCGGGTGGGATTGTCAGTCCAATAGATCTATCAATGTATACCGCCGGCTTGTACGGAGTTAATGATTATGCTAGAATGGTGCTTACTCTAATCATGCTCAAGACATAATGCAACATAGAAACACATAGACACATTGATGATTGAATTGCATAAAATGATGTTGTAACATGTTTCACCCCAAAAATGGTGATAAATAGAAAAGGGGCTATGTAAAACTCACCTTGGTAAAATGTTATATCTGTTGAGAAATGTGTTGACCAAATGTATCAAGTATCACCCTAAAATGAGGTAATAAATATGTCTAAGTCTATCAAGTCTACAAATGTTTAAGTTCTAGGGCTTCGAATTGGGGATAATTGCTCGTTTGATTAATATTAAAAATATTCGCCAATTGAGAGAAATTTAGTAAATAAATAACTAAAAATCTTTTTATAAATGTTAAATCTAGGATGGTCACAAGAATGTGTTTAAAGTATAAAAATAATTTTTGCAAAATTATTTCCTTTAAAATAGATTTTTAAATCTATTTATTACAAATTGTCAAAACTTAACTTTAATATTCAAAAATACTAAAATTAAAGAATTATTAGTTTAAAAATTATATTTCTGTTCTAAATGATCAGAAATAATTTGTATAAAATTTAGGTGCAAAAATATTAAAAATTGGATTTATTATGATTTAATTATGATTAAAACTAACAAAAATTGATTAAAAATACTAAATAAATGATTTTTCAGAAATAAAAATCATTTCTGAAAAGTTTAATGTTATAAAAACTTAGGATAATTTTTGTGGAAATTTATAAGATCGTTTTGATATTTTAATGGATTTTTATAAATATAATAGTGTAAAATTGATTTAATTATTATAAATATTAAATAAATGAATTTCAGAAAAATAAAAATTGTAGATAAAGCTTTGACATCAGATTTGTTAAAAATAATTTTTTTAGAATTTATAAAAGGGTTTTGATATTTAAAAATGAATTTATAAGTTTAAATGTAATTTATATATATTGTTGAAAAAGAAACAAAATAAACAAAAAGATTAGTCTGACCCGGGACTCGAACCCGCATGGGTCAGCATGCGAGCCACAGACACAACCACCTGATCTGTATGATCAGTTGTGTTTGTTTCTTGTTTTTGAAATATAAATAACATAAACCAACCTAGTGTTCTTCCCCAAATTAACATCAATCGAGCCCTAGGTTTTCAATTGGCCAAACTACACAACATAAATCAAATTAATCTTAGGGTTTATGTTGTGTAGGTGCCGATAAACAAAACCCACAATCAAAATTGAACTTACAAACACGTTTCTTGTTAGATCGATCAGTCAACCCTCGAAGTCAACTCGAATCAGATTTCAAGAATCAGTTGATTTTTAAGAGAAATTGGAGGTAGAGAAGAGATGTTTGGCGAGTTGTGATGGTTCCTGAACGCTCAATTTATAGTGCTATGTTCCAATCATTGAAATGGTAAGGGTTGACTTTGGGTTTAATGTTGACGCGTCAAAATCACAGATTTGGTATGAATTAAACGTTAATTGAACGTGTAATGGTAGATGATAGGCCGGAAATCGCGTATCCTAAGTCAAACCTTAATTAACATGAGTTAATTAGGCCAAATAAAAGGGTCAAAAGAAGAAAAAGAGAAAAAAAAATAATAATATAACATCGCTGCTGCTGTCTTGCGTACAGGGAGGAAGAAAAAGAAGAACAGAAGTGAGCTTAAATACAAATAAAGCTGGGTTCAAAACAATGAGAGTGTGTGTCCCAGATGGTGTGGACGTGTGTGTGGGTGTGAAGGTGGTCCGGTTCGATACCCGGCATAAGCACCATTTTTTTCTTTTTTTAACAGAGTAAGGATGGGAGGAGGTTGGGCTGGGGTCTAGTGGGCTCAGGTCTTGGGCCGATCCCTTGGGCTCAGCAGGCCCATTTCTGAAAACAAGGAAGGGGAAGGGTGGTTGGGTTTGGGCTTTGGTTTGTTGGGTTAAGGAGGTTTAACAAGCTAGTTTTATTTGTATCAATATTATTATTATTATTATTATTATTATTATTATTATTATTATTATTATTATTATTTTACTATATATATATATACATATATTTATATATATATATATATATATAATTTGTGTTAGGGATGGCGTGTGAAGTAAGGCTTTTACGTAGAAAAATTAGGGGAAATTTTTGCGATGTTACACAATGGAGGCCTCAACCCCCCTTGAGAGTGCCACGTGGCATCATAATTGAAAGATTTTAGTGCTTTTTGAACTATTTCCTTTTTTAATTAAAAACAAAAGATAAACATAAAACCTTAAATTAAATTAAGTTATTTTAAGAAAAAAAATTTAAAAATAAATTTAAAATTTTCTCTCTCATGTTGTTGGATCAGTTTGCTCTTTTGTTTGAATAAGAACTTGCTATCTTTGACACTTAAGTGTTTAGCAAGCTCTTGTATATTAGATTATAAGCACAGCGGAATGTATAAGTTAAAGCAACACTTTTTATACTTAAGAGGAGTTATTACTCCCCCTAGATGATTGAAACTAATAATGACAAGTATTTATTATGAATCTAAGCAGTAAATGAGAATTAGATACTTAGACAGATTCACAATAAATACTGAAATGGAATAGAACAGTGAAAGTGTTTGAAGGATTTTTCTATTAAAATCAATGTCTAAAATAGAAGGTTGAAGCCTCCTATTTATAGACGTTTACATACATGTATCTTGCCCAAAAAGCAAGTACAGAAACATCAGAAACAAGTTGCACAAGTTGCAACATTGAAACTAACATATACAGCTAAAAGTAATAATAAACAATAAAACTACTGATACAAAAGGCGGTGGAAAATATCTGATGCTAAGTGCTGATGAATGACAAACTACTGATGAGTAGTTTGTCTTCAGTACTTCTGAAGTGAACTTGTCTGGTTTGGACTTCAGAACTTCTGATGAAGTTTCTTCTTCAGCACTTCTCATATCTTCTCTTTAGCAGTTTCTTGTCTTCTCTTCAGTACTTCTATACTTAGCCAAAATGACAGAAGTGAATTAGACTAAGGTTTCCAAAAGTGGTTTCACCAATCCTCTTTGTCCTAACAATCTCCCCCTGGATTGATGAAGCCAAAACCTTACTAATTCCTTATGATTTTCTTCTGTCTTGAACAATCTTCCATATCTCTTTGTACATGGTGTTCTTGAGCTGGTTTAACTGTCCATCAGATAGAGATCCTCTCTGTGGTTCCAGATGTTGAATTGTGAGCAGGTCTTGTGTTGACAGTTTCTTTAGATCACTGATCTTCTTGTAAGCCCTGCTTGAAAGGTCTCTTCTTGTCAACAATACTGAGTTGTTATCAGTAAGTGACCATCTGATGATAGGTACCTTTGACTTGTTAAAGTCAGAGGAATAGGGAACCAGACTTGTCCCTTGGGTTGATGGTCCTGAGTGTTGGATGCTTTCTGTTTCAGTTAACCTCAGGTGGGAGTCTCTTCCTTGTTGTTGTTGTTGCATATCAGGCATCTGAATAGTTGGGAGATGGTGTTCAGTCACTACCTTGGTATGCATCTTGTCTTTGATAGTCTTCTGGATTTGGTAAGCAAAAGTGGAAGGATCCCTGAATTGTGTTAACAGAGGTTTCTCTTCAATGTCAAAATCTGAATGGACTATTGAACTTCCTTCAAGTAGTACCATTTTGAAATCAGTTTTGACATTGTCCTCTGCTTTCTTTCTTTGAGTAGCAGGCCTTCTTGTTGATACACCAGAAGTTCTAACTACTGATCTTGAAGGATCAGTAGTTTGAAACTTCTCTGGATTTGCAGCCTTGGCAGCCTTGTATTTTCTATAAGTATCCATCAGTCTTTCTTCTTTCCATCTGGATACTGAAGCTTTTGAACCATAGCCCTCTGCTACTAATTCATCTATCATCTGGGCTCTCTTGGCCTTTCCTTCTTTGCTTGTGGCCAGTTTTTCTGCAATGATTTGTGCTCTTCTTGTTAGCTCTTGCATAGAGAGTCCCTTGAGTGTGTAGGCTTTAGTCTTGCTGTTCTTTGTGATGTAAGACATCATTTGTTGTCTTTTGTCTTGTTCAGCAATCTCATCAAGGCTAGCCTGCCTTTGTAGTTCAGCTTCATAGGCCTGAAGTTTTTCTTCATGGCTTAAGTCTAGATCATCCCTTTCTTCCAGAGTTTTCCAGATCAGATCTTCTCTGGCCTTCTTGTTGGCTGCAACTAAACTCTTCTCTAGTAATTCAGCTGATTGAGAGATAGGAGAAGGGTTTAGTACAGTCATTGTTGTAACTGTTGTAGTAGGCCTGATAGGATCAGATGTTGATTGGATGGGAGCAGTTGTTCTGGAAGGGTCAGCAGTTTGAGGTTTGGAAGTGTTAACTTCTGATGGGTTGACAGCTGCTGATGGTTTGTCAACTACTGAAGGATTGTCTTCAGTACTTTCTGATTCTTCATCAGAACTTTTGCCATCAGAAGTTTCTTCATTATGCCTTAGGGATTCTTCAGAGGTTTGGGTCTCATCTTCTTTTTCTGTGGCTTCAATTTCTTCTACTGAGACACCAAACTGTTTGGCCAGTTTTTCTTTTCTGGCTTGATCCTTCTGATCTCTTTCAAGGATGGCCACTCTTGCCCTTATCCTAGCTTGGAATGACTCCTTAGGTTCCCTGATTTTCTCCCCCTTTTTGGATTCATCAAGTTTAAGTTTAGAGGTTGAGGGTTGGGAGAATTGACCTTGAAGATGAGGAATCTGTTTGCTGTTGAATTCTATCTTGTTGGACAGATCATTCATCTTTGTCTTGATCACTCCAAATTGATTTTTGATAGACAGCTCCAAGTTAGCTGTGTATGTTTGGAAGTGATTCTTGATGAGAGTGTTCATCATGTGGTACAGGGGACCCTCTGGGCTGCATAGCTGGTTCAAGTCTATGCTTGTTTGCCCAGGGAATTGGGTAGGCATTTGTTGTGAAGGGTGTGTTTTTGGGAGATCCTCATGTTGTACAGAGGATGCCACTCTAGGGGTTTTAGGGATTGAGTGGACTTTAACCTGTGCAGGGGTGACTGGCTTCTTGAGCTTGGATACCCCTGAAACATGACCTTCATAAAGTGCCGTCAATTCAGTAGTTTTAGTTTTTGAAACATCATCCAAATTAATGGAATCATCTGAATCCCTGATGTTGTCCTCATTGAGGACTGTCTCAGTTAAATCATGAGCTGAGCCCAACTCAGTTCTCTCATGAACCTCTTGTTCTTGGTTCTGAGGATTTCCTACTTCAGGCATTAAGCCTTCATCAGTAGTTGCCACATCTGAGGTCTTAGCTATTTTACTTCTATCCTCAGATCCACCACTGGGTGGTAACTGAGTAGTAGCAGCCTCAGATGCCCCAAGAGTCTCTAAAATTGGGCTTAAAGACTCTGGTCCACCCTCATCTCTTAGGTTAGGGCTAGTGATGTCCACATCCATGTCTGATGTTGTGGTTATGTCCCCTGTTTGTTGTGGTTGTAGGGGACTGACATAATCAGATGGGACTTTCTCTTTTAGCCCAGAGAGAAGTTTGGCAATCTCTATTGCCTCTGGTTCAGAAATTTGAGGGGTTGGTTCAGTAGTTTGGGCAATAGGTGAAATCGGTTGGTCAGCAGTTTCAAAAGAAGAGTGAGTTTCAATAGTTTTTCTAAGTCTTTTTCTTTTGAATAAGATAGTTATGGGTGCTCTTGGTGGGGTTTGAGATGGATGAGACTGAGAGGGTGTTTCAGTCTCACCTATTTGAAGAGCAGATTGCTCATGAGCATGTTCAGGCATCTCAACCTCCTGAACAGCTTTTCTTTTGGGTTGGTGGGTTTTTGTCTTTGTTGGCTTGGGCTGTTTGGCTTTTGGTGGTGTGAGTTTGGAAGATGTGGGCTTCAGGGGGACTTGTTGTTGTTCTCCCTGATCATCTTCTGGCCAGGCAGCCGGTTTGTTATGCCTAGAGTATGCTTGTGAGGTTAATGGATTTAAAGTTGAAACTTTTCCCACAAGCACCTCATTACCCAGTTCCCCTATTATGCATTGCATAATGAACCTTGGGTATAACAAAAACTTTTTCTTGGTATTATTATGATGTAACACCAACTCATTGAAAAATAATTTTGATGCCCTGAATTTGGTTTCATTCACAATGGAATGAAATATTGGTTGAAAAGTAGAGGGCATATGGTCATAAGACCCTGTTTTTGGACTCAAACACATAATAATATAATGAAACAAAAGCTTGTATTTTGGTTCAAAATATTTTTTGAAGATAGTAGCATGGGAGAGAGTACCTTGATAACCACACTCTGTCATGGTTAAGTGAATATCAGAGTTAGCAACATGATCAGGGGCAGTTACATCATCCAGGCCCAGTCTTGTTGCCAGTGTGGCCGGTGTGATGGTCAGTGGATTCCCTTTTATTCTTGAGTTGAGGGAAATGACTTCATCATCAGCCGTCACCGTCTCAGCATTTGCCCAGAACTCATTTAGAGTTTCAGTATGAATTGGTGGGTTTATTGTGAGAGCAGTAAAATATTGGGATTTTACGACAAGATCAATGATCTCATCGTATTGGGACCAGCCTTCTTGTTTTTCAAGAAAGGCCCTTTGATTGTGTCCCTGTTTTAGAACGAGAGCCATGTGGTTTGGGTTTTGATCGAACAGTTGATTTTGCAGGTTTAGGTTATTGAGAGAGTTTTTGAGAGAGAAAGAGGGATATTTTGAATTTGAAAGGATAAGTGTTGAAAAAGGTATTTATCAGAAGTTTTTAACCGCTTGAATCTTCTTTATTAGATGTTTTTAAACCGCCTTGGTTAAAAATCTTTTTATCAGAAGTTTTAAACCGACTAGGTCAAAACCTCTGATGATGGGAAAAGTCAGATTTGCCCTTTTTGACTAAACTGCTGATGAAGGATTATCTTCATCAGTAGTTCCCATTTCCTCTTCAGTAGTTTTAAAAGCTGATGAGAAATGTTTTATAAATACTTTATTCATAACTTCTTAAGGTTATTTTATCAGAAGTTATACACTTTTCAGAAATTATCCCCATACTGATGTTTTGTTCATCAGTAGTTTCTCTCTTTTCAGAAGTTTTGTTTCAGACTTTTGTCTTTTTGTAAGTGAAAACTGAAAATATGTGCAGAAAAATAAAATAAACACTTACAAATTTAGCATCCCAAGCATGGATACTAACTTCTGAAATGTTGATGTGTCAAGGGGTTTTGTGAAGATGTCAGCTATTTGATTAGCTGTTGCTACATGCTTCACCTCAATCTTGCCTTTTTCATAGCAATCTCTTATGAAATGGTACCTGATCTCAATATGTTTGGTTTTTGAGAACTGTACCGGATTTTGAATGATGCTAATGGCAGATTTGCTGTCTACAAAGAAAGGTGTCTTGGTTTCTTTGATTCCATAATCAAGAAGTTGATATTGGAGCCATTGTATCTGTGATGTACAACTTGCAGCTGCAATGTATTCAGCTTCAGCAGTTGAAGTTGCAACAGATGTTTGCTTCTTTGATTGCCATGATACTAGACAGTTACCCAAGAATTGACAACCACCAGATGTTGACTTTCTTGTCATCTTACACCCTGCATAGTCACTATCTGAAAAAGCTGATAACTTGGTATTGCTTGAAGCAGGATACCAAATTCCAAGTGTTGGAGTTCCTTTCAGATATCTGAAAATTCTTTTGACTGCTATAAGGTGTGATTCCCTTGGTGCTAATTGATATCTAGCACAAACACATGTTGAAAACATAATATCTGGTCTAGAAGCAGTTAGATATAAAAGAGAACCTATCATGCATCTGTACATGGTTTGATCAACCTGTTTTCCTTGATCATCAGGTTCAACTTGTGTGATTGGTGTCATGGGAGTGGAACATGATTTACAGTCTTTTAAAGAAAATTTGTTTAATAATTCTTTAACATATTTTGATTGATGTATAAAAGTTCCATTTGTTTGTTGCTTGATCTGCAGTCCCAGAAAGTACTGCAGTTCTCCCATGGTACTCATCTCAAATTTTGATTGCATGAGTTTCTTAAAATCATCACACAGTTTTGTGTTTGTTGAACCAAAAATGATATCATCAACATAAATTTGAACAAGTAAGACATGATTTCCAACATGTTTAATGAAAAGAGTTTTATCAATGGCACCTCTTGTAAAGTTATTTTTGAGTAAAAAGGTGGAGAGTGTATCATACCATGCTCTTGGAGCCTGTTTGAGCCCATAAAGAGCTTTGTCCAGTCTGTACACCCACTCAGGATGAGAAGGATCCTCAAACCCAGGTGGCTGACAGACATACACCTCCTCTTTTATTTTTCCATACAAAAATGCACTCTTTACATCCATTTGATAAACTTTAATTTTGTTGGAAATGGCATAGGCCAGAAATAACCTGATGGCCTCAAGCCTTGCAACTGGAGCAAAGGTTTCATCATAGTCAATTCCCTCTTCTTGAGAGTACCCTTGAACTACCAGTCTTGCCTTGTTCTTGATTATCATACCAGCTTCATCTTGTTTGTTCCTGAAAACCCATCTTGTGCCAATTGGTTGCTTGTTTGGAGGTAAGGGACAGATTTCCCAGACCTGTTGCTTGTTGAACTGAAGCAGTTCATCTTGCATAGCTTGCACCCAATTATTGTCTTTGAGGGCTTCCTGGTACTTCTTTGGTTCCAACTGTGAGATAAAGGCTGAAAATAGGCAAAAGTTGGAGAGCTGGTTTCTGGTAAGAACACCTGAAGCTATATCACCCATGATTTGATCAAGTGGATGATCTCTGTGTTCAATCAGTTGTTGTAAACCACTGACAGGTGTAGGTGGCTCATGTTCTTCAAACAAACTACTGAGGTCTATAATATCTGGTTCAGATGTTTCCTGATCTTCAGTAGTTGGATCTACTGAACCAGTAGTTTGAGTTTGTTCCTCAGTACTTGTTTGATCAGAAGTTTGGGGAACTTCTGATGATCTTGAAGTTGACTTGATAACTGTTTGAGGAGTCCATGGTGTGGGATCCTCATCATCAAACCTTTTGTCACCATAATAAGTAGGTTTTGATGAAGTAACAGCCTTCTCAGGTCCAAAGTGGAAGTTGTCAAGGTCAAAAAGTTCAGCAGGATGTGCTGGAATAAGAGTGTGTTTTGACTCATTGAACTTTGACATTCAATGTTTCTTCTACTATCCTGGTGTGAGACTTAAAAACCTTGTAGGCTTTTCTAGTTGAGGAGTAACCAAGAAAGTAACCTGAGTCAACTTTGGCAGCAAACTTTGAAATAGATTCCTTGATGTTCAAGATGAAACATTGACACCCAAAAGCCCTGAAAAAGGAGATAAGGGGCTTCATGCCATGAAGAACTTCATAGGCAGTCTTGGAATGTCTCTTGACCACAAGAACTCTATTCTGAACATAACATGATGTGTTAACTGCTTCTGCCCAAAAGTACAAGGGCAGTCCAGAATCAGCTAACATTGTTCTTGCTCCTTCTATTAATGTTCTGTTCTTCCTTTCTACTACACCATTTTGTTCAGGAGCTCTGGGAACACTGTATTGTCTAATAATCCCTTTAGACAAACAGAATTCATCCAGAGTTTTGTTCCTGAACTCTGTCCCATTATCACTTCTAATGGTTTTGACAGGTAGAGAATATTGTTTCTCCACTTGTAGAATGAAGAACTTGATGATTTCAGCAGCCTCATCCTTGGAGAATAAGAAGAATACCTATGTGAATCTTGAGTAGTCATCAATGATGACTAAGCAGTACTTCTTCTTACCAAGGCTCATAATTTTGACAGGTCCAAATAAGTCCATATGGAGTAGTTGAAGACATGCAGTTGTTTTTGATTCTTCAATAGACTTATAGGAGGACATATGCTGTTTTCCCTTTAAACAGGATACACGGTGTTCTTGACACTGGTACACTTTCAAAGGTAGACCTCTGACCAAGCCCATTTTTGTGACTTTATTTATGGTTTTAAAGTTCACATGGCCAAGTCTCCTGTGCCAGAGATCTGTTTCTGAAGTTGATGCCCTTGAGAAGAAACAGGCAGTGTTGTTCAATACTTTGTCTTTCTCAATGTCCACTGCATAGACATTGCCACATCTTTTGGCAATCAGCAAAGTATGATCTTCAATGATCTTCTCTATCAACTTCTGGCCTTCTGGTGAGATGATCTTGCATGCTGTCTTTGTGAAAAAGGAAGAATATCCTTTATCACACATTTGTGACACACTCAGCAAGTTGTATTCAAGGTTTTCCACCAGATTGACCTTGTCAAACTGTATTTTGCCAGAGTAGACATTGCCATGTCCTAGCACACATCCCTTAGCATTGTTCTCAAAGGATACAGATCCTTCTCTTTGGCTGATAAAATTGTTTATCAGGTATCTGCATCCAGTCATGTGCATAGAGCCTCCACTATCAACATACCATATGCTGTTTAAGCCCCTGGAAACTCTCTGCACACAATAGCAAATTAGTTAGATTTAGGAACCCAAGCCTGTTTGGCTTTGGGTTTGCTCTTGAGAACAGTTACAGTTTGTTCTTGACCATGTTGAGAAATCCATGTCTTTTTGGCAATGGATTTTTCATTAAGAACCATGGTGGTATCCTTTTCAGGACCACCATCAACCTTGGTCATCAGTAGTTGTACCAAGTTTATTAGTTTTTGAATCTCAGCAGTTTGTGAAACTGCTGATGAATCGGGTCTAACTACTGATAAAGAGTTTTGAGAAAAAGATTTTAGTTGAGATTTTATCTTTTTCTGAGAAAAGGTGTTTTCAGGTTGTTGTTTCTTGGGATTAAAGGTTCTTTCGTAATCATTTCTGATTTGATTTCCCACAACCTGTTGTTTAATTTTATGATTGAACTGAATTCCTTTTCTGTATCTACAAAACTCTGTTTTGTGGTTGAACAGACCACAAATTTCACACTCTTTTGCCTTTTGTTTTTTATCTAAAGGCAACTTTCTGACATTAGTGTAAAGATTTTGCTCATCAGTAGTTTTCAGGGTCTCAACTCCTGATGTAGATGAAACTACTGATGGCTTGTAGTCAGATTTTGTTAATACTTCTGAAGTACTTTCTTTGAAAATACCAGGATTTCTGTTTAGAAAGTTTTCATGGAAAGATGTGCAGTCTTTCCCTTCAGAAGTTTCATTTGAAACAATTTTTCTCCCATCTTCAGTAGTTTTGGGAGAGAAATCTGTTGGTGTTTCAACATGATGGTACCCTATGCCAAACTTAACATTTGAAGCACTCTGTTTGTTTAGCAGTAGCTGGTACCCCTTACAAGAATCCACCCATTTTTCACAACTGATCTTGGTGTCAGCAAGCTCTTTTCTGACATTCCCAAGATCTTCTATCATCATTTTAATTTGTGCTTGGGTTTCAATAGCTGAGTTAGTTAATTTAGAGGCTTCTTTTGTTTTAGCAGTAAGTTTTCTCTCTAAATCACACTTCATCTGAGTGTATTTTCTTTCTAAATCATTGGCTTTTCCTTGTAAGTGCACATTTGTCTCTCTTATGAGAGCAAAAGTTTCTTTGCAAGAGTTTGAGCAAAGTTTTGTCAAAGATTCTTTTGATACCTGTGACAATGCAGATTTTGAAGTACAGCCTTCAAATGCCATTAAGGCAAAGTTCTTTCTGCCATTGTCTGGTTCTCCCCAGTTGATGTCAAACACCTTGTTGTCTGCATCAGGCTTGCACTCTGTGGTATCAAAAGGGAGACTGCTCCAGTCAACATACCCTGAGGTGAAAAGACTTTGTTGAGAGGGTTGTTGAGGCTGTGGAGGATGTTGAGCAGCTGGAAAGGGAGGGATTGATTGTTGGCTCTGCATCTGTTGAGCAGACATTTGAACATATTGTACTTGTGGCATGTATTGCTGTTGAGGAGCTTGTGCCTGTACAAAATGAGCACTCCCTTGAGTTCCATTATTCCTATTATAGTTGGGGTTAAAGTTATTTCCAGATTGTGATTGGTTAAAGCTAGAGTTTCTACACTCTCTAGCAAAGTGTCCCAACTTCTGACACTTGTGACATCTCAGTTTAGATTTGTCAAAACCAATTTTTGTATTACTGGTCAATCCTGGAAATTTCCTTCCTGACCTTTTATAAAACTTGTTAGTTTTAATGCTTAGCATGGCCAGTTGGTGTAAAATGTCCATTTCTTCTAAGTCATCACTGCTAATGTTTTTCAAATCATCCATGATAAAACATAGATTATCAGTAGTTTGACTTTGGTCATCATTGTCATAACCTGGGAAAGATCTTTCTGATGAGATCCCAGTTGTTATGTCAATGTTGTCATAAGATCCATAGGAACAAGTTGGTGAGTCTTGTCCCAAAAGTGTTGTACTGCCTGGTAGGTAGTCATCAGCAGTTTTACCAGATGATTGTAATTTCTTCTTTTGATCAATTTCTCTCTCAAAAGTAAGTAATCTCCCATGGAGTTTTGTAAGAGTGAGGGAGCTGAAATCTGGTGAGGATCTTAAAACAATGGAGTATGTTTCCCATTTGTCTGGTAAAGACCTTAAAAATCTATGTAGCATAGATACTGTTGTATAGGTCTGACCATTTAACTTTAGCTCAGATATTAATGAGGAGAATCTTTCAAATTGTTGAGTTAAAGTTTCCCCATTAATGTGAGCAAATGTCTCATATTGTTGAGCTAAAATCTCTCTGGTGTTGGCAATCACCTCTTCAGTTCCTCCAAACTGTTCTTTAAGACAATCCCAGAGTTCTTTGGCACTTTCACAATGTAAAAGGCCAGAGTATATCTCATTTGGGAGAGCCATTGCCAACATAGAGAATGCTTCTGCATCTAGCTCAAGTTTTAGGAAATCATCATCTATATAGTCTTTTGGTTCTTTAGGAACCTCAACTTTAGTTTCAAGATTTATGTTTACTGGTTTGTGAGGACCATATATCACAGATCTCCAACAACCTGTGTTGGTTTGTGACAAGGTATGTGCCATTCTCTTTTGCCATATGTTGTATTCATTTCTTACAAGCATGGCAGGTTTAGTGGCAGAACCAGTATTATGTGGATCCATTTTAAAGAGTATTGATTTGTCAGATGACTCTTTTAAGTGATGGATGTTTGATAAAAAGTGAACTTTTGATCTTTTATTGAGTATCAATAAGAGCTTTGTGTCTGATTCTCAATTTGTTAGATTGATATGTGATCAGATAAACCAATGCTCTGATACCAATTGTTGGATCAGTTTGCTCTTTTGTTTGAATAAGAACTTGCTATCTTTGACACTTAAGTGTTTAGCAAGCTCTTGTATATCAGATTATAAGCACAGCGGAATGTATAAGTTAAAGCAACACTTTTTATACTTAAGAGGAGTTATTACTCCCCCTAGATGATTGAAACTAATAATGACAAGTATTTATTATGAATCTAAGCAGTAAATGAGAATTAGATACTTAGACAGATTCACAATAAATACTGAAATGGAATAGAACAGTGAAAGTGTTTGAAGGATTTTTCTATTAAAATCAATGTCTAAAATAGAAGGTTGAAGCCTCCTATTTATAGACGTTTACATACATGTATCTTGCCCAAAAAGCAAGTACAGAAACATCAGAAACAAGTTGCACAAGTTGCAACATTGAAACTAACAAATACAGCTAAAAGTAATAATAAACAATAAAACTACTGATACAAAAGGCGGTGGAAAATATCTGATGCTAAGTGCTGATGAATGACAAACTACTGATGAGTAGTTTGTCTTCAGTACTTCTGAAGTGAACTTGTCTGGTTTGGACTTCAGAACTTCTGATGAAGTTTCTTCTTCAGCACTTCTCATATCTTCTCTTCAGCAGTTTCTTGTCTTCTCTTCAGTACTTCTATACTTAGCCAAAATGACAGAAGTGAATTAGACTAAGGTTTCCAAAAGTGGTTTCACCAATCCTCTTTGTCCTAACACATGTTTCCTCCCATAATTTTTAAACGTTTATATCTTTTATATACAGGATTTTTTAAAGAAAAAAATTACACCAAATTAACGAGCGTTTTATTATCTTTCCAACGAGTACCATAGTCCTATATAAAAAACGGAGAAAAATCGACTATTTTTTGTGGGGTTTCATTCATACAGGAAAAAACACACAAAGTGTTCATGTTATTCATTAATCATATTTTTTCTTTTAAACCAGGTTACTATCTACGATGTTGAAAATCAGCTCAATCGCCATGTTATCATTGGAATTTTACTAGGTATACTTCATCATGAGAAGTTAGGAGAAAGAATCGTGCAACACTGCAACACATGGTGTCACCTTATAGCAAGGTTATTTTTTTATTTATTTATTTACAAGAGTAATAATTATTACTATTAGTATTAGTATTATTAGAACGGTTATATTTTTCAACCCCGGGACGCTCCCGGAAAAAATTGATAGTTGCTGACGTGGCGTTCAATGGTGGCCTCAACCATCTCTTGATTATGCCACGTGGCATAATGAGATGCAATGATTACAACTTCCAACTTAAGTGTTTGTTTAGTTGATTAGGTTAGGAATTATAAGAGCCATTAGAATGTAAGAAATTAGAGAGATGTGATGAGTTTTTTTAATAGTTGCAGCTTACATAAGTGATTCTTTAGATGATTACTGATTAGGTTTTAGATTAGGGAATATGAGTTATTTCTGATTAGAATACTATGAACATGCAATGATTGAGAGATTTTGTGGTTAGTTAACTTGAGCCATTTGCAATAAGTTATCACGTAAAATTAGATTTTTCAACCCCGGGACCCTCTCGGAATAATCAGCTAGTTATATTATATTAATAAGAAGTTGAGTAGGATTATTCCAAGTTTAATAGTTTCTTGTTCTTCAAGTAGCTTATCTATAAAAAAAAGTAGTGATTAAGCAAAAAAAAAATAATAATAATAAAAAATAATAATAATAATTTCTTGTTTGAATATTTAATTCCTTAAATTTTATTTCTTGTTTGCTGTATAAAGTATAACCCTTAAACTCATACCTTATTAGAAGTGTCAAATATTGATAGTTGAGCATACTAATCCAACAATAAGTATAACCCTTAAACTCATACCTTATTAGAAGTGTCAAATATTGATATTTGAGCATACTAATCCAACAATAACAAGTATATTAGATAACGGGAGAAAATGTACGATCAGAATACATCACAGTTCCCGATACTAAGGATGGATTGTGTGGAGGGGCAAACCCTTCACATCATCTTTTAATGCCCAAAAACACCACCCAGCCTTAATTAAAAGGGGGACGCCAAAGGTTCTTCCTCCAAACAAATGGCGAGCGCCATGCATGTGTGTGTGGATCCCCCTTAGTTCCACCAATCATTTCTTTTCTTTCTTTTTTTACCTTTTTCCCGCTTGTTTTATTATTAGTTAAAGAGGTATTATCCACTCATTAATTACTGAAGAAACACTTGATTAAACACCTATTTAGACAAGCATAATAAAGAGATACTTTATTGATACTTGATTAGACGATTACAAAGAACTCAAATATAAGCGAATACAATGTTTCGACTATAATCTTTCCTTCTAAGCTATTACAAAAATTCTCTAAGTATTTTTGTGTGTGAAACCGAAATGATCCTCTCCCTTGAGGGAGAGGGGTATTTATAGGTTTGGAAGGTATCCTGTGATTGGCCCATTTGGGACTGATAGTTGTCTCGCACGGGTCCCATATAGCAGACAACCGTTGGAGCTTGGCTGTTGTCCTTCTGTGATTGGCCAAACGTGTTTTGCAATCGTCCCTTCTGTTATTTTTCTGTACCTCATACCTGTCAGAGATCATGGAGCAGGGAATGACACCATCTGATTGGCTGCACGTCCCTTTCCTTGTCAGGTCATAGCTTGCATATACTAGGAAACATGAGCAGGCTTCTGAAAGCTTTGCTGAGCTATTCTGTTTGCTGAGCTGTTCTGATAATGCGTACTTAGATATGGGGTCGCGCACACGCTAGTATATGTCTCTTCAACTACGTTATAATGACATGCACGATCATTACACATGATAGCTTTGTTCTACACCACCCAGCAAATTATCAAATTCACATGATAATCGTAGATAAACATTCATTACATAGAAACGTGATATTATCATTGTTTTCACTAATGACATGAATCATAGTCCGAGTAAACATTTCACATGTAACAATCTTCTAGAAACAGTATACAAAACTTAAATTATACTTTAACAAGATAATGGTTTTGCCATAGTTAAAACACTTGTAACAATAATAACTTGTGTTCCAAAACTAAAATAACAAAGGCACAAATTCCAAATATATACTTTATACACCACTATTTGCAACTCTTTTTCTCTCTTTTTTCATATACTACAAACTTATTTATAAAACAAGTCCACAAGGACTGAATTAAATAAAATAAAAAATAAAAACAACCTAAATCCTAAAGTCCTAAACTTACTCCAACACTACAATGCAAGTCAACCTATGTAACACAAACTCAAAACACAACCCGTAAACACGATTAACCTATGGCCTTAAAACTGGCATGAAGTTCCCAGCCTCTGTCTCTGCCTGTGCCCTATAGCTCCCGACTTACGCTCTGCGAACGCGCGGTGCAACAGCCCATTAAACGTCTCTAGAAACAGACCCCATTCATCATCGGTCATGTCCGCAACCTTCACAAAGCTAGCACTCGCTGGAAGCTGCTCGGTTGCACTTCTGTGCCCAGCCGACGAGTCACCAAGACTTAAGTTTTTCTTTAACGACATTGACAGATTCGATACAGAAGGAACCTTTCCTAATATCTCAGGAAGCACATCTTCTTCGTGTTCTTCGTGCTCATCTTCTTCGAGTTTCGAGAGCGGGTTTCTCCCGTGTCCGAAGTGGAACGGAAGAATCGGGCTTACGGGTATTTCGGTATCGTCGCAGTCGATTTCAAACTGAAAACCGTCTTCATGAGACTCGGTTTTAGGGGATATCACAAACATTTCTCTTTCGGCTACCACACGTCTAGCCTCCATGCACAAAACCTCGAGCTCGCTGGGCTCCTCTTCGCCACGCCTGAACTCACGGGTCATCATCTCACCAATCTCAGCTAGACACATACCACAACCAGCAGCTTCTTTGAGGAAAATGGTGCAGAGTGTCAGAACCTGTAGACACGCTTCACGAATCATCGGCAGCTCATTTCTAAGCATCTCCATGTCACGATGCGGATCAAGTGCATTAATATAGTCAAGTTCGTCTTCTGAAAACGGGATCGAAGCTTGCGGCCAATGGATCCACTCAAAGTATGGATCCTCTAAGCTTTCGGGCAAGCAGAGACCGTGGTCAATGGGTATGAGTTCAACTTGTTGACCAAACGTCCCGTTCCCATTAACCTTTCTAACGAGCAGATTTCCAGCGTGGCGGTCGGTGTTAAGAATCCTTATATCTAATATACCGATACGATGAACAGCAGAAACCGGATAACTCGAGGTTCCATGATCACTAGCATCAAAATCATGAGCGATAAACTGTTGCAATGAAGCGATCTTGCAAACATGTTTCGTCTTTCTACCTTGTTTAATATTTTTGTTGTTACTTCCACTAACACCATCATTAACATTGAAAATAGAATGAGTAATCTTCACAAGTGCAGTAGGAGGCACATTAGCAAAATGGTCATAATCAAGAAGGTAAGCAGCCACTTCACGAAAGCCCGTTTCACCAACCCGAACCGACCGTTTCAACCCAGGCTGACCAAGAGCCTTACCCACGAACCCTTTCGGGTTGTTAGGCGCAAAAGGCTCTTCATCAGTCGGTTTCACAATCGCTACACTCTCGCCCTTACTGTTCCTAAAATAATAAGCACCTCCAAGCCCACCATTCACTCGAATCGGATCAACACCGGTCTTCAAAGCCATAACAATCTCGTTAACAAGCTCTTTCGTTCGCGAAAAGCTACTGGACTTGCACAAGATCTCAATAGGCCTGCTTCGATCCCTTTGCTGTATATCCCTACCCCTAGGAGACAAACATGGAGTCGAAGAACTCCTATGCATCAAATTCCTAGTTAACAAAAGCGGCGAATCACCACGAATCGCGCTAAGATCATTCTTCAAAACCATATCTCCAAAAGTCAAAGAACTCTCTTCAACCGGAACATTAAGCGCGATCTGTAACCGTCTTTTAACCATATGGGCATTATCATTCCTATCCAAATCCATTCCTAAAACACATCCATTTTCGGTTTGGACAAAAACACGCCTGCTCCCAGTCGGTTTCCTATCGGTCCCATGGTATTCCCGACCGATCGGGCTGTTAAAAACTGCTACAGCCATTTGAGCTTGAACCAGGCTGTCTAACTTACTAGACATGAACCAGTAAACCAGCCAAATTCAAAAGCTGATTGCAGACAATTGATACAGTACAGTACAGTACAAAAACAATCATCAAACACCTATATTAATTGATCTTAAACACCAGCCATGTGATTGAACCTTATCAGTGCAATTTCCCCTAATCTGTACACAAAAAAACAACCAAAACAATGCACAAAACAATCAGATACTGATACAAATATACAATATCATCAAGATAATATT
The DNA here is from genome assembly GCA_028751855.1 of Ambrosia trifida. Lineage (NCBI taxonomy): Eukaryota > Viridiplantae > Streptophyta > Magnoliopsida > Asterales > Asteraceae > Ambrosia > Ambrosia trifida. Next base: position 81,717,576 of record CM054130.1, read on the forward strand.
AATATGCATATTCAGTTACAAAATCATCAAATTAACATAATCTTTTTATGAAAAAAGACATAAAAATCCAAACTTTATGAGATCAAATACTATAAAACAATCAGATAAAGATACCCATATACAATATCATCAAGATTGTCTGATTAATATGCATATTGAGTTACAAAATAAACAAACTAACAACTCTTACAGTAACTGTTTATAAAAAATGAGGTAAAAATCCAAACTTTATAAAAAAAAAGAGCTAAAAATCCAAAGTTTGTAAAGATTAACAGATGAAACAGGTCAATAAACTCACCAGATAAGCAGATCTGAAGGAGATATAGACACTGTAGCTAATATCAATCAAGATTTGGATAACATGATTAAGTGGAGAGAAAACCTGATAGAAAAAAAGGGTTTTTTTACAGCAAGATTGTATAAAGAAACGAATTAAAGAAACCCTTTCTTCTTCATGTTGTTGTGTGAGATGAATTGAGTTGAGTATAGAGTGAGTGTTGTTCTCTCTCTAAATCTTGATGTGAATGAGCGTATCTATATAGGGGTCAGGACAGTGATGCAGAGGGAAAGAGAGTAAATTGTTTTGATTATTATTATTCAACAATTAATTTACTACCTTATTTAATAAAATTAAATGGTGATAAAAGGGTGAAAGACACCCGTAATTATCTTATTACACAATAAAAAATAATAAATAACCATTCAGTAGGGCTGGCAATGGGTAACCTGTTAAGACACGATAAGACCTGTTTGACTGAAAAGTACACTATTTGATTTTTTGACTTTTTTTAATACTTAGAATTAAGAGGCAAAAATCTTTCATTTCCCTTTTTTAGTACATAAAACATAAAACTGTGTTATAAACATGAGATATAAATGAGTTAAACGAGTCGTGTTCATGTTTAGAACTTATTTGTCCGCGCGCGTCAGAGACCTGTTAACCTGTTAGGGACACGATTTGCCAGCCCTACCATTCAGGTCTTAATCAGCCTCTTAACCATTCAGGTCTGAATCATTTAGCATTCAGACTGTTTGTTTCAGCATCTGAATAGAATGATTAAGTGCTGAACCATTAAGCTAATAAGGGATGCTTAATGATTCAGCCCTTAACTATTCAGAGTCTCTTAACCATTCAGACCATCTTAATGATTCAGCACTTAATCAACCAAACAGCCCCTTAATTGTTTTTAACGACTAAGGGTATGTTTGGCCAAACTAGCTGGTGACTAGTGACTGGAAGCTGGTAACTGTACCTTTTTAAATATATTTTAGTGTTTGTCAGAGTGGTTGGAACTTCTAAATGGGTATTAACTAAAAGCTTGTGTGCATGTTTTTTATTTATTTTTATTATAGAATGGGTATTTGTGTCATTTACTCATTAAAAGCTTGTAGCTGTAGGAGCTTTTTTCTAAACGCTAGTACCGGTAACTTTTCAATATAGAGTTTTTTTCTCCTAACCTAAAAACTTCAAGCTTCTTCAACCAAACAATGTTTCTTATTGAGTATGAGCTTTTTCTTAAAAGCTTGAAGCTTAAAGTTCTTAAAAGCTCATTGTCAAACATACCCTAAGACTACATGGTGTCGATGCATGAGGCATGAATCAACATGTGACAGTCACATTAATTTATCCCATACCCTTAAAAAACCACGGGGTGGTGGTGGCGTGAATTTTCTTTTAATCAGCCAACCAATAAAAAATTATGCATAACTCAAGAACCAACCACAACCATTCACCTAACCCTCACCTTTTGCCCCACGTCCATAGAAATCTCCATCCAACCTGCCTCACGCCACATACAGGATGATGTTGGTAACGTGGAGGGGCTTCACATCCTCCCCCCCCCCCCCCCCACGGCCGCTCACACCGTGTAGTAGGGAGGAGCTCGGGACGGTATCGGTACCAACCGATACCGATCCCGAAAATCCCAAAAACCCAATACTGATACCGATACCGAAAACATACCGTACGGTACGGTACGGTACCGGTATGGTATCGGTATTTTACCTTAAATACCGATACCATACCGATCCCGTACCGATACCAAAAATACCGAAAACCTCTAAATGTGAATACCGATACCGAACACCCTCGGTTCAGTACAGGATCGGTATCAGTTCGGTATTCAGTACAAAATGCTCATCCCTACCATGTAGCCTAGTCATACATGACTCCTACTAATTACTTTACATCAAATTATTATATTGCTTATGACTGAACACAAGTGAGCTAGCCTCATAAATTCTCTCTTTCACACTAGTTATGACTCCATGGTGTGGTTTGGTCTTATGACCATGAAACAATATCTTTTGATTTTAAACTATACTTGTTTGGGTTAGTTTAGGAATAATTTTATAGAAATGTTTAACTAAACGGACATTGTTCAGGCTGACATGACGTGTCATAAGGTGTCTTGTTATCCATTTTAATTGTTTTTTAAGCTGTCTTTTGTGTTACTTAAACTCGCGGTGTACTTTATGTATCGTTGTAAAAATCGTGCCTAGCATCCGATTAGTCGTTGATTACTTGCTAATTGGAGGTTCACCAAGTAATTTTCAACTAATCGGCCAATTAATCGGTAGGCGGTCAACCATAGTCAAATCCGATCAAAATTGGCCAAAAATCGATGGCAGTCTGGCGATTCGGCAAAATTCCAACCAAAATTTGTAAATACCGGCTAGATTTCGGCCAAAAAACTTATAAATTCTGACAAATTAATCCTATATACTTCAAAATAAAGAGTCGGAAAAGGTGTGTATACGGATAAAGCTGAAAATAAAATATAAAATCTCAATCCGATTAATCCATATTAATTGTTAGTTGGTACCTTATTGGCTAACCAACGTGTAGCAATTTTTATAACACTAATTTTCGTAAGAAAAATATTAAGCGTTCAAAATATAAAAATATAAAAAAAAAATTAATTATTGATCGATACAAAACACTTCAGTCTTGTAAAGAAAAAAACAAAAACACTTCACATTATTCCTTTAGAGAAGGGTGGTTATATTTAAACCCTCCACCTTCTATTTTAACCCCCTCAAAGCGCCTCGCTTAGGCCTAAACGAGGCACTTTGGAGCTGAATTCGAGGAGGTCAGTACGAGGGGCAGAAAAAGCTGTTTTTTAAATTCGAAGCGCCTCGCTTAGGCCTAAGCGAGGCGCTTTGAGGGGGTAATTTATTTTGGTAGTTGTTTTGATGTTTTGAGTTGTTTTTTTTTTAATTTAATAATTATAAAAAGTTAAAAAAATTTAAAAAACAAAGTAATAACCCTCAACATTGTCAATGACTTAAAGTTGACATCATCAACCACGTAAAGTCAATGAATGCGGTATGCGCGTTAAATTTCATTAAATGCGGCAACACAGGCAAGTCCTCGTCTGATAACAACTGAAAAGTAGCCGGTGCAAGTTATGTTGTAGCTTCCAAAACACGACGTCGTTGTAGCTCATATGTTATTATCTCTTCTCTTATTCTCTGTTTCTCTAGTTCTCGATGGATTATTGCTCTCATATCATGGATCAGAGAGATTTAAGCTAATTAAACTCATATCTCAAGCCGGTGCAAGTTATGTTGTAGCATCCTTGATCATCTTCTTGTAATTACTTTTCAGTTGTTATCCGAGAGATAGCGGTCAACGATGAAGACAACCTGAAAGTGGATACCGTGGATCAGAGAGATTCAAGCTAATTAAACTCATATCTCAAGCCGGTGCAAGTTATGTTGTAGCATCCTTGATCATCTTCTTGTTCAACACACACCAGCTTTTTAATCACAGTTTCCAACCACTAATACCAGATTGATGATACTCAATTTCGGTTGATATAGAGTATATCAGAGAAAGATTTAGTTGAAAGTGGATACAATGGATCAGAGAGATTTAAGCTAATTAAACTCATATCTCAAGCCGGTGCAAGTTATGTTGTAGCTCATATGTTATTATCTCTTCTCTTATTCTCTCTTTCTCAAGTTCTCGATGGATTATTGCTCTCATATCATGGATCAGAGAGATTTAACCTAATTAAACTCATATCTCAAGCCGGTGCAAGTTATGTTGTAGCAGTCAAGGTAGATCGTGGAAATCAATTACAGTTATTTGGAATGTTTCTGATCATTACAGTAACGAAATCATTCTCACATGAATATCCTTTGAAATCAATGGGAAGATAGATAAACAATCCTCATCCACAATGTTCTTACCTATAGCTACCAACGATGATTGCCAGTGAGATTGATAACTGGACAGGTTAGCCAGGGGTTTGTCAAAAAGGTAGAGCACACCACTAGAGTTAAAATAGTTAAACAAAAGCTGAAATTGAACAGTTATTTGGAATGTTCCTGTTCATTACAGTAATACTTGGATCCGGTTCGAGTCTAAAGCTTCGTGTGTCATCTTGGTCGAACTCATGTTGCAACATTCGTCTTGTGTGGCAACATACTTGAAATCAATGGGAAGATAAACAACCCTCATCCACAATGTTCTTACCTATGAGTTTAATTAGCTTGAATCTCTCTGATCCATGGTATCCACTTTCAGAATCTGAAGAGAAGCTATCATCTCAGAGAGATATCTGAATTTCTTTTAATTCTTTAAAATTATCTGTTAATCACCAAAAAAAATTTTAATTCATTTTTGGTTCTTTTAAGTTGTTTCCAAGCCAAGAAAATTATATCTCTCCGTTTCGCTTCGTTAATTGCTCGTTTTGGTTTTCCAGTAAAAACATCCAGCTTTGTACAACTTTGATGAATCATTGTACGTGGTCCTCCGACTAAACCTAACTCGCAACAATTGTTTTTAATTCATTTTTAAGTGTTTTTAATTACTTTTCGAGAAATGATAATTTTCAAATATTACAGATCAAGGTGTCACCAAGCATGTCAAAAAATGATAATTTTCAAATATTGCAGATCAAGGTGTTACCAAGCATGTCAAGAAATGATAATTTTCAAATATTGCAAGTCCAAACATTTAAAAATAACTTTTCATGCAAGCAAGTAAAATTCAGTTGTTTTACTAATTTCATAGTCTTGATACTTTTAACAATCGGATCGGCGCTAAACAATAGAAAGTAATTACAAAATATTGCTAGAGGGTCACTATTCATATATAAAGAACATTAATCGGTTTCATCTTTGTTTTCTTGAGTTCAACTTTCCATGATCTACCTCATCCACAATGTTCTTACCTATGAGTCTAATTAGCTTGAATCTCTCTGATCCATGGTATCCACTTTCAGAATCTGAAGAGAAGCTATCATCTCAGAGAGATATATGTCAAGTAATTACAAAGAAGATGATCAAAGATGCTACAACATAACTTGCACCGGCTTGAGATATGAGTTTAATTAGCTTGAATCTCTCTGATCCATGGTATCCACTTTCAGGTTGTCTTCATCGTTGACCGCTATCTCTCGGATAACAACTGAAAAGTTGTCTCATTAATTCCAAAACCTAAAGAGAAGATATCATCTCAGTGAGATTGATAACTTCTCTATGGAAGTTGTTACAATAGTTAAACAAAAGCTGAAATTGAACAGTTATTTGGAATGTTTCTGATCATTACAGTTATGCCTTTTTTGGTGAAATGAACTTGAAGAAATGATTTGGTGGATCTATCATGAGTTAAACAAAAGCTGAAATTGGACGGTTATTTGGAATGTTCCTGATCATTACTTTTCATGCAAGCAAGTAAAATTCAGTTGTTGGACAGTGAGATTGATAACTGGACAGGTTAGCCAAACCATACGAGGATGGCAGAAAAAGTTGACATTTTGATCCAAAGGAAATTCAGGTTAGCCAGACGTTTGTCAAAAGAACATTTTTTATAATAATTATATTAAAAAAACAAAAAACTAACTCAAAAGACCAAAAAAAAAAATAAAAAAAAATTGATCCGAAGTGTCTCGCTTAGGCCTAAGCGAGGCGCTTCGAATTAAAAATCAGCTTTTTCTGCCCCCTCGTACTGACCTCCTCGGAATGAGTTCAAAGCGCCTCGCTTAGGCCTAAGCGAGACGCTTTGAGGGGGTGAAAATAGAAGGTGGGGGGTGCCAATAGACAGACCCTTAGAGAAAGCTTTTATACCGAAACTATAAAATACTTATGTTTTGGATATTTTAGCAAATATTTAATTAATAATCTTCTTAGATCTTTGGTTAGAAGGGTCTGGAAGAAGGAGAACTGTCCGTTGGATTATAAATGGTAGAATGTGATCTAGGTCGTTGGAAGAAAAGAAGAACGACGGTGACGTGGAAATAATGAATTGGATAGGATACGGCCAAGTCAACGTCCAAACAACACTTTGGTGTGTGTATATATTTGACCTTTTGTGTCAGTCACTCGTATCGATTGAAGAAGGTAAAAATGTGAATAACGGTCCACTGTATAGGGAAATAAAGATAAAAGTTTGAAATTATTTAGTCTTAACTTCAAATCTGGTCAAGAGGGGTTTTATCGAAGTAAACCTTCAACCGAGTCAACGTTTAAATAACACGTCAACACCTTTAACAATATTGATGTTTGAAGGACGAGGATGAAATTTGAACCATAAACGCATAGCTTTTGTTATGTGTATGTGCCATAAATGAAAGTTTGGCAATATCCGATACTTTTATAGTTTTTGTATACACCTTGTAAACGTTTATGCAAATGTTTTTTTTTTTTTTTTTTTTTTTTTTTTTTTTCACAGCTAGGCACCATTAGATTTGGATATATGTAGAAACCATAGACCGAAAAGGAAGTGGTAACCTTTATAGAAGAACCACACACATCAAAATATGTTTTTATTTTCCTTTTAACTTAATTGTGTTAATTTGCATGAGTACTCAGTTGAATTCAATGGATGAGGGAAATTATTGTGTTTCACTTTTTACTTAAAGTGTTAGCAAATTTATATATGATAAACTTGATAAAAATGAAAGAGCTAGAAATGAAATCTTACTTTTATTAAATTTCATTTTTTTAGTGTAAAAACATGAATTGTTCGGTTAAACATCTATTAATATATATAAAAGAAAATGGGTTTGCTGACGTGGCGTCCAATGGAGGCCTCAACCCTCCATTGAATATGCCATGTGGCTTCATGTGGTGCATTTTTTTTATTTTTTATTTTTTTTAAATAAAATTATATCACATAAAACCCTACCTATCATCATATAAAATCTCATCTTCTCACCCCAAACCCTAATTTCTTTGTAATTCATTCGTTTACACAATCGAATATATCTACTTCGTTCTTCATTCGATCGCATCAGGTACCATCAATTTTCAATGCTTATTTATTATATATATATTTTTCTGTTTAAAACTGGTATCCTCTCCCCATCACGTCACCTCTCTCTCCCCTCCTCAACATCACTGTAACCCTCCACCAATTCACCATCATAACCTCTGGCCACAACAAGACAGTAACCCCTCCGTCAACAACAAGACCGGCAACAACATCACCGTCGTACACCGGCAACAACAATGACCGATTCATCTGTAAAAAAGCCCTAAATGGCTCAATCTTTGTAACACCGATTCATCTCTGTAACACGGATTCATCACCGATGCGTCGCCGTCAAGCATCTCTGTAACCGATTCGAATTAGGTAATCAATGTTTAATCTTTATGTTTCTTACATAAATCTTTTTTTTATCGAACTTGATTCCGTTGTTGTCGATCGGCTTGGATTATTATTGAGTATGCTGCCTAAAGGGAACCAGTGTCTCCTTCTGCTCCTTCAAAGAGACACAACTCAGTGACACGTTCTACACCTCACATTTGAATAATTAATATGTGGTATTCTTAATTTAATTAACTTTGTTCGGTTTCATGTTTATTTTTGGTTTGTAATTTTGTTGAGATTTGGTGAGGAAGGGTTTAAGCTAAAAGGATATAAAATAAATAAAAAAGAGGTTAGATTTAATTTTTTTTTTTCTTTTCTTTACACAACAACAATCTATAGATTTTTATATCTAAACTGAGATATGGATTTAGTGTCACGAACATTGGAACAACAGAAAATGTCTTATTAATTTTTTTAACATAATTTAAGTAATACTTTATTGATAAAGATTTCCTTGGTCAACATAGAAAGGGAACAATTATCTTGTGTACATTATTTGCATGTTAGCTTGATATATAACCCAGCGGGTATCTACGTGCAGGAAATTATAGAAGTGTTTCTTAAACGAATGCATTTTAGAATATGAATTTACTGTTCATTGTAGTATTATGGTTATGTGATGACATGTGTCTTCTATGAGACCGCCTGTTATAACAGCTCAAGACCAAGAGATGACGATATATTGTTATATCAGCTTTTGTACTTTTTTATTTGGTGGCGTCTTTCCGTTCTGTAATATTTTTTAGTTTATGATATTAGTGTAGTAACTAACTGCATTTTGTCATTGTGGTGCTCAAGTTATCTGTGAGGGAACAAAACGGGAATACGGTGCATGCAACAGTTAGATTGTGTGGCCCAAATACATAATATATATGTCATCAATCGAGAAAGGAAACTACAGTCTACAGGTTAGTATCTCACTATTTATGGTTCGTTATGTTAAGTTACATATGGTGTATGTTACGACTAGAGTGATGAGGCGTGAATGTATAAGCGTTTTGGTTTTGTAGCTGTACGGTACTACTTTACAATCTATTTCAGTGTTAAGCTGGTGGAACAAGAATTGTGGCAAAAGGGAGGAGAAAAGTATGATTGGCCTTTTGCCGGTTCGAGATGCTGAAGCCAAACCTAGCACATGCGCTATTATTGCTTTAAAAAAATTACACCAACATGGTCTTCATGGTCACTGGCAATGGTTGGTAAGTGTCACTCTTTGACTACAGTTTAATTATGAAACATGTTGAGTTGTTTATCACTTCATCTGTCAGTTAGCGTTTAAAGACGATGGAGAATAAGGTTGTGATTAAGGTTTCATTTTTTAATATTGCAAAAGAAAGGTTTAGTGATATAGTTTGCACCACAGGTTCTGCGTAGAGCATATAGCTTGAGACCTGACATATGGAGTATCAGTGTTAATTCATAAATTCAATTATGCGGGAGCAGACCAAATTAGGAAACAACAAAAGCATGAGTATTTCATAAAGAAAAACAATAGCATAATATCGCCGGAGGTTGTCCGAAGAGCTCCTACGTGCTCCTCTATCTCTCCGTTTCTGTGTCTGAACCGGTCATTGCGGTAGGTGGTAACCAGTGATCAATCTCAACGTTCAAAGATCTACAACCTTCTGAACTTCTCATCTTCCATAAAGAAAAAGGTACCTTTTCACAAGAAACCCTCCCCGAACATGCGCACATCATCTTCCTCTAAACTATTAAAGTACTATTTTTTTCTTTGACGGATTATCATATTTTTAGTAGGAAACAAGGGAAACGACGATGGAGGAGTTGTGACGTTGATTACCGACGATTGGAGAGGAGACGGTGGAGAGGTTTCCGGAGGCGGTGACGACGACATCGGCGGCTAAAACTAAATCTAAAGATAAACTGGTGGTTTATTGTTTCTTTTCTTGCTTTGAAGTTTGTGCCCACTACAGATTCATGCTTCTTCTTTTTTTCCAATCGCAGACTCGCAGTATTATTGTTTATATCTGTCTGTTGTAAGAGATTTAGTTTCAGATGAGTTGAGATCTGAAGGATTAGTTTAGTAAGTGTAATGATGATTTAAAGTAGACTCAGATCGCTATTTGATCATTTTAATTGTTTGGAAGATAATCAGGCTGATTTAATTGGATGTTGTATGATTGATATGCACATATTAGGTTATTAAGAAGGTGAAGTAAAATATTAGGGAGTGATTAATAAATTTTGGATATTTGAAGGTTAAGGTTAATATCAAGGATAGTAATTAGAGTAGAATTTGATCATAGTTAGTGACTCTCATAAGTACAAATGATTTGAGATCTAGAGGATTAGTTCACTAAATGTAATGATCTGAAAACTTTATGTGATTGTTTTTATGGTTTGATTTGAACATATTAGGTTATTATGAGGGTGATGCAATATATTCAGGATTGTTTAAGAATACTTGGATTTGTGAAGGTTTCGGTTAATATGAGGGATGAATGGATCATAATTGTAGTAGAATAGAATTAGATGCGATTTTGTCCTTTGAACATGTTCAATTATAATTAATAATATTGGTGAGCCGAGCTCATGCCGAGCTTTTACTCATTTAAGCTATTGAAGCGAGCTCCATAAGAGCTTTTAGGGCATTTAAAATTATTTTTGAATTACCTCAAGTCGAGCCGAGCTCGAGCTCATAATAGTAGGCTCGAACCGAAGCGATGCCTTCATTTTCATCATCTTATTGGGTTTATATTCACGTAGATATGTGGTTATTTTGCCTAAAAAACTACTATTAACACTTATCTTACATTAGGAAACATTCTATGATGGTTTGATAGAAGAACACTAAAACATTCAACCCCGGGACCTTCCCGGGGTAATCAGCTAGTATTCTATAACTATAATCTATATATTTATTGGAACCAGTTGAACAAAAAGTAAAAACGAAACACTGGTTAAACATCTTCTATATATTAATTCGAACGGATGAAAATGAAACATTACTTCCATAACGATTTGATTAATTTAGATCAATGTTATCCGGTTATGATTCAATGTTTCAATTTTTATACTCATCTTTAATATAAAAATACATTAATGCTATACATAGAAACAAAGGTGGACAGACCAATCGCCTTTTAAACAATGGTATCAATTGAGTGTATGCATTATTTGATTGTGAGTTATACTAACTTTGAAGCGTGATGGCATTTTAGATTTCTTCGTTATTCCAAATAAAGAAAATAATACATGGATCATAAGTTACAATTAAAGATGGCCAAGAAACAATTTAAACTTTCTAAAAGATATTAACCAAAACATGTGTTTAAGATATCTTATAAATTACAATATAAAATACTTGGTTGTTACTAGTTACAACTATTGACAACACTGATGTTTAAAGGACGAGGATGAGATTTGAGCCATAAACAATACCTTTTGTTCCTTTTGTTTTGTGTATAAACTTTCAATCGAAGTTTGGCAATATAAGTTACCTTTATTCTATATATACACTTTGAAAACGTTTATGCAATTCTTCTTATTATAGACACATTTGATTTGGAGATATGTAGAAACTAAAGACCAGAAAAAATCATCTTTTTAGAAGATCGAGCCACACATTAGCTATTGCATCTTAAAATATAAATGAATGTAAATTTTGGTTTGTTAGAAATTACGGAACTCGTAAAATATAAATGAAAGTTAGACAACAAGTCACATGTGGTTTGCTCACTTTCAATCAGGGTCGGTTCAACCTTTGGAGGCCTAAAGCAAATATTAAAATGGGAGCATTTATTCAAAACTAGAAAAAGAGCATAAAACGTGAAGATAGTAATAATGGTATGGTTAAAACTATTTGCATGATCAATACAATAAAAAGGACTTGTAGACCATGATGTAGAAAGTTAAAGGTTTAACATCTTGATTACAAATATCACAAACATATATCATATATATTTAAAAAAAAAAAAAAAACTTATAAAATTTGGGGCCTTATTAGATTGGGGGGTCTATAGTGATAGCTTCAAAATACTCCCCCTTAAGCCGGTCTTGCTTTCAAACTCAAACTATCCCTTAATTTTCTTTGTTCTAGTATGTTTATGTGAATCAATCATTTCATGAATTCACACGTTTAGTTTTTTTTTTTTTAAAGGCTAATATTGCTCTATCTGTAATATATACACTTTGCTCAATATTATAACTTGGGTCTACTCTAGAAGAAATTTTGCTTCTTATCACTAGGGTATAACCTAAGTGATATTCACACGCTTACTTAACGGTCTACTTTAACTTTTATTTTGTGAACCTTAAGTTATCAAAATTTGGCACTAGTAGTTGACGACTTGATGCTATGCAATGATAAAAGGACATTAAGAAAAGTAGAAATCTAACAAATGAAATTTAAACTAAAGTATTGGTTTACTCCATTTGTCGTCCATGGATTGCATAAGTAAAAGGCAGTTTCCAGGACGGACCATAGATATAACATGTTGAGAATCCCAAGGTTGGTGCAACTTGTTTCTAAATATATTACTTTGCAACCGCAATTTGTTGAAATTATGATTAATTAATTTGGATTTAAGTAATGTTTGTAGAGGTATCTTATTTTTTTATTAAGTTGAGTAACATATAAAATTATTTGTAGCTGATGTATTTGGTTTTGTTTATGTAAATTTAACTTTACGCTGTGTTCCCGAGTTTTCTACCGGAAAGAAAAGAAGAGAAAGGAGATTTAGGACAGAAAAGAACGGGGAGGAAAAGAAATATATAACTTTATTTTGTGTTCCCGAGTTCGAAGGAAAGGAAATGAAAATAAAAATTTTATGTGTTCCCGAGTTGAGAGTAAGAAAAAAGAAAGATTTAATTTTACAATAATACCCTTGTTGGGTGTTATATTAGATTAAATGGAAGGATAAAATAGTAAATAACAAAACATTTTAATTGATAGCTTTCCCCTCCTTCCATTTCCTTCCATTTTGGAAGGAAGATTTTAAGCAAAAATTTTCCTTCAACTTCCTCTCATTCTTTCCACTCCTTTCTTTTAATGAAACTCTGGAACACGCTTATTTTTCATTTTCCCTTCAATTCCTTCACCTTCTTTCCGGTTCCTTCCTTTAATGAAACTCTGGAACATAGTGTTAATGTACTAAGGAAGATAATAGATCAAATAGAAACTCAACCTTAAATCACGGAAAAGAGGCAAAGCACACAGAGAAAACCACAAGAAAACAAACATTGGCTACAAAAGTATCCTGTTTCTCCCAGGAAATATAGTTCAACTAACTTCTTTAAACTTAAATACAAATAACTTTAACTTACTTTATTATTTTTTCACAAAAAAAAAAAAAAAAAATCATATATTTTTTTTTTAGATGTTGATTAGAGTAACCGTAGTGGGGCGGGAAGGGGAGGAGCCCCTTGGGCGAGACTTATCCCACCGGCATGGGGGGAGAAAAGGGGGACACGTGGCGCGATTTTATGGGGGGGGGGGGGGCTTTGACCGTTTAAAGTTTATAAAAAAAATTAAAAATACAACCGTTGGATTATAACGGTTCAAAAAAAAATTATATATAACCCCATTTTTATAAAAAAAACATCCACTTCACTTCCTATAACCTCCCATATTCACCCATTTTTTTTACATTTCTTCATCTATTTTTATACTTCTCTTCATACTTTTTAAACAAAATGAACCCATATAACCGAGGCTTTGACCCGAACAACTTCATCCCAAACCCGAATACACCACCGCTTTGTCCGATACCAAACCGTCCATCCATTCAATCACCTTGTCCCAAATACGTGGCTTTCGCGAGTTACATTAGTGCACAAATTTATCCTAATTTTCCATTTAACGATTCTCTCGTTCCTTCACAACCGCCAATTCCTTTAACGCAACCAGAAAGCGTACCCGAAACACAACAAGAAAATATTGTGGGATCATCGCCGGGTAAAAAACAAACTGTTAGAAGAACTCACAAAAAGAAGACGGCGGAGGAGAAAGCGTTGACCGCCGAAAGGTTGCCTTAACGCAAGCTTGGATAAGCGAGTCGGAATCCTCGACTCAAGGTATTTCTAATATTTTTTAAAAATATGTAATTTTACATATGACTAACGGATTTTTTTTTGTAGGAAATAATCGCCACAAAATCGACTATTGGATCGACATAAACAACTCGTTCCATAAGTTGATAGATCGAGAGTTCTATCGAACAAACGATAGTCTCTTGTCCAAGTGGACGAGATAAACAAGGCGATGAATGCCTTCAAGGGCCATTATTATCACACTAGAATTAATCCAAGAAGCAGTGAAACGGACGACGACGACTACCTCGCTAATGCGCTAAAAGCTTATCCACGTGGCACTCCACCCCCCCCCCCCCCCCTCCCCCCTTCCACTACCCACAATTTTCACCCTTCACACATGGGTCCCACAAAGTGCCACATGACGCTTCATCCCCCTACAATGGTTGCTTCTGCCTCTGTTTTTTATCCAAACGTACATTTTCTTTTTAATATACATTTTCATTCTTATTCACATTAATAAAATTGTTGGTTTCTCATATTATAGTACATTAATTTCTATGTTACATCATAACACACATTTTATTACTTTATATTAAATTTGTCTATCCCGGAAAACTTTCGGATATAATCTACTAAATGAATAAAATAATAGTAACATGTAAATAAACATGTTCATGAGTCATCGCAATCACCAATGAAGTTGGCCACATTGTCAAGAGCATTGTTGCAGTAAGAGACCATATCATCCCTGACTTTAAACAAGTAGGCCCTTAGCCAAAGATCAACCGGCCGCGGAACATGGCCCCGACACAAGGGACATGTTGGACGACCCTTTAGCCATGTCTCAATGCACCCATCATGGAACTGGACTCCATGCTCACAATTGGTGAGCCTTTTGGACCCATTGTCTTCTGGTTCTACTTCACAAAGACACACCACACAATCAAACAGAATCGGACCACTGTCGTTACATTGATCACCATTGTTCTTGAGTTCTTGATGCGGCATTGTAAGCTTTTCATCTATGGAAGTTATTTGCAGTTTCTCCATTAATTAATTAGCTACTAATATTCTTAGAGTTGTTGAACAACTTTATTTTTCTATGGGCGTGTGTATAATATTATATATTATATATATTATATATATAAAGGTAAAGGCTAAAGACATATACTGTGTGACAAAATATGGTCTTTTTTCCAAATGTTGATAGCACATGTATCTTCATGTTCAAACTTCTATTGTTCAAAGTTTGACCTTTGACCAAACATGAACGTACTTAAATCCATCCTCACGTGTATGATATCTGATTTGTTTTGATACTTTTTTTTTTAATGTAAATGCACTAAATTAAAAATAACCGTGCACAGTAAGATGCAAAAGCAAAGCAATGTCTAGCCCAACACATACTTACAAGATGACGCTAATTACACCACCCGGTCCAAGATACAAAACAATTATTGATTATTAGAGAAAGAATGATTATAATATTGATGCTTTTCGTTATGTATTACAAGATGAAATTATGAGGAATATATAAGCTATTCAAAGATCTAAGAAAGGAAAATGGCCCAAACGGCTATAATATAATTTTGGTAAATTGTCCAAGAAATGGCTCCATGATTGATTTAGTATGAGCTGTCCAAATCTTCTTAACACGGGAAATGATGACAATGTTCTGATCCCTCTTGATTTACTTTCCAACACTCCCCCTCAAGTTGAGTGGTGGGATTCCCGATACCCAACTTGTACAGGCAATTGTTATAAAGCCTTCCATTGACAGACTTTGTAAGAATGTCTGCTAGTTGATCTTCTGACCGAATGAACTGAAGTTCTATAGTTCCATTTTCGAGTTTTTCTTTGATAAAATGTCTATCGACTTCTACATGTTTTGTACGGTCATGTTGAACAGGATTTTCAGAAATTTGTATGGCAGCTTTGTTGTCACACCAGATTTTGCTAGCTTCCTTTTGTACGAACCCAATTTCAGTAAGAAGTTTACGTATCCATAAGACCTCTGTCAGTCCTCTTGCAATCCCTCGGAATTCAGCTTCAGCACTGGATAGAGCAACTACCTTTTGTTTCTTACTTCTCCATGTCACCAAATTTCCTCCGACTAACGTGAAGTATCCTGATGTAGATCTTTGGTCCTGTTGATCCCCTGCCCAATCAGCATCTGTGTAGGCTTGAATCTTCGAATGTTTGTTCGGTTGGAAGAGAATCCCATAGCTAACTGTCCCTTTTAGGTATCTGATAATTCTTCGAACAGCCTCCATGTGGTTAACTTGAGGTTGGTGCATAAATTGACTAACCACTCCTACAGCATATGCAATGTCTGGACGAGTGTGTGAGAGATAAATGAGTTTGCCCACTAGACGTTGGTATTTTCCTTTATCTGCCAATTTTGCTCCTTCTTCCATGTAGAGTTTTTGGTTGGTTATCATTGGAGTATCAGCTGGTTTGCAGTCGATCATTCCTATTTCAGCAAGGAGATCAAGGATGTACTTCTTTTGACATATGAAAATTCCTTGCTTTGACCTCAAGACTTCAATCCCAAGGAAGTACTTAAGTCTTCCTAAATCTTTCATCTCGAACTCCTTGAAAAGATTTGCTTTAAGCTTTTCCATTTCTTCTTTATCGTTTCCTGTGATAATCATATCATCAACATATAAAATTAAACAAGTTATTAGTTTACCTTTTCGTTTGAGGAACAAGGTATGGTCAGAATTGCTTTGTTTGAACCCGTATTCCTTCATAGCCAATGTAAATCTACTAAACCATGCTCGTGGTGATTGTTTAAGACCGTAGAGAGTCCTTTTTAGTCGACACACTTTCTGATTTTTGAAGTTGTCTGTGAATCCGGGAGGTGCCTCCATATATACTTCTTCTTTCAATTCTCCATGAAGGAAGGCATTCTTCACATCAAACTGATGAAGAGGCCATCCTTCATTAGCAGCAATAGATAAAAGAACACGGATTGTATTGATTTTGGCTACTGGGGAGAAAGTCTCAGAATAGTCGATCCCATACGTCTGTGTGTACCCCTAGGCCACTAGTCGAGCTTTATATCTTTCTATTGTTCCATCTGGTTTGCGTTTAATAGTGAAGATCCACCGACATCCTACTGGTCTCTTTCCCGAGGGAAGGGTACATTTTTCCCATGTTTCGTTTTTCATAAGCACATCCATTTCTATTTCCATAGCATCCTTCCATTCCTTAGACTTCAAAGCTTGTTCAACAGAGTTTGGGATTTGTTCATTAAGGAGGGCGACAGCGAAGGCTTTAGCTTCTCCAGAAAAATTTCCATTGGCCATATTTGCCATGGGATATCTAGTTGATCTTGTCTCCTTTTCTGGAGAGTATCGTTTTGGAGGTACTCCTCTATTAGCTCTTGGAGGTAGGACGTATTTCTCAGTTGTTTCATTTTGTTCTTCCTGTATTGATTCCTCCTGCATAACCTGTTCACTTGCTATTCCACTGTTAGATGTATCATTTGAATATTCATTATTAGTCATATTAGGAGGACTTTGCGGTTCCTCGTTGGTTTCACCATTTTCAGGTTCACCATTTTGAGGTGCAGGTGTAGGACAGGGAGATTCTTGGTCAGCAGCACTAACAGGATGTGGGGAAGCAGATGAGTCCCGTTGGGTACCGTGAGTTTCTTTGCTCATTGATGAGGGTGTCCATGTTAGCCAATCCAGTGGGTCAATATGTTTCTTCTCCCCCTGACTACTGTATTGGCGTGTATAGAAAAATTCAGTCTCAAGAAAATCACAGTCAAGGGTAGTATACACACGTCGACGTGTTGGGCTGTAACACCTATGTCCCTTTTGATCGATTCCATAGCCAACAAATATGCATTTTTCTGCGCATGGGCCTAGTTTTCCTCGATCATGTTTAGGGATATGAGGGTAGACAGTACATCCAAAGACCCTTGGTTGTAAGGTGAGAGGTGGAGGAATGTTGGTAAAATCAGACAGGACTTGAATGGGGGTTTTAAGGTTAAGAGCTTTGGTAGGAAGACGGTTAATTAAATATGTGGCAGTCGTAGCAGCTTCTGGCAAAAAAAACGTGGGAACTTGAGACTCAATTAAAAAAGCCCGTGTGATTTCTAAAAGAATACGGTTCTTTCGTTTAACAGTGCCATTTTGTTCAGGAGTATAGGGGCATGTTTTTTGATGAATTATTCCTTTGTTTTGACAGAATTGTTTCATAGACTCATTGATATATTCTCCGCCATTGTCTGATCTAAGAATTTGAATATTAGTTTTAAATTGAGGTTGTATCATAGTATAAAAGATAGTAAATTTTTCAAAGACTTCAGATTTATGTTTCAAAAAATAGATCCATGTCATACGAGTACAATCATCAATAAATAAGACAAAAAAACGTAAGTTTTGTCCCCCATCAACCTCTGCGGGACCCCACACATCAGAATGAATTAAAGAAAAAGGAGTTTCAACTCTAGTATTATTTAAATGATACGTATGCCTGTGGCTTTTAGCTAAGACACAGGTCTCACACTGTAAAGTTTTATTAGTAGGAAAAAGTTTTGGAAATAAAATATGTAAATAGCTACTAGACGGGTGCCCTAATCTCCTATGCCAAAGCCAGGCTTCTCTATGTGTAGATCCATGAGCGAGCATCACATATCCCCGTTGAGTAACTTCATCCACATAATATAATCCTGGGCGTTCAGTGCCACGCCCAATGATCATTCCCGTCCTGATATCCTGAAGAATACAAAAGGTTGGATGCATCAAGACGGTGCAATTTAACTCTTTTGTAATGTGGCTAATGGATAGCAGTTTATGTGATAATGATGGAACATAGAGGCAATTCTTTAGTTTTAAAGTTGGAGATATTTCAATAGTTCCTCCTCCTTTAACAGGAACATCCCCCCCATTAGCAGTTTTGATGTTATTGATCCTAGGTTTAGTTCTAGAAATAATATCATATTTATCATAGGTCATGGTGTCAGTGGTACCACAATCAAAGATCCATGATTCATTTGTTTCAACAAATCAAAGAATATTGGAGGAAAAAATTGAGGGTTAGAGATCGGATTTGAGGTTAAACCCTCAACCCGGTTACCTCCATCCATAGCATTTTCATCCAAGCCGGCCGCCGCCATACCTGCAAAAGCTCCTTCGGTGCCGTCAGTCACGCCGGTAGCTTCATCCTTGCTGCCCGTGGCGACGGCGGCTCTCCCTTTCTCCTGTCCAGCGTTCTTGATTCATTTCTTATGACCGTCGTTCCACCATTCGGGGTATCCAACGATCCTGAAGCATTCTTCCTTGGTGTGCTTGGTCATACCACAATGAGTGCATTTTAGATGACTCTTATCAGTCTTAACTGGTTGGGTTCGACGGTTACCTCTCGAGACGAGGCCTGAACCGTTAGGGTTTTGTGTGTTGGTGGCGATAAGTCCGGCTGCAATTCCTGATGATTCATCTACTGGATCTATTGGTTGTGAACCGAGAATTTTCTGATGAGCCTGCTCCTTTCTTACAGTGGCACATGCCTCTTTTGCGGTTGGGAGTGACCCTGAACGGAGTATTTCCCGTTTTATGGGTTCGTACCTCCGGTCTAAAGCATTTAAGAACTGGAACAATTTCTGGTCAGATCTGATTTTGGCATAAGTTTTGATGTCATCTGGGCATTTCATTGGATTTGGGTCGATTCTATCAATCTCTCCCCAAATCCCTTGTAAGATAATCCAAAGGTTCTCCAGAGAAGTTTCGTTTTGCTTGATTTCATTGGCTCGAACATGAAGATTAAATATTTGCAGCTTGTCTTTTCCGCTACAATAAGTAACCGCCAGAGCATCCCATAATGTTTTTGCATTAGGGAACTCGGTTAGGTTGCTAGCAAGTATTGGTTCAATATTTTGAATGAGCCATGAGAAAACGACCAGGTCGTCTTGTTCCCATTGCTCATATGATGCATCACTTTGATCTGGAGGATCTGAGGTTAGGTGTTTCAATAAGCTTTTTGACTTTCCGCCTATAGCGACTCGAATCATTCGAGTCCAT
This sequence comes from Ambrosia trifida, assembly GCA_028751855.1. Lineage (NCBI taxonomy): Eukaryota > Viridiplantae > Streptophyta > Magnoliopsida > Asterales > Asteraceae > Ambrosia > Ambrosia trifida. Next base: position 81,737,205 of record CM054130.1, read on the forward strand.
AGGGAATAGTTTTTGCTATTAAGTTTGAGATTGATTTGCAGGTTATCGGATAGTTTGGGGGTTTGGGTTTGAAGATTGAAGCCATTCTTGAGTAGATTGGCAAGTTGTGTTGACAACTCAGAACCCACGTTACCGTCTTCGGACATGGCAGCGAAGGGTTTCTGAAAAATGAAAGGTATATGATGAGCACGGTCCTAGAACCAGAAAACGCGCTCTGATACCATATTGATTATCAGAGAAAGAATGATTATAATATTGATGCTTTTCGTTATGTATTACAAGATGAAATTATGAGGAATATATAAGCTATTCAAAGATCTAAGAAAGGAAAATGGCCCAAACGGCTATAATATAATTTTGGTAAATTGTCCAAGAAATGGCTCCATGATTGATTTAGTATGAGCTGTCCAAATCTTCTTAACACGGGAAATGATGACAATGTTCTGATCCCTCTTGATTTACTTTCCAACAACAATTAATTTGGACCCTGGAATATCGGGCATGGATGGACACGCCTCCTCCGTATCGCCAAAGCCCCATGCCCATGACCTCCGTGCGGGGTGCAAAACGAGCCGAGCCGCTCGCGAGCTACTTGAGCTCGCCTCGGTAAAAAGCTCGAAATGAGCTGAGCTTTATCGAGCCCGAGCTGAGCTTGAATCTAAACAAAGCTCGTTTAGTTATTGAGTTCAAGTCAAGCATGTGAAGCTTAACAGGCTGGCAGGCTCATCGAGTCCTATCGAGCCTTTAGTGTATTATTAGTTTTGTTGATATTTAATAATATCTACCCTTATTTAAAGTTGTTTAGTAAACGAGCTCGAGCCCGAGCTTCACTTATCGAACTGATCATGAACCTACCCAAGTATATTATTTATGTTACATTTATTTAATATATTAACACTTAGATAATGAACGAGCTGAGCCCAAGCAGAGCTTATAAAGAATGTATCATAACATTAAAGCATTGACCATCATCTTAAAGATATTGACCAAGACTTGACCAAGACTTTGTCCAAGACTTGACCAAGACTTTGCACAATCTTAGCTTAGTCAATTATAATTGTAATTATGTGTATCCCTTAGTATTAGCTTTTTCCTTATTGTAAATCCTCTATATAAGAGTCTTGTAATTCTCCATTGAAAAACACAATTTTCATAATACAAAAACACACAACATTGTTCATTACTTTATATGGTATCAAGAAAAGCTCCCTTGAGCCATCTTCGATCCCAACCTACTCGACAGACACCTTCTGTCCGCATTTTGCCTTTTTTTTCTTTTGATTCATCATGGCCAAACAAATCACCCACATTACCGTCGCCACAACCCGAAACCAAGGGCCACCACAAACTACCAATACCAACACTCGCCCGACTCGCAAAAATAATACATATTGCTACTATTGTAACATTCCCGGACATGATACTAAAGATTGTCGCAAACTTAGTCGCTTCCTAAGAGAACACAATGTCTCGCCTCAAAATACCAACACCCCGGTGGTTAACTACACCACCCCTCACCCAATGGCTACAACCTCATCTTGGATGTGGGACACCGGTGCGTCCAACAACACCGCGAACAACAACCAACAATTTTCCGTTCTTTCCGAATACAGAGGACCCGATAAGATCGTGCTAGGTGATGGTAAAACTCTCCCTATAACTCATATTGCTCAAACAACTATTCCAACAACTTCTCGCCCACTTCTTTTAAATAACATTTTAATTGCTCCTAATCTTCAAAATAATCTTATTTCCGTTGCCAAAGTTTGTCGTACTAATCGTGTTTCCGTTGAATTGTTTCCTTATCATTTTTTTGTAAAGGATCTACGCACGGGGGCGCGCCTCATGCGGGGAGTGAACGTAAATGATGTCTACTATGGACCAATCTCATTGTCTCCTCAAGTCAACAACACCCAAACAAACTCTCTTCTCATGTGGCACCACATACTTGGACATCCATCGCTTCAAGTGTTCAAGTCTTTAATTTTTAGATTGGGACTTCATTTTAATAAGGTGACCCATGAGTCTTTTCATTGTACTTCATGTTCCCTAAATAAAAGCCACAAACTACCTTTTGGCAAAAACTCTTTTGTTGCCAATCAACCTCTACAACTTCTCTACTCCGACGTTTGGGGTCCCGTAAAAACGTCAATCGATGGCTTTAAATACTATGTCATTTTTGTTGACTATTTTTCCAAATACATTTGGTTATACCCAATCAAACGAAAATCCGATGTCAAAATTCTTTTTCCACAATTCAAATCTCTTGTTGAAATTTTTTTCAAAACCAACATTGTTGCGTTGTTCACTGATAATGGGGGTGAATATGTGGGTCTTTCACCTTTTCTTGCTTCTCAAGGTATCTCCCATTACACGACACCACCTCACACACCGGAACAAAACGGTATTGCCGAACGACGTCACCGACACGTAGTGGAAACCGGCCTCGCCTTACTCCACTACTTCCACTTACCACAACATTTTTGGTCCCATGCCTTTCAAACCGCAACCCACCTAATCAATCGTTTGCCTACACCCATCCTTAACAACAAATCTCCCTACGATATGTTGTTCAAAACTGCTCCTACTTATTCCAAACTCAAACCGTTTGGTTGTCTTTGCTACCCATGGTTACGACCCTATGCTACTTCAAAACTCCACTCCCGTTCAACGGCGTGCATATTTCTTGGGTACTCATCCTCCAAATCGGCATTCAAATGCTATGACCCTACTAGTCACAAACTATACCACTCTCGCCACGTTGAATTTATCCCACATATTTTTCCAACTCAAAACACCAACCCCCAACCCAAACACATGTCATTTGACTCCTTCCTATCCACATACCAATCGGCCTAATCAACCTCCCCTTCTAACCAACCCACTCCAGACCCAAATATCTTGCATCATCCAGCCCCTACTCCACAGCCCATATCACCCGAAGCCCAAACCCCTATCCCTACACAAACCCACGGCCCACCCCATCTACCTCCTGCACACAGCCAACCCTCCCACACAATAGGTTCAAACAGCCCAACCTCCCACACAACAGGCCCTACACCCCAGCCCACCGAGACACCCTCACCAACCGGCCCACCGACTCCACCAGATAGCACCACCTCTACCCCAACCGATTCCCACTCTACCAACCCCACCTCACCAATGTCTTCATCCAACACATCCGATGATCCCACGAACTCACCTCCATATAACCCTCAACCACCTCGTCGACAACCAAAACCCAACTCAAAGTATTACAACCCCAACTTTGTCAACTCTACCACCATTCACCCTCTACCCGTTTCTCTTGAACCATCCACTTATACTCAAGCCTTGAAAGATCCGGATTGGCGCCATGCCATGGATCTTGAGTATAATGCTCTCCTTCATAATAACACTTGGGAACTTGTCCCTCACACAACCCAAACTCCCATTGGTTGCAAATGGGTATTCCGAATCAAACGCAAACTCGATGGCACGATTGACAAATACAAAGCCCGTCTAGTTGCCAAAGGGTTTCACCAACAATATGGGAAAGACTATCATGAAACATTTAGTCCCGTTACTAAACCCGTTACCATTCGCACCGTTCTCTCCATTGCTCTTTCAAAAGGATGGTCTTTACGTCAACTAGACGTTAATAATGCGTTTCTTCATGGGACTCTTCACGAAGATGTCTTTATGGTGCAACCTCCCGGGTTTACCAATACGGAATTCCCACGTCACATTTGCAAACTCAAAAAATCCCTCAATGGACTTAAGCAAGCACCGCGTGCTTGGTACATCGAACTAACCAACTTTCTCACTCGTTTTGGCTTTAAAAAATGCATTTCTGACCCCTCTCTCTTTGTATACAATCTCAACAACATCACTTGCTACCTCCTTGTGTACGTTGACGATATTGTCCTCACCGGAAATCACAATCCATTTATGGATTCCTTTGTTCAAGCCCTAAGCAACCAATTCTCTATCAAAGACTTAGGCCCTCTCCATCATTTTCTAGGAATTGAAGTCATTCCTACGCCTCATGGTCTATTTCTTTCCCAACATCGTCACATTCAAGATATTCTTACCACCTATAAAATGGATGGTGCAAAAGAGCTTCTCACTCCTTTAAGCACTTCCGACTCTCTTTCTTCCTTTGACTCCACTCCCCCAGTCGATCCCACTCCCTATCGCCAACTTGTAGGTACTTTGCAATATCTTGCCTTCACACGTCCCGACATCTCCTTTGCCGTCAATAAATTATCTCAATTCATGCACTCACCTAAACAATCACACTGGCAAGCTCTCAAACGGGTACTCCGATATTTGAAAGGAACGGTCCATCATGGGTTGTTCTTGAATCGCAATACTAACCTAAACTTGCAGGCTTTTTCGGACTCGGACTGGGGCGGTATTAATAATGGGGGACGGTCCACTACAGCATATCTCATATATCTTGGGTCTAATATCATCTCTTGGAAATCTGCTAGACAAAAAAACTGTCTCTAGATCATCTACCGAAGCTGAATACAAAGCACTCGCTAATGCTGCGGCTGAACTCTCATGGGTTAAAAATTTACTTGGTGAACTCGGGCTCCCAATTACGAGCACCCCATCTCTTTACTGTGACAACACCGGAGCTACTTATATATGTGCAAATCCTGTTTACCATTCCCGCATGAAACACGTCGCTCTGGACTATCACTTTGTGCGAGAACAAGTCAATTCCGGGCAACTCAAAGTTCTTCATGTCAGCTCCAAGGATCAACTCGCGGATGTGCTCACCAAACCGCTTGCACGTGCACCATTCCTATATTTTCGGTCCAAGATTGGAGTCTCCAACGGATCCTCCATCTTGCGGGGGCGTATAAAGAATGTATCATAACATAAAAGCATTGACCATCATCTTAAAGATATTGACCAAGACTTTGTCCAAGACTTGACCAAGACTTTGCACAATCTTAGCTTAGTCAATTATAATTGTAATTATGTGTATCCCTTAGTATTAGCCTTTTCCTTATTGTAAATTCTCTATATAAGAGTCTTGTAATTCTCCATTGAAAAACACAATTTTCATAATACAAAAACACATAATATTGTTCATTACTTTATAGAGCTCGAGCTTGAGAAATTACAAACAAGCCAAGCTCGAGCCCTGGAAACAAAACTCGAACCGAGCCGAGCTCGAACTCTCTTAAGTTAATCGAGCTCAAAATCGAGCCTGGTCAAGCTCAGGCTCAAGCTTGACTGGGTTCGTTTGCACCCCTAGCTACAACCATGTAATATTTGGTCATTAGAAGTATATACGTCTAGTTCTGTAATTATGAAAGTGAAAATTTGGATTCGTTAATTATTGATGCCGATAGAATATAGATCATAGAAGTGAATCTACATGTTCAAAGTTTGACCATTCACAGAACTTGCCGTTCCAAAAAGAAAAAAATAAATAATAAATAAAATCTACTCTCACGTGAATGCTGATTTTAGTATAAAAGCAATACAATATGCTTGTTTTGAGATTCGTTTAATAGAATATTTATTGTAATAATAATGTATATATGTACTTGAATAAAGACTAACTAGGTTAGAGCCCCGTGGGGACCCACGGTGCAAACCAAAGTAAATTAAAAATAATATTAAAATAAGAGTTGTATTATTTAAGTTGAGTGCCCGTAAAACCAATCAATATATCCAACCTAATATTAACATGCAATTCCAAAACAAACAATCAACTACCATGAAAAAAAAAATCAAAATAATGTTAATGTAGTAAATTAAATATTAAAACAAAAGTATTCAAATAAAACTTGTATTATTGAAGTTGTATGTACATAAGTTCAAAGATGATAAGTAAAAAAATGCATCAAAATTTTTTACCTTATTCATAAAGCTTGAAATACTTCTTTGTACACGACGTTGGATGTTTTGTTCGTCAGTTCACCATCTTCATCCAGTATAACTATCTTCAGTCCATCTCGACTTCTGACCCTTGATAGTGCAACATACAACTGGCCGTGCGAAAAAACTGGATCCTTCAAATACAACCCAATTCTCGATAACGATTGTCCTTGACTTTTGTTTATTGTCATTGCGAAAGAAACAACAAGTGGAAACTGTAATCTGTTAAATTTAAAAGGAATTTTCTTATTCGAAGGGGATAAAGTAATTCTTGGAATAAACGTTCACATTCCAATGTTGCTTCCTGAAATGATTTTGGCTTCAATTACACGTTTTATCATTTTCACAACTTGTAACCTTGTCCCATTACACAGACCGCTTTTCTGATCAATGTTTCTTAGTAACATTACAGGAACACCAACTTTCAAAACCAGACGATGGTTTGGTATTCCAGAAAACTTAAGACCATTCAGCACATCGGGAGAAACTAATCTTTCATCAACATGTTCATTTACATCTTCGGACTGACAAACACTGTCTGAACTAAGATACTCAACTTCGTCACCTGGAAACATAGAAAGTAATCTATCATTAATTTCTTGGACAACTTCATTCAACGGTGCCAATATAGCTCGATCTTGAAAATAATCCGGGATGTTGATGTTATCCACAAGTGACGAATACACAAAGGATATCAAATCAGAGACATGATCCGAAGATTGAGAAATAAGTAAGTCATCAGGTATCTCAATAACATCCTGATCATCACTTATTGTATCCACCTTTCCTTCTCCTATATCCAGAAGCCAAGATGCAAATTTTTTAGTTTCCTCGATATCAGACTTGGAGGTTCCTGAAAGCAACCTCATATTTTTCGTTAACTCTAAAACAACACATCTGTGCCAAATGTATGATGAACTTAAGGAGGCATTAACAATGTCATGCCTAGTTCCATTTGGTACAACTGGTAGAATTTGTCTAAAGTCACCCCCAAACACAACAACCTTTCCACCAAATAACAAATCAGACGAGTCATCAGGATGAACAACAAATACATCTTTTAAGCTTCGATCTAGTGCTTCAAAGGCATGTTTATGAGTCATGGGTGCTTCATCCCAGATAATCAAATCGGTTTTTTTAAGCAGTTGTGCAACATCACCGTTAGGTGGTATGTAACACATAGAATCTTCAGTTAGGTTTATAGGAATACGAAACCTGGAATGTGCTGTCCTACCACCTGCCAATAGCAAAGATGCAATACCACTCGAAGCAACATTCAAAACAATCTTTCGTTTACATCTTATGGATGAAGCTAGTGTCTTCCACAGGAACGTTTTACCAGTACCACCGTAACCATAAACAAAAAAAAACTCCTCCTTTCTTCTCATCGACAGCTTTCATTACACAGTTATAAATATTTTTCTGTTCATCTGTTAAAGAAGCGAACTGAGTATCAAATTCTTCAACCAAACTGTTTGTGTCATATCCCAACTCCTCACAAATAAGACGATTGTCTAATGACGATAGAAACTCATTCTCGGGATATGGCATGCCTAAGAAATGTCGTAGACTGGAACTATTACGCAATAAGAACTTCTTGATATCAAGTAAAGCTAAATTCTTAATTTCGTCGTCTGAAAGGATCAAATCTGGGAAAAAAATGTGTTAGAATGAAATATATAGAATAAAATTAACATATAAAATGAATAAGTGAATATGTGGAACCATTAAAAATAGTATAATTTACATTCCTAATAATTATGAATCATTACAATTTAGCATATGTCCACAAAATTGTAGAAAATCTATGTTAAAGTAATAATATCTATGTTATCTTATTAAGGAGGAGAGATGGCTAGGATAGTAATTTCACAACCATTTTAAGATGGCATATCAAGAGGCACAAGCATAAATCCCTAACTTTTACCATTTTCTTCCTATTGTGCCCCTATGTACAATATTTGATGGCACATTATAAGTCACTAATACAACTTGTATAATCCTCCCTATCCAAATAAGTAGTAATGTTGAAAAGCAATTGTCTTTTTCAATTAGTTGCAAATCTTTAACAAGTAGGGGTTGAAAGTCCTAAAAAAATAGAGGATACACACATACATGCATACATACATATAACTTCTACATTATTTTTTTTATTCATATTAAGGTTTGAATTATATTCCCGCCTTATATTATTGACTCCGCGGCAACGCGCGGGTTCCCCACTATATTAAAAAAAGTTAAAAACCTGGACAGTTTGAATCTATTCTTCTCTTGCGTAAAATGTCATCAGACAAATAATTCCATGTTTCCTCCCACACAATGTCAGGTCTTGACAAACTGTTGGACGCTAAAAGAGTTGCAAATAAGTTCCTTAGATAAGGGCCAGAACCTGCAAAAGCCGCTTCCTTTATTGCTTCAACATATTCTGTATCATCATCCAAGAGTCTCATAGCGTAGCATGCATCCCTAAAAGAGGATTGGACTTTCCCATCAACTTTAAGAATATCTTGAAATGATGTTGGTCCTTTAACCTTATTCAAAATAATTCTCAAAAAATAAGCTTCACCAAAAGAAGCAGGAACTGAGTGAATCCGACCAATTGACTTTATTCTTTGCCTAGGCTCCCATTTTCTTTCTTGTGCTTTCCAAACATATTGTGAAGGGAATTGGATGTAAGTTAGTTGCCTTGCATTGGCATCATTTTTGTTGCGTTCTATCCAACCCAAAAACATAGATGTAGCACAAGAGGGTTTATTGAGAACGTCGTCAATGTCCTGCGTAGCATCGAAAACAATTCTTTGTTCACCGGGTAGAAGAAAAGGTAATCTCATTACAGGAGGTGTCCTGTAATGAATATCATATGAGAATATTCTCCATGAAGCCTCACACGCAGAAATATAACGACAATCATAAAATCCTTTGACTTCATCAACCACTATGTCTTCACCCGGTACTTTCTTGCTTTCCACAAAATTAACAGTAACTCTATCTGGACCCTTGTTAATGTATTTAAATAAATACTTAATGGATCCAGCTTGGTTACACCATTCAACGTTGATATGTGCCTGGTATCTTTTAAGAAGAGTCTTGTTATACGGAACGACATATCTGTTATCTAACTGCTCACCAGACTTTTCTACAAACGAACCATTATCTCTTCGTCTATACAATGCATAACCATCATTATCGATAGAGGTTTCATGCTGAAAATTCTTTGGGAAGTTTTTTGAACATTTGTCATTGACCATACACGGACAACGCATGTTCAAAGGTCCACAAGGACCGTGAATCATAAACTCACGTACAAGTTCATACAATTCTGGCTCCTCATCTTTATTTGGTATCTCAGCTGAAATGAAGTTGTCAATATGGTCAACTGTTGGAAGCTTATAACCAGCGGCCATGAACAAACAGATGTGTGCATGCGGTAATCCACGTTTTTGAAACTCAACCGTGTATACAACTGCAAAGTATTGGTAGCAAACAAAATAAAATAAGTTATAAAGGTTAAAAAAATAAATAAATAATGTTCTAATAAAATAAACTTCATGTATTCGTACCAGCTTCAACAGTTCCAAATAAGTGTTTATCTTTCAGGTCTTTAATTATCGAATCAAGTTTTATTTTAAACAACCTGCATAAAATGTCTGGCCTATCTTCTGGTCTAAGAGTGGTATCTTGAAGATATCTTCTCATCTCTGGCCATTTAGGATTACAAGTAATTGTAATAAAATAGTTAGGGTATCCGTACCACTTGCATATTGCCATTGCGTCTAGATAATTTTGCATCATATATCTAGCGCCACCTGTAAAAGAAGATGGAATAATAACTCGTTGACCCATGCTTGATGTCTCTGTTTGTCCTTCTTCTCTTTGTTTGCTTAGGACATTATACTTCTCACTCCTAATAAGGGTTTGCTTACCCTTAATGAAATTTAATCTTTCCATTTCAATCATTGTATATGAATCAACTAAAAATTGCTGTAAAAGTCTCCTTGCATTAAGAATTAGGGAGAATTCATTACTCCTATCTTGAATCCTATAAGCAAAAAACTCCCTCATTGTTGTACTTTCATGTTTTTTTGTTTTTTGTATTTGAAGATGAGCTCCCATCTGGTAAGATAACATTTTTTTGACGGTCATTTTTTTTGTTTTTTGAATTTGAAGATGAGCTTTCATTTAGTAAGGGAACATTGCTGTGAAGGATGTCAATTCTATATCCATCGTGACCATAAGGAAGCAACAATGGATACTGAAGAGCAAGATACGACGGATGTAACTCACTAACTCTTTTTAGCTTTCCGTCAATGGTCTGCACAATAATATCACGTTTATCTGTTTCTTCATTGAGGTCACCAATTATCAATGCAGCAACTTCAGAAACTGTGGGCAGGTTGTATGTTCTACCATCTTCTTTCCTCATACCGTTTAATCGAAGCTTGACTTGTGCATCAGGATTCTTCTGAAAGCAATCTCTCGCCATTCTATAAGATTTCACCAAGGAGTTTTTGTCATCCAACATTTTTTTCAATTCTTTTACAATTTGAAACTCAAGCGCCTTTTCTGATGAGTGATCCTCGTCTGCATCACTATAAATAAGATGAATGTATTAGATTGAAAAGCATTTGGGTATGTATACCGTTCGAAACAAAAGACACTAAGAAAAAAAAACATACCCAACGACATTGATTCTATTCGAAACTTCATGATCAGTATCATAGATGTATAGCTGAGAGAATACTGGATTTTGTCCATGTGATGGTAAAAGATTTCCCAAAGCATGGTAGTTCTCACCACTTATACAATAGATGAAAGGAGCATTACCATGATTTATAGACTTATCAATTTTTCCACCCATGGAAGTAAATGCAAACATAGAGTTGAACCGTCTTATATTCTTTAAAAAGAATTTGCTTTTAGAATCAACACCATTAAAATACTCTTTATAACTGTCTGGTGCCTCCTTAAAAGGAGGAAGCAAAACTTTTCCATAACCACAACATAGAGAGAAATTTTTTTACCACCACTTCTTTTATGCCCTCTTGTAGATTCACAACTCCACAATCTTGCATTGCAATCCTCACAAGTCACATTTTGATCCCCATGGTCCAAGTAATCTAAAAATAGATATTGAAAATTTATATATATAAGATAATTTTAATGTAATTTAGAATTACAATTGAATATATTTTATATTAATTACCGAATAAAGAGTACCTGGAGATATGCCTTTTATTACAATGTTTGAAGTTACTCCATGCAGATTTTCTAAGCATTCTTCCAAGTCGGCCATCGGTATGGGATTAATACTCGGGCGTTTTCGTTTTAAATTAGATGTTGACCGTGTATTGCGTACATTGGTATTTCGATTTGCTTGTTGTTGGGTAACATTAGAAAGCGGAGACCTAACACCTGAAGATCCTGACAAAGTAAAATAATATAAGTTTGATAACTGTTCATGTATTATAATATACTTTGTAAAAGTAAGTAATCTCTACACATACCAACAATGTCAACTGGGTGTGATTGAGTGTTAGGTGTTATAGTTAGTTTTCCTTTATTACTCCGCTTAGAATCCAAGATATGCTTTCTTTCTTTTCGCCTTTGTTTATAAAATTCTAATAAATTGCTATGTTGAGATTCGTGATAGACTGTTCAAAAATGAAATAAATAAATGTCATGCTTTGAAAATAACATAACTACAAAACGGGACAATACAATACGATTATACTAACAGAAACACATAAGCGAACAAATGATGACATAAAAAAAAGATAAATAATACCATTAGAGATGTTTGACAAAGGCGTTATTTGGGTGTTAACTATAAAATAAAAAGAAATAATTACAAAAAAAAAATTGAAATGAATAAGCAAAAACACATTTAAGCAATGTATAAAAGAAAATTTACTTTCAATTGTTACACGATTATTTGTTTTTGTGGATGCAAAATTTGTTTTTTTCGCTTTGTGCAATCGGCACGGTCATTAGAGATGTCTGACAAAGGCGTTCTCTGCATGTTAACTACAAAAATAAAGACAACTAAGTAAAAAAACAACGGATTGTAGTAAGCAATAAGACATATGTGAAATGTAGAAGAAAATTTTACCTTGAATTGTTACTAACGAAGGTGTGAAAGCGTTTGGAGAGCCTTCTACATTTTCAACATTAGAAGCTGAAGAACCGACATTGGAACTTATGCTATCCAAATATGCATTCATCCGTTTACGTCTCTCAGAGACATTAAGACTCACTGAACAATAGAGTATACTTATACGTATTATTTTGTAATTGAAATTTAAGAATTAAATTTATAAGATCAAACATAACAAATTATGTACCATTTGATATGTCGGACAACGGTGTTGCAGTATTGATATCTCCATACATGTTTATAATATTTGTTAGTATAATAAAATATAAACATATATCAATGTAAACAAATGTAAAAAAAAAAAAAAAACCGTAATGATTACCGTTAGATTTACACCTCAGGTTACCAACTTTAGATTTCGGTAAACTAAAAATCTCTTTTGGGGGTTCTGACATTGTAAAAGTTATTTTTTTCTTCAATAAAATAAGTATGCTCCCTGAAAATTAAAAAAACATAGTATTGATGATTGAAAAATATTTGACAAACTCACGTATTTAATTACGCTTTAAGAAATTGTAGAATATAAAATATACAATGCAAAACACAAAAATATAGTGTTACAATGTTTAATACATTTTTCTTAAAGCGGATTTTTAGATGATTTATTACGGTTATTATGAGTTCATCTTTTTTAATATTATACCAAATGTGATATACATCTATCTATATAAAATTAAATAAAATGAAGATGGTTCACCTACCATCATCAGCAATGTGTGTAACCTACATTTTATTATTATATTACCATTCAATAAAGCAATTTTGAATACAAAGACAGAGAGACGCGAGCATAATTGTATATTAAATACAATGATAAAGAACTATGTTTGTTAAGAAAACAAAATAAATCAGGTATGGTAAAAATGGACTTACAAAAGTCTTTGCTTCCACAGTCTGGAACAAAACTGAATGTGGAATATTATAGGTATAATATTACTAAATGTGAGTATAAAACTTGGATATCGAATTACCTTGATCAAACTCGAATGCTTGATAACAGACAGAATAACAATGGTGGATTTATTGTGTTTAGAGCTATTTGTCTTTTAAAGACATTCTGTCTGATATCATATCTATAAATAGGTTAGAAATATCAATTCCATTTATTCAAAATGTCTTAATAATAATTATAATGGCATAATCAATATAATGGCATAATCAATGGTAATTGAAGGCATGAGTAAATGTCAACTATAATTAGGCAATATTAATCGGTTAGAAATATCAATTCCATTTATTCAAAATGTCTTAATAACAATTATAATGGCATAATCAATGGTTGACATTGACTCATGCCTTCAATTACCATTGATTATGTCAACTATAATTAGGCAATATTCACTCACTTTGTATAAAATAAATAAAATATTGTATTAGGCAATATTAATCGGTTAGAAATATCAATTTAACATGACCATATGAGTAAACTGGAATAAATGTATAGTTAAACAATAATCATCTTCTTACTTGTTCTTGAACCTCCTTTGATACGTCAAAATCATCACATGGAAGTTTGCTAGTGCTTTTTCCAACTCTAATGTAACACCGTGGAATTGAATTTCTATTTTAATAAATGCTCCATCCATTAGTCAAATGTACCAGGCACAAAGTCACACCAACTTTGATTCCAAGCATGATCATAGGCTGAAAAAAGAGTGCTAAGCATAAACGAACGAACAATAATGACTTATACAACAACTATATGCTCATTTCTGAGTTAATGGTGTTGCTTTCATCATCAATATGAGGTGAAGATAAAAGAAAAATGATAATTAATAAAATTAAACGGTGTTCAATAATGCATATAATGTTGATAGTCATAGTAGTCTACTAAACAGTTACAATGACTTCTATCAAGAAGTTCTACACTATAACTTTTAATGAAATATAAACTATACCATATAACATCAAGGGATAAACTGAACAAAATTAGAGCACATATATGATAGGCTTCTTCACGGGTTGTATAGAATGTTAGAATTAAAAGGTTAATGGGCGTCGGTTTTGTCAGCGGTAAATTGTTTGAAATATAACTTTGAAGAATTATGTAATATTAATCACATTTAATTGCTTAGATCTAACCTTCATTGATAGAGATCGTATAAAGACATATTAAAAGATTTACACCACTTAAGTCCATAACCTTGCATACCTTCAGCAAAATGATTAATTCCATTTATTCAAATTGTCTTAATAATAATTATAATGGCATAATCAATGGTTGACATTGACTCATGCCTTCAATTACCATTGATTATGCCATTATAATTATTATTATTTATATAATGGCATAATCAATGGTAATTGAAGGCATGAGTAATTGAAGGCATGAGTAAATGTCAACTATTATTAATTATTAATGTTATTAGTCAATATTAATAATTAATAATAATAATTATAATGACATTTAATCAATGGTAATTAAAGGATTGAGTAAATGTCAACTATAATTAGTCAATATTAATAATTAATAATAATAATTATAATGGCATAATCAATGGTAATTGAAGGCATGAGTCAATGTCAACTATAATTAGTCAATATTAATAATTAATAATAATAATTATAATGGCATAATCAATGGTAATTGAAGGCATGAGTCAATGTCAACTATAATTAGTCAATATTAATAATTAATAATAATAATTATAATGGCATAATCAATGGTAATTGAAGGCATGAGTCAATGTCAACTATAATTAGTCAATATTAATAATTAATAATAATAATTATAATGGCATAATCAATGGTAATTGAAGGCATGAGTCAATGTCAACTATAGTCAATATTAATAATTAATAATAATAATTATAATGGCATAATCAATGGTAATTGAAGGCATGAGTCAATGTCAACTATAATTAGTCAATATTAATAATTAATAATAATAATTATAATGGCATAATCAATGGTAATTGAAGGCATGAGTAAATGTCAACAAAATTTTCGTAATTGACTTTTGTTGAAGATCTTTGCAAGAACCGCTGCATCCAAAATGGACATGTTTGTACTCCTCAAACCATGTGGCGTTGTTGGGTGAGCCGCGTCTCCAATAAGCACCACACGGTCCCAAACAATCCGGTGCAGAGGATCACAATCATATATGACATTCAAAAATGGTTCTTTGGTCTCTTTTATTACTCTTACAAGTTCAGGAACCCATGTTTTCTCTGCTTCCTCTTGCATCTTCTTGATCATATCGTTGCTTACTTTCATAGTTACCGAACTCCCCTAAAAAATTCAATAAGTGGGCGGGGAGGTTAATACTTATAATTTCATAAACATTAAAAAACGTTAGGATTCTAAGTTAAAAAGATGATCAATCACCTTGAGTTGTGGCTCGGGTTGATTGACATACCATATCCAGTTGATCTTCTTGTTCAAAAGGTCATAAAAAACGGCATGCGTTCCACTACCTAAATCGAAGTTCAGGCACTTGCCGAGATCTTGATAAACCTTTCGCATTCCTGCATAAATCTCCGAGTTTACATCACCAGAAAGATCCAACACCCCTCTCCAAGCACAGTACCCCGAGTACCTACAAATCATTCTCAACATTAGATTAACAAATCGACTAAAAGAATAAAACAAAATAAACACATATTAAAGGTTCTTCAAACCTTAATTTAAGGTCAGGGAGGAAAACTTGTCGAATTGAAGACAAACAACCGTTTATAAATCCAGATTAAAGAATGAATAAAAAAATTATCATATGTGAACAGAATCAAGAATGCATAAAATCACTCAATTGATTCGGCCAGTACACACTAACCATTTATATATCGAACATAATCAATAATGCAAAAAAATTATGGATGTGCGATGGTATGTTTCAATAGAATACATGACCTAGAATCAAGAATGCAAAAGAAGAAGAAGGATGAATGTTGGTTGGAAGATTTGTTAGAGAGTATGATGGAAGAATGTAGTGTAGATTTATGTTTAGAAAAGAGTATTTATAGTGAGTTAGTTGGAGCTCCATATACAATATGGATAACTCAAACACTCTCTAAGGGCTTCATTCAACCCTAGATGACCTCAATTATTATATAGATAGATAAGTAATAACTTGATCAGATCAATATCTTGTAATTAACCAATAGTTACCACCTTATTTCCACATGCTACGTATGGCCGGTTTCACTTTTCACATTCAAGCTTTACACTCTGTTTGAGAGTTTCATTAAAGGATGGAAGAGAAAGTATTGGAAAGGAAGTGGAGAAAAAATGTGTTTCAGAGTTTTTTGTAGGAGAGAAAGGGAGAGAATGAGAGAGATAATAGAGAGGTTTTTAGGGTGATTTTCAATATTTCCAATTTGAAAGGAATGGGAGAGAAAGAAAGAGGAGTGAGATCTTTTCTCTTCCATCCTTTAATGAAACTCTGGAACGGAGTGTTAGTGCTTTACACTCACAAAATATTTATAAATAATAATTGATTTTGTTCACTCACATCCAATCTCCACGCGAGTGGACTTCTCAATGCCAAATCATTAACATCATGGCCACACCATAGGCGGCATGGTGTTTCATGTCGTGGCTTAAGGAACGACGGTACACCCCATAGCCTAAGAGGGCTTAAAAACGTGTTGATTTGGCACTTCTTGAAACAAAATAACCTTTCCTACCCCACTCACACCCCTAAACATCAGTTTTCTCTCTACTTTCTACTTGCTGCTTCACACAACTTGGTTTTAGAAGTTTATCAACGAAAAACTACTTGACGCCTTCTTCCTCCACTCCAGCACTTTCTTTTGTCCATGCCACAAACAAGGGTATAACATCCTTATTATGGGTGTGCTCTCATCAATTAGGCTCGTCCAATACTCTTATAATAATGTTTATATAAGTATTTGTTTTGAGATTATCATTATAGTGGTTCAGGTTTACAATATAACACGGATCACTCTCACTTTTTACGCACTTAATAGATAAATGTCAAGTGACCACATAAATTTTCTATTTTTATATGGTTTTAAGTGTTCATTCATACAAAACATGTGCACTTTGAGGATGATATGATTTTTAGGTGCCATTGTTCATAAGAGATGTTTCAGAAGTATTTGGATGCATCCAGTAAGGACTTGGAGGATCGAGAATGCAATACATGAAAGATGGAAAAAAAGGGCCAAAATTGTCTTGGGGTAGCCTATTACCAGGGAGCACGTAGCGTACCGAGGCCATAGCATAAGGTCGTAGAACAGATCAGGGCGTAGGAGAAATTCAGAAGAGGGCATAAGCTACACACTATTACTTAAAAGCTCGGAATTTGAGGGAGTTTCACATATTTATTCCTATAATTCAAGGTTTCGAAATAATCTTCTTTTCCAAATGTTTTTGGGTGTTCTAGGCGATTTGGAGCACTCCCATCATCATTCCAATCAAGAATTCATGTCTCAACTAGGAAGTGAAGAACAAATCTTGAAGATGAGCAGCTAATCTCTCTATAACTTACTCTGGGTGAATGGTTGGTTTAGGATAAACATTAAAACCTTGTTTGACATATGTTTCGGATTGTTATTTATTAAATGTTGAGGAATAAATTGTGTCTGGTTAATTTAAACGACTTGTTTGTGTTTCAAATATTTGTCTTTTGTCATTCGAATTCCGTTTTCTT
Source organism: Ambrosia trifida (assembly GCA_028751855.1). Taxonomy (NCBI): domain Eukaryota; kingdom Viridiplantae; phylum Streptophyta; class Magnoliopsida; order Asterales; family Asteraceae; genus Ambrosia; species Ambrosia trifida. The sequence continues at coordinate 81,754,856 of CM054130.1, forward strand.
GCGTTGTGAGCGGTTTGGTAATTAAGGAGTGTTTGGCATATCTAATGGGGTAATTGGATTGTACGAGTTATTATTAAAAGGATGTCTTCAATTATCATTTGAACTATTTAATTCCTAAACCATGTCTATATGGTATCCAACCAAACAAACGACTGTTATGTGGAACCTGGAACGTGAAATCCAGAGGGGGTTGTTTTTCGTTTGATTGAATTTAGAAACCTTAATTAAGTTCTCTATTTTAAATAGTATTCTCAAAAACAATTAAAAAAATAGACTTGCTTCACTACTTAGTTTAATTATTTAATAACATGAACATTTTTCATGAATTTTATGTAAAGACGACCTTAGTTACCCATATTCGTATAGGTAGTTAAACTTAGTGATTAATTTAGTTTTGATTTAACCTCAACATCTAAATCAAGGCATCATTTGGATGGATTGATGTTCGCATCATTTCATTATTGAAGGGCCTAGGTTTGAATCTTATACTAATCAACACTAGACATTTACTTTGGGGGTTACTTGGACACCTACCACATGTATGGATAATGGTTTCCTTCCAAGAATAATTTATAGTCCACATGGATTAAATGAAAATGTAGAATTTCATATTATTCTCGGACAAAGAAAACTACATTAAGATAACGGGCAGGCGGGCAACAAACTGCGCCGCTAACCCTTTCTGAATAGCAAATCATAATCTACTAAAAACGTAACCCTGCCCACCCGAAGCCGAGACACTACTATGAATAACCCGCTGTACCCTGGTCAGGAAACGGGTAGCCTCTGGTGCCAATGAGCCAAAGGTATCAAAAGCCAATGGTACAAAAACGTGTTGGTTCTCCTCGCAAGCTTAAAAAAAAAGAAATTGAAATCATTTTCAAAAACACCACACAGACCAACTTTAATCGTTCCCATGATTCCTCTTCTTAAATTTTAAGTTTTCAAGAATCGAGATCCCTACTTCTATGGCACCATGTTTTCACTAAACTTTATGTTGCTATCGTCCTCTTCAACACAAGCATAAGTTAGTTATCATTACAAGTGTCGTGAAAGAACACACATTTAAAAAGGTTAATTGTGTCGGTTTTGTAGATCCCACAAGTCAAGGAGGCCATAAGGCTCGGTTCTATTTTTATCGGGGCACATTCTTTTTTTTATATATATATAAAATTCCTATATGTAAATAGGTAAAGGTTCGGGTACAAAAACTATATTTCGTGAGAAGTGTGAGAAGGATAAAAAATTGACATGTATGCATCATGTTTTGAATTTATATATGATGTTTTGGGTTGTTTTTGCTAGAAAAACACCTAACACAACAATTTAAAACACAATGCAATGTATTATAGCCATAAAATTTACAACATAGCTAAAACACACAGTTAAAACATAACACTTTAGAACACATGTTCTTGGCATGGTGTTTTAAGATTTTAAGCTTAAAATAAAACTTTTTGTGTTTTAAATTGTTATGTTTGGTGTTATTTTAGCTTAAACAATTCAAAACATTATCAATAAGTCAAAAAAATGATGCCTACATATCAATTCTTAATCCTTCTCACACTTCTCACGAAATATGGTTTTTGTACCGTAACCCCACTCTATGTAAATATGTTTGTGTAATTTTTAAAATAAAAAATATATTTAACACTTAAAAGTTAGGCCCAATAATAATCAAGTTAAAACTTAAAAATTATTAACCCGTAAGGCGCCATAACATTTATAAGTCCAATACCTATTTAATTTATTAATTTAAAAAAATAAGCATCGCTACTATGAGAGCTTCATGAATTATTGGTTAGATACTAGAATACTTATTGTAATTAAAGTATTTAAAAAAGACTAACATGTTGTCTTGTAACTAATTACTAATTAATTATCTTAATTTGTATTCATTCATAAAATTTAATAATAATAATAATAATAATAATAATAATAATAATAATAATAATAACTAGTGTTTTAGTTATCCGCACTTCATTGCGGGAACTCCTGTTGCGTTGAGGGTTTGGTACACGGTAAAGATCGCGCTTCGCTGCGGCAGCTCTTGTTGCGTTGAGGGTTTGGTGAACATTAAATATACATTTTAAGTGACTGTTATTTTCGCATGGGCGTAAAAAAATAGCTCGCCGCCCATTACCTTGCAGACAATCCTTAACATTACAACAGTTGGGTTGCCCATTGTTGACTTGATATGGAGCTCAAAGTATTTCAAAAATGGCAGCCCGTTATTTGTTCACCTGGGCCACAATTTGCAATTATGGCAAGCCCACTTGTGGCTTTCCTTTGGACTGTTTGGTCAAACTTGGGCTGTTTGATCAACATTGGTCGGCTGAGTATTAAAATACAACGACACTATAGAAGTGTCGTTGTTTTAATAGATACAACGACGAGGACGACACCAAACCACCACTCACGAACTATTATACTATTGAGTGTGACAAAATATGATTATTCTTTTAACCTACCTTGATAGTAATTGCAATGGCATCTTCATGTCCAAAGTTCTATTATCTGCACTTTGACCTTTCACAAATTATGCGTTCGGCTTAAATGTGCCCTCACGTATCACGTGAATAGTACCTAACTTTTGTATAAAAGGATTTTCAATATTTATTGAGACTTGTGTAATCGGGAAAATTGTTAATAATAAATTATTCTGAATAATTAATATGCCAACATACTCTTCAGAATTTGATTAATAAAAGTTGTTAGTTTGAAAGTTACCGTTAAAAAAAGGTGTTATTTGATTATACTATTAAAAATTATTACGAAGTAGATGGGAAAAACTCTCAACTCGTAGAAGACGATTTGCGTGACTACTCTTATTCTGTAAAGACGGTTTGCGTGACTCTTAACCAGGATTTCTTTTCATATAGATTTAGCTTAAAATCTCCTCTCACTTTAAGTTATGTTTATTTATAATGATTGCATAAAACGGTTAATCTTAGGGGTTGTTTATTTATAATGATTGAATCAGTGAGAGGTCTGAACCATATAGACTCAGTATAATGCTTACCTATTCAGAGGCAAATGTCTGACCGATTCAGACATCTGCTTGTGAAACAAACAGTCTGAATGACATATGTCTGACCCATTCAGACTTAGGGGCTGTTTGGTTGATTAAGTGCTAAATAGTTTAGCTGTACACCAAGTCTGAATGGTTCAGCTCTTAACCATTGCATTCAGAGCTTTTTTTTAGGTTGAAACAAACAGTATGGTTCAGAGCCTCATTAAGAGGCTACCAAACATCCCTTAGTCTCATTAAGAGCTGAAACAAACAACCCCTTAGACTATCTCCAGTGCGCAGTGTGCCTTCAGGCGTCCTTAGCTGTCACGTCATCTGCTACATAATATTCTTACAAATCCTTATAACCCCAAACTATGACTTAAAACCATACAGTTATTTTTAAGAAGTCATAGTCCTCTAATTTGAAAAATAAGGAATTAAAAAGTTACTTTGTAAACAAAAAGTATAACATCTAGCTATACATGATGTCAATAAAAATCATCATTACATGTATTTCATACGTATAAAATATCACTTTATTTATAAATCACCTCTTTAAAAATGTTCTAAGCAAATATATGGTTCTTATTATTGAGAGTGTTGTCTCTCACAAAGTTTTACAAAACGTTTAAATAAATATATTTGTAAATATGATTATTAGCTTACCAAGTTTTATTGACTGTGACTAAATAGAGAACCTATTATTGCAACTGGGGCTTAATAAACGGATCAATGCCATTAAAAAAATAGCAAAAAAGAAAAAAAAAAATACGAAGAAGAAGAATTATGCAATCTTAATTTAGTAAGTTTGTTAAATCCAAATGACCAAGTCAGGGATTGAAATTTGTAGATAGGCTTGTCATATGTGGGCCAAGGGAATAAACCCAACCCAACTGCCTAACGGATTCTTGCATCGGGTCTGGGACTGGGTATTCGACTATTCGCTAGAGGTGCACAAAAAAAGGGAACCGGTTATGTTATACCCGGGTATTTTATATTTGTAACCGAACCTGACCCTACCCGTAGGGTACGGATAGTGTATATGTTTTGAGCTTAATACCTGTACTCGAAACCATACAGTGGCGAAGCTTGAATTTTAACACGGTAGGGGCCGAAAGTCACGAGACCAAAATTTACGTAATATAAAATCAAATCGGTGGGGGCCGAACTTAATATATACAAATTTTTTAAATAAAAACAGAGAAATTTACACTGCTGAGCCAAAAAACGGTGGGGGCCGGGGCCCCCTCAGGCCCTTCTTAAGCTTCCCCCTAAAACAATACCCGAAAATACCCGGAACCGACTGTACCCTATACCCAAACCCGATTATACCCTATACCCGATACATGTGTTTTATAATACCCGATAGAAACCCGAATTTTTAGAGTATATCTTTATGTTTACTTTACAACTTTTATTTTAAGTTTTTTAGAAATACATATTATAAAGCAAAGAATTTGTAGTGAAGTGAATTTATGTTATTGTAACTTATTTTATTTATTTTTAAAGACAAACCAAATTTAAGTTTTTAACAAATATATTTTTGTGTCAAATGATGAAGAAAAAACTTATTTTTTAAACCGGGTATTAATACCCAGACCTACCCGGTTATATCCAAACCCGATCATATCCTACCCGGGTACATAAGGTATGATTTTTTTTCCCGATATTCGTACCCGAACCCTACCCGGTTTCTCTTAATAACCGATATTCCAATAACCGATCATACCCAGAACCGGGTATTAGGAAAACCAGATTTGTGCACCTCTAGTATTCGCTGTATCACACGAGAAAACTATAAACACACAATTTTTGAAGAAGGTAAATGATCAAGAAAACGATTGAGAATATAGGAACTCAACCTTATGTAATGAAAGAACACATTCTCACATATATCTAAAATATTATTTTACATGCATTTTATAGTTTTTTAGTCTGAAAATTTCTATAAGATTATGAATATAATAAAAGAAACTTTAAGTTAAATGAGGTAATGTTAGTGTCAACTGTCAACCTGTTTAAACTTATGTTGTATTGGTTAAACGAGCCATGCATGTTCGTCACTCACAGTGATCACTAGACTAGAATGTTACCGCTTATTTAAAGTATGTGCTCGATCATTAAAAACTACTAGTGGAATGCCCGCACGTTGCCGCGGGTATGTATTTTTATTCACATTTTAAATTGCCAAAACTTTATACACCATACTGTCATTTATCCAATCCGATCCGTGCTTGATTTTTATTTGCAACATTTAGTTGCACACATGAACGAAAAAGCCTTTAGCCTACTGGTTACAAAGTGTTAAATAAGACTTAACCTTTTCTTGTGGTTATAATTCAAATTCCATTGGTAACAAAAAGTTAATCCATTAAAAAAAGTTACATGAATTAATCTATTACTTGGTAATGGTTCTAGGTAACAAAAAGTTAATACATGAATTAAATGTATTGAATGGTGCAATTGATTTGTATTAGTGACTTGTACATAAGGGCATAGATGGAAGAAAATGGTAAAAGTTAGAGATTTATGCATGAGACATTTTGTATACCATCTTAAAATGATGGTGAAATTACCTTCTTACCCATCTCTCCTCCTTAATAAGGTAGTAGAGATCCATTAAAAAAAGTTACATGAATTAATCTATTACTTGGTAATGGTTCTAGGTAACAAAAAGTTAATACATGAATTAAATGTATTGAATGGTGCAATTGATTTGTATTAGTGACTTGTACATAAGGGCATAGATGGAAGAAAATGGTAAAAGTTAGAGATTTATGCATAAGACTTTTTGTATACCATCTTAAAATGATGGTGAAATTACCTTCTTACCCATCTCTCCTCCTTAATAAGGTAGTAGAGATAAAACAAGATCACAGTGACATTACATGTACACTTTGAGTGTAAGTGTTATTTTGATTGTGAGTTAATACTATATTTGAAGACTAATGACATTTCCCATTGATTAATTCATTATTTCAAATAGAGAAGTTAATCCATGGACCACAACTTACAAATAAAGATGACCATGAATTCCTTTTAACTTTCTAAAAGACATTTGAAAAAACATGTGTTTGAACCATAAACAATAATACCTTTTGTTTTGTCTAAATATATGCTTCCAATCAAATTTTGGCCACATTGGAAACGTTTATGAATTTGTTTTTTCATAAGACAACTGATTTGGAGCCTTTTTAGAAGAACTACACATGTGATCAATCATATTATTTTCTTTTTAGCTTTAACTATGCTAATCAACACGAGGTACTCGGTTTGGATTATATAGGTGAGATAAATTATTATTAACTTTTGATTTGAAAGCTAGCAAACTAATATATGAATTTAAACTTTAATTTCATTACTTGTTTTCGTTTTTTTTTTTTCCAATTTGAGATCGAACATTACATCAAAATACCAGGTGGGAATGAAATGGATCTAAAAACAAACATAACTCCTATTATTAGTTCATTTTGTGCACCGATTTTAATTTCAAAGAATTTCCTCCCTGTTTACATTTTATTTTATTTCGTTGTTTATTGTAAAACCCATGATTCCATGAATGACTGATTTATTAATTCATGTGTTAACTTAGTTAAATTAGATGTTTAATTTGACTTATATCTGTTTTAGCTTCCATTTTAAGATTCAGCATGTCATGTCTTGATTCCTCGTACATAAAACGAGTGTTTGATATAATGTAAAAAACCAAAAAGGACATAAAAAAAAAAAAAAAAAACCAATCTAACAGCTCAAATTGAAAGCATCTGTTCTAAAAGACATAATTCATCAATGGTTGGTGCAACTTGTTTTTCTAGATTATAATTTGCAACCGCAATTGTTTAAAATAAAACTATGATTGATTGATTTGGATTTAGTGTTTGTAGAGGCATCTTATTTATTTATTTTTACTAAGTTCAATATTATGTAGCATGTGTTGATTGGTTGAGTTTGTTTATTTTAATAACCTTTATAATATTATGAAACCTAAGCCCTTCACTCTTCACTGTTTAAAGAGCTTGAGTTTTGAAAACATTGACTACAAAACTATGTTTCTCTTAGGATACAAGTTATGAATGAAATTAAGATTCCAATTTTAATAAATGTTGGAAACCAAATATATTATAAAATGAAATTCAGATTCCATTTTCATTGAATTGTACTACATTCCACGAATTAATCGAACCCTTGGTTTTTGAAGCTCTGCGAGTTACTATGAACCATCTTCTGCACTCGATTCAATAAATGTATTTCCTTAGGGGCAAGAGATCAAAACGTATAAAAAACAAAAGGCAAAAACACATGTTGATTCTCCAAACAAGCCGCTTCATGTATTGTTTGTGTGACATCCGGTAATTTTCTTTTCGTTCTGTTCTTTTCATTTCTTTCTTTTGGGACTTTGCGCAATTTTCGGGACGAAAATTCTTTCAACGTGGGGATGATGTGACACCCGGCATGTTTGGCTTAAACATATTAGTAACATCTAAGTCTACCTTAGCGAGAAACGTTTATAAACAAACTTAACTGGGTTAGTTGAGTCGGGTCAAGTTAGTATTGTCCAGGGTACAATGATCTGGAGGATCATTGGGAGTCGTTTTGGTAATACACTAGTACCGGGTTCCGTTGTTGGTGACATTACATGAACTAATTAAGTATATGTGTAGATTATGGGTCGTGTGGTGGATTATATACATAGATGTGTTTAAATGATGTGTAAATGATTATCTATGTTTAAATATGTTAAATATAGACTAAGGATGCATGCTTATGTGTTAAGATGTGTTAGAATGCGTTAAACACGACAAACTGGAAAACTAGTCAAAAAGGAATCCTGGTTCGACCACTTCGAGTGGTCGAAGGAGAGAAATTGTCTGGTTCGACCCTTTGTAGATGGGCGAACCAGGGAAGTGGAATTGAAGGAATTCCCTTCGACCAGAACAGGGCTCATTCGACCCTGTGAAAGGGTCGAAGGAGACCACCTTCGACCATTGAAATGGTGCGAAGGAGGATTAGTATAAATACCAACCTTTGTCATTTTTCATCATTTCACAAACCCTAACCGTCCCAAAACGCTCTCAAACGATCTAAAACACTAAGAAAGGAGTTTTTGCTCTTCTTTTTCATAATCTAACCTATCTACAACATCTAAACAAGAATCCAAGGTGTGTTCATAATCCTAAACCTTTTTAAAAGCATTTTAATTCGTTTTCATCTAACCCTAGTTGTCCGGATCTGTTCTAAGGGTGTTTTTATGATTAAAAACCTTTTAAACATCTTTCTAAATCAAAACATTATCATTTAACATAGGTCTCATGGTGAATAACATATATAAATTGTATATTATGTGGTGTTGTGTGTTGTTCAATGATTTGCTGCTGTATCTGTGATAGAAACATGATATAGGATTGTTATTGATGTTGGAATATTATTGTTTAGGGTTAGGATTGGGTATGATGATATTATGGGTATTTGGGGGTTTTATTGGATTTAAACTTGATGCATGATATTTATGATCAATAGAATTGATAAGAAAAGATCGGATAATCGACAAACTGAGTATTTTAAGCTAAGCATGAATCGATTTCAAAAGTTTCCAAATTGGATAAATTATTCATGCATGAAAGTGATGTTTCCATAATCTTTACCATTTTGGGAAAGGGCTGAAACGGACGTATTATCGGGGGAAATCGGTGGGGTTTTGTAGGGATAAGTTATCCATGCTTGACTGCTGTGTTTGATGATGTTTCGAGTCGTTTTGAATGTGTTTGAAGCGTTTTTAGGAAAAATTACACAACAGGGGCGAACCTGGCCTCCTTCGACCGATCGAAGGTGCGAAGGAGGAAAACCAGGGTCGAACCTGGGTTTTTGTTGGGCGAATGTGGTAAAACGGGCGAAGGAGGCATCAAACGGTCGAACGAAATGTAAAACGGGCGAAGGAGACTGAAAAGGTGCGAAGGAGACATAAAACTGACTGGTTCGACCGTTCTGATGCAGAAATAAGATTTTTGATACAAACTAAGTATTTTATGCTTGAACCCTGTGAGTAATCTACGTGTACTTGATTAGTTAGGGTAATGGGTCACCAACGGGATGTCGGGTCGGTCTAGTGTGTCGGTTAAACATTTAAACACGTTTTTAAACATACTTGGTTACGATCTGGACAATCGGGGACTAGATAACCTTATGGTTATTAGTCGGAACACTTATGTGAACATTTTGATAGATATCCGGTAGAGGGATTATCAAGGGCTTTACTTGTAACCGAAGAACGCTACTTAAGGTGAGTTCACGGCCCCACTTTTACTGCTTTAACTTTTGGGGGAGAAAACATGCGCTCAACTATTTTGGTAACATATGTCATACTATGGTTTTAACTTTGTATTGCTATACGATCTTTGGAAGTCCCGGGGGAAACCATGAATGTGCGGGGATGCACAACGGGGGAAATGTGGATAGATCTATTGGGCGTGACCTGCCCCACTCGTCGGCTTGGAGGGCCGGGCGGGTGCATATTGTCTCGAACAGGAACATTATCATGCTTAACATACGGGTTGCTTAAACATGCTAAACATTGCTAAACGTGTCTAGTAATGGTTTCCAATCGTAGTAGTAATAAAACATATGCCTAGCTAGCGTACTTGGTAACATTGATATAGTATGGACATGGTAACGTTTTGGTAACATATTGAACAAACCTGTGAACTCACCAGCATTATATGTTGACGTCTTTTTGGCATGTTTTTCTCAGGTCGCTAAGGTAGCAACGAATGGAACTAGGCGCACGGGTCTGCATTGGCGTCTAGGCATAGTTGCACATTTTGTAATAAAAGTATTTTGAATAACTTTTGGGATGATAGCATAGTTGATTAAATGCTACTTTAACGCTTCCGCTTATAAAACTGTTGGTTATGTCTCTTTACGTTTTTCATATAGAGTTGTTTATTGTGATCGTTGACTTGGATCCTGGTTTGTCATGCGCCTCGCGGTAAAACTCCGCAGGTGGTAATTTGAGGGTGTGACAGATTGCCCCTCGTCCAATCAAACACAAGAACATCTATCGAGCGCAAGGTGGACCTCCCTTCGCTCGGGCCAGTCAAAAAGTTCACACGGGTCTATTTCTTAGAAATAAAATCCCAACTCGCAGAAGCACATCCCAAAGTTTCCTTGACCATATCATGTCGATACTTGAACACTAACAGTTCCTTATAAACGCCATACGATAAGCATGTGGAATACTCTCAATAGTCATAATAGAAAGCACGGAGACACAGTTAAGGAGAGTAAAATTTGCAACTATCCCTTGAAACGAGCCATGCTCGTGTTGCACCAAAGGCTCGCAATGTTTAAGGATCCCCATAATAAGTTCAACCCTCAACATTTGTATAGAGGCCCAGGTCCTTAGAGATGTATTCTTTTAGGCTTCCTTCTGATCTTTCGAGTTAAAATGGTCCCACTAAAAGTGCATAAGTAACTTGGAGTACCCTCAAGACCGAACCCTACCATATTTGCAGGACTGGAAACTCTTAAAGGGGCATGGCCATCTCCCACTGATGAAGCTAAGACCCATCCCTACCGTGGGACTATTCGAACTCCTTTGGCTGGAACCATTACACAGACAAAGAACAAAAACCAACCGCCCCTACTGTACAACGAAAGGAAGAAAAAACCAAATCCTAACTTGAGCTGAGTTAGAACAAAAAGTTCGATCCACTCACACCACACGGGGGAAGGGAGCAAACCAGATTGCTCACCTCCCTTAAAACACGCTAAGGAAACGCCACATTATGGTGGATGGAGTTTAGCGGTTGCTGCAAGCGAGCTGGTGGGTGGAGTGTATATGGTGTGGGGGCTCAAGTACGATAGAGTTTGGTGACCTAGAGTGATTGGGGAGTAAGGGTAGGCAGGAGTGCGGGTATGGAGGAGCGTGAATGTAAGGGGAGTGTGGATGTGGGTGAGAGGTTGTTGAGCGTGGATGTGGATGTAAGGGGCAGACTGTAAAGAGGGCAAGGCGTGGATGAGATTTTTGAAAAAAAGTATCGTTGCAGTGGAGGGTTATAGTGGGTGGAGGAGGTTTTACGGTTGGTTGGATGATTACGGTAGGTGGAGTGGTGGTTGCAGGTTAACACTGGGATGGAGGAGAGGTGTATGGGAAGTTAACGACAGGAGGAGTGTTAGGTGGGTGGAGGATGTTTTGTATTGATTTTTATCTTGTATAATTATCATAACATTCGACCTCTTGTATCATCAATTTTTCATACGAATACTATTCTCACCCAATCATATTTAACTATGGAATTCTATTGTGATCCATAGCCAACACGCACCGGTGATATTCAATGTCTGCTATTCTTTTTGAACTCCACGTCTATCCTATTTAAGCCCAATGTCATTTATAACATTCATCTCACGATTATTAAACATTCTCATTAACTTTGAGGGTGTTTGGGATTGAGTTTGTAAATGACTTATTGTCTTTTTTAGAAAGCCAATAGTTTAAAAAAAATGTTTGCCATTGATAAAAATGTTTTTTATTTTAGCTTTTTCAAAAATTGGTAAAAAAAAAATGTTTTCCAAAGGCAACAAAGCCTATTTTTAATGCATTTTGAACATAAAATTACCACTCTATCTCACCTTTTACCCTTCAATATAAATTTCTGCTTTACACAAACACGTAACTTGCTAATCCCTCCATTTTCAGTGAACACCATCCACCACCCCTGCCACCGTCTTCACCCAAGTATGAATAACATCATACCACAAAATCCACCATCACCATACTGGCCTAGACCCACAACCACCACATGTTGTATTTTTTTGGTTTAGTATAATTTTTATCAAAAAAAATGTTAAGTACATAATATTATATAGTATTATATATATATATTAGAAATTCATTTATTCATTTATTACATATAAAAGTAATAAATGGTTTTAAATATATAAAAGAGTAAATTGCCAAAATAGTCCTTATGATTTGTTATAAAATGCCACTTACATACAAACATTTAGGTTTTTGTCATAATCGTCATATGGTTTCCATTTTTTGTCATTCTCATCCCTAACACTAACTCCATCCAGTTTATGTCAGTTAAGTAAGAGACATTTTTGTCGATTCATGTTTTATAGTTTTAATTGCCAAAATCCACCCTCTCCTAAAATATTCTTATTAGTCATTTTAGGTACTAATTGAAACACTTAAAAACCAAATTATTAACCTCTCACTTTGAAAGTTAAACAAAAAAAATCCCAAACACATAAAAAAACAAAAAAAAAAGGGTAAGGAGAGGAGAGGGGGGCTCATGAGAAGCACGTGAAAAAGAAGAAGCTTTCTCTCATCCCGTGAACCACTTCTTATCACGGTGGCCACCACCCTTTACCACCCTTCCTTCCTTCACCCAATATTATTCACAGATCCAACTAAATTAATCTCATCGGTAAAATTACCTTTATACCCTCTTCATAGATCCAATTCTTGAAACCTTTATCATCATCAACAACAGCCCAGATGAAATCGAGCAAGGGACATCAAGAAGATGATTACGATGATTACAGTGTCAAAAAAGATACCAACCCATGTTCAAAAGGTTTGATTTTTATGTGTTCTGGATGGGTTTTTTTGTGAAATTGTTGGATTTTGTGTTTTGGGTAAGTGTTGATTGATTGAATTGGGAATTGGGTTTGTTGCAGATGGGAAGAACAGTGATAAGGTTGATGCTACTAGGTCCAAGCATTCGGTTACTGAACAGAGAAGAAGGAGCAAGATTAATGAAAGGTGTGTGCTTGTTTTGTTAGAATTACTGTTTTTTTATTTAATTTTTTTTTTTTATTTTGTGTTGTAAAGTGTGTTAAAACATAGATTATATTGATGAAATTTGGTTAGATTATTGTGGAAATGAAATTAAAGTGAACATGAAATGATAGTGTGAAGACATGCAAATGAATCAATAATGATCTGTAGGGCGCATAGGCATTCTTGTTTGTTTATGGTTCTGTCGTTGAGTTATATGAACTTATTTCATGCCGTTTGCGTATTGGAAAATCTTGTAACAAGTATGTCCATAATATATATTGGAATGGGGGTGCGTTTAGCGGTTCAACGCACAAGTAAATTTAAGCTGAGAAGTCTGGGAATCGCATAAGCACTTGTAGTTGTAGGTTGTGCATGTTAGATATAGTGGGAGAGAGAAAGAGAGACGATTATGCGGTTGCACAACCGTCTTATGTATCACAGTTAAAGCAACGTGCACATGTGTTTATGCGGTTGTCAAAGTTCTCTAGTTTAATTTGGTTTTGTATTGAACGACCCTCTATTAAAGTGTTGTAGATTTGCTAAGATTAGTGGTCTATAATGAATAAGAAAGCTTCGTTTTTTTATTAGGTTCCAGATTTTGAGGGATTTGATACCCAATAGTGATCAGAAGAGAGATACAGCATCATTTTTGCTTGAGGTACGCTAACCAAACATAAGGATATTTAAACATTTATTGTTATTTGAAGGTTGATTATCTTAGTCGACCATTGTATCCTCTTGCAGGTGATAGAATATGTTCAGTATTTACAAGAGAGAGTACAGAAGTATGAGGGTTCATACCAAGGTTGGAGTGCAGAGCCCACCAAATTAATGCCCTGGGTAAAATTACCTGAGAATTTGCCCTAGTGTAGTTATTAGTTAAGCGGTTGTTTGGGTTTAACGAACCATTATCATACTAGCTGCAACAAAAATGATAATGAGAGGGTTAAAAAAGATTACCTAATTATCCCTTCTATAATAGTTTAAATTAATTTGAGAGATCAGATCATTACTCTAATCTCCAATGACCTAAGCAGTTAATGCGGTAAAATATCGGATATCGGTCAATATTTGAGATATAGGTTATCACGGTGAGATATCGGTGATTTTTATATCATGCAAAATCCACATATATAGAGAAATTTACACTAATAATTCAATCTACTCTCCTATCATTAACAAAACAAATTAACCTCTTGCAACTTGAAAACAATATCAATTGTAGCAAGTGGGAACTTATTAAAACTTAAAAACACTGATATTTACCACTAACAATTGACAACTAAGACTTAAAACACTAATAAAAACAATAAGAAGTTAGACAAACGGAAGAACTAAGAAGAAAGATACTGATATCGGGAATATCGGTGATAGGTCAATATTGCCGATAATATCGGTACCGATATTTTGTACCGATATATATCGGTGATGTATCACTGATATATCGGCCGAGTTAACTACTTAGCCAATGACATGCCCTTTTGGTCCTTTTGTATATTGATTTTTCATATCGTCAGAATTTGTCAAACATTAAAACAGTTGAATATCTGATTTAATTACAACTTCAAACAGAAAAGCACATCCAAACACTATCTTCTGCAACCTGTTATATTACGATTTGTTAAGTGATTTTCCATTGTTTTGTGTAGAGGAACAGCCATTGGCGGGTCCCAGGTTTTGGTCATCCACCTCTCATAAAGCCAGATTCTGGCCTGACTCCATCTTATCCTGTTAGATATGATGAAAATGTCTCAATTGCCCATGGCATCAACACAGGCACACAAAATCCAGCTCGTTCCGACCCTGGTGGAGACGTGAACTGTAATTTAATGGATTCACAACCTGAATTAGCAAGTAAAATGGCAATGCCTGCTGTACAACCAAGCATTCCTGTCCCTATTCAGCAAGCCGATGGGACATTTTCCCATTCTGCCCTTCCATGTAATGTTAATATGCAGTCATCCGATGTCCCTGTTGCCGGTGATGCAAATCAGCAAGAGGAGTTCACAGTTGAAGGTGGCACAATTAGCATTTCGAGTGTTTACTCTCAAGGGTAAGTATCAAGGAAATTTTGTGACAATCCATTTACTCGTGAAATGGGTCGTTTTGGTGTAACTATAACATCAAACGGGTCAAAAGAAATTGTCCAAAAATGAATGGCCTACAGTCTACACTGGTTGAAAAAAAATAAAATGATCTCAGATGTTTTATTATTATTATAATATAATAATGTAGTTTTTGCAATCATATTTTTGGCATTAGTTATTTGTTTATAAAGATGGAAAACATTGTTAGCGGGTCAAGCAAATCTAACCAGTTTCGACCCATAATGAAAATGCTCATTTTGACCCGTTAGACCATCACCCAGCCTGCCTGTCTTGCCACCTCTACTTTGTCACACACTGAATTTTTGTCCATGAATTGCTTTATGGTGCTTCTTAACATTGGATTATAATGATTAATATAAACTTCATCATGAGTTTTTATTGAGTGTGCAAACTACGAGTAAATTGCTGAATATTGAATACATCCGTCTACATTAACTTTCTTTTGCATCTTGATCGTGATCGTTCCTTTTAGTGATTCCAAAAACTAGTAGCATGAGCTTTTTGTTATTTCTTTTGACGTATATAATCTAATGACTTTTGTGTGCGCGTTCATGGTAATTCAGGTTATTGACTTCTCTTACACAAGCACTGCAGAACTCGGGTGTGGATTTGACTCAAGCCACCATATCCGTACAGGTGGATCTTGGGAAACGAGCAAATAGAGGACTGACATCTGGCCCTTCCACTGCAAAGGTATAAGTATTTACATTTAGCTATCATTTGTGTTAAAAATCAAATCTTGAAGTCAGTCGATTTGATATGCGTTCAGGAGCATGAGAATCCTCATTCTAGCAATCAAGACGTGGGCCGGTATCAAGATTTTAACAATGGGGAAAACTCAGATCATGCTTCGAAAAGACTAAAGACGTGACACGCCACTTCACAAGCCCAGTATTAGTGTTTCATATATGGTGGATGAGTGAAGGAAAGAGGGAGGGGGGGGGGGGGGGGGTATAGCTGCAAAGACCAATCAAAATTGTACATGTGTCATTTTTCTGTTGGTGGCAACCGGAGATCTCTGTGTTGAGTTCTGGAAAGAGCTGCTGCATGGTGGTTTCTGCTTTGGTTGGTAGTGGAGGTGCATTACTGTTGTCTTTGGTTTTGTTTAGTGTTTTTGATAAATATTTGCATTTATCCTTGTTATTATTATTATTATTATTATTATTATTATTATGATTTTGTAAGTTAAGGGATTTGGTTTGTTTCTATTATGGTTGGAGATGAAAAATGATATAAAAATTAAATTAAATATTGTTTTTGTGGTGTAAGTTTTTAGTTTTATTATATATGTCTATTAAACCAAAGACACACTTACCCACTAATAAGGAAAAATTGTCCAAGTATGATTTCTACTTTTTTTGACCGACAATTTTACATACAAAGGTGGGCTCATATTTGGTTTACATTTAATACTTTGATCTTCAAATCAAGTTAACATTAGGCAACCAAACTGTTGTAATGTTAAGGGTGGTCTGCAAGGTAATGGGCCGCGAGTATTTTTTTACGCCCACGCGATAATAAAAGTCACTTAATGTCCACGAAAGTCTCAATGCAACAGGAGCTCCCGCAGCGAGGCACGACCTTTAACGTCCATTACTCCACCAAACCCTCAACGCAATATGAGCTCCCGCAACAAAAAATGGTGGAAATAACTAGCGACAGTTATTTTAGAATAATTTGAACAAATTATAGTTACCTAATATTATCGCTAATAATGTTATTTTTAATGCCTACTAAACCTATAACGACACGAGCGCCCCCATAGCGAAGCGTGGGTAACTAAAACACTAGTTATTGTATATGTTTCTGCTGCAGGAGACCTGAAGTGTATTTTAATATATGAATTCGTCGTTCTTCTACTTTTGAAACTTGCAGGTTGACAATATTTGAAAATGAACAAGAAGGATTAACAAATGGGGTGGTGGCGCAGTTGGCTAGCGCGTAGGTCTCATAGCTATCTGAGTAATCCTGAGGTCGAGAGTTCGAGCCTCTCTCACCCCAATCTTTTTTCTGTTTCTAAACTGAACATATTATCTTTATACAAATGTTCAAAAACCTCTCGCTATGAGACATTTAAGCAATGATCATCAAAGAAAACTATGCCAACTTGCAGTGTTAACACTCAAACTAGAAAGAAAGCCTTGTATTTTTTTCTACGATCAAAGAGCAATTTTTTATACTTGTGGGGCCAGATCCGATCGAGTAGCTTGAAATTTTTTTATATTTTATAACCGGTTACGTTATTGCATCACGAAAGTGTCAAACATGATTTCTTGACCTTAAATATTACACTTTACACCTGTGTGTACTCTTCATTCAAATGCATCAATGAATTCACCAAGAAGCAACAGAATGTACAACAAGGTTATAATGATGAGCAGTTATTTATGGAGGAAAACAATTATTGACTTGATACTTCTATACGAAATCCGTCTCACCAAGGTTTCCCTTAAGTACAATTAAAAAAAAAAAAAAAAACCACATATTTATAAATCCCACATTACAAATGAACATATTATGTTTTCATCAAACTCAAAAATACATGTCCCCATCATGCTTTACCCCGTTCACTCACTTTTCATCTTCAGTCTCCTGCAATGTTCTTCAAGATTCTCCCGCAGACTTGAGTTTTCAATATGTTCTTATAAACTCACAGAATTGTGAGCCTTGTCAAAATCGTCGTCTTCATCAAAAGCATCATTATCACCGTCATCTGAAGGTGAGGAGGATGAAGGTCAACACAAATATAATAACAACAAAGCAGTAATTTGGCATTTGTTCCTTATACTTACCTGGATGCCCATCACTATCATCAAGATCTCCCAAAAGAAATGAATCTAAATCCTGTTCAGATGTAGATGTCTTGCTTTTGAGATTTGTCCCCGCCGGTTCTGGTTCTGCAGCTGGAGCGTGATCACTTTTTTCATCTTTTGCTTGCGCTATCTGTTTTAACTTGCTCTCCTCAACAAACTTCCTCTCATACCTACACATATATAAACATATAAAAAGAATTATTTTTTAAACCACATCACATTCTACATTTCCAACTTGGGGCAAAGGATCAGTTTGCATCTAGTTAAATATATTCAATAACTGAAGTGGAAATTCCAAGATAAAGTAGTCACATACGGGGATACATGAGTGCTCACAAGTGTAAAATATATTCTCCAGAATCTTCCATCTTTCATGTGTCTCGGGCATAATTCGTATCTCAACTTTGATACTTCCTGAAAAATTACAATCATTATGCATATGCTTTGCATGTTTATTCAACTATGAAGATAAAAAAAACTCAAGAAAGACTTATACTCCCTACTGAAGCATACTTTTTTTTAACAATGAGAGAACAAATACATTTGATTAAAAGTATATCTGTGCATCAATTGACTCTTAGAAATGTACACAGTCATCAAATTTTCACAGGTCAACAAGAACATCAGCCATTTGTGCCCAACAGGCAAAAAATAATCTAACTATGATGCATGTTTCTAAAAGTTCATCAAAGAATAGCACATATATGTTATTCAATTTAGAATGAAAACATGATCCATATATGATTAAAGTCTCGCATACACGAATAGCGCCTTTACCTTAACAGTAGTGAGGACCAGATTTGCATGCTTCTGCTGCCACTCTGAAAGATCTTGCCTTACGTTGGAGACAGTAGCCACATCAGACGCTGAATCATCTACAGGTCAAGATACTCTAAAAGTTTATTCGTCTTATTGCGCATAGCCGTAGAGTTACATTAGTTATTAGATTTACATTAGCTTATTAAAGATTTAGAACACATTCCAAGGCGAATAACAAAGGTCCAATGTATCTGACAAATATTTCAATTACTTCCATAATCCATTTCAGTGTTCAAGTTTGGAGCCAACGATTTCTACATTCATAGACCAAATGCATATTTACATTTTGGAAATCACTGAACAGTTTGCGCATAAAGCAGTAGAGTTAGCCATAAACAGATGCACAAAAGCAAACCTCCACTTTAACATACAATACATATCTAGGTTTTGATACATCTCATCGATCTTAGATTTCCGTTACCTAATCCAATCACATTCCAGTGAGTCTAACAAATATCAATCTATCCAGCAAACATTTCAACAATTTACTATCTCAGCAAACGTTGTAAAACCACAAGGTACGTTTTCTTCAACTCCGCCTAATTACTCGAAATCACTCAGATAGTCAGATGCAGTCAACCACAGACAAAATCACAGCATCTATGTCCGTCTGTCTGCGATTATGTAGTTTGCCATTTTGTTTTCAGGGAAACGAAATGTTTTAAGTTCTATCATCTCTGTCTATAATATTAATAATTAATAATAACATTAATAAATGAATAAAGTATATACAACCAGATCAAGCGAAATAACACCTGGAAAAGGAAAATTCTGAAATGTAGATAGCGTGAGGCCTTTAACAAAGCCTCGAAGATCCTCCGTGATGCCAAATGTTTCAAGCTCCGTCTCCGACGGAGATTCAGACGAAGACGATGTAATAGATAGCGACGGAATTTGATCGGCGAGTGAGAGGAGAGCTGCGGTCTTCAACTGATCGGCTTTTTTAGACGCTTCGACGGCAATGTCTTTGGATCGTTTAGCAGTCTCCGAGACGATGTCGGCGATTCTGACTGGAGAAGACGTTAGTGTTTGAGATCTCTTTGTTGCTTCTTCTGCTAGTGTTTTTGCTTTCTGCCAGAAGCTCTCCATTGATGTGTGTGTGAGTAGAGTGTAACTGACTGGTAAAGTTACATGCGGTTACAGATCTGATCAGGGAAAGCTGACAGACGAGACGGTCGTTCAAGTATGGAGTAAGTTAATAAACGGTCTATCAAGTTTGTGTGAAGTTGTATTACTGGTCCTTGTAGTTTTAAATTTATCTTATTTAGTATTAACTATTATGTCTCTCGCTCTCGCATTGTGTTGCGGTGGGGGCGTAAAGCGTGCCAAGTAGAACCAATGCAGTATCATCGTTAGCGATCATCAATACTGAAAAAACTCGAAAAAAAATAAAACAAGGAAAAAATAAAGCGAACGAAAATAGACGTAAAACTTTATACCACACACAAAAAAAGAAAAAACATAGAAAACAATAGCTAACTCGATACAGGGACAACGCATTGCAACATTGTCGTGAAACGAAAAAGAAAAATAGGCGTAAAAACGTTGAGCCACACACACGTTGCGGCTTGTTGACTTTAGTGGTTTTTTATATTTGTAACTGGTTTGATACTAAATTTGAAATTGTCCGGATGAATATTGATATTTTATTTTTGTTTTTCTTTCTTTTTCTATTGGAATCAAGTTTTATACGATGATGACTTATTAACTTTTATCTAAAGTGTCTTACTATAGTTAATCATGTAAACAATTTATAATTTAAGGTTTCATAAAACTATTATTAAAAAAAAATTAGTTACATTTCTGGAGTTTTTACTTTAAGTTGAATTCTTCGTATAAACGAACCTAACTGAATGAAGATGGAAGAGGCTAGTTCACTAGTTCGTATTCATACATAGTTTTGTTAAGAAATAAAATATGTTAAAAGTGTTCATATGTTATGGTAAACAAACATAAACGAGTGACTGAACGAGCATAGGCATACTCGCACACACAAGCAGATATAATATATAGAGTGCATATGTAATATGCAATTTCATTTATAACAGTTATTTATAGAGCAGGGGCGCAGAGGGGTTTCGCTCAGAAGTTCCGATTATATAGTATCCATATATAATTTTTTTGGTATATAGATTTCGACCCTCCGTTTTTCTAAAAAACAATTAGTTATATAAACCAAAACTAGTACAAAAAACAACATAAATGTAAAGCTCGAATCCTAAAGTTCTAAGTCCAAACATTAACAATTTTTAACTCTTAAAGTCCTAAGCCCAAACACTAACAATTTTTAACTCCTAGAGTCCTAAGCCGAACACTAACAAATTTTACCCAAAAAAAAGGTGAGGAGGTGAATTGGCCAATCGGGGATATCCCCTGACGAACGCTTTGGGTCACCGATCCGAAAGTAGTGAATTTAATAAGAAAGACACATGAAGAAAAGTAAACGAAAGTAAATGAACTTAATGACAAAATTATTGAATATAAATAGTGAGACCGTGTTGGTCATATATTAACACAAACAGGGCCAAGTTATCTTGACTTTAGCGGTGTTGGTTGTACATTTCACTAATTAATAAGTTTGGCGTAATTTTACTTTGTTAGTTTTTCAATTTTGTAATGCGTGTGAGAAGATGTTTTTTTTTCATTCATGATCAATTTCCTAATAAATCGAGTAGTTTCACACGCACTACTAGAACTAGGTTTTAGAAGCAAAATTTACGACCACCAAATGAGCCACCAAAATAATAAGTCTCTAGTGCGACTGTCTTTTTAGTCGGTCGCAAATGGTCTCGTTCGCTAAAATCTAATATGTATATATATATATAAATGCAAATTATATTAGGTAATATATAAATGCAAATTATATTAGTGTTGAAATATCACACGTTAAATAAGTTGTTTGTTGCCTAAACGATTGTTCAAGTTGTATTTGTGCAGGTTGTTGAAGATCAAGGTTACCGGAGTCATTCAAGGATATTCAAAGGACTAAAAGTGTTTAAGTGTTGATAGTTTATGGTTTGATGTGTAAATAGTGTACGAGCTGGTATATAAACCTTTTAGGGTTTCCAGATCATTCGTTACACCTCATTTTGTTCTTTCTGTTCAGTCTTTGAGCGATTAGGGTTTGTATCATCCCTTTGCCCTTTATCTCTGTAATCTTCTTATTCTTTGTCTTGTACTCTTATCTCAGCTGATCATTATCAGCTGATTATTGACAGATTTATCTGTCTAGTTTTAGTAAACTCATATTTGTGAGTTTACAGGGATCTGGGGGGTGTTTTCTGGTTTGGTTAACTAATAAAGTTTTGGTCACCGTTTTGTCGCTATACAGCTTGTGTTCTTTGTTGTTCTTGTGTATTGTTGGTTGATTTGTTATTTTACTTTAGATCCATTAGTTTTTACATGGTATCAGAGCCAAAGGCTCTTGATATTGTGTTGGTTTATTTTCT
Source organism: Ambrosia trifida (assembly GCA_028751855.1). Classification (NCBI taxonomy): domain Eukaryota; kingdom Viridiplantae; phylum Streptophyta; class Magnoliopsida; order Asterales; family Asteraceae; genus Ambrosia; species Ambrosia trifida. The sequence goes on from CM054130.1 coordinate 81,776,845, forward strand.
TCCGCTGTGTCTTGTCTTGTTTTGATCAGATCTGATATAGATCTTGGTTATTGTTCTAGATCTGTTAAAACTCTTAACAGATCTGTGTATTGTTTGTATTCTTGTCTTGTTTTGATCAGATCTGATATAGATCTTGGTTATTGTTCTAGATCTGTTAAAACTCTTAGCAGATCTGTGTATTGATTGTATACATCAAGGATCTCATCTAAAAAATAGATGATGGTTCTTGATCTGGGTAAAATAATAGATCTCGTTTGTCTATAGATCTGGTCTATTATTTCTTGTATAAATCTGAGGTGTTACTTGGTATTCTGTGATCTTGGGAGCAGCTTATTGAAAGGAGTTATTGGAGCTTCTTGGAAGGAGTTATTGTGAATATATTGCTTCAATTGCCCCCACTGCTCTATACCCTAAGTGAAGGTATAAGTAGTGGGATTGGAGAAACCCTAACTTGGGTCACCCCCTCGGTGAGATTGTTCCACTACTTGTTATTTCGTATTTTTCTTTTATCTGTCTTGGTCTAGGTGTCTTCTGGCCGGGTTAGGGTGGACTGGCATTTGATCTGTTTGTTGTGTGTTGGTCTCTCTGTGGTTTGATCTTACTTGTCTTATCTGTAGTATTTGTCTATATCATATACTATATAATACTTAGTTATATACAGAGCTCCTGTGTTAAGATCTGCGTGGGCACCTATGAGTGATGAACCCATGATCTGAACACTGACACAGCTTCGCTCTTTAGGTGTTAAGTATTGTTTGATTTGTCTTGTTTCTTGACTGTTGTCTGTCTATTTGTTTGTGTATTCACTACCATGGGTGATGTTGTTTGTGACATCCGGGAACCAAGCGCACCTTTTTATAGCTGGCTTTATTGTTTACTTGCTGAATTTCGGGACGAAATTCTTTTCAACTTGGGGATGATGTGACACCCCGCATTTTCAGGTTAATACTTTCACTGAACTCTAGTTAACTTACATGATACATTTTAGTTAACTTACGTTGTGCATGGGTAGATACTTAACTAGGGGTAGTTAAGTAGGCCTAACACATGTTAGAGGTTATTAACATATGTGTTAAATAGGATAAGTATTGTTTAACACACACATGAGTCCTGTATCCCGAATGTTGGTGAATAATAAACTTATGTGAAAACCATACGTGATTATGTGAACCTAAACCTAACACGTTAATAAAAATCATTAAAAGTGGAGCATGAGGTTGATTAGGGTCTTAACGCATGGGGTTACACTTGTTACGGTCCGAAATAGCGAAAACGTCGATGGATAACGCGTCGGGAGGCGAAACAAAGCAAAAGCGCGCGCCTCGGACCTGTGAGCGGCCGCTCACAGGCTCCGAGCGGCCGCTCGAAACTACCTGACGGGTTGAAATATCACACGTTAAATAAGTTGTTTGTTGCCTAAACGATTGTTCAAGTTGTATTTGTGCAGGTTGTTGAAGATCAAGGTTACCGGAGTCATTCAAGGATATTCAAAGGACTAAAAGTGTTTAAGTGTTGATAGTTTATGGTTTGATGTGTAAATAGTGTACGAGTTGGTATATAAACCTTTTAGGGTTTCCAGATCATTCGTTACACCTCATTTTGTTCTTTCTGTTCAGTCTTTGGGCGATTAGGGTTTGTATCATCCCTTTGCCCTTTATCTCTGTAATCTTCTTATTCTTTGTCTTGTACTCTTATCATCAGATGATCATTATCAGCTGATTATTGACAGATTTATCTGTCTAGTTTTAGTAAACTCATATTTGTGAGTTTACAGGGATCTGGGGGGTGTTTTCTGGTTTGGTTAACTAATAAAGTTTTGGTCACCGTTTTGTCGCTATACAGCTTGTGTTCTTTGTTGTTCTTGTGTATTGTTGGTTGATTTGTTATTTTACTTTAGATCCATTAGTTTTTACAATTAGGTAAAAGAAAATTAAAAAAAAAGACAAATAAATTAAAATGAAAATAACATAAAAAACATTAGTGTAAGTTTGTACAAAGAAAGCAAGAATCATGGAGAATTGTTGGATTTAGGGGAAGAGCTGTTATGGATAGGGCGTCTTCTTCTCACGTGTGAATAATCCGTTGTAGTGAATTGGGTCGGGTCGGATCCTTGTGCTCCAATCACCACCGCTCCCTTCTCAGTTTCTCCTACATATATATAAAATAATGTTACACTGAGCTTGATGATGAATTTCCTTCTATATATCTTTTTTTTTTTTTTTTGTAATTTTATGCGTTGTGACATTGCAAGTTTAGTTTAATTTGACATATTTCATACCCCAACTAGTAAAGGCAATTACATCGAAATAGATGGTAAACGGGCAACAAGTTGCGTTGCTAACCCCTTTCTGAATAGCAAAGATAAGTCTTCTAAAAACTATATTCATAGATCTAGGGGTCATAACATGACAATGGATAATGCATGATGACCCGTTGGACTTGACTAAGTATTTTAGTTTTTGAATGAAATTTTATTAACAAATTACCTGCTAATAGAGCTTTCTTTTGGTCATTGTAGAGCACCAAATCTTGATCTCCATACCCTTCATCCTGATTTAAACATGACCTTAAACACTGTTATAAAAATAAAACAAATGCAAACCCAAATAAAGTTTAAAATTTGAGTCTTTTCTGATTTTGTTATGTTACAGGACCCACCAATACTACGCTAACCAATAAAACATGGGCATGCGCCTTCAAGGGGGTTAGAGACCAAAGAAAAAAACTAGTAGAAAGTTACCATATTGTTTAGCATCAACTTTCTTGAAAGCCCAGTAGAAAGAACCTTTTGATCATACCCTACAGAAATTGTTAACACATCATGCAAAAAACATGAGTTGTGTGTGTGTGTGTGTGTGGGGGGGGGGGGGGGGGGGGGGGGGGGGGGGGGGAGCTGTGAGGTCAACATGTACCTAACTCATCGAAAGCTTGTATCTGATGGAGAAAAGCAGCATTAGTTGTCATCATACCTGAAACTCTAACACACAACAATATTATCATCATGGCAATCATCATCTCCAAGCTGATCAGTTGTACCAATAATGTAGCATGTGTGATGAGATAATATAGATATTCTTTTGTTGGTTCTGTTACATATCAAGTGATATAGGACATGTTTCTCAGTAACTGTGTGTAATAAGTCTCTCTATGTGTGTATGTGTTATATTATATATATAGAGGATACACAAAAGCACAAAGGGTAGAGTTTTAATATATAACAAAGAAGTGCATAGATATATGTATCTATATCCCTGATGAGTCCTCATTAGCCTTTATGACATTACCAAACTCTTTTTTAAACGTATATGTTGGCCGAAAGATCTAAAGTTTGTCTGGTACATACGAACGATACACCAACTTGAATTAATCTACGACCTATTTTGGTAGAAGAGGGCAAAAAAAGCGGTCCATAGAATCAACATTGAATAGAGGTTTTGAGAGACAGGAGGCTACAATTGTTAACACCATTTTGGTACATTATCACCATATCCGATGAGAGGGCCATTATGTGTTATCAAATTTAAACATACATCTCTATCATACCACCAAATTGCTGAAAATTGGTTACAAGTGATACAAAAGTTCATCCCATACTTTACTTAATCAACTAGCCAGCCAAACACACTAAAAAGTGGCAAACATTAAAACCCGAAAAGGAAGTTGGTAACATATCCTATATGCTTATAATTAACCTAGTATTAATATATAGACGACGTTTATTCCCCAAGGACCATTAGCTGAGGATTAGCGTTGGGTATCTGTCTGTCGATAAAAGTCCTCTAATTTGTAGTGAATTTCGAATTATTTTTGGCATGGAGTTTTGGTGAAGGTCACCTTAAATGACCTTTCCATATATTTGTGAACTTCTTAAAGCCTAAAGTTTTGGACTTTGTGACCTTTTGCACAAAAGGTAAAGATGTGTATATATGCAATGAAAATCTGAAGTTGAATATGAACAAAAATAGTTTCACTCACTAGTCACTATGCATATTTCACATCCATCAACCATATTACAAGCTTTGTCTGGTCTACTTTAGAGATGTAGACAGAAAGGTAGATGTGATGTATCTCTTGCCCCTTGCCTCATCTTCTATAATATTATTCTTTTATTATACAAAAATCACTCTTTAAAAAACAATGATAAGTCTTACATATGAATAATTTAATTAAGATGTTAAACTAAAACTTAAAATGCAACACATAGCATTTTGACAACTGTTATTTAACTACTAATCTGTTACAAGTTTACTGCTTGACACATTATACCCTCTAACTATTAAAGCTAACAAAACAGACCCTTGTACTTATTAACTATCAGAATTGACAATAAAGGTCCCTGAACTTATAAATTGTGACAGTTTCACCAATAACGAAAGCAAATATGTAAACTATATGAAGGGAAACATTCTCCCAAATGGATTTGCACTCTCTTGTGTACCATAATTTGTAATATATGTGTGACAACGCGTACAACATATAGGTGAAATATTCCTACAAACGATTTCGTTAACATCTAAAAACAAGCTTATACATGTCATCTCAGTTTCTGTATGACAAATTAGTCCATGCAAATAAAATGTATAAAAAGGATGTTTCTTTTTCCTCAACTAGTTTATGTGTATGTATATAAGAAGTATCAGCCGATAAATATGAAATTCTAATTACTAAAAACAAACAACACGCTAAATGAAGTCGATAAAACCAAACACAAAAGACCATATTTCAACCTTGATCACCACTCTAGAACAAGTTGCCTAAGAAAATTATGATTTGTATGTATAGAAATTAAAAAAAAAAAAAAAAAAAAAAAAAAAAAAAAACCCACATCTATAAAATAAAATAAAAGATGCATGAATTCAGAATCTACAGCATAAAAGCCCATGCTTCCATCCGCGATGCTTCTGTAAACGCCTTCTGTCAGCCTTCGCCATTCTTACAGGGCTGCTGTTCCACTCATTCTGCAATCTGCAGTTTATCACAAAATTCTTGTTACATTTTATAAACATTTCACTATAAAAAGTATGCAGTTAGTTTCAAGCACGACACAAGATCTAAATCGTTTAGCAAACTAGTTGTGTTCTGGTTAACATGATTATTTAAACAAGTTGTGTTCAGGTTGACCTGGATAACCCATTTAATTGAACATGTTTTTAATACGCAACCCATCAACCTGTTTGGGTAGTTTAGATAAATGGACAGGCTGTGTTCAGGTTACATGCTTTTAAGAGTGTCTGGGTTAGGGTTGATGTGTTTGATAAGAATAAATCTAGAGGTCACAAGCGTGTTCAATGATTCAACCAATCAATAGGATACGATTGACACCCCTTACTTTTTTTTTCTACACGGTTTAGAAAAATGTGCAGATTTTTGTGTTTGTTCTTACATGGGAAAGGCAAAGGATCGGGTGCTAGTTGTGCTGCTATCTGATCGCAGAGAGGTGCTTCCAGAAAACGCTATTGGCCCCGAATAAGTTATGTGTTCTGGAACAGGACCTGCAACAGAGAAGCTTGACTCTCCTTCACCACGGTGAACCTGTCTAATCATTGCACCATTATCTGAACCCATATCCTGGAGCTTAGGTGCACCATTCGGCTCTATGAAAAGTTCGTCAACATGTTCAGCATTCTCCATGTTATGAACGTGTTCACTACTAGTTGCTGGTTCGGTATTCTTGATATTCAAAGCGTCATTTCCTTCCACTGCCTTTCCGTTCTCATCGGGCCTTTTTGAGATTTCTTCTACAGGACTCTGCAATTAGGAAGATTACATTCAGACCCAAACTTACAATAGAAGTAAGGTTTTGATCATGTACTATAATATGTAAAGCACATTACTTTTTCCATGTAGGTTGTAGGTAGGGAATAGCGCCGCAGTGGCGAATCCAGGAAGTATTTCCAGGGGTTCCTTTCGTAGATTTTCACTAACTTTTCAACTTTTTCCACTAAAATTTTCAATTTTTTTAAAAAATCGAGGGGGTTCCCAGGGACCCCCGGAACCCCCTCTGGATCCGCCACTGAATAGCGGTGGCGAAATTGGCAAGTTTAAAATGTTAAATAACAGATTTATGATAAAACGAGTAATATTTATTTAAGAGGGTGTTTGGGATTGCGTTTTGAATCTGATTTTTAGATTATTGCGTTTTGAAAACGCAGATAATCAGTTTTTAGTGTTTGGATTGCGTTTTGAAAACGCATATAATCGGTTTTTAGTGTTTGGATTGCGTTTTGAAAACGCAGATAATCGGTTTTTTAGGCTACCAAAACGCAATAATCTATAAGCAGCTCCATCCCTGCTTTTTCAAAACGCATAATCTGTTTTGAATAATCAATCCCAAACACCCCTAAGTACGGGTCAAAACAGTTCAGGTTGTGTTAGTTAAAACTCCCTATGAGGCCTCTTTAAGATACAACATAACCCAAATCGGCTTATCCATAGATCAATGTGTCGAAACTACAAACTCTAGTAGGGGAAAAATACTAACCTGACAAGGCTGTTGATCAATGGACTCAAGGAGAGATTTAAGCGATGGAAGAAGTCGATCTTGCTCCAAGGAGGGCCCGCTATCGGAAACTGCTTTCTCTGTAGAAATATTATCCAATAACTTGTCACTTGAATTCAGTTTTTCATCAGGCTGCACTGAGATCTCCGGACCATCATTGTCAGTAGCTTCCGAAACACTAACAGACTGATCTTGTTCCAGGGAGGGCTCACTATAAGGAACTACTTTCTCATTAGAAACATTATCCAATAAACCGTCGCTCAAACATATCATTTTTTCATCAGGCTGCGTTGTAATATCTGGAGCGCCATCGTCAGCAGCTTTCGAAACAGTAACAGATGGATCTTGTTCCAAGGAGGGCTCGCTCTTAGAAACTACTTTCTCTGTAGAAACATCATCCGATAAATTGTCACTCGAACATATTATCTTTTCATCAGGCTGCACTGAGATATCTGGACCGTCATTGTCGGTAGCCTTCAAAACAGTAACAGATTGATCTTGTTCCAAGGACGGCTCGTTATTAGAAACAACTTTCTCTGTAAAAACATTATCCAATAAATTCTCACTCGAATATATCATTTTTTCATCAGGCTGCACCGAGACATCTGGACCATCATTGTCGGCAGCTTTCAAAACAGTAACAGATTCTGAAGAAACCATAAACCCGTCAGAGGGAGATTCGGACATTCCATTTCCATCGTTAATATCATCTTTAGAAATCTCCTTCAATTCATCTAGACCGACAGCGTTACTAACTTCTTCCTTGTACCCACACTCTTTGTAATCATGTACCGAATCCTGTAAATCTTGATCTGGAATCTCTGTATCAATACTTAAGTTGCCAATATTTCTATGATCATTAATCGGCCCGTTTATAGGTAAATCAGCGTCGACGTCTTGGATCCCAAAAAATGCATCAGATTTCCTTTCAGGCACTTCATCATAATTATCTCCAATATTCACACGATCGTTAGAAGGTTCTAGAACCGGCGAACCACTATCAATTTTCACATCGGTTCCAGAACATAAACTAGATTCAATGTAATAATCTTCCATGGTTGAATATCTCAACTGTTCCGGATTCAGCATCTCGTTATTATTCTCACCAAACAAAAACCTTTCTCCGTGAGGTATCCCTTCGTCGACACAAATATCCTTAACATGAAAAGCACCCTCTTTGTAACATATTAACAACTCAGGAAATTCACATTCCATAACATTTTTATCTGTGTAAAGTTCCGTTTCTTTCTCACAAAATTCGGATGGACCTAAAGAATCTGTCAACGTATCATGCTCAAGATTTGAATGCTCGAATTCTTGAGTCCATAAGTTGAGTTTTTCGTTCTCTTCGTCCGATAAAAAAGGGTTTGTGTATCTTCGAGGGCTCTCTTTCATGGCTTCCTTAAGCTCATCTGTGTCATAGTCACTTCTGTTTAATTCAAATCAAGTCTATATGATAAACTATTGTAACATGTTGATAACAGGTAATACTATAATTTCAGTCAACTGCAAAGCGCAAACGCATACGCCTAATAGTAAAAGATGAAACTATGGCATCAAATAGATTCAAAAAACAAAGTTCAAGTTGAAAGAAAAGCCAAAGAGTTCAAGATGAACACCAGATGAGCACATATAGTAGTTAAAATAAAAAACATACAACAAAATTCAAAAGTCTGTCTATCACGCTACTTCATGTATGAATGTTGCATTTGAACACCGGACATAGTTGCAAAAGTCGTCCGAGTTAACCGATTACTCGCCGAGTACTTGCTACAGGGTGGGTCACCGAGCATAGCCGAGTTGGCCGAATATTCCGAGTACTCCCCGCATAGGCCGATTCGACCCCCGAGCACTCGCAACTGCCCAGTCGGCCGAGTTGGTAGCACCTAGCGAGTTCTGCAACCATGACCCGGGATATTGAAGTTTTCCCAACCGACTAACAAAAAACAGAAAGAAATAAGGCTGTACGTTGGGGCTCGCGGTGAGCACTGGCGTGAGCTACCGACGTGACTCTCAAGTAACCTGGTCACGCCAGGCTGTTGTGGCTGGGGGTGAGCACCGACCACAGCCTACAAATCCAACACAAATTCCTTTCTTCGCGCCGTTAGCTTGTGTGAGCCTGCTCGTGTCGGGTTAGCGCGGGGCTGTTGTGGCTGCTCGCGCCTGGTCACTCGCGTTTCCACGACACACAGTCTAAGGGGAAAATGACCTTGATACCGTCTATATGTGATACAATAAATGGCAAACAACATCTGATTGCTCAAAGACAAACTATATACAGTCACAAATTCTTATTATTACTCAACATCTCACCCAAAAGTCAAATGAAAATAAAACTTAAAGAATGTCAGCAACATATAGCCAAAAACAAAACTTTAAAAGATTCATTAGAAGCCAACAAATTAAAAGAATATAACAACTAAGAGGTAATTGACTATTCTTATATTCTACAACAAAGGGGATAAAAGACAACACAGAAAAGTCAAAAAAGTTATATATTAAAATAAATTAAATAGTTAACAGGGAAAAAGTTATTAAAGAAATTTTGAAAAAATTAAAATAAAAAAATAAAAATCCACTAAGCTGATTTTAAGAGTAATTCCACTATCATAGAACAGCTAAACAACATACATTTTATATTCATCAGGTTTGTCCCTTACAACCTTCTTTTTTGTCAGTTTATCTTTCCTGCTATTAGATCAATACCCAAAATATTATTATTATTATTATTATTATATTAAAGTAAATAAAAACAAACACAACTTTATCAAACCTAGATCAAACAAATTCCAAACAGATCCAAACAAATTCACACTTTGTAACCACAAATTAACAATAATAAACATTATAAATAAAGATTAACAAACTAACCAAATTAAACACTCATCTGTTTCTATATCACTGCTTCAGAAGAGACAATCAAAGCTGCAAACCACAAAAAAAACAGCCTTAAATTATTTAATTTCCTAAAAAAGAATTAAAAAATCAGCATAAAAAGGAAAATGAAATGAACATACAACATAAGATCCGAACTTTACGGACACGATACATTCACAGAAACGAAAAGCGATCAAATAAACAAAAAATTGCTAAAAATTGAATTGGAGCCACTTGCAAAAAAATAAATAAAAATAATAATAAATAAAAATATGTGAGTATTTAAAAACCTAATTAGTAATTACTCTATAATGATCTGTATTTTGCAGTGAATTTATTACACATGTACAGAAACAGAGACAGAGACAGATATAGAATCAGAAGCGCCTACATTCAAGGAAAGAAATGAATGAAAACTTTATGTTTATTTTTTTTTTTAGAGAAAGTGATTTTTAAAATAAAATATGTTACTTTTCTTTTTATTTTCTTTTAACTCATAAACACAAGTTTTAGCTCGGAAACACGCTAGTTAATTAAATGCTCCGTTTTAACTCTTTTTCTTTTTTCTAATTCTTTTTTTTTTTCGTTTATTAAACTCGGAAACACATTTTAATACGTGGAATCTTCTTAATTACACTAACGTGGTGTACCTTAACAAAAGAAAAGAAACGAAAGAAAATAAAATTCGTGTTTCAGAGTTTTCTTTTTTTAGATAAATGAAAAGAAACGGAAGGATTTTTAAGACTCCCGTTTGAAAAGAGAAAAACGTTAAGTGAACTCGAAAACACAGCGTAAACAAAATAAAAAATAATCATAAGAAATAAATAAAACAGAGAATATTATTATAAAAATGGTCACCTGAAAAGGAAGGAAGGGTGGCCGGAAAAGAGAAGGGAATGGAGAAAAAGGTGAATCCGTATAAAACAGAGAGAGAGAGAGAGAGGAGAGGAAGTTTTTGATGAGTGGAATGTGACCAACTCATCACCTGTCTGTCTGTCAATGGGGATTGGGGATCTGTTTTTTTTTATTTTTAATTATTATTAAGTTTTTTTAGTATTTTTATTGATTTGTATGTGGGGCCAGCTGGTTTATATCGTGGGGCCTACTTTCCACCATCAACGTTATCATTGGACATGTGGGTGGTGGTTTGGTAAATTAGTTGAGGACCAAGACGGCATGTTGCTATGGTGTGTTTCCTGCAATTTTACTTAATCTAGTTTCAAAAAGTTTGTAATATGATAGTATATAAGTTCATATCATATGACATATGTTATATTATGGGTATGTTTGGCAAAGAGTTTTAAGAGCTTTTAGGAGCCTCAAGCTTCAATTTTTTAAGAAAAAACTCTTATTCAATAAAAAGTCTTGTTTGATTGAAGGAGCTGGAAGCTTTTAGGTTAGAGAAAAAGCTCTATAGTGAAAAGCTACTAGTACTAGCTTTTAAGAAAAAACTCTACTAGCTATAAGCTTTTTATTAGTAAATGACATAAATACTCATTCTATTTTAAAAATAAAATAAAAACCTTGTTTACAAGTTTTAATTATGCCTATTTGGGTCATTTTATACATTTTATTAAAAGCTTCAGATACTCTGCCAAACATCAAAATATATTTAAAAAGCTTCCAGCTTACAGCTATCAGCTTGCAGCTACTAGCTAACAGCTTACAGCTACCAGCCTCCAGCTAATTTTGCCAAACATACCCTATATTTGGTAGATTGTCAATACCGTGTTAATCACTTGTAACGTATGGATGACAAAAGAGCTTGAATAAGATATAAAAAAATAAGAAACTTGAAATTTTTGGGGTTTCGGGAATGTGCAAATAGGGGTGTTTATCGGTATGGTTTTTGGTTTATATGGTTTGAAGTTGGTCAAAGCCAAAAACCCAACCAACTTCTAGAAGTAATTAAGAAGCCGAACCAAAAACTGAGTTCAAGTTTGGTTCCGTATTTGGCTTTTGTCCGAATTAGTTTTTTAATGTTTCGTAACATTACAAGAGCCTTACGATTCGCTTATATAAGTTCGATCATTTTGTTACGCTACTTTTGTTTTGCTTATTTTATAAGAATCATCGTCTTATTATGGCTTTATATTTCTAAAATAAAAGTTCAAAAAGATAGGTTTCATAATCAAATTAACATTAACAAATGTTATAAAATCCAAAAATCAGACTATCTCTTAGGAATCAATATAATGGATCAGATTCATTTCTATGAAACCAAGCAATATATTAAATATTGTAAATAATCATTATCAAATATGAAGTAGCAAGTGAAATATATGTGAGAAAGGTAAGAGGCAAATTGACTTATAACTTTAATAAAGTTAATTCACAATCCACTTATATGTAAAAGTATGAATCAAGTTATAGAAATAGTGATTCAGTTTGTTTTCATGTGTCTCATATCCATTTGACTTCTAACAAAATCTTCTAAATAATTTATGATCAAACATGGTAATTGATGTTGCTTTATGTTGGAGGCAATAGGAAGGAATTTTCAACATGAAAAGAAAGGCCCATCCACTGTTTTGACTTAGTGGGGTTTCCAACAATAGCACCATCTTTCTTTCTCATCCCTTTGGACTAAACAAAGAGATAGGTCCCTCCACTGGTGTCAAGTGAACTTTCTCTAATTTCTAAAGTTGTTATTTTCTTTTGTTTTATGTTATACTAGTTTTTATCCTGAAAGCGTCCCAGGTTGAAATATCTAATATAATATAATAAAATAAATTATTATTATTATTATTATTATTATTATTGTTATTGTTGTTGTTGTTGTTGTTATTATTATTATTATTATTATTTTAAACAAATCTCTGCCATAAGTTATCATATTCAAATATAAAAAAAACGAATCTCTGCGCCGAGGTATAAATCTAGTGCAATTACAAAAAATCATGGGTATATGATCGGGTACGTAGTTCGGGTGTTTGGGTATGTTGTTTCGGGTAATCGGGTCGGGTATCACCTAATCCCAGACCCGACCCAAACCCACAATATTTTTTTAAACTAATCCCAAACCCGACACAATATCTGTCGGGTTACAAAAAATATTTTCTCCGATTTTTATATAGCACTATGGTACTCGTTGGAAAGATAATAAAACGCTCGTTAATTTGGTGTAATTTTTTTCTTTAAAAAATCTCGTATATAAAAGATATTTAACGTTTAAAAGTTATGGGAGGAAACACGGGAGATAAAATAATAAAGGTTTAATATTTAGATTTAGTAGATTAGGTATTTAATAGATTATGTTAAAGATTATAATAGATTAGGTTAAATCATATTTATTTCTTTTTTTTAATTGGTTTAGAGTTGCCACATCACATCCTATGTGGCATCTCTCAAATGAGAGATTATATAAGAGTATGACATGTAGGATTAATCCCTTTGCAATATATATAGATTATTTTTTATATGTTTTTTTTTTATCAAAAGTTAATAAAATGTATCTATACATATAATATTTTAAAGCAATTTGTGACACATGACAATTCCTCACCCTACCATCAATTATCTCTCCTCTCACATTGTGTCACATGGCAATATGTGAGGATTTATAAAATTTTCATATTTTTTTAAATAAAAAATTGATTTAAAACTTAATTATGGTCAAAATGTCAATTAGTAGCTTTCCTAATTCCTAATCTCTCAAGTCAAACAATACTCAAAACATTTATCTATACATATAATATTCTAAAGCAATTTGTGTAATTTATATTGGTAATAAGTTAAATTTCGAATTTTGAATTTCAAAATTCAAATTAAAATTTAAAAATAATAATTATCCTTTTAATTACACATTTAATAAAATTCAAAGTCTATACATAAGTAGTGTCAACTCTCCAATTAATACATTAATTGATCATATTAATTGTGCTATATTATTCTAATATTATTTTAGCTTATATTGGTAATCAATTAAATATAGAATTTTGAATTTCAAATTTCAAATTATATTTCGAAATGTTTAAATTCGAATTTGACAAAATATAAAATTTTGAATTTTGTTTAATAATAATAAGAAATTACACATACTAATTATCCTTGTATTTACACAGTTAATATGATTCAAAGTCCATACATAAGTTGTGTCAACTCTTATTAATACATTAATTGATCCTATTAATTGCCCTATATTATCCTAATATTATTTTAGCTTATATTGGTAATCAATTAAATAACAACTTATCAATTTCAATTTATATTTCTAAATATTTACATTCGAATTTGACAAAATATAAAATTTTGAATTTTGGTTAATAATAAGAAATTACACATACTAATTATCCTTTTATTTACACAGATAATATGATTCAAAGTCCATACATAAGTTGTGTCAACTCTTATTAATACATTAATTGATCCTATTAATTGCCCTATATTATCCTAATATTATTTTAGCTTATATTGGTAATCAACTAAATAACGAATTATCAATTTCAAATTTCAAATTAAAATTCGAAATATTTAAATTCGAATTAGACAAAATTTCAAATTTCAAATTTTGTTTAATAATGGTAAGAAATTACACATATTAATTATCTTTTTAATTACACATTTTGAATGACTTAATATTTAAAAAAATTAATTTTTTGAATTTAGAGATTTTAATTAAATTAGTTACAAGTTAAAATTTAACAAATAATAGTTTTGAAATTTAATAAATAATAGTTTTAGTTATAAATTTCTTAAATTAGTTACAAGTTAAAATTCAAATCTTGAATACAAGAATTTGAATCGATAGATTTTAGTTAAACTTTATAAATATTCAAATATTAAATGTTCTATTTAACTACATAATTTCATATTTTAATATCTATAATGGTAACAATTAGGCTTAATTATAATATTTAATCCGAATTTTGAATGATCCGACTCAAACGGTGTGTTACTTTTAACATTTTATCAAAAATATTTTTCACTACTATTTATTTTTTACTAGATAATACTCCTCAAATACCATCTGATAACAAGATTTCAGTGAAGTTCCAAAGGCGTCAATTCCCAATATCCGTATGTTTCGCAATGACCACCAATAAAAGCCAAGGACAGTCTCTATCGAAGGTTGGATTGTATTTAAGAGACCCCGTATTCTCACATGGCCAACTTTATGTTGTATTGTCAAGAGTTAAAAGCAGGGCAGCGGTGAAATTACTTATACTAGATAGTGATTAGAATGTCAAGACTAAAACAAAAAATGTGGTATTTAGTGATATTTGAATAAAATGTGTATCCCTTGCTTTTGAATTTTAATAAAACAATTCTACTATATTTTATTTATAGGTTTTACCGTTTAAATTAATTGTAAGTTGTTAAACCGCGTGTCAACGCGGACAAAAATCTAGTAAACTATAATTCTTAAACCGAAAGCAATGGAAAGAAGTCCTTCAAACAAATGTTTGGTCGCTGATGTATAGCGGGCCAAGCCCACCTAAGCCCACGTCATCATGTATAATACTTTTTTTTACTTAGATTGACAAGTGAAAGTTTCAATACACGTACGTATATATGAGTTAAATAAAATGATAAAAATACTTAAATGGCTCTTAGATCTCCTCAAAATATTAATAATAGGATGAAAGTCACTGCATAAAGTTGTCATTTTTAAAGAAGTCAAAAGGCATTTTAAACCTTCGATTTCCTAGATCATACACTAATAAACTCCTTTGGATCTAGGCAAATAGTCAACTACATAAAACCAAAACACACAGACCATAGATTCAAAAAATTGCAACCACATTTAAAGTAAATTCTAAGAAGTTATACAAATAACACGATTGCCAAAACCTATCTTTAAAAGATTCAAAAGATCAATATGAATGATCACCCGGTTTGTCGAATTTTATTGTTTCTTTACCTAAATTCTTGATCATTGAATTCTTCAGTCATCTTTAAAATTCTTGTCAATTTTGTAAACCTTTTAAGAAATGTTTTGCACTAACCATCGTCTTGTCTCCCGCGACATGCAGTTGTATCGTGAGCTACTAATATCTATGTTACCTTATTAAGAAGGAGACATGACTTGAAAAATAATTTTACACCCATTTTAAGATGGGATATCAAGAGACTCATGCGTTAACATAGATATGTCATGTAAAACTTCCCCATAATACCCCTTATTGCATTATGCACTTGTACTATAACTATAACTATATAAACTTATCCCACCGTTACTTTGCTTATTATTCTTGTGCCACATTTGTTCACACACCTTTCCAACTTCTCACATCTCTTACCTAACAAAACAAAACCCACCAAATCCATCAATATGGCAACGATCAACCACACTAATCTTAATGCAAAAATGGTAATATTAATTATTTTCAGTTTCTTTCAACCCTTTAAATCATAATAATAATGATATTTTATATATTAGGTTTTGCTTAGAGACATGGGTGTCTATAAATCAAGCCTTGTTTTACGGTTTGTTGAAGGCCAATTTCTTGAATTTCAGATTAGGTTTATACATTTTTTTTCCATTATACAATGATATTTACAAATTTTCTAGCAAGTAATATGGCCTTTACATTTCCATTACTCTATTTTGTATTAATATTTGATAGTAAACTGAATCCGTTTTCAAATAACAGTCTTGTATTTTCTTTGAATGTTGATGCGTTTGGTAATTATAGGTTGTCGTAATTGTTTTGGATACTCGGTTGTATTTGTTGATTGACTTGATTTTGTCTTTGTTGTAACTTAACTTTAGTATGCCAGGAGATGGAGCTGGGAGTTTACTGGCTTTTCAGCGTCCCTGGCAATAGAGTCGGAAGGTACATTTTAAGCCAGTTTTTTTTGTTCGCATTCCATTTATATATTTTGAAATATTTCGTATCATTTTACTGTTGGTAATAAATCATTAGCGTTCTAGAAAGAAACTCTGATGTGCGTCAAGAAATGGAATCTATGAAGGTAAACTGAATAACCAAATTGTAGGTTTATATGAAAAATTAACTCCTTATCTTTACAAGAATTTGTTTTGCTTTGCAGAAGATTGATGAGTGTGTTGATGACACAGAAGCAGATGTCGATAACCCTGTCCTCAAGGCTAAGCAAGATGCACAGGTATCTATCGACAGTTGATTGTAGCAAAGTTTTTTTTTGTAAATGACACACTGAAAGCAAATATATTGAGGTTTATTTTGTAATTTCAATATCACACAAGTAAGCCTAATAAAACCTTTTTGGTTATTTCATATACATCGTTTTTCATTCAAAGACAATGGAAGGAAGACAGTGTGTTTTTACACTTTTCCTACAACTTGATGGGCTAACATGGCTACGCTTATGCATTGTTCAAAAAAATATATTTATTTTAACCGTCCCGCAGCAACGCGCAGGTTACCCACTATATAAAGTTATCCACATAACTTTTATTGAAATACTATTAACTTCATAACCACATGTAAGAAATTTAACAATTATCGCCAAAAGGTATCTAAAGTTTATTTTATTATTTCTTTTGCATATGTTAACCCGTTATATAACCACCTGATTTGCCACATCATCAAAGGGATGAGGGTTCGATCCCCATGACGAGGTATTAGATGGATTAAATTGGTATAAATTATAAGCCGTTCAAGGAAGATACCTAGTGATAAAGTAACTTTATGAGATAAAGTTTATCTAACATAGAAAATTTATTTGTTTTGAGTGTTGATGATCCAAAGATAGATGATGTATGGGTGATATTACGTGGTGTTAGAATTAAGAGTTAATAGCCATTTTCGTCCCTGAGGTTTGGTCCAGTTTGCCACTCCAGTACAAAAGTTTTTTTTTTTTGCAATCTCTTACCTGTAGTTTGGATTTTTTTGCCAAATTCGTCCTTTTCACTAACCCAGTTAAAAAATCTCGTTAGTGTCAGGGGTAGGGTTGTCTTTTTACCAGTCAGGGACGAATTTGGCATTTAAAATTCAACCTTACCTCAGGGACGAATTTGGCATTTAACTCTTAATTTAAAATAATTGTTAATTAAATAATTTATTATGAATTTTTAAATAATTTATTATGAATCGTTAGTGACGAATTTGCTTACCCGTGCTTCCAAGACTGGTATCTTTTTATTATTATTCATTACGTATTATCTATGACAATAGTATAGATAGTACGTAATGAATAATAATAAAAAGATACCAGTCTTGGAAGCACGGGTAAGCAAATTCGTCACTAACGATTCATAATAAATTATTTAAAAATTCATAATAAAATATATTTAAAAATTCATAATAAATTATTTAATTAACAATTATTTAAATTAAGAGTTAAATGCCAAATTCGTCCCTGAGGTAAGGTTGAATTTTAAATGCCAAATTCGTCCCTGACTGGTAAAAAGACAACCCTACCCTTGACACTAACGAGATTTTTTAACTGGGTTAGTGAAAAGGACGAATTTGGCAAAAAAATCCAAACCACAGGTAAGAGATTGCAAAAAAAAAAACTTTTGTACTGGAGTGGCAAACTGGACCAAACCTCAGGGACGAAAATGGCTATTAACTCTAGAATTAAATACAAATAAATTTAACGTGCTAAATATACAAATAACTTAAGTAATTATGTTAACACAAGAATAATTGTTTTCACTCTATACTTTTCAAACTAGAGTTCTTATTATAACTCTAATTCCTTTTATAGTGTAATTTAGTGTAGTTCAAAACCGTATAGTATGGTTGTAAAAATCCCACTTAGGGGTCAATTATTCAACGAGTATATTCCTTGCCTAAGCCGAGTACTTGACGAGTCATCTCCGAGTACTCTCTTACTATGGTCGAGTACTCACAACTTTCTAGTCAACCGAGTTGACACCGCATATCGACTTTTGCAACCATACTATAGAGTAATCTATACTACATTATAAAGGGGGAGCCATTGACAAAAAGGTTTAAAATGTCAAACTTAAGATGGCATCCCAAAAGCCTCATGTGTAATCTCCAAATTTTTACCCTCTTTGTTCCATTCATACCTTTATGTACCACCTTTAATAGCAATTGTACAAAATAATAATGCAACTCACAATTCACATCTGAAATGCAACGCTGGTTCATTAATGAGAACTCAATGCTCTGCAGTCTTATGTGTATATCGATAGACAGAAATCTTTCTTCGGGTTGAATGCTACAATTAATCTCTGCTCTACCCTTTCCTACAAATGAATCGTTTCTCCAATTCTCCTTATGTTCTTACATAAATAAGAAGCATTATGCTTCAAAAAAATCAATCGATCTTGCAACCTGGTAAGAACTTCTAAACTTAATCGTGCTTAGTTAAAACCTTATCATCTTTCTTTGCTAATCTCATGTTATCTCAGGTTTATTTATAATTGTTATTCATCCATATTTGCCTTAAACCGTGAGTGATTTACACCCGAAATTGAATAATCGGAGTAGATAAGCCCTACGTTTACATCGAGTTGTGAGGCAACACACTCATGTTGGTAATTGTAGTTAACTAGGTTAACTTAATTTGTATATGATTCCACCCAACGTTATGTATATAGTTGACTATTGTTATTGTATTTTAGTAATTCATGTTATATTAAATTATACAGTGAACTACATTTGCTCAAAGGTGATGATTTTTGTTGATACATTATATGATATTTTGCAAGAAAGGTTCTTAAATGTATGGAAGTTTGCAATGGTTGTACCATGAACTTTGGAGTGGTACTTTGAATAAATAAAACTTATATACTACAATTTTATTGAATTTTGTTATTTGACGTGGGAATGTTGCACCGTGTGTACACACGGGACTCTAACCTAGTAAAGTATAAATTATATACTATTAATAGCTGTGTACTTTGAACAGCGTGTGGCAGCTAAAATGAGCCGATGGGTAATATCTATATATTGTGAGGGGCATTTCGTCCTTTAACTTTCTATAAACTCCATCTCTCTGCATTCTTCTCATCCATCTCTCTCGAAATCCACCGCTATGGCGGTGTTGGTGGCTGTTGCTGTGACAACGGAAGAGAGAGTCATGAGAGAGTGACAGGACTGAGACTGTGGCGTCTCCACCATTCAAATTCATATTCATATACATATATAAACACAACCATTGCACCCATTTATTAGTTATCTCTCTCGGCAGAAAAGAGAGATGTAGAGAGAGGTCCACGACGGTGACAAAATATCATCGCGGCAAGTCGGCAACCCACCGTCGGAGGTGGTCAGTGGTGGTGGTTGTGTTTCGGTGGTGTTGTCGGTTGCAGGTACGTGTGTGTGAGAGAGAGGGGGGGGGGAGTGGTTAGTGTGTGCTAATGCTGATGGTGATTGACCGACTGAGAGAGAGGTGTCCACCGGTGACGCAATAATGCCGCGACACCCCATCGTCATCGGTGCTCCGGTGGTGTTGCTAGTTGCAGGTGTGTGTGTGAGAGAGAGAGAGAGAGAGAGAGAGAGATGACTGTCTACTGTTTGTGATTATTAATGAGATGTGAAGGTGTGGTGAAGACTACACAGGGGGGTTGGATAAAATGAATATGATGGTTTTTAGAGGGAATGAAATGGAAGAGGTAATGGATGATTCCATTACCTTGACCAACCAAACACTTTTTTTTTTTCATTCCATCGTAATGCTCCATTCCATTCCGCGTCTCAATCATGCATACCAAACGCTACCTAAGATGCATTTTTTTTATTTTTTTTATTTATTTTGAACCGCAAATTTTTAACACCTTAATTTCACTTGCAAGGATTTGAACCCACAATATTACATTTGTAAGATGCATTTTATTTGATCGAACTAATATGTTATGACTTGTAATAACAAACTATCGCCGACAAATGACAGAGCGCACAATGCGCGCAGCAAGATACAGTAGTTGCCTTTATGTTGTAGCTTGGGTAGAAAGTGAAATTCAACCATTCAAAAAGACCAAGGTGTAAATATTCTTTGTAGGCAATATTATAAAAATATCGACCACAGTGGGAGTCGAACCCACGACCTTCTGATCCGAAGTCAGACGCGCTAATCCACTGCGCTATGCGATCGATTGATGTTCATGTTTTAGTTTATATTCTTTTAAACAGTATTTTGGAAACTTTATTCACAAACGACATTTATTTAAGTTAATAAATAATTTATTATGTTAAGAACAACTATATGACTTTAGACAATATTTATTTTTTGTATTTTTTTCCCAGTGGTTTATCGGTTTTTATTTGTCATCTATGAAATATAATTTAAATTAGTTTATTTAATTAGAATTTTAAAATTATTATATGTTAAATATTAATTGACGATTAAGAATTTACCAAAAAGTTCAAAGAGATGATTACATTTTGTATTCTTTTGATGCCAATAACAATCACAATCTTATGTTCTACATGACCTTATGTCTTTTATGAACACAACAAAAGGATTTCAATTATTTTGCACACGAACTACCGTGTGAGTTATGTTGGCAATAATTTGAACTTTTTGTATACATGTGTTACAAAATTTAGTAACAATATTTCATATTGTTTAGTAATCAATAATTTATATTTTTGTATACTTTCAAGTAAGGAATATCCATTGGTTGTTCACCTACCCTCTTCATCTTCAAGTTATGCAAATAGTCAAATTACACCCTTAGTTAAATAGTCAATTTGCATACTAATTGGATTTCAAGTAAGGAATATGTTAAGAATGGAATATTCTGGAGTATTCTGTGCACTTATTTCCCTTCTCGGATCACTCTCCAGCCATGATTTACTCCTATCTCTTGCACCTTTTCCTCCAATTAATTTAGTTTACTATTTAATTCTTTCCTTTTTCGGATTGTTATATTGCCTATTTAGGCTCTTTTCTTCCCTGTTATCAATGTACAGAAATATAGAAAAACATTCAATCAAAACCTTTATGGTATCAGAGCAGTGATTATCACGCTCGATCCAAACCCAAACTCTAAATCTCTTTCACTGATTCCCAGATATGGCAGAAGGTGGAATCAAAGAAACCTCTAAAACTGATGCTACTGGCCTTGATCATAACTCACCGTTTTATCTCCACCCATCCGATTATCCAAGGCAAATGCATGTCAACGATGTGTTAACCGACAGTAACTACCTCGATTGGGTCCAAGAAATGGAAAACTTCTTGTTTGCTAAAAACAAGATAGGTTTCATTGATGGAACCATCAAGAGGCCAGAAGCGGAAGATGCAGATTATATGGCATGGATGCGATGCGACGCGATGATCAAAGGATGGCTGACTACGGCTATGGAGAAAGAAATACGTGGAAGTGTTAAATACGTCAATTCAGCGTCGGAGATTTAGAAGGATCTCAAAGAGAGCTTTGGAAAAGAAAGTGCACCGCGTGCATACGAATTAAAGCAGGCCATCTCAAACACTAAACAAGAAGGAATGACGATCTCAGCCTATTACACCAAATTACGTGGGTTATGGGATGAGGTGCAGTCCTTCTTGCCTGCTCCGGTTTGTAAGTGCAATGGGTGCACTTGTGGTATTGGGAAGTCGCTCCGAGAACTTAGAGAAAAGGAACAACTTTACGAGTTCTTGATGGGTCTTGATGGAGAGTTCTCTATCATTAGAACCCAAATTCTTGCAACCAAACCTGTTCCGTCTCTAGGGACTGCTTATCACCTTGTTGCAGAAGATGAGCAGCAAAGAATTATTGCCGAAGGGAAGAAGCCAACCAATGAAACAGTGGCTTTCCAAGCCTCCACAAAGCGTAGCGGACCATCAAACCGGAACGGGCAGAAAGAGGACAAGGGAAATGCACACTGTGATCATTGTGGTAAAGATGGGCACACACGTGATGGCTGTTTCAAACTGGTCGGTTACCCAGAATGGTGGAACACGAAGAGCAAGCGTGAGAAGACCAAGCCGAGGGCAGCCTGTGCCGAGACAGAACCAGATCTGATTGCTAGTCTGACGAAAGAGCAATATGAACAGTTCCAGAAACACTTGGCAGCTGAGAACAAATCAGCACAAGGTGAACCTTCTCGCACCGCAAACATGGCAGGTAAAATTAGACATGATGATAATTGGGTAGTAGATTCCGGATGCACGGAACACATTACTTACCGAACAGATGCACTTGAGAATAGAACTGTGTGCAAAAACGAATCACCTGTTACTATTCCCAACGGAGAAAATATTCCGGTCGAAGGAAAGGGTAGCCACACCTTGCCAAATGGGACGAGAATACGAGATGTGTTGCATGTTCCAAAATTCACTTTCAATCTTTTGTCAGTGAGCAAACTCACGAAGGATTTAAATTGTACCGTAACTTTTTTTCCACATTACTTTGTTATGCAGGGCTTGCGTTCGAGGAAATTGATTGGAGCGGGTAGGTGCAAGGATGGTCTATATCAAATGGGGATGCTTGGGATTAAAAGAAGAGCTATGATGGTGACTAGTGAACTGTGGCATAAACGACTCGGACACGCGAGTGACGAGAAGTTATCTCAAATAAATGCTCTCAATAATTTTTCGTTTAAATCTAGTGACAATGTTTGTGATTCTTCCATGAAATCTAAGTTTACTAGATTATCATTTCCCACTAGCACAACTAAAACTAATGCATGTTTCGATCTCATTCATTGCGACATATGGGGGAGATACCGTACACCCTCGCTTACAAAAGCCAACTATTTTTTAACAATAGTTGACGACTATAGCAGGGCTGTATGGGTCTACCTCCTCAAACACAAGTTCGAGGCAAGCATGTGTCTGATACATTTCTTTAAAATGGCCAAGACACAATTTGAAAAGAACAAAAAAAGAATAAGGTGCGACAATGGTGGTGAATTTATTTCAAATCAAATGATGACTTTCTACATGGAACAAGGAACCTTATTAGAAACGTCATGTCCGCATACTCCGCAACAAAACGGAGTCGTGGAGAGAAAACATCGACACTTACTCGACACGGCACGTGCTCTCATGTTCGAAGCAAGTCTCCCAAAAAGGTTTTGGGGGGAATGTGTTTTGACCGCCACGTACATCATAAATAGGTTACCCTCAAAAACCATTGAAGACAAAACTCCATATGAATTGTTGCATGGTGACAAACCAAGTTATGATCACATGAGGGTCCTAGGTTGTTTGGCTTACTATCGAAGCATCGAAACAAATGGAGATAAATTTGAGATAAGAGGAAGACCGGGCGTTTTTATGGGATACCCTAGTGGAACAAAGGGTTATAAAATTTTTGATCCAAGTAATGGGAAGATAATCACTTCAAGAGATGTGAGGTTCGCTGAGAAAGTTTTCCCTTTTGCCTCAAAAACTGAGCAAGATAGATACTCAGAGGAGGATGTCTTCACAATTGAAATGGATGAGCCCCCTGTGACAAGAGCCGAAGATTTGGGCCCAAATCAGGAAGCCCGTTTTAATGAAGAAGAGGAACAAGAAGAATTAATACAAAACAGCCCAATTAATGTTAATATTGGGCCCAATAATGATGGGCTGGACGCTGATACACAGCCACACACACCAATTGAACCGGTTGTTCATGAAGCTCAGAATCAAAGCAACGAAAACGTGGTCCAAGGCAGAGAAAAACGAACAAGAGCTAGACCCGCACACCTCAAAGATTACGATGTACGGCTCCCCCCATCTATAGACCATGCGCCTCCCGCTTCCGATCAAGAATCCTCAACGGTATGTCCCATAGCTAATTTTGTTTCCTATGAAAAATTTTCGAAAGCTCATAAAGCGTTCCTTGCGGCCATCACTAAAAATGATGAGCCAAGGAGTTTCAAGCAGGCCGTGCAAGAACAACATTGGAGGGACGCCATGCAAAGCGAGATAAGAGCTCTTGAAGAAAATGGAACTTGGACCATAGAGGATCTCCCCAGTGGAAAGCGAGTTATCGACTCAAAGTGGGTGTACAAAACAAAGTTTAAACCGAATGGCGAAGTGGAAAGGTATAAGGCAAGGCTCGTCGCCAAGGGATACACTCAAATGGAAGGAGTTGATTACCACGACACCTTTGCACCAGTGGCCAAGTTGGTAACCGTAAGATGTCTCATTGCCGTTGCCATAAAAAGGGATTGGAGTATTCATCAACTTGACGTAAATAACGCGTTCTTGCACGGGGATTTGCATGAAGAAGTGTACATGCGAATACCGCAGGGCTACGACAAAGGGGGAGGAACAAAGGTATGCAGGTTGAGGAAGTCGCTATACGGATTGAAACAGGCCTCGAGAAATTGGTATCAAAAATTTACGGCGGCTCTCCTACAACTTAACTATAAACAATCCGCTGCAGATCACTCACTCTTCATCTACAAAGATGGGAAAACCTTTGTCACCGCCCTCATATATGTAGATGATGTCATCATGGCAGGAAATGATGAAGACATAATCAAAGAAACAAAGAGGTTCCTAAACGACAAATTCAGCATTAAAGATCTTGGATCACTAAAGTATTTTCTTGGCATAGAGGCTGCCCGAACTAAAGATGGGATAGTGCTAAGTCAACGAAAGTACACCCTTGACATCCTAGAAGATAGTGGAATGCTAGGGTGTAGACCGTGCGCCTTCCCCATGGAACCAAACTTGAAGCTTGAGAAAGGTGATGAAGATGTTCGGGTCGACGCTAGCAAATATAGAAGATTGGTTGGCCGCTTACTTTACCTTCAAGCGACGAGACCCGACCTTGCTTATTCCGTAAATGTCCTAAGCCAATTTGTCTCGGACCCTCGACAACGACACTTGGATGCCGCCATGAGAGTCCTTCGGTACCTGAAAGCAACACCGGGACAGGGCATATTCTACCCAAAGGAAGGTGGTACGGATCTGGTTGCCTATAGTGATGCGGACTGGATGGGCTGCACACTCACACGAAGGTCACGGACGGGATATATCCTGCAGTTGGGGGGAGCTCCGATCTCTTGGAAATCAAAGAAGCAATCAGTTGTCTCTCGCTCATCAGCCGAAGTCGAATACCGAGCAATGGCCAACGCTACTAGTGAGATTTTGTGGATACGTTGGTTACTAGAAGGTCTTGAAGTAAAGCAACATCACTCTACACCTCTCTACTGTGACAATAATGCGGCCAGACACATCGCAAACAACCCAGTCTTCCACGAACGAACGAAGCACGTGGAAATGGATTGCTATTTTGTCAAAGAACGAGTCGAGTCTCATGAAATCAACCCCCTCTATGTTGATACAAAAGCACAAATAGCTGATCTACTCACGAAGGCATTAGGGTCCAAGCAACTCGAGTTCTTACTTGTCAAGATGGGCATGCGAAATCTGCACGCTCCACCTTGAGGGGGAGTGTTAAGAATGGAATATTCTGGAGTATTCTGTGCACTTATTTCCCTCCTCGGATCACTCTCCAGCCATGATTTACTCCTATCTCTTGCACCTTTTCCTCCAATTAATTTAGTTTACTATTTAATTCTTTCCTTTTTCGGATTGTTATATTGCCTATTTAGGCTCTTTTCTTCCCTGTTATCAATGTACAGAAATATAGAAAAACATTCAATCAAAACCTTTAGAATATCCATTGGTTGTTCACCTACAAGAACATATATTTCTGGTAACTGCATACCAGCTTGGTTAAAAACTTTGTATCTGCCACTACTAACTGCAATCAATACTATAGCTGATACATGTTATGTACAGAAAGAATATGGATTTCACTTGATTAAATTACTAAATATTATATATATGCATCATATCGCTGATCTAGACATGAAACTATTTACTTCCAGCATTGTTATTGCTCTAATTTGAAAGTAAAGACACCTGATTATGTTCAAAGAATCTCAACCAGCTGAGAAAAGTTTTCGAAACATCCTTAAATGTAGACCGCGTGAAAGATTCCTTAACAACTTGATATGAATCTTTACGGTTGCCTTTTACTTGAAGTATATTCTGCCCGATTTCCTTCCTGACATAATCTATAATCCTGGGATCTACCGGATATCCCAGGTTATCATCCAAGTAAAACGAGAACACAGCTTTGTCACCTGTCGTTGCAATTTCAGCTCGTGTGATGTTTAGGCTGTTTTCACGCATGATGCGTGTCACGTCAGATAATAACCCAACTCTGTCTTTCGTCCGTATCTCTATCTTAAGCCCCTGTATCGCGAGTACAAGATATGTTAACTCATAATGTTACATCTTAAAAATATAACGCGTATCATGCTTACCGCGGAAACTCTTCTCTCTATTGCTGCTTCAAGATATTGGATCACTTTCTGTCTCTCTGCATCTGATTTAAACGTCGATCCATCGACATGTCTGATCCAAAATTCCTGCATACATGGCCAAGAATCTTTAAAACACTGTAGATTTTCGTAAAAAAAGAATAAATTGGAGGTTTTTAACACAACTAACCATTCGGTATGCTTCAGCCCCATCAGCATAAAAGTTCCCATGAAAAACAAAATACCCGAGGTCTGTCAATGTACAAATCGTGTCAAATAAAACCTTTGGCGTATGTTTGCACCGTATACTGATTGCCGAGTAATCATTGTCATTCCAGCTAAAAACATCCAGTTTATGTTTTCTTTTATCGTTTAATATTAGTTCAGGTTCGTAATATCTATCAGCAAACATTATTTGATGCAGCTTTCTGTCCACCCATGTACACCCATTCGAGACTCTAATCATAGCTTCCCTGTTATCGCAGCCGCCCTTGAGAACAATCAACAAAACTTTCTTGATTTTGGAAAGCTTCTCTGGTGGGATAATGACAGATTTGGTCTGTTTGTCACTGACATGCATCACAGCCGCCAGCCTATTGTTTTGTGTCCATATTTCGGCAGTCACCACATTACACTGTAAATCACTTAGTATTGCACTTAATTCTGATATTAACCCGGGTCTATCGTTTCCTATTAACTCTATTGTCGTGTGGCCATCTGGAATAGGCCTCTCCTTACACTTCCGTCCCATAGGTGACGTGGAGCTTGAATATACATGAAGAGCCTGTAAACCATATATCAGAAGAATAATCATATACATGTTTGTAAATCAAACTTCAGAATATGTTATGTTTGATCTAAAACATAAGACAGCTTACCTTCTTGATGCGCTGTATTTTGTCTTCATCAGTGACTTTGTTCGCTTCGTGATCAATAACATAGAAAACTGTAGGATCAAGAATGTCATCAAACTAAATGCTAAGATTAAAATGAACGAAAATGGTCATGGGTCGAAGATTCAATAGAAAAGAAGATGTTATACCATCCATAAACCAGGATCCGTCATTAGTCCTAGAGGATTTAACGATTTTGAGATCAAAATCAGTCAAAACCTGGAGAAGTTCTAATAGTACTCCTAGTGTGCTAGTACCATTAACCTGCGCGACAATCAAAAGATGCGTCGATAAGTTACAAAACAACCTAAACACAGATATTAATGAAAAATCTTGATTATAAGACAGAGGAGGCAACAAATTGTGCTAATTTCACACCACTTGCATACAACGGTACACAGATTGTCATAGCCATTATCAAGTACCTCTATGACAGTAGCATTCTCACACGATTCGTTATCAACCAAAACACTGACAAAGAAATTGAATATTTTTAAATATATAACTTCAACGATATGCAACTCTAAATGACGAAAATTTCAATAAAAAGTAACAGAGGAGCATATCAATAGTTCATTACCTGGGCGGGTTCAATCTCCTGACCATTTTGTCAAACTCCGAAGTGCCATTAGATGTTTCAGAAATGCTGCTGACTTCACCAGGTACATCTGAACCGCTAAATTTAAACGATGATATAGACCTGTGAAGTCTCCGTACAACGGTGGTGTTTGACTCTAAGTCAGGATCCTGTACAAAACTAGTCAATCAATATGTACAATATACAGAAATTAAGGCGGACCAAAAAGATGATAATAAAAACATACATGTTTGGCGCTGTCACTTTTACCTGACCCAGTCTCAACTGCGCGTCTGTCGGATTGAAATTGTAAGTAAAAATATAAAAGAGTTTGGAAATTTAAGACATATACATATTGATATTTTTAAAACTTTTGATACCTTTGAGAGTCTGCATCCGAGTTTGAATAAGAACTTGAACCGGAAACTGAAAAAAAAAGCGCAATATAATCAAGACATCATGCACTTCCCATTATACTAAAAACAGACAGATAGAACAGTTTAATGTTGTTTTGATCATCACCTTGGCCGAAGAATATCTTTATGAATTCATCATCCTCATCTTCAGAAGAAGAATATGTAGTAAATTGCGCTTTCAACGCAGCTTCCAGCTTAGCCACGACTTCAGCCATGGTAGGTCTTTTATCAGGGCGTTCATGCAAGCATTGCAGAGTGATATCCTGAAATATACACAAACCATCATCCGCGATTCTCCCCCTAAGCCCACGATCAATGACCCTATGTGCAACTCCTTCCCTAATACACTGTTGTGCCCACGACACCAACCGCTTTTGCCTTCCAGACGCCACAAAATCCTGCGTCCGCCTACCACAAAGCACTTCAAGCAACACTACCCCAAACGCATACACATCAGTCTTGGTTGACAATTCACGCGTTCTACAATAATGAGGATCCATATACCCACGCGTGCCTTTCACACTACCAATAATCGACGTATCAAGCTGATTACCTATTAATTTTTTGCACAAACCAAAATCCGATATCCTAGGTTCCCAATTCTCATCTAACAAAATATTAGAACTTTTCACATCACGGTGTATAACTATTTGATTAATCCCAGTCCCCGTGTGAAGGTACTCCAATCCGCGTCCAACACCTATGCAAATCTTTAACCGTTGCTCCCAACTCAAACCACAAGAGTTCCCACTCATTTTATAAATATGATCAGCTAGTGTTCCATTAGACATATACTCGTACACAAGTATCATCTCATTTGCATCCTGATCATCGCAACGTCCTATTAGGGAAATGATATGCGCGTGCCTGAACGCCGAAAGCAATGTAACTTCTGTAACAAACTCTTTTCGGTCCTGCTTTGAGTCGAAGTGCCTCCTTTTGACGGCTACTGTTCCTGTAGCGGTTTTCGCTCTGTAGACGTATCCGAATGAGCCTTTTCCGATGATGAGGTTGCTGGAGAAGTTGTTAGTGGCGGATTTGATATCGGAGAGTGAGAATTGTGTTAAAATGTAAAGATGAACTCTTCAATTTAATATCCATTCATTGACATTTATAGTGTTACAACTTGTTTTCTTTAATATTTTGCATAAGTTGTTTTTCAGGTTAAAAGGTTTATGGACTTACTTTACCTAGTGGGCTTGGACATCAGTATATTAGAGTTAGTGGGCTAAAGAGTAGAGTAGCTGATCTGGACCTGATGAACTTGGAGTTTGGACTGACTTATTTGTTTAAGATGATTTTGGGCTCGTTGTCGTGCACATGAGTTGGGACATGTAAGAGAAGCTGAATTGGATTGGGCTCTGGAGCTTGGATTAGTTCGTGTGAAGCAGAGCAACTGATTGGGCCAGATCGTTGTGGGCCTTTCCTTTCAGCCGGCCCAGTCTCAATTGTTTCAATTAAAACACAAACCCTAATCAGTAGTCTTGGCCTATAAATAAGGCTCTTCGTGTACTGTTGAGGTGTTAACAACTCTCATTATCTCTTACATACCTTCTAGAACTTTCAAGGGGACAGATCTTATGCACAGCTCAACAAGTCTTTATTCTTTCCTCTCATATCGGTTCTCTCTATACTTTTTGATTAGGGCTTTGTATTCTTTTAACATATTGTTATTGGTCTTAGTTCTTTGATTCTAATCGGTGTCTTGGTTTTCGATCTTGTTGATCTGAGAGGTTGTATAGAGGTGTGAGATACAGATTTGTAGTATGTTGTTCTGGGTATTAGTCTAATTTGTATAGACGTGTTAGGGTTTCGATTGTATTTTAAGAGTCGTTGTATGTGTCGTTGAGTTTAAATGTGTTTTCGTTGAAATAAATCTTTTGGTCAGTTTTGATATCATGTTTTTGACATGGTATCAGAGCCATTGTTTTTTTTTTGCCTGAGTTTGTGCTTTTATTTCCGTTGTTGTTCTTGTTTCTGAGTCGAAGGATCTGGTTCGCCTTTGATATAGATCTGTCAAAATGTTTTCAGATCTGTGTTGGTCAGTATTAGGATTTGAATATTGAACAGTGTATTTGAATCTTGAGGCTGAAGTCAAGGGTTTCGTCTAACCAATAGATCTTGTCTTTGGTATTTTGTTTTGTCGATTTGGTCTTTGTTTTGTTCTTTTGTGTGCATCAATAATATCCAGAAAAGATCCCTGATATTTTGTGACTCTCTTTCGATTCTCTCATTCCTAGGTCTAGAGATCATAGCACAGTTGTATAAATCGCCTAGTTGGTGATCTTATGAGAGTAGTTAGAGAGTTGTTTTGTATCTACCTTAACCTATTTTCTTCGTAATCAGATCCTGTTTTAAAAGATTTTCTTATGTCAAGTTCTTGTAAATTCGTCTTTAGTTTTAAAAGATTTTACGTCTCTGATTCGTGTCTTTGTTTGATCGTTCTTGTGCTCGTTTTTCCGCTGCGTTTCTTTTCTTGCCATGGGATCTGATATTTTTTAATATACCTGATTCTGGCAGTGTGTATTTGACTCGATCGTTTGATATGGTTTGTAGATAGAGTCCTCGAAAATTATTTATTGTGTGTGGATCTTGTTTCTGGCTATAGATCTGATCTCGTATGTGTAAATCTGGTGTTTTCAGTTATAGATCTGAGTTTTTTGTGTTCAAATCTTGGTAATCAGATTTAAAGATTTGTGATTAATCTCGGGTCTGTAATGATCTTGTATTGATCTATTCAGTATTGAGCTGGTTGTGTGTCTAGGTTTTGATACTGAAAGTTGTATCTAAACTTGTTTAGAATATTCAAGTATCGGATCTTTATAATAGATTTGGTTCTTGATAATATTCTTGTGATTCGATCTGTGTCTGTCTTTTGCTAATTTGAGTTTGCAGATTTCTTTGGTACCGGAAGATGATGGTGACCTGCTTGATACTATTGGAGTTTATTGAGAAATCTTGTTGGTTGAAGGAGCAAAATATATTATCTGCTTCAATCGCACTCACAGGTCTGTACCCTAAGTGAAGGTACAGGTTGTGAGTTTGGAGAACCCTAACTTGGGTCCCCTTCACGGTGAGATTGTTCCTTTACTATATTGGTGTATTAATTGCTTCATTGTTGAGTCTAGAGGACTGATACCGAACTAGAAGGACCGGCAATGATCAAGTCTGTCTTAGTTAGGGTTAGTCTTGGTCTAGGTGGCTCCTGCGTGAGGACCTACGCTGGCACCCCTAAGTGATGAACCAGCGATCTGGACACCCACGTAGCTTCGCCAATTTATTTGTTTTGATTGCTCTGTTAATCTATGTCTAGGTTAACTTGGCATTGTGGGACTGTGCTATTGTAGTGTGTTGCTACTGATTGTTAAACTTGTTTCAATATTTTTTAACAGTTTTAATAACACCTGATATGTTCATCGTTTAAAGGACATAAAGCTTTTTTGGGTCATCTTGCTCTTATCTGTCGGTTTTTATAGATTCTATTGTATCTAGAGTCTATTCTTGGTAAAATGTCTGAAAGTTGTTAGATGATCGTGGGATGGTGAGAACTTGCCTATTTGTAGGATGTTACTAGTAGTAGCAATCTCAACCTTATGGTTCTCAAAATTTTGTTTTAACTGTATAACTTTGATTACTAGTATGGAATCGTGTGGTTCTTGTTTACAATATCGACTTAAACCGTCTCTTGATGGTTTTTTATGCTAATTAAACTTAAATCATGATGGTTTGTGTGTGGCTTGTATGCAATGTATGAATAATCTCATTGTCTGGTTTGTCGAACTATGTGGCTGGCATATCTTTAATCAGTTCTGTTTGTCAAGATTGTTCTTGAATGTTTTTACAGCCTTGTATATTTTCTCATGTGAGAAGTCTTTTTGATTGGAAATCATGTGATTTTCTGTTCAATCAAAACCTGTTTGGCTGTGTGTTATGGTCTATTATTAGACTTATGTTTTGAATCTTATGATTCTGTCTCGTCTAAAAGTCATGTGACTTTTGTCATATCAGATATATTTCTGATAGTCTTGTTGAATCATGTGTTTTTTTATTGTGAAGTTGTAAAGTATGTTTCTTGATTCAATTTGTCTTTATGGTACTTTACATGTTTGTCTTGATATTTTTCCTTGAAAAATTGTTCAGTTTTTTATCAACGGAAAAAAATACTTGTTAAGTTCTTCACAAGTCTTGTTTTCTGAAGTCTGGAAAGTCGTGACTTTTGTTGTTTTTTGAATCATGTGATTCAAAGTCTTCAGGCATCATTCCAAGTCTTATAGAGTGTTGTAATTTTTTTTTTTGTTTTATCAGATATGTTTCTGATTGTCTAAACTGAATGATGTGATTCATGTTTGTTGTGAGGTTGTGAAACTTTTTACTTGAGTCAAATTAGTTTTTTTATAACCTTGTAAGGTTGTATAAGTTTTTTTTTTATCAAGTTAAATAAGTTTTTGTTCCTCTTAAGGTCTTTTATTTCAGACATTGTTCTGAAGTTATAAAAGTCGTGTGACTTTTGTTTTATTAGATAGTATTTGTATCTAATATTGTTTTTGAAACAAGTGATTCAGTTCTCAGAAAATGTTTTCTGACTGTTTTTTTTGGCAATGAGAAAGCATTGTGTTACATAAGTTTGTTATGTGTGTGACACATGGCTTTGTCGATCTTGTTTGTTATTTGATTTGTCAATCTCTGTATTCAAATTTGTATCTCTTCTCTTGTGATATCTGGTATTGCACTAGATCTAGGATTCTTGTATTGAAATCTACATGTTGTAGGTTTAGGTAGTCCGTTAGATCGTTGTAGTGCTGTTGTCTGTTCATCTTGTTGATGATCTGAACCGTAGAGGTTAAAGAAGAGATTGTTAGTCGTTTCTGTTTGGGTTCTGTCTATGTTCTAAAAAAAAAAAATTGTCTTGTATGTTCCGATTGATAATCATGTGCTTGTGTGTTAATCGGAATAGGTTAGCATGTGTCTTATAATAGGTTGTATGCATTGCTATCAGGTTTGTTGCTGAATTATTTGGTTTAGTTGTTTTTTTTTTAATCAGAATATGTTTTCTAATCTTGTTCTTTCTCAAATTTACGAGAAAAATTGGTTTTATTGTTTTAGCATATATAAGTTCTTGAATCTCTTGTGTTTTTTTAATAATTGTTTTTTTTCATGTTTACTTCAATCAAATATGTCATCAAAATTTTTCAAAAGTTTCTCTCTTATGTTTTTTTCAATTTTTTATTAAAACAGTTTTGGCTAGATTTGTTCTAATGATCTTGATCTTCTAGTTGATGGTTATTATAGATAATAGTTTGTAGATCTAGTCTTGGTGAGAGTTATTGAGTTATTCAAATTGTTTGTTTTTTCCTTGTTCTATTTGAACCTGGTTGCGATTAAGTAAATGTGATAATTAAAATCCAAGTTTTCTGTAAAATGACTTAGGAATCCTTATGGCGTAGAATCTTTGACCAAAATGTAAATGTTTTTTGAATATTTTTATAGTTTCGTAGAAACACTTGTTTACAGGTTACTTTGGTTTTCTTTTTCAAAATTTGATTGGTAGAATTGTTTGTTTTTTTACTTGACCTGGCATTTTTTGTACTTTGTTTTTTTAGGCTTTGGAATTTCTTAGTAGGTATATGCATTAATATTATGCCGTACATTTGAAAAATGGTTTCAAGTTTGGAGTTTTGAAATCCAGGAAATATGTTGCTGCATTTTTGATGTTCTAGGTGAGTCTTTAGAAGCTTGGAAAAGTAAAAAAGGCAGTATATAATTTTGCGTTCGACAGCTAAAAAAAATCTGAATTTCGTGCCATATATGCTGCGACATGTGAAACTCTTTAGTGTTAAAATTGCAGGTTAATATGTTGGTTCCTTTGTTCTGTGATAATATTTCTTCATTTTCAAATGCACGAAAAATCATTTGTTTTTTGTGATTGAACAAAATAGTTTGAGCTGTGTTTTTTTTCTTTCTAGAGATTTTTTAAAAAAATTTTTTTTGAAAAAAACAAAGTCAAACAATCAAGTGACTGATATTTTTTTTTAAAGGGATAAGTGTTGGACAACATGAAGAGTTGTGTAATTTGCTACACATGTTTGATCTTCTTGGATATTAAATTGTGGGGGAGTGTTAAAATGTAAAGATGAACTCTTCAATTTAATATCCATTCATTGACATTTATAGTGTTACAACTTGTTTTCTTTAATATTTTGCATAAGTTGTTTTTCAGGTTAAAAGGTTTATGGACTTACTTTACCTAGTGGGCTTGGACATCAGTATATTAGAGTTAGTGGGCTAAAGAGTAGAGTAGCTGATCTGGACCTGATGAACTTGGAGTTTGGACTGACTTATTTGTTTAAGATGATTTTGGGCTCGTTGTCGTGCACATGAGTTGGGACATGTAAGAGAAGCTGAATTGGATTGGGCTCTGGAGCTTGGATTAGTTCGTGTGAAGCAGAGCAACTGATTGGGCCAGATCGTTGTGGGCCTTTCCTTTCAGCCGGCCCAGTCTCAATTGTTTCAATTAAAACACAAACCCTAATCAGTAGTCTTGGCCTATAAATAAGGCTCTTCGTGTACTGTTGAGGTGTTAACAACTCTCATTATCTCTTACATACCTTCTAGAACTTTCAAGGGGACAGATCTTATGCACAGCTCAACAAGTCTTTATTCTTTCCTCTCATATCGGTTCTCTCTATACTTTTTGATTAGGGCTTTGTATTCTTTTAACATATTGTTATTGGTCTTAGTTCTTTGATTCTAATCGGTGTCTTGGTTTTCGATCTTGTTGATCTGAGAGGTTGTATAGAGGTGTGAGATACAGATTTGTAGTATGTTGTTCTGGGTATTAGTCTAATTTGTATAGACGTGTTAGGGTTTCGATTGTATTTTAAGAGTCGTTGTATGTGTCGTTGAGTTTAAATGTGTTTTCGTTGAAATAAATCTTTTGGTCAGTTTTGATATCATGTTTTTGACAAATTGAAGCATGTTATGTGGTTTTTGGTTGAGACAGTGAAGAAGAGCATTGTAGAGAATTGGTATACGTTATAAGGGTTAATTGTTTAGTTAACTTGCATAATAAGTAATTGATAAAAGTCGTTTAGGGTGGTTGAGATTAGAACTTAGAAGCTGTCAAGGCATTGAAGGAAAATACATGGAAAAGAGATGGAAACTGTAGCGAAAAATGGAGGTAAACTTGTAACGGGTAGATTTGAATTTTATTATTATTATTATTATTATTATTATTATTATTATTATTATTTTGTTAACGCTACCCAAGCATCCCTTTGACTATTCTTAATTTCTTATCCATCCCTAGGTTCAATTTTAGTTGGTAAAGGTGTAAGGCGCATTCAAGGCGTAAATGATGAGACTTGGGCCTCAATGTAATGCGCTTAAAATGCAAGAGTTTTTTTAGTAAGACATACATTTAAAATTACATTTTTAAACTGTTTTAACCATGTTTAAGACTTCTTTATGGTTAGTTTATGTTGAATCTAGATTTGTTCAGCAATATGTTAAGTTATGTGGTTAATAAACTTGTTAACTGAGTTAAAAATTCCTGTAACTCTTCCTATGTCAATTCATTGTGACAATGATGTAGCCCTTTCAATAGCTGCAAATCCAATTTGAGTTAGACTTGTTTTTGACTAAGTGGTTGTTTGTTTGATAACATGATCTATTTTATAGCTCTCTAAATATGGTTGACCTGTTTGGATATTTAATTAAGGGGATATTAAATTGGGGGGGGGGGGGGGGGTTGTGTTAAAAGTAATACCAATTTTATTTTTCAATTTAATATAAATGGCATTTATGTTTTTTTTTGAACGATCAACTAAAGTATTTTTCATGTATTGGACTATTGATGGGCTTGTAGCAGTTGGGCTGATTTTATTAGGCTTGTAGCAATTTGTTGATAGCTGGGCTTGTAGCACTTTAATGGAGCAGCTGGGCTCGTAGCAGTCAGTATAAGAAATGGTGCAGTGATGCGACACAGATTTAAGTCTAAATAAATAAAGCCCGTGTTGGCCAAGTCCCATGGCCTAGGTGATTAAGTCTCACCGACTTAATAACCCTGGGTATAAAAGGGGTGTTCATATTATTTAGAGCATGTTTGGGATTGAGTTTGGAAATAATCACTTATTAACTTTTTGAAAAAGCCAATAAGTCAATGAGTCATTTTGAAAAGTCAAGATTTGGTGCTTTTCCAAATGACTTATTGACTTATTAGCTTTTCAAAAAATTAATAAGTCAATAAGTTGTTTCCAAACTTAATCCCAAACACCCCCTTATCTCATTCTTTCACTTGATGTCTAGAACTCTCTCTCTCTCTCTCTCTCTCTCTCTCTCTCTCTCTCTCTCGTGTAAAGGGTTTGGTTAGATTTGATTCATCTATTATCAGTTCTGTAGTCGTATATCTGTTTTTTAGAACAGATTATTCATTAGACAATCTGCTCATTATGGTGAGGTGTTGAGTTGTGAGAGTTGAGTGTTGTAATCTTCTGTTTCTTATCAGATATTTGGGTGTAAAACTTTTTGGGTTGGTTTATGAGTATTTTGGTTGTTCTTGAGTATAGATCCATGTTTTGTGACAGAACGGTTGAAAGTAAGTTCATACAAACCACAGTTCAAGGTATTATTGTCGTACCGAGTCAAGTCACTGAGCCATGAGTTGTTATTAAGTCACAAAAATCTATTGGAGAAAAGCAATATAACCATATAATTTGCGAGGCATTTAATTGCTTGGACGAAAACAAGGAGGCTAAAGCAAGCAAACAACCAATTCATAAACGAAATCGAAACGCGTTAAATATTTGTGACCTAACATTTCAAAAGACAAATATGAAGCTAACCCTTACCTTCAACTAGAACAGTCACATGAAAGAAGACCCATAGTAGAAACTAGAAAGCATACGTGCTATGCAGAGCCGTCTCCGAGAACACTAAAAAAATTTGGGTCTCGGGCGAAAAAAAAATTAGGCACAAAATTTTATAAAGAGAAATGAATTAAAAAAAAATTGAATATGGTGCTAGAGCCAATATTTCAACTTAAGACGTCTACATTAAATTAGCAAGCATGTTTTTTCTAACTCCACTAACAAGACTTTAATATATATGTTAGGACAAAAAGGATTGGTGAAACCACTTTTGCAAACCTTAGTCTAATTCACTTCTGTCAAAATATTCTAAGTATAGAACTGCTGAAGAAGGAAGATCAAACTGCTGAAGAAAAGATTCCAGAAGTGCTGAAGAAGAGAAGTCATCAGAAGTTCTAAAGTTCAAACCAGACACTTCTACTGAAGAACTACTGAAGACAAACAACTCATCAGTAGTTTGTCATTCATCAGTACTTATGTAAAGATCTTTTCCACCACCTTTTTGTATCAGTAGTTTATTACTTTAGTATTACTTTTTGTTTTATGTACAAGTTCCAAGACTGCAACTTGTTGCAACTTGTTTCTGAACTTGCTTTTTGGCAAGGTTCATGTATTTGTAAAGTCTATAAATAGAAGGGTTCATCCCTCTGTTTTAGACATTGATTTTAATACAGAAATCCTTCAACACATATTATTGTTATTTCCATTTCATATTTATTGAGAATCTGTCTAAGTGTTTCATTCTCATTCAATACTTAGATTCTCAATAAATACTTATCATTTATTAGTTTTTCAATCCAGGGGGAGTTATAACTCTTGTTGATAAGTGTAGCTTTAAACTCATAACATTCTGCTGTGCTATCACTGATCAAGAACTTGCTAAACACCTAAGTGTTCACTAGCAAGTTCATACAAAAGAGCAATACTGATCCAACAATTGGTATCAGAGCACTGGTTTATCTGATCACATATCAATCTAACACATTGAGAATCAGACACAGGCTCTTATTGATATTCAATAAAGGATTATAAGCTCACTTTTATCAACATCCATCACTTTAAGAGACATTTGACAAATCAATACTCTTTAAAATGGATCCTCATAATACTAGTTCTGCCAATAAACCTGCTATGCTAGTAAGAAATGAATATAACATATGGCAAAGGAGAATGGCACATACCTTATCACAGACCAACACAGGTTGCTGGAAATCTGTGATATATGGTCCTCATAAACCAGTAAACATTAATCTTGAAACTAAAGAAGAGATTCCAAAAGACCCAAAAGACTATACACATGATGATTTCTTAAAACTTGAGCTTGATGCTAAAGCCTTCTCTATGTTGGCAATGACACTCCCAAATGAAATCTACTCTGGCCTATTACATTGTGATAGTGCCAAAGAGCTTTGGGACTGCCTCAAAGAACAGTTTGGAGGAACTGAAG
This sequence comes from Ambrosia trifida, assembly GCA_028751855.1. Taxonomy (NCBI): domain Eukaryota; kingdom Viridiplantae; phylum Streptophyta; class Magnoliopsida; order Asterales; family Asteraceae; genus Ambrosia; species Ambrosia trifida. Next base: position 81,815,538 of record CM054130.1, read on the forward strand.
AGGTGATTGCCAACACCAGAGAAATCTTGGCTCAACAATATGAAACTTTTGCTCACATTAATGGGGAAACTTTAACACAGCAATTTGAAAGATTTTCCTCATTAATATCTGAGCTAAAACTAAATGGTCAGACCTACACAACTGTATCTATGCTTCATAGATTTTTAAGGTCTTTACCTGAAAAATGGGAAACATACTCTATAGTCTTAAGATCTTCACCAGACTTTAGCTCCCTCACTTTTACAAAACTTCATGGGAGATTACTTACTTTTGAAAGAGAAATTGATCAAAAGAAAAAGTTACAAAGTTCTGGCAAAACTGCTGATGACTATCTACCAGGTAGTACAACACTATTGGGACAAGACTCACCAACTTGTTCAAATAGTTTTGGATCTTTTGACCATATTGACATAACTGCTGGGATCTCATCTGAAAGATCATTCCCAGGTTATGACAATAATGATTTTGGTCAAACTGCTGATAACATGTGTTTTATCATGGATGATTTAAATAATTCAGCAGTGATGACCTAGAAGAAATGGATATTTTGCACCAACTGGCCATATTAAGTTTAAAAACAAATAAATTTTACAAAAGGTCAGGAAGGAAGTTTCCAGGACTCAACAGTTCTACAAAAATTGGTTTTGACAAATCTAAACTTAGATGTCACAAGTGTCAAAAGTTGGGACACTTTGCTAGAGAGTGTAGAAGCTCTGGCTTTAACCAATCTCAGTCTGGAAACAATTTTAACCCCAATTATAACAGGAATAATGGAACACAAGGGAGTGCACATTTTGTACAAGCACAAGCTCCACAACACCAATATGTGCCACAAGTACAATATGTACAGATGCCTGCTCAACAGATGCAGAGCCAACAATCAATCCCTCCCTTTCCAGCTGCTCAACAACCTCCACAGCAACAACAACCCTCTCAACAAAGTTTATTTACTTCAGAGTATATTGACTGGAGCAGTCTTCCTTTTGACACCACAGAGTGCAATCCTGATGCAGACAACAAAATGTTTGACATCAACTGGGGAGAGCCTGACAATGACAGAAAGAACTTTGCCTTAATGGCATTTTAGGGATGCACCTCAAAATCTGCCTTGTCACAGGTATCAAAAGAATATTTGACAAAACTGTGTTCAAATTCTTGCAAAGAATCTTTTGCTCTCATAAGAGAGACAAATGTGCACTTACAAGGAAAAGCAAATGACTCTGAGAGAAAATTCACTCAGATGAAATGTGATTTAGAAAGAAAACTTTCTGCAAAAACAAAAGAAGTTTCTAAATTAACTAACACTGCTATTGAAACCCAAGCACAAATTAAAATCATGATAAATGACCTAGGAAATGTCAGACAAGAGCTTGCTTACACCAAGGTCACATGTGAAAAATGGGTGGAATCTTGTAAGGGGTACCAATTATTGCTAAACAAACAAAGTGCTTCAAATGTTAGGTTTGGCATAGGGTACAATCACACTGAAACACCAACAGATTTTTCCCCCAAAACTACTGAAGATGGGAGAAAAATTGTTTCAGGTGAAACTTCTGAAGTGGAAGAATGCACATCTTTCCATGAGAACTTTCTAAAAACACACAAAGAAAGTTCTTCAGAAGTACTGATTAATTCTGACTTTAAGCCATCAGTAGTTTCAACTACATCAGGAGTTGAGAACCTGAAAACTAATGATGACCTAAAACCAATCAACACAGTCAGAAACTTGTCTTTGAAAGAAAAGACAAAAGAATGTGAAATCTGTGGTCTGTTCAACCACAAAACAGAATTTTGCAGATATAGAAAAGGTATTCAGTTCAACAAGAAAAATCAACAACTGGTTGTGGGAAAACAAATCAAAAATGATTTTGTGAAAACTTTTTCTCCCAAGAAACAACAACCAGTAAACACCTTTTCTCAGAAAAAGACAAAATCTCAACAAAGATCTTTTTCTCAAAATTCTCTTTCAGTAGTTAGACCTGAATCATCAGCAGTTTCACAAACTGCTGAGATTAAAGATCTCATAAACTTGGTACAACTACTGATGACCAAAGTTGATGGTGGTCCTCAAAAGGATACCACCATTGTTCTTAATGAAAAATCCATTGCCAAAAAGACATGGATTTCTCAACTTGGTCAAGAACAAACTGTAAATGTTCTCAAGAGCAAACCCAAAGCCAAACTGGCTTGGGTTCCTAAATCTAACTGATTTGCTATTTTGTGCAGAGAGTTTCCAGAGGCTTAAATAACATTTGGTATGTAGACAGTGGAGGCTCAATGCACATGACAGGATGCAGATACCTGATAAACAATTTTATCAGTCAAAGAGATGGATCTGTATCCTTTGGGAACAATGCTAAGGGATATGTGCTAGGACATGGCAATGTCTCCTCTGGAAAAATACAGTTTGACAAGGTCAATCTGGTTGAAAACCTTGAGTACAATTTGCTGAGTGTGTCACAAATGTGTGATAAAGGATATTCTTCCTTTTTCACAAAGACAGCATGCAAGATCATATCACCAGAAGGCCAGAAGTTGATATAGAAGATCATTGAAGATCACACTTTGTTAATAGCCAAAAGATGTGGCAATGTCTATGCAGTGGACATTGAAAAAGACAAAGTACTGAACAACACTGCCTGTTTCTTCTCAAAGGCATCAACTTCAGAAACTGATGTCTGGCACAGGAGACTCGGCCATGTGAACTTTAAAACCATAAATAAAGTCACAAAAATGGGCTTGGTCAGAGTTCTACCCTTAAAAGTATACCAGTGTCAAGAACACTGTGTATCCTGTTTAAAGGGAAAACAACATAAGTCCTCCTATAAGTCTATTGAAGAATAAAAAACAACTGCATGTCTTCAACTACTCCATATGGACTTATTTGGGCCTGTAAAAATCATGAGCCTTGGTAAAAAGAAGTACTGCTTAGTCATCATTGATGACTACTCAAGATTTACATGGGTATTCTTCTTATTTTCCAAGGATGAGGCTGCTGAAATCATCAAGTTCTTCATTCTACAAGTAGAGAAGCAATACTCTCAACCTGTCAAAACCATTAGAAGTGATAATGGGACAGAGTTCAGGAACAAAACTCTGGATGAATTTTGTTTGTCTAAAGGGATTATTAGACAATTCAGTGTTCCCAGAACTCCTGAACAAAATGGTGTGGTAGAAAGGAAGAACAAAACTTTAATAGAAGGAGCAAGAACAATGTTAGCTGATTCTGGCCTACCATTATACTTTTGGGCAGAAGCAGTTAACACATCATGTTATGTTCAAAATAGAGTTCTTATTGTCAAGAGACATTCAAAGACTGCCTATGAAGTTCTTCATGGCATGAAGCCCCTTATCTCCTTTTTCAGGGCTTTTGGGTGTCAATGTTTCATCTTGAACATTAAGGAATCTATTTCAAAGTTTGCTGCCAAAGTTGACTCAGGTTACTTTCTTGGTTATTCTTCAACTAGAAAAGCCTACAAGGTTTTTAACTCAAGAACCAGGATAGTAGAAGAAACACTGAATGTCAAGTTCAATGAGTCAAAACACACTCTCATTCCAGCACATCCTGCTGAACTTTTTGACCTTGACAGCTTCCATTTTGGACCTGAAAAGACTGTCACTTCATCCAAACCTACTTATTATGGTGATCAAAGGTTTGATGATGAGGATCTAGCACCATAGACTCCTCAAACAGTCATTAAGTCAACTTCAAAACCATCAGAAGTTTCACAAACTTCTGATTCAACAAATATTGAGGAACAAACTCAAACATCTGCTTCAGCACCTGCAACTACTGAAGACACTGAAACTGCTGAACCAGATATAATAGACCTCAGTAGTTTGTTTGAAGAACATGAGCCACCAACACCTGTCAGTGGTTTACAACAACTAATCGAACACAAAGACCATCCACTTGATCAAATCATGGGTGATATTGCATCAGGTGTTCTTACAAGAAACCAGCTTTCCAACTTTTGTCTATTCTCAGCATTTATTTCACAGTTGGAACCAAAGAAGTACCAGGAAGCCCTCAAAGACAAGAATTGGGTGTAGGCAATGCAAGATGAATTGCTTCAATTCAACAAGCAACAGGTTTGGGAAATCTGTCCCTTACCACCAAACAAGCAACCAATTGGCACAAGATGGGTTTTCAGAAACAAACAAGATGAAGTTGGTATTATAATAAAGAACAAGGCAAGACTGGTAGTACAAGGTTACTCTCAAGAAGAAGGAATTGACTATGATGAAACCTTTGCTCCAGTTGTAAGGCTTGAAGCCATCAGGTTATTTCTGGCCTATGCCATTTCCAACAAAATAAAAGTTTATCAAATGGATGTTAAGAGTGCATTTTTGTATGGAAAGATAAAAGAGGAAGTGTATGTTTGTCAGCCACCTGGGTTTGAGGATCCTTCTCATCCTGAGTGGGTGTACAAACTAGACAAAGCTTTTTATGGGCTCAAACAGGCTCCAAGAGCCTGGTATGACACACTTTCAACCTTTTTACTCAAAAATAACTTCACAAGAGGTGCCATTGATAAAACTCTTTTCATAAAACATGTTGGAAATCATGTCTTACTTGTTCAAATATATGTTGATGATATCATTTTTGGTTCAACAAACACAAAATTGTGTGATGAATTTAAGAAACTCATGCAATCAAAATTTGAGACGAGTACAATGGGAGAACTGCAGTACTTTCTGGGACTGCAGATTAAACAACAATCAAATGGAACTTTTATACATCAATCAAAATATGTTAAAGAATTATTAAACAAATTTTCTTTACAAGACTGTAAATCATGTTCCACTCCCATGACACCAACCACACAAGTTGAACCAGATGATCAAGGAAAACAGGTTGATCAAACCATGTATAGATGTATGATAGGTTCCCTTTTATATCTAACTGCTTCTAGACCAGATATTATGTTTTCAACATGTGTTTGTGCTAGATATCAATCAGCTCCTAGGGAATCACACCTCATTGCAGTCAAAAGAATCTTCAGATATCTGAAAGGAACTCCAACTCTTGGAATTTGGTATCCTGCTTCAAGTAATACCAAGTTATCAGCTTTTTCAGATAGTGACTATGCAGGGTGTAAAATGTCAAGAAAATCGACATCTGGTGGTTGTCAATTCTTGGGAAACTGTCTAGTGTCCTGGCAATCAAAGAAACAAACATCTGTTGCAACTTCAACTGCTGAAGCTGAATACATTGCAGCTGCAAGTTGTACATCACAGATACAATGGCTCCAATATCAACTTCTTGATTATGGAATCAAAGAGACCAAGACACCATTACTTGTAGACAGCAAATCTGCCATTAGCATCATTCAAAATCCTGTTTAGTTTTCAAAGACTAAACACATTGAAATCAGGTATCATTTCATAAGAGATTGCTATGAAAAAGGCAAGATTGAAGTGAAACATGTAGCAACAGCTAATCAAATAGCTGACATATTCACTAAACCCCTTGACACATCAACATTTTTGAAGTTAGTATCCATGCTAGGGATGCTAAATTTGCAAGTGTTTCTCTTTACTTTTCTGCACAAATTTTTATTTTTCACTTACATCTGTTTTCAAAAATTGAAAAACTTCTGAAAAACAAACAAGAGAGAAACTACTGATGAACAAAACATCAGTATGGGGATATTTTCTGAAAAGTGATTAATTTCTAATAAAACAACCTTCAGAAGTTATGAATAAAGTATTTATAAAGTATTTCTCATCAGCTGTTCAAAACTACTGAAGAGAAGTGGGAACTACTGATGAAAATAATTCTTCATCAGCAGTTTAGTCAAAAAGGGCAAATCAGACTTTTCCCACATCAGAAGTTTGACCTAGGCGGTTTAAAACTTCTGATAAAGAGGTTTTGACCTAGGCGGTTTAAAACTTATGATAAAGAAGTTCTAGGCGGTTAAAAACTTCTGATAAATATCTTTTTCAACACTTATCCATTCAAAACAAAAAAATTCCCTCCTTCTCTCTCAAGAAAGCTCTCAAACCCTGAACCTGCAAAAACACTGTTCGATTCATACACACACAAACCACATGGCTTTAGTTCTTAAACAGGGACACAATCTCAGAGCCTACTTAGAAAAACAAGAAGGCTGGTCCCAATACGATGAGATCATTGATCTCGTCGTCAAATCCCAATATTTCACCGCTCTCACAATAGACTCACCCATACATCCTGAAACTCTCAATGAGTTCTGGGCTAATACTGAGACAGTGATGGTGGACGATGAGGTAATCTCTCTCAACTCAATAATCAAAGGGAGACAAATGGCCATCACACCGGCCACACTTGCAAACAGACTGGGGTTGAATGATGTAAATGCCCCTGAAAAGTTTGAAAACTCTGCAATCCACCTAACCATGACTGAATGTGGTTATCAAGGTACTCTCTCACAAGCTACTATCTTTAAAAAGTATTTTGAACCAAAATACAAACTTTTGTTTCATTATATAATTATGTGTTTGAGTCCTAAAACAGGGTCTTATGACCAGATGCCCTCAACCTTTCAACCAATTTTTCATTCCATAGTGAATGAAACAAATTTCAGGGCATCAAAACTTTTCTTTAATGAGTTGGTGTTACATCATAATAACACTAAAAAGAAGTTTTTGTTATACCCAAGGTTCATTATGCAATGCATAATCAAAGAACTGGGTGATGAGGTGCTTCTGGGTAAAACTGAAATTTTGAAACCCTTAACCTCACAAGCATACTCAAGGCACAACAAATTGGCTGCCTGGCCAGAAGATGACCAAGGGGAACCAGAACCAGTCCCCATGGAACCCTCATCTTCCAAACCTACACCCCCAAAGGCCAAGAAACCCAAGGTACAAAAACAAAAACCCACCAAACCTAAAAGAAAAGCTGTTCAGGAGGTTGAGATGCCTGAACAAACTATTGTGCAATTTGCACTTCTTAAAGATGTGACTGAAACATCCTCTCAGTCTCATCCATCTCAAACCCCACCAAGAGCACCAATCACAATTTTTTTCAAAAGAAAAAGACTTAAGAAAACCATTCCTATTGATTCCTCTTTTGAAACTGCTGAACCCATTGGCCAAACTACTGAAACAGCACCCCAACTTTCTGAACTAGATTTTGAAATAGCCAAACTTCTCTCTAGGCTAAAAGAGAAAGTCCCATCCACACATGTCAGTCCCCAACAACCACATCATACAGGGGACATAACCTCAGAATTTGACATGGACGTGGACACTCAAAGCCCTAACCAAAGAGATGAGGATGAACCAGGGTCTCTAAGCCCAAACTTAGAAACTCTTTGTACTTTTGAGGCTGCTACTACTCATTTACCACCCAGTGGTGGACCTGAGGATAGAAGTAACATAGCTAAGACCTCAACTGTGGCAACTACTGATAAAGGCTTAATGCCTGAGGTAGGAAATCCTCTAAACCAAGAAAAAGAGGTACATGAGACAACTGAGTTGGTCTCAGCTCATGATGTAACTGATACAGTCCTCATTGAGGATGTAATCAGGGATTCAGATGATTCCATTGACTTGGATGATGTTTCAAAACACCAAAATACTGAATTGACGGCTACAAGTGAAGGTCCTGCACCTAGTGTATCTATGCTCAAGAAGCTAGTCACACCAGATCAGGTTAAAGTCCACTCAATCCATGATTCCCCTAGAGTGGCATCTTCTGTACAACAAGAAGATCAACCAAAAACACACCCCTCACTACAAATGCCTACCCAATTCCCTGGGCAAACAAGCATTGACATGAACCAGCTATGCAGCCCAGATGGTCCCTTATACCACATGATGAACACCCTCATCAAGAATCACTTCCAAACATACACAGCTAACTTGGAGCTATCCATGAAGAACCAATTTGGGGTGATACAGACAAAGATGAATGATCTGTCCAACAAGATTGACTTCAACAGCAAACAGATTACTAATCTTACAGGTCAGTTATCCCAAGCTTCAACTTCAAAAACTGATGAAGCCAAAAAGGGGGAGAAAATTAAGGAACCTTTGGATACACTTGAAGCCAGAAGAAAGGCAAGAGTGGCTATCCTAGAAAGAGATCAAAGAGATCAAGCCAGAAAAGAAAAACTGGCCCAACAATTTGGTGTCTCTATTCAAGAAGTAGAAGATGCTGAAAAGACTGATGAATCCCAAGGGCACAATGAAGAAACCTCTGATGGACAAACTTCTGATAAAGAATCAGAAAAAACTGAAGACAATCCTTCAGTAGTTGACAAACCTTCAGTTGTTGTCAACCCATCAGAAGTTAACACTTCCAAAACTCAAACTGTTGAACAAAAGCCTTCCAGATCAACTGAACCTACTCAACCAACTCCTGTTCCTCCTAGGCCTATTACCACTATGACTGTACTAAACCCTTCTCCAATCTCTCAATCAGCAGAACTTCTTGAGAAGAGTTTAGTGGCAGCCCAAAAGAAGGCCAGAGAAGATCAGATTTGGAAAACTCTGGAAGAAAGGGATGACTTAGACTTAAGCCTGGATGAAAAGCTACAGGCTTATGAAGCTGAACTTCAAAGGCAGGCTAGCCTAGACAAGATTGCTGAGGAAGATAAAAGACATCAACTGATGTCTTATATTACTAAGAACAACAAGATCAAAGCCCACACATTAAAGAGACTCTCCATGGAAGAGCTGACAAGAAGAGCTCAACTTATTGCAGACAAACTTGCAACAAGTAAAGATACAAAAGCCAAGAAAACTCAGATGATAGAAGAGTTAGTAGCAAATGGTTATGGTTCAAAAGCCTCTGTGTCCAAATGGAAAGAAGAAAGATTAGTGGACACTTATAGAAAATATAAGGCTGCAAGGGCTGCAAATCCAGAGAAGTTTCAAACTGCTGAAGTACCAACTTCAGTAGTTAGAACTTCTGGTGTTCAAAGAAGACCAGCTACTCAGAAAAAGAAATCAGAGGAGAATGTGAAGACTGATTTCAGAATGGTACTACTAGAAGGTAGTACAGTAGTCCATTCTGACTTTGACATAGAAGAAAAACCTCTGATCACACAATTCAGGGATCCTTCCACCTTTGCATATCAAATCCAGAAGACCATCAAAGACAAACTGCACACTAAGGTAGTAACTGAGCATCATTTGCCAACATTTCAGATACCTAATGTGATGCAACAACAACAAGGAAGTGAATCTCACCTGAGAGTCACTGAAGTTGAAAACATCCAACACTCAGGAGAATCCCAGGGTACCACCATGGTTCCCTACACTTTAGACTTTGACAGGTCTAAAGTACCTATCATCAGATGGTCCTTTACTGATAACAACTCAGTACTTGTGACAAGAAGAGATCAGATAAGCAGAGCCTATAGGTCGATGAATGATCTGAAGAAGCTATCAACTCAAGATCTGCTTACAATCCAACATCTAGAACCACAGAAAGGGTCTCTCACTGATGAACAGCTGAACCAGCTGAAAAATTCCATGTTCAAAGGAATATGGAAAATTGTGAAGGACAGAAAAGAACAATAAGGAATTAGTAAGGTTTTGGCTTCATCAATCCAGGGGGAGATTGTTAGGACAAAAAGGATTGGTGAAACCACTATTGCAAACCTTAGTCTAATTCACTTCTGTCAAAAATATTCTAAGTATAGAACTGCTGAAGAAGGAAGATCAAACTGCTGAAGAAGAGATTCCAGAAGTGCTGAAGAAGAGAAGTCATCAGAAGTTCTGAAGTTCAAACCAGACACTTCTACTGAAGAACTACTAAAGACAAACTACTCATCAGTAGTTTGTCATTCATCAGTACTTATGTGAAGATCTTTTCCACCGCCTTTTTGTATCAGTAGTTTATTACTTTAGTATTACTTTTTGCTTTATGTACAAGTTCCAAGACTGCAACTTGTTGCAACTTGTTTCTGAACTTGCTTTTTGGCAAGGTTCATGTATTTGTAAAGTCTATAAATAGAAGGGTTCATCCCTCTGTTTTAGACATTGATTTTAATACAGAAATCCTTCAACACATATTATTGTTATTTCCATTTCATATTTATTGAGAATCTGTCTAAGTGTTTCATTCTCATTCAATACTTAGATTCTCAATAAATACTTATCATTTATTAGTTTTTCAATCCAGGGGGAGTTATAACTCTTGTTGATAAGTGTAGCTTTAAACTCATAACATTCCGCTATGCTATCACTGATCAAGAACTTGCTAAACACCTAAGTGTTCACTAGCAAGTTCATACAAAAGAGCAATACCGATCCAACAATATAAATGTGTATATTTTTTTTAAAAAAAGTTCGGGCTTATTTGAAGGTCGGACCCTGAGCCGGTTATCACTCGGCCCATGCTCAGCGCCGGCCTTAGTGCTAAGACAATTGAGTTTATAAACACCTAAGGAAACATGACAAAAGGCTAACATTAACATGTATAAGAGAAAAATGTGGCCACAGAGGGTGTTCTTATTATAGGATTTAGAGAGAATTTGCATTAAGATACATCAAACAGAAATGAATAGGTTTGCTCTTATTTTTACATAGTGAAAGGGTCTGATACCCCTTGATGAACCGACACAATGGTTCACTAATAACTGCCACAACTATATGTTATACAACAATGATACATACTAAATAATCTAAGTTAGGATAATTAAATATTATGTCTAACAAAAAATACAACATACCATTGTATAATGTACAACATGACACAACAACAAAACCAACAAAGTTACGGGGTGCATAAGTAATTTTTGAAAGTCAAGGTACTAATACAGACCTATATAGAAGAAGCAAACATGAAAAACCCCAAATCGGAATAGGGATGGTAATGGGTCGGGCTAGGGACGGGTTTAGGTAATCCCAACCTCATACCGATTAGGTATGATTGACCCAAACCCGGCCAAAACCCATCAGGTTTGTGTCGGGTAATTACCCATCGGGTATCGGGTATACCCGCGGGTTTCGGGTAAACCCATTAATTTATCGGGTAATTGGATCGGGTAAACGGGTATATCATCAAATCCCAAACCCGAGAAAAAAAATAAAAACTAATCCCATACCCGGACCCATACCCGATTACCCAACCCCAAACCCGTCCTAAATGTATCGGGTTTCGGGTTTACCCATCCGGTTCAGGTTTTATTGCCATCTCTGAATCGGAAGGACCAAAGATCAAGGCAAACATTTTTAAGTCAAACGGACAGAGGGGCCCAAGTGACAAACCCACCACACATCGAAGGTTTAGATGTAAATAACAAATGAGGGACAAAACATGACACCGTATTCTAGGCTAATGGGTGTGGAGACCCATCTTCACACTCATTAGCTTAAAGTAAGCGCTATGTTTAAACGTTAAAGACTTATAACTATGATCGTAGTCATATGTTTTAGAACGGCCAACAAATAATATCCCGACTACCTGGGGTACCCACCAATTGGTTACAAAAGTACCCTATACGCCTCTGTGTGAGGACACGTCTTAGGTGCCCACCCCCAGGTAACGCTAGGTAGCCAGAACCCACCAAGCCACCAGTTTAAGGGAAAACCTAACCCCCTTACCCTCCCGAATACACGACAGTGGAAAATCAGTAAAAACCGATGGGATCAAGTTGTCAAACGAGAGTTCCGCTAGCTGAGTAAAGTGTTTCATGCGGTTCTTACACGGATTTTAGATGCAGATGTAAACTTCATCCTTGTGATGCAGTCAAACGAGAGTTTCCTCTAGTTGAGTAATTTGTGTTGGACCCTTTTTCAGCTTAGAGGGTGTTTGGGATTGAGTTACAAAACCACTTATTGGCTTATTGGCTTCTTCCAAAAGCCATAAGTCAACAAGTTGTTTGTGTAAACCAAAAGCACTTTTGGTTTTGGTTTTGGCTTTTCAATAAGGGTGGAAAAGTTGTTTTCAAGAAGTCAGATATCCTGGCTTTTGGCTTTTGACTTTTGGTTATTTAACACTAGAGTTAATTGCCAATTTAGTCCCTGAGGTTTGTCAAAAATTGCCACTTTCATCCAAATATTTTTTTTGTTACATCTGTGTCCCTGAGGTTTCATTTTTTTGCCATTTTAGTCATCAGCACTAACTCAGTTAACAAAAACCCAGTTAAGTTAAGGGCATTTTTGTCCATACACATCAAACTTTTTCCTTTTGCCATTTTCATCCAATTCTTATAACCCCTTATTAATATCAGCTACTATACATGTTTCCAAACACCCCTAGATTTGGTTTGGGTATAAAAACCCTTCCCCTTCCATTGTTTCCTGCACAAACACACGAGCACAACACATAGAATATGTGTGTGTGATGAGAGCTCGACCGGAGACCATAAATCCGGTGGCCAGTTCCGATGACCGACGCATCTCTTCTCCGACAAACCCCTTCCTTTCCTCCTCGTTTAATCATCATCAAACTATAACCTTAACCCTGCTACCGAACCCCAACCTTTTTCCTCTGTTCCTGTTATGTCGATGAAGGGACAGTCACTGATGTCGTTTGTAACAAATCTGTCATCAGTAACCTTCCATCGATCCATGAATCCCTCCAATAACCCACCTTCTGTTCCTGACCTATCATCGGTAACCCCTCGTCCCTTTCCGTTCAGGTGGGTGTTTCGCCGGTTAGTTATAATCAGTCAAACCCAACCCCTTTACTTTACTGATAAAACCCTCGATAACCAAACCCGGTAATCACCTCTGTCCTTGTGATTGGACAGACACCAAGTCGTCATGGTGACTGTCGAACCCTCATTCTTTCTGATTTGTTCTTGATCATTAACAGAAAATAGCAGAGGAGTTATCGGGATGGTGAAGGACTTACCGGAGAAGGAGGACGCCGGCGGTGGCGGCGCCGGAGATGGAGGCGGCGGCAGGTGAAGGTCATCGGTTGGTGAGGAGTTCTCAACACACACACACACACACACTTGTGTGTGCGTGTGTGTGCATACATTTGATGTGCAGAGAATCACAAAAAGATGAGGGCTTTTATAGGTGATCCAAATTAGAGGGTGTTTGGGAACTAGGATAGTAGTTGATAAAAGGTGTTTGGTAACGGGTTTAACATCAGATAAGAGGATGTTTGGCAGCGAGTTTAATAGCGAAAAAAGGGCGTTTGGCTGCAATAATAGACTTTATTTTTATTATTATTTTATAATCGGGTGGTCGGGTATGACCCGACCCGTTAACGAGACCCGTGTTACGGCGGGGTGTTACAATATAATATCTAAAAGAAAATCAAAATAAATTTAAAAGGGGTTTTGGATGAAAATGGCAAAACGAAAAAGTTTGGTGTGTATGGACAAAAATGCCCTTGACTTAACTGGGTTTTTGTTAACTGAGTTAGTGCTGATGACTAAAATGGCAAAAAAATGAAACCTCAGGGACACAGATGTAACAAAAAAAAAGAGTTGGATGAAAGTGGCAATTTTTGACAAACCTCAGGGACTAAATTGGCAATTAACTCTTTAACACTAATAAGCTTAATCAAACACTTGTCTTACATTTATGCTTGTGTTATTCTTCAACATGCTTCCACCATCGACTTTATGCCGTCAATTTTAACTTCCCGAGATCAAATCCGCCACAAACAGCTTCTCCACCGACCTGATCATCGAAAAAGGCTCATTCGGATACGTCTACAGAGGAACAATTAATTTTGCAAGCTTTTTTTGTGATGGACAATATTAGACTATCCGGTGTGCAGACGAAAGAAGGGGAAGCCACGTAGGAAAAAGGTGGGACGGGGGGGACGAAGACGCGGGTGGGGGCGGTGTTGGGACGGAGACGGGGACACGTGATTGGTGGAGACATTGGTGGGTGATGGTGATTGGCTCGTCCTTTATGTTCCGCCAGAGACGGGAGGGACGGGGGAGAAGGGGGACGGGGCAGGGGGCGGTGTGGGGGTGGGGGACGGGGCAAAAAGTAGGTGGACGGGGATGGGGTGCGTCTGCGTACCGTATAGCCTTAAGAACAATCATTTTATGTTAAGTAACTCTCAAAATCGTTCATCAGTTTCGCACTCTTTATAATCAAGTGCCTTTTCGCATGAAAGTCAACCATCTAGAAGACATCCAGGTCATCCTAGATTGCGAGATAGGCCACTTTTGTCATTACTTTATAAATTATCAAGTTGATTTTTTTGGTCATTTTTTAGTGTATTAATATATCCATTTTATTGTAATAATGTTTTTATATAGGTAGGTAACACACAAGTACATAGGCTATAAACGAACCAAACAAACACGAACAAGGCCTTGTTAGTGTTTGTTTGTTAAGGAAGTAACGCGTTCACAAACTGTTCATGAACACTTACCGAACAAGATTTTTTGTTCGTGTTCGCTTGTTAAGGAAATAATATGTTCACGAATTGTTCATGAACAATTACCGAACGAGATTTCAGTCTCTTCGTTTGTGTTTATTTGTTAAATTTAGGTGTTAGACAAAAGCGAACATAAACAAACACAAACAAGCAGTAATAAACAAAACCGAGCACATATTAACTTCTAGAAAATGAGCATTTTCCATCACGAACATTGTCCGCCCAAAATATACTAATTCAAGTATCCAAATATACTTGACATAATGTTGATCACATAATGTCTCATAAAAATTGTAGGATCGATTTCCGGACAACCCGACAATCACTAGCTTTATCGTTCAGAGTGCGTAATCCTCTAAACGATGTTTGGACAACAAAAACGACAAGAAACAATGATCAAACAGGTATCAACACACACGAAATATGGTTAAAAGGTTGAATTGTATTGAAAACAAAGCACGAGTGTTACAAAGATAATCACAGACCTAGAAACCTGGACTTGGGTGTTTGGAATGTGTGATGTGATAGCCGAATATGATTAGGGCAATGATTGGAGGTATTTATACCTCTCCTAGTCGTCCAGGGCACTGGGGGCGACTAGGAATATAGCATGCGACTACGAGGGGCAACTAGCAAGCTAGTCGCTTGAGACCCAGGCAAGCCCCTTTTCAGTCCTAGTCGCTAGCCGTGTTTAATCAAGCCCAAAATCATCTGAAACACATCCAAACACCCGTACAAACATCAAAACATTACCTATATTAGGCTAGGGACATAGTGTACTAACAGACCCCCCTTGGACCTAGCTAGTATGATTACAAAAGACACACTTCAAACAAACAACAAACAACTATACAAGCATTTTAAACAAAACATCAAAACAGACAAAACAAAACAAACTGCAGCATCTTGATCTTCAAGTCTTCTTCGTCCTGATCCTGGTAAGCTTCGACCAGTCACATCCAGCATGTATCTTGTGAGCATGGCAGAACCGAATCACTCACTGAAATTTGATTGCTTGATCGGCTTCTGACTTGAGATGCTTGATGGGATACATGAACAATGTCTTTACATCATTCTCAGACAAGTTAATCAACCACATAGGATCCCAGATCCTTATCTTCCTGCACAGCTTGGGAGCATTCTCCAGCACGATCACAGCTTCAGTAGTTATGTCATCATAATACCAGAACCAGAACTTAGATGAGAAGTTCTGTTCTAGTGGAGCTATCAGAATCCTTGACATACACTCTGGAGGCTTGATCTTGTGCTCCCAGATGGGGTGAACCGTCTTTGGATGAATCTTTGAAGTCTTGTAGAATCGAGGATATTGAGGCTTGAACGACTTCCCATCATTTATAAATTATCAGTTGTTTTTTTTTGTCATTTTTAGTGTATTAATGTATCCGTTTTATTGTAATAATGTTTTTATATATGTAGGTAACACACAAACAAATAGGACTGTAAACAAACCAAACAAACACAAATAAGACCTTGTTCGTGTTTGTTTGTTAAGGAAATAACGCGCACATTACCGAATGTTCATGAACACAAAATTATCATATTAAACTTGATATACTTGACATAATCTATCAAAAAGTATAAAAAAAAGCCTATTTAACTATCGAACAAAAATAAACATAAACGAGCACATTACCGAACGTTCACGAACATAAATGAACGAACGTGGCCTTTGTTCATGTTCGTTTGTTTAACTAAATGAACAAAATTTCTTGTTTGTGTTAGTTCATTTATTAAACAAACGAACACAAACGAACTTCCCGTCAAACAATTAACGAACTGTTTGTTGAACGTCTGATTTGTTTACAGCCTACTGAAACAAATATATACAATGTTCATTTCCCATATTAAAAAAAGTGTTATCTACAACATAAAAATGTTAAATAAGGTAAATCAATGAAATCAAATGTTTGCTTTACATGCTTTGTATTATAAGATGTGATGCTACACTTTCATCAGTTTAAATAATAATGATTTCAAAATATCGATTTGGTTCGATTTCTTAAAACCGTTTGGTTTTGTTTTCTGTTTTATTAAGGGATTGGTTCTGTTTATCAAAGTTTCGGTCTTTTGACCCAAAAATATAAAGATTAAAACGCATAATTCAAGAACTATAAAAAAACTTACATGTTTACATTTTAATTTAACCTTTTAAATTAATATTGTTCACATCAAGCAAATATTTAAACCATTTGTTTTGTTTTTTATAATTTATATTTAATGTTAAGTGATTCTATCATTGACTTTTGTATATACTTTCACATGCAAAGGTTGTTTAAATTGGAGTAGTAGCAAACCAAAATAAAGAAGGGAAGAGATAACGTACAAAGCGTAAGAAGCATTCTCAACCATTAGATTTAGGCGGTAGCAAGATGGTAATTAAGAACCCTAATCGTATTTGGGTTTATCTAACCAGGGGTGAATAAAGAAAAAAGCGTTTAAATATTTTTCAAATTGTAAACATCAGACATAATCGAAACAAAAATTTTCAATGATTGAACTTGGTTTTAATCGTTTCAATTCAATTAAACGTTCAAAATCATTACACAATTAGAAAACATTCGTTTAAATCGATTCAAAACGTAGTTACAGACGAAGAAGAAAAACAGAGCATTGTAATACAATCGATAAAATCAGTCGAATCGTATTCAAAAACACAAATCAACGCATGTATTATAAACAGAAACTATCGATTTTGATAATAAAAGAATAATTAAAGAAAAAAATTGGATTACAAAACAGTTTCATATATGAAGGTAAGTAACTGTTAAACAGTTTCTATTTAAACGCACGTTATGTATATGTTTTAAAAAATAACGTGCATTTATTGTTAACTGGTGGAAACAAAACAAAACAAAAACAAAGGCACGTTTATAATATTTAAACGCACGTTTAAATACACAGATTATGTTTTTTTATTGTGTTCGTACATGTAATGATGAAAATTGCAAGTGATATAGCTTATTAATGAAAAATGCAATATGAAATGTTGACTTTGCTAACTACTGATGAAGTAGTCAACAATTGATAAAAGAAACAGATGATAAAACTACTGCTTAGGTAACTACTGATGACGAAAGCAAACTACTAATTAGGAAAAAGCAAACTACTGCTGAGGTAACTACTAATGAGGAAAGCAAACTACTAATGAGGTGTAAAAACATGAACCCGTACCTGGCCTATCTCCCCGCTTGATAACTCAGCTTTCTTATATCAGTCACGACTCTTCTATTACAGTAACTATAGATTAATAAAGATACATAATATTTTAACTAAGATCAAGTAATTTGTCACTTTCTCTCATTAATTATGTAAAAAGAAACATTTAATTTTTGTTTTAAACTAGTTTTTTACTCATGCACGTTGTGTCGCGTTAAATTGAATCGCAGATGTCAACGACATGCACAACAGATGTTCCATTGGTGTTGGTGGGTATGGTCTGGTTCTCCAATTTTGTTGAGTGTGCGTTTGGATCAATAGTATAGAAATATAGAAATTAAAGCATTAACATCAATAGCAACGATTTCACACATGTTTCATTCCAAAGCAGTATTTTCACTATTTTGTTCTTTCAAGGCTTCTAAAATCTATTTATTATTATAAAATTATCATAATCGTTATTCCTTTGTTCAATTTTTTACCTATAAAACTATAGGGTCTTGATATTTAAACCTATTGGAATAGAACCCTTGATCTTTCATTCATTGAGTAATCAATATATATAATACAATGTTTATCTCCTATATTTTGTATGAGATAAATATACTTAAATACAAATTACAATTTACTTGAAATACACATTATCTATTACACCCCCGCAGTTGAAGCGGGAGGTGACCAGATGCTGAGACTGTATCAGAAGTCTTCAAACAGAATGCGGGGCAGACCTTTGGTGAAGATGTCTGCAATTTGATACCTGGAAGGAACATGTAGAATTCGAACATTACCCCGTTGCACCTGCTCCCTGACAAAGTGAATGTCTCATTCAATATGCTTTGTACGCTGGTGTTGCACCGGGTTCCCGGATAAATAAATCGCGCTCACATTATCACAATACACCATGGTGGCGCGTGTGACCGGAACTGATAACTCGAGCAGGAGATTGTGAAGCCAGCAGATTTCAGCTACTACGTTTGCGACACCCCGGTATTCTGCTTCGGCACTGGAACGGGACACAGTTGGTTGTCTCTTGGACGACCAAGAAATAAGATTATCACCAAAATAAATGCAGTAGCCACTAGTGGACCGTCTCGTGTAAGGACAACCGGCCCAGTCAGCGTCAGTGTAGGCTATTAAAGTAGATACTACAGATGGGCCCAGAGTTAAGCCGAAAGATGTAGTGCCTTTGATGTAGCGTATAATCCTTTTTAAAGTATTCCAATGGTCCGTATAAGGAGCGTGCATGTGCATACATACCTGTTGCACGGCATAGGTGATGTCCGGTCGAGTGAAGGTGAGATACTGTAGGGCACCTGCCAGGCTGCGATATAAGGTCAGGTCATGAAAGAGAGTGCCAGCAGTCGAGCCCAGTTTTGAGTTAGTGTCTACCGGGGTGGCAACGGGATTGCAAGATTGCATACCCGCGCGAGCAATGATGTCAGTCGCATAGGACTGTTGTGAAAGAAACATTGTGTCGCGGTGCCTGGTCACAGAGATGCCTAGAAAGTAACTTAGGGGCCCGAGGTCCTTCATGGCGAATTCTTTAGCAAGGTTAGCCAGTAAACGCTGACGAAGGGCGTCAGAAGAGGTGACTAGAAGAATGTCATCCACATAGAGAAGAAGATATGCCGTGTCACCGGCATGATGAAACGTGAATAAGGAGGCATCACATCGGCTGTTAAGAAAACCCAAGTGGAGAACGTAATCCGTGAACCGTTGGTACCATGCACGGGGTGCCTGCTTAAGACCATATAGAGATTTGCGAAGTAAACACACGTGGTCTGGGAAATCTTTGTTTCTAAACCCCATAGGCTGGTGCATATAAACTGTTTCATGTAGGTTCCCATGTAAAAAAGCATTGGTGACGTCCAACTGATGCACTGCCCATCCTTTTGAGAGAGCGAGGGATAGGACTGTGCGTATAGTAGCTGGTTTAACAACGGGACTGAATGTTTCTCCACAATCTATGCCCACCTGTTGTGAGCACCCATCACATACCAATCTGGCCTTGTACCGTTCAAGAGTCCCGTCTGACCTGTATTTATGTTTAAACAACCACATGGAACGAATAATATTCATAGATGGGTCACGAGGAATTAACTCCCATGTACCGTTTCTAATTAAAGCGTTAAACTCGGTAGTCATGGCGGATTACCATACCGGAATGGCCAAGGCATCGGCGGGGTTTTTGGGGATCGGGTGGATGGTGGGAGTGGTGGAGGTGTTAAGGTTAAAGGGTTGTTTTGGCTTAAAAATGCCGCTCATGGACCGGTTTTTCATTGTGCGGGTGAGAGGAGGGTCGGGGTTGGAAGGCTGGTCGTGGGAGGCAGAGGTGGTGGGTGGTAGAGTGGTGGTTGACGGTGTGGCAGAGGGCGGGTCAGGCCGGGTGGCTGGGCTGGAAGTGGTGTGTGGGCTGGTAGTTGGGCCGAATTTGGTAGGTGGAGTAGTAGTGTGTGGTGGGGACGGGCTGGGTGATGTATGGTTAGGTTGGGTTCCGTCAGTTGGGCCGGGGGGGTATCACAGGAGACTGGGTAGTGTTGGGCTGTGGTGTGTGAATGTGTGGGCACAGGTGGTGTGGGAAAGGGTCGGAGAAGGCCTCATAAGTGGGTGGAGGGTCGATGGATTGTGAAAAGGGGAAAGTGGTTTCGTCAAAAGCAACATGACGAGATATGAAAATTTGTTTTGTGGAAAGGTCAAGGCAACGATACCCTCTATGAGTGGGAGGGTAGCCAAGGAAGACACATGGGTGTGACCTATGGTCAAGTTTGTGGATGTTGGTGGGAGGGGTGAGGGGATAGCAAAGACATCCGAATACTCGGAGGTGATCATATGTGGGTGTGGATATATACAATAGCTCGGTTGGGGTTTTGTTTTGTGTGGTTTTGGAGGGTAGGATGTTTAGTAAGTAGGTTGCTGTTTCAAGGGCAAAGTGCCAAAGGTGGGTGGGTAGGGAGGCATGGGCCATGAGAGTGCGAATCATGTTATTTATAGTACGAATTTTGTGCTCGGCCTTGCCATTTTGGGAGGAAGTGTAGGGGCAAGATAGACGGTAAAGAATACCGTTGGTGGTGAAATTTTTTTGGAAAGAAGTGTTAACGTACTCGCGTCCGTTATCACACTGAAAGGTTTTAATGGTTATGTTGAATTGTGTTTTAATGGTTGTGGCGAAATGTTTGAATGTTTGGAAAACTTGTGATTTGTGGGTGAGTGGGTAAGCCCATAAAAAATCAGTGTGGTCGTCAAGAAACAACACGTAATATTTGTGACCAGAAGAGCTAATGATAGGGGATGTCCACACGTCACTATGAATAATATCAAAAGATTGCAAAGTTATATTATTTGAAGCAAAAAATGGCAAACGAACACTTTTGCGAAAAATACAAGACTGGCATACATTATTAGAAACAAAATCAAAATCTAAAGCATTAGAAGTTTTTAATTTATTTAAAGGAGCACGTCCTGGATGGCCAAGACGGTGATGCCAGACTTAAGAGGTGATAGCAGCAAAGGCGGAGGGATGAGTGGTGGAGGGCCCGAGCACAAGGGGATATAGATCACCGCTGCTGTTGCACCGTAGGAGTGGTGCCTTGGTCTTGTAATCCTTCACAAGAAAACCAAACGGGTCAAATTCAACAGAGACCCAATTATCTGTTGTGAAACGACGAACGGAAATCAAGTTTTTAACAAGTCTAGGTAAATATAAGACATTTTTAAGGATAAAGGGTGGGAAAGGCTTGGGTAGGTATTTAGTGCCTTGACCAAGTACCGGTATAGTGTCGCCATTTCCTACAATAATATTACGAGAAACACTAGAATTAGAAAAGGAATGGAAGTCACCTGACTCGTGAGACATAGTTGAAGATGCTCCTGTGTCCATGTACTGTGTTGGGTCCGGTTGTTGTTGCAGGCTCATAGTATAGAGGGCTTGTTCAATATCAGTTGGGCAGTATGTGGTATGGGCCTGTTGAGGTTTTGGGCCTAGAAGTCCCTGCTGGTTATTTGGGCTAAAAGTGGGACGGGATGAGGTAGGGTATGGGCACAGGGGGAGTTGTGATGGATTGGGCCACTGAGGTGTTTGATTGGGAGGGTATGCGTATTGGGCCGAGGGATAAGGTGAGAAGTGATTGGGCCAGTAAGGGTAGTATGGGCTAGGGGGCCAGAAAGGTGGCTGATAGGAGCGGCCTCGGCCGGAGTTGGAGCGGCCACCGCGTCCGCGTCTGGTCGCCCTTCCTCTGCCTCAGCCGTAGGTGTTAGGATCGGGTGTGTATTGGCGTTCATTGTTTCTGGTTTGGTCGTTGGTTTGGGAGCGATTGGTGGTTGCAGTTAAGGCTGAAGAGGCGGCTTTTGCGGTGTGTAAGGCACGTTCAGTTTTGTCATTTTTGGTTTGTATAAGTTTTGAACGGGCATTGTAAAAAGAGGGGAGTGGGTCTTGTTTTTTAAGGATTGTGGAGATACCTTCATACTGTCATTCAAGCCTGCAATTAATTGAAGAACCAATCTATCGTTGTCCACGGGAGCGTCTACGTTGGCCAGTTGGTCGGCCAGAACCTTCATGGCCTGACAGTATGCAGACATATTAGGGAAGCAATCAAGTCTGGTGTTGGAAAATTTATTCATGAGGTGTATGGCTCGGGCACTCTTATTATCCTGAAATAAATCTTTGATGGCGATCCAAGCTTCATGGGCATTGGATATATTATTTATAATGGTGTGGAGAAGGTCATTGGAGATCGTACTGTAGATCCATTGTAATACAATGGCGTCAATACGATCCCAATCAGGAGAGGGTTCGGCAGAAATAGGGCGAGGTTTAAGGTGGTCCTCAACCATAAAGGCTTTGCAATGGAGTTGGAATAGAGTCGCCCAAGAAGAATATTGGGAAGACTCGATTTCCAGTGTGACGGGTACAAAATTCTTAATGTTGGATACGGTTGTGGCAGGATGGAGTTTGGACTCCACCGTGATGGATGGGATAATGGTAGAAGAAGAGTTTGGTTCGGTGGCCATGATGTTGTAGAAGACAGAATACTTGATGTGCTAGGAGACAAAATAATTGATGGACTAGAAGACAAGCGGAAGAAACTAGGTGGGAATTAAGGTTTTAATCAACTGACAGTGGTCAGTGATTTGCCGAGGGTTCTTGCGGCAGAAAAGAAAAAAGAGGTAGGATCGTAGGAAAGAGGAAGGAGTATTAGGGTTAATGGCCTCTTGATACCATATTGGAATAGAACCCTTGATCTTTCATTCATTGAGTAATCAATATATATAATACAATGTTTATCTCCTATATTTGGTATGAGATAAATATACTTAAATACAAATTACAATTTACTTGAAATACACATTATCTATTAAAACCCCCTAAACTTATTTTCACCCCCTCAAAGCACTAAGCTATGGCCATAGCTCGGTGCTTTGATCACATCAATCAACCATAAAGCTGGCAGCATACTAGGTTGTCTCTAACAACATACAAGGTTGTCTGATAAAGTAAAGTATCTAAATCCAAAGCGCCGAGCTATGGTGCTTTGGGGTTTTTTTTTTTAAAAAAATAATAATTTGTTTTAATTGATTTAAAATTTTTTATTGATTTTAAATTGTTTTAATTTATTTTTAAGTTTTGAATAAACAACATTTTTCATTAAAAAACAACACGAATTACAAGTGAGCGGCAGGTAAACGGGCAACAAGCTGCGCTGCTACCCCTTTTAATTGTTTTTACTGATTTTCAATAAAAAATAACTTGTTTGACGCGTTTTGGTTAGTTTAATTGCTCGTTGGTAGTTTTCAGAATAAACATTTGAGTATGAACAACGAA
Organism: Ambrosia trifida; assembly: GCA_028751855.1. Lineage (NCBI taxonomy): Eukaryota > Viridiplantae > Streptophyta > Magnoliopsida > Asterales > Asteraceae > Ambrosia > Ambrosia trifida. Next base: position 81,838,829 of record CM054130.1, read on the forward strand.
TCAAGGTTTTTGTTGTTTGTCGTTAGTACACCGAATCGATAACACGTTGCACCACACACCAACCTACTCTGTTCCTTTCCTTGTCTTGGTAGAAAATCACCATGCGACACTCATCCTTATTGTCACACCACGCCTATGGCGGAAACACGTGGCGCGACGGTTCAAAAGTATTAAGCCAAGATTAATGCAAACCACAATAGTAATTAAACAAACGGGCATTTATTCAACGCCAATAATCATGTCAAATTATCCGTACATAATCATAAATTGTTTTTGAAATTAATAAGGAGGCTCCTCCCTTTATCCCTAAGTCCATGGAATAAAGAGATGAGACCCTTTTACGACATTCCCAACGCCCAACTTGGAGATACCCCCGACCCTGCTCGCCATGCTAACCTCCATCATTCAATTACCTGAAAGATATGTTTGAAAATCGTCAATATATAAATATTGGTGAGTTCACAGGTTTTGATTTAATAAAACTTTATTAAGTGGGAATATCCTTGTTATGACATTTATAGGAGTAGCAAAGTCCTACAATTTACTTGAGCCTATAACCAAACCAAGACAATTAATAATGCCCCCGCCCCAAGTCGTTACTCGGTATTTCTACGACTTGATTTTAGAATACGTGCACCCCAGGCATACGCCGATGCATAATCGACGCTATCGATTAGGGGTGGGCCTTGTCAGGCACCAATAGTACTATCCAAATATTCCTTTGGTTTCTCTTTCCTGAATTAATGATTATAGTGGGGAGGTCTCAACCCCGAGTGGCGATCTTAACTCAAGTATCCAACCCGTCATACAAATCCCAACATATCTTTCCCCCGTAAAAACGTTAAATAGTTTAGAAATGGGGCCGTGAGACTCACCTGTAACTGTGCTCGGCTCAAAGAAGAAAATAGTAAAGTTTGTGATCCCGCACCTACAATTGTTCTAGGCGTATAAGTCACTACACCTATGGTGTATGTGCCTTGGCAAGTTGTACACCCAACTTCCCGACCATGTCTTTATCCCAATTCCCGTTTAATAGTTTCGTATCCTAGGTTCAATGGCGATGGATTACCCTTTCCTTACAAGTCATGTATTATTCTTATTAATATTCTTTGTGACTTGTACAATATTATACTCGACGCGACTCTACCCAACGTATAATTATTTTCCCATTTAAATAATTATACTTAGGATCGTTTCGCTCGATATAATGTGATTTCTTATTATCCAACCCGACTCACTTTGCCACATATTTATTTTCCCATTCAAATAAATATGCTAAGTTCTTGTCGTTTGGTAACATATTCTTAACGCCCGACTAGACTCACCACACCGTACATTTATTTTCCCATTTAAATAAATGTACTAGGATCTTGTCGGTATTCACACGTTCGTAGATATATTTCACCTACCCGTCTCGGTTTTCCTTCTCGCATATCTATTCTCCCATTCAAATAGATATACTACAATTTCGTCGAAAACGAGCATATTTACATATACCATCGCGTGGATACTACTTGTTAAGTTCATGTGTCGTTTAGCGTTTTTAATTCGTTACGTTGTGTTTTCCTTTCCCACGAATATTCTTTCTACACTTAGGAAAGTGTTTCGCACGTTTCACCCTTGCTATATATATTTTATTTCCTTAAAATATATATGTATATTTTTATCTTGTCGTAATGGCATTTTTCTCATATGTCCGTTTACGTTAGTTCGTCTAAGTTCGTTAGTTAGCGTTTTTCATATTTGTTTCCATTGCGCGTTCTTATGGAAGTATTATTCCTACTTCCGATTCCGAACGTTTATTTCTTGGAAAAATATACTTTGTACGTTTTAGCCCAACTTGTCCAACTTGTTACCCAAAAATGTTTCCGATACTTTTATATTCCCATTTATATAAAAGTATCCTATTTTTGTACAAGTCTTCCCAAGTCTTTATTTTATAAAATCTTATTTTATAAAATCCTTGTGTTACTCCTTTTATTTTTATAAAACTTCCATTTTTATAAAAATACACTTTTTACACAAAATGCCCAAGTATGTTACTAGTATTTACCAAATCAACCTTGTAAAATTATTACTTACACTTTTGACACCAAACTTTCCATTATTGTGTTTTTGGACTAATAGTTTCCAAAATATTCATTTTAGTCCTCTAACTTTCAAAGTTACAACATTAATCCCTTATCCTTCAATTGTTGCATTTTTCTACTCTAACTTCCAAAGTTAGCATTTTTCACCTAAATTAGTGGATTTTGAAGATCCATTTTCTTGATGCGTAGTTGTTTTTACCTCTTTTCACTTTTAATGGTCTTATAATCCATCCTAGATGCTATTTACATGTTTGTTCCATACTTTAATCCAAAACATCAATTTTTCACTTATTCAAGTGAGTGGACTTTGAATATGGAAACTTTTCATCTATGTTTATTTAATCCATTTTAATTCACTTTTGTCATTAATATATCATTTTATGATGATTAAAATCATCTTCCATCTCATTCAAGTCCTTCTCATTAATCATGCCCAAATCATCCTTTTTCTCAAGTGTATATGCATTTCATGATCTTTTCTTCAAATATTACATTTATTAATATAAATCCAAGATTCATCAATGTTATTATTATTCTTCCATTTTTATTCTAGCAAAACCCATTAACTTTATAAAATCCATTTTATTACCCATTAATGTACAACTTGCTTTCATAGCACAAAACATGAACATTTAAGGAATAAAAGAATGTAATACTTACTACTAGCTCAAGGCTAGGGAAGACAAAGATCTTGGATTTGGGTGAGGTTTAATGTGTTCTTCCAAGTGGGTTAAGCTCCAAGTTCTTGAACACACAAAAGGGGTTTTGAATAATGATGATTTAGAGGTATAAAAATTGAAAGAGAGATGTTAATGGGGAGGTGCAAACTTACGGCCAAGAGGAAGAAGAAAGAAGAAATTTTTGTGATTTGTTTCAAGTGTCTTCTCAAGTGGCTTATAATCTCACCTTCAAATCTTGCAAAGATCACCTAATATCTTTCTTAGATTATGTAATATCTTGGAAGGATTTAGAGGATTGCACTAGATATGGAAGAAATCCTTGGAAGATTATAATGAGGGTGTTTGGCCGAGTTTAAGAGAGAGAGAGATGAGAGGATTAGTTAGTTTTCTTGGACAATGAGAGTCCATGCATGATCATGATTAGTTCTAATTATTAGATATTAAGGAGGTGAAAGGTTTAAAGGAGATAATAAAAGATATTGCTCATTTTGGGTGGGCCATGGCCGGCCCCCAAGAGGTATGGGTGGGGTCCACTTTGCCAAATATTGTCTAATATTATGTTTAAGTTAATCTCGTTCGGGTACCGTCCGGGTATTCTTGGGTTTTTAACCGTGTGTCACCCGAATATTAAAATACCATTAATATTCCTTAAATTTTGCCCAGTTAAATTACTGATAATTTATTTCGGCTTTTGTCGGGTGAAATTACGTGCTACGCGCGTATCGGGTGCGGTACGCGCACTTTATTCGTTACCGGGAGATTTGTACAATAAGCTTTCACGTATGGCTTTGGGTTTCCAAAACTCATTATATTTTGTGAAAATATTATTTGTTTTATATTCCGGGTGTCCGGAGTTCGTTTCGCTTATTTAAGTTTTACCGGGTAATCGCCAGTGTCCATACCGGATAGTTTTGCTTGCGCATGATCCTATCATGCTTTGCTATTAAACTTATGCATTCCTATGCATTATTTGGGAACTTCTATCTTTCTAAGGCCTCAATTAAATAATCAGCACATAATTACGGTTAATTACGTTAATTGCGTTTAATTAATCAGTACGGAATTACCTTAATTTTGCCGGTTGTTACATTCTCCCCCCCGTTAAGAGAATTCCGTCCCGGAATTCACTTCGAGCTCTCCGGTATAGGGGTCTTCTCGAATAGGGCGGGATACTTTTGCTTCATCCGGTCCAGCCTTTCCCACGTGAACTCCGGTCCACGCTTGGCATTCCAACGCACTTTGACCAACCTGATCTTACTGCGTCTTAGCTTTTCGACCTTCCAATCGGTTACTTCGATTGGCTCTTCGACGAAGTGTAACTTGTCGTCAATGTGGATTTCGTCTGCGGGGATGATGAGGGTTTCGTCGGATAAGCACTTTTTCAAGTTCGACACGTGGAACGTGTCATGTACACCGTTAAGTTCTTGTGGTAACTTGAGCTTGTATGCTACGGGGCCTACTCTGGACAGGATTTCAAATGGTCCAACATATCGTGGGTTTAGTTTTCCGCGCTTCCCAAAGCGCGCGACACCTTTCCAAGGTGACACCTTTAGTAGGACCCTGTCTCCGACTTGAAATTCCAAAGGCTTCCTCCTCATGTCTGCGTAGCTTTTCTGTCGGTCACGTGCCGCTTTGAGACGTTCTCTTATCAGAAAGACCTTATCCGTCGTTTCTTGAACAATTTCGGGCCCGGTAAGTTGCTTTTCGCCATCTTTGGCCCAACATAGAGGCGATCTACACTTGCGTTCATATAGAGCTTCAAAAGGTGCTGCTTGAATGCTTGTGTGGTAACTGTTGCTATACGAAAACTCTACCAGTGGCAAGTGTGTATCCCAATTTCCGCTGAAATCGATTGCGCATGCCCGTAGCATATCTTCCAAGGTCTGGATGGTCCGTTCACTCTGACCATCGGTTTGTGGATGATATGCGGTACTCATGTCAAGGCGAGTACCGAGGGCTTCATTCAAACTTTCCCAAAATCTTGAGGTGAAACGACTATCTCGATCGGAGATGATGGAAATAGGTACACCGTGCTTCGACACAACTTCCTTAATATACAAACGGGTCAGTTTCTCCAACTTATCCGTCTCGCGAATGGGGAGGAAATGTGCAGATTTTGTCAATCGATCAACGATTACCCAGATCATGTCATGGCCGCTTGTTGTCCTGGGCAACTTGGTAATGAAATCCATAGTAATCCTTTCCCATTTCCATTCTGGTATTTCCGGTTGCTGGAGCAAGCCGGATGGTCTCTGATGCTCGGCCTTGACCTTCGCGCAAGTCAAACATCGCGCAACATACGCCGCTATATCTCTCTTGAAGTTTGGCCACCAGTAAAATTCCTTCAAATCATGGAACAACTTGTCTGCTCCAGGGTGAACCGAATATCGCGAACTGTGGGCTTCGGCTAATACCAGTTCACGCAGTCCACCGTACACTGGTACCCAAAATCTATTCATGAAATACAGGGCTTGATCCGCTTTTGACTCCAGTGAATCAACCATCTTCCGCAATCTTTCACCTTTGATATTCTCGGGTTTAAGAGCGTTAGTTTGAGCTTCACGAATCCGGTCGGTCAGGTTCGTGTGGATGGTTAGACCCAAAGCTCGGACACGCAAGGCTTAACCCGTTCCTTGCGACTCAAGGCGTCGGCTACAACGTTTGCCTTCCCGGGATGGTACTTTATCTCACAATCGTAATCGTTCAATAATTCGACCCATCGCCGTTGTCGCATGTTCAATTCCTTTTGGTCAAAGATGTGCTGCAAACTTTTATGATCAGTAAAGATTGTACACTTGGTTCCGTACAGATAATGTCTCCATATCTTGAGCGCGAATACCACGGCTCCTAATTCCAGATCATGTGTGGTGTAATTCTTCTCGTGAAGTTTTAGCTGTCTGGAAGCATAGGCTATGACCTTCTCTCGCTGCATCAATACACAACCCAATCCCTGGTGAGAGGCGTCACAGTAAACCACGAAGTCTTCCGTACCATCGGGGAGTGGTAGTATCGGGGCGCCACATAACTTATCCTTTAGCAATTGAAATGCTGCTTCTTGCTTTTCCGTCCATTCGAACTTCTTATCCTTTTGGGTTAGCATGGTTAAAGACTGTGCTATCTTAGAAAAGTTCTCGATGAACCTTCTGTAGTAACCCGCAAGGCCAAGAAATTGTCGTACTTCAGTAGGAGTTCTAGGGGCGTCCCAATTCTTGATTGCTTCGATCTTGGCGGGGTCGACATGTATGCCCTTTTCATTCACTACGTGGCCTAAGAACTGAACCTCTCGAATCCAAAAGTCACATTTCGAGAACTTAGCATAGAGTTTCTCTTTGCGTAGTACCTCGAGGATTAACCGAAGATGATCCTCGTGTTCTTCCTTAGTGCGTGAGTAGATCAAGATATCATCAATGAAGACGATGACAAATTTGTCCAAGTATGGCTTACACACGCGATTCATCAAATCCATGAAAACGGCTGGTGCGTTGGTTAAACCGAATGGCATAACCAGAAACTCATAGTGCCCATAACGAGTCCTGAATGCTGTTTTTGGCACGTCTTCTTCTTGGATACGCAACTGATGATAGCCGGACCTTAGATCAATCTTGGAGTAGAAACTGGATCCTTGAAGTTGATCAAACAAATCGTCGATCCTGGGAAGAGGATAGCGATTTTTAATAGTTAGCTTGTTCAGTTCTCGATAGTCGATGCACATTCGAAAAGTGCCATCCTTCTTCTTCACAAATAAGACGGGAGCTCCCCAGGGTGAGAAGCTTGGTCTTATGAAACCTTTGTCCAACAACTCTTGCAGTTGACCAGACAGTTCCTGCATCTCAGATGGAGCTAGGCGATATGGCGATCGCGCTACAGGTGCTGCTCCTGGAACAAGGTCGATGCGAAACTCGACTTGTCGGGGTGGTGGCAATCCTGGCAAATCTTCTGGGAACACATCTAGAAAGTCTCTGGCTATTGGAATGTCTTCTAACTTTCGCTCGTCGGCCTTCTTATCTACTACGTGCGCCAAGAATGCGACGAGACCTTTCCTTAGGCACTTCCTGGCTTTCATGCTGGTAATAATTCTCAACGGTGTTCCACGCCTTTCCCCTTGGATCGATAGGGTTTCACCGCTTGCGAGGGGAACTTGAATTACTTTGTCATTGCACACGACGATGGCGCGGTGTGCGGATAGCCAATCCATGCCAACGACTATGTCAAAGCTACCCAGTACGACTGGCAATAGATCAATGCCAAACTCGTGACCACAGAGATCCAACTTACAATCCTTCGCTACCTCTCGAGTTTCTATAATCTTACCGTTAGCCAGTTCGATAGAGTATGGTGTGTCTAGCTTACTAGTTCTTAGACCAAGTAATCTTTTAAATTCGACAGGTACGGAGCTAAAATCAGCGCCAGTATCAAACAATACTGAAGCATAATGACCATTTAGAGGGAACGTACCAGTGACCACATTAGGGTCTTGTCGTGCATCACCGGCACCAATCACGAATGCCCGCCCACGAGCTTGGTTTTTGAGTTTGGGGCAATCCCTCTTCCAATGGTCGAGCGATCCACACGAGAAACAGGGCCTCGCTCCTCCGTTCTTTGGCGCTCCTGACCTGCAGTCTTCTGTCTTGTGCCCAGAACGACGGCACTTACCGCAGATCACTTCGTTCTTGCCCTGGTAACCTTGCTTTCCATTATTTCCACGTCCAGTGGCCACATACCCTTTTCCTTTCTTCCCTGAACCTCCTGATGATCCATCCTTTTTCCTTTCATCGCGCTTACGCTTCCCAAACCTTGGCCTATTTCCCTGTTCGCTTGACCCAACGACTGAACTTGTACCCAGGTTCTTACCCTCGACACTGCTGGACTCAGTAAGCTTCAATCCTGATACTTTCCGGATTAGAGTGCCCATTCGGATGGCGTCTTCAGTGAGGCTTAAGGCGAGGTCGATAGCTTCGCGCATGGTTGTAGGTTTGGAAGCAGTGACCATGCCGCGTATCTGTGGTGCCAGTCCGAATAGGTATCTTTCCACCTTCTTGCTTTCCGGGGTAACCAAGCGAGGCACTAACCAGGAGAGATCATGAAACCTGGACGTGTACCCAGCTACGTCCGATCCTACCATGGTGAGGTTCCAGAACTCAGTCTCTAGCTTCTGCACTTCACTTGCCGGGCAGTACTCGGCGATCATTAGTTCTTTCAACTCCAACCATGACAAGGAGTAAGCAGCATCATCTCCCAGTGTTTGCACTTGGTTGTTCCACCAGGTTAGAGCTTGGTCCAGGAACAGGTTAGTGGCGTACATGACAGCCTGTCGCGGGGTACAGCTGCTAATACGAATCACGGCTTCGGTCTTCTCGAACCACTTGACTAGTCCGACAGAACCTTCAGTGCCGCTGAAGTTGAGCGGTTTGCAGTCCAGGAAAGCTTTAAACGTGCAGCCACGTTCTCGTGAGGCCGTTTCTGCAATAATAAAGCAACATGTTATATGAGGTAGGAGTTTTACGAAGACTCCTGTTGTATATATCCGAAGTCTTCTTACCGGTAGGGGAGGTTTCGCGTCTGTCGCTCCCTGTTCGATCTCGCGACCTTTCGGTGCGCGTGGCATTGTGTTCTGCGAGAGCTTGGGCGATACATCCCGAAACTAGGGTTTCAAGCTCCTCGGGTGTCGTGGGCAGTCTTTCATTTCCACTGTTGCTTCGGGTGGCTGGTGCCATTTTTCTTCAATAATCAATATCAAAGGTTAATTTGGCGATCATTCATACAATATCGTCATACATAAAGCATAAATAACAACACAACACACGAACACAATAATAACAACATCACACAATCACAATATAAACGGAACAAGTAATAATAATCGTAGACAATCACAACACATATTTTACCATAACAAAATTTTCATTAATTTCAATACCATGAGTACAATGATTTGTTCATAATAACAAAAACCGAGGATACCTTCCTCATACATTGCTCCTTTGAAATTTACTAGAAACATAATGTCATATACCGGCACAATCCCGCTCGGCTAGGCAAAAATGCAGATGGGTGCTATAACCCATACTGTGCTATCATACTACTACTACTACTACTACTACTATGTCCGTAAGTGATCTCCCAAGCGTCTCTGATGTATCGCTACTGTGGTGGCGGCGGCGGCGGGTACTGATACTGGGGTGCGCACATGCTAATGGTCATACTGATCGCCATAATGCGATCGTACAAGAATTGGCGATGCGCAAAGTGTGCGTCGCCCGTAATCCCACAATGAGCGTCCATGCTCAGCAACTCCTCAGCATAATGTGCCAGTGCATCCCTGGCATCTATGATCCTGGCCCACATGAGCTGGGCCTGCTGCTCCATCTGACTCACGGTGTGCTGCACCGTGTCGGTGAGGGTCTGGAAATCCCTCTCCAGTGAGATCACCGTGGACCATGCTGGTCCTGACAGTGGGGCCATCCCGTGGGGCTGCGACGGCCCGGGGATGTCAGTATACGTCGGCTAGGACGGGCCGACGATATCAGGTATGGGTAGGGGTGTGAAGGGTGGGGCAAAGCCCGGTAATCCGGTGAAGTAATAGGGTGGTACCTGGTACGGGTTTCCCGCACCTAGAGCATATGGTGCAAATGGGGGTATCAGAAATGGGGCTCCTGCATCCATAGTGAATGGTGCAGGTGGTGGTGTAGGGAGCATCTCGGGTAGGGGTGGTAGTGTGGGAAAAGTGGTGATGGGTAGTGTCATGGATACGGGTGAGGGGACTATAAGCTCGGCGAGTGGGACCATGAGAGGCTGGGTGACAGTGACCCACTCTGGAGCGGATATCACAGTGGTAGGGGTGGGAGGGCTAGCAGTGGCGTGAGCTGCCAAACCTGCTCGGTGCAGCTCAGAACTACGGGCTGAGCTGCCCTCAAGGATGTGCCCAGTAGAAGCTGGCCCATCCTGTGGTACGGGCTCGGGCATGGCGGGTAGGGCGGCTGGGGTAGTGGTGGCATGCCCTATCATCGGAGCGACGTGCTCCTCCTGGTCTGCTGGTGGGATCGGCACAGCAATGTGCTCTACCGATGCAGTCGACTCATCATCGGAGTCATCCGAAATCCACCCGTTGTGTCCTCGGCAGACAGGCACGAGCCTCATGCCTGAGGGAACGGGGATGAGTGGGGTGGGTAAGGGCTCATGATCGACAGGTGCGCGTCGGTCGTATGGAGACTCAACAGTCTCCGACTGTGTAGGGATAGGCCTCGAAGGACCTGCACAGCCTACGGGGAAGTCCCTGACGGCTCGGATGGGAAGTGCTGGCAGTGGTGCTGCCTGGAATGGCACTAGAGGCAAGTCAGCCTCGGCCATCGGTAGGTCGGCCACGGCGGCCATGTCGCCTCCAGCGGGGGCCCACGCTGGGTCCTCGCTCGGGTCTGTCTCGTCGGAGCTATCTCCGTCGGCGCCCTCCATGGCGGCATCAACCTCCATCTCGTCATCCTCAGGATCGAGTATCACCACCTCGATCGGCTCTGCTGGCGGTGCTGGGATGATCTGAATGCTACTGTCGTAGCTCGGTGCTACGCTCCCTGCGTCTGACATCCTGGCAAAAGAACCGTACTAATATTTAAGTATTATTCGTTAGGTAGTTAAGGCACATATCTACGGTACTCTTCCTAACCTTCTAACACAAAAATAATACGTATACTTACCATGGCTAGCTTGGTCGGAATCTCCATATACCCAAATGGTCGTTGGAAAAATTTAGTTTATTGCGTTTCGCATTTATTTTGAAAGCTTTTGAACCAAATCCGGTTATAGTTTAGATTTTAAAAATGCTAATTCGCTATAACCTTGGCTCTGATACCACTTTCTGTCACACCACGCCTATGGCGGAAACACGTGGCGCGACGGTTCAAAAGTATTAAGCCAAGATTAATGCAAACCACAATAGTAATTAAACAAACGGGCATTTATTCAACGCCAATAATCATGTCAAATTATCCGTACATAATCATAAATTGTTTTTGAAATTAATAAGGAGGCTCCTCCCTTTATCCCTAAGTCCATGGAATAAAGAGATGAGACCCTTTTACGACATTCCCAACGCCCAACTTGGAGATACCCCTGACCCTGCTCGCCATGCTAACCTCCATCATTCAATTACCTGAAAGATATGTTTGAAAATCATCAATATATAAATATTGGTGAGTTCACAGGTTGTTAGGACAAAGAGGATTGGTGAAACCACTTTTGTAAACCTTAGTCTAATTCACTTCTGTCATTTTTGGCTAAGTATTGAAGTGCTGAAGAGAAGACAAGAAACTGCTGATTAGAAGATATGAGAAGTGCTGAAGTTGCAGAAGTTCTGAAGTCCAAACCAGACAAGTTCACTTCAGAAGTACTGAAGACAAAACTACTCTTCAGTAGTTGTCCTTCATCAGCACTTAGCAAAAGATATTTCCCACCGCCTTTTTGCATCAGTAGTTTATTGTTTAATATTACTTTTAGCTGTTTTTGTTTCTTTCAATGTTGCAACTTGTGCAACTTGTCACTGTAGTTTCTGTGCTTGCTTTTTAGGCAAGATACATGCATGTAATCGTCTATAAATAGGAGGCTTCAACCTTCTATTTTAGACATTGATTTTTAACAGAAAAATCCTTCAAACACTCTCATTGTTATATTCCATTTCTGTATTTATTGTGAATCTCTCTAAGTATCTAATTCTCATTTACAACTTAGATTCATAATAAATACTTGGTCATTTATTAGTTTCAAACATCAAGGGGGAGTTATAACTCTGCCTTAGTGTAAAAAGTGTTGCTTTAACTTATAACATTCCGCTGTGCTTATAATCTGATTTACAAAGGACTTGCTAAACACTTAAGTGTCAAGATAGCAAGTTCTTACTTAGCAAAAAGAGCAAACTGATCCAACAATTGGTATCAGAGCATTGGTTTATCTGATCACATATCAATCTAACAAATTGAGAATCAGACACAAAGCTCTTATTGATATTCAATAAAAAGATCAAAAGTTCACTTTTTATCAATATCCATCACTTAAAAGAGTCATCTGACAAATCTATACTCTTTAAAAATGGATCCACATAATACTGGTTCTGCCACCAAACCTGCCATGCTTGTGAGAAATGAGTACAATATATGGCAAAAGAGAATGGCACATACCTTGTCACAAACCAACACAGGTTGTTGGAGATCTGTGATATATGGTCCACACAAACCAGTAAACATAAATCTTGAAACTAAAGAAGGGATTCCAAAGGATCCCAAAGACTATACAGATGAGGATTTCCTAAAACTTGAGCTAGATGCTAAGGCATTCTCTATGTTGGCAATGGCTCTCCCAAATGAAATATACTCTGGCCTTTTACATTGTGAAAGTGCCAAAGAACTTTGGGACTGTCTTAAAGAACAGTTTGGAGGAACTGAAGAGGTGATTGCCAACACCAGAGAAATTTTGGCTCAACAATATGAAACATTTGCTTATATTAATGGGGAAACTTTGACACAACAATTTGAAAGATTCTCCTCATTAATCTCTGAGCTAAAGTTAAATGGTCAGACCTATACAACAGTATCTATGTTACATAGATTTTTAAGGTCTCTACCTGACAAATGGGAAACTTACTCCATTGTCTTAAGATCCTCACCAGATTTTAGCTCCCTCACTCTTACAAAACTCCATGGGAGATTACTTACTTTTGAGAGAGAAATCGATCAAAAGAAGAAATTACAAACTTCTGGTAAAACTGCTGATGACTACCTACCAGGTAGTACAACACTTTTGGGACAAGATTCACCAACTTGTTCCTATGGATCTTATGACAATATTGACATAACCACTGGGATCTCATCAGAAAGATCTTTCCCAGGTTATGACAATGATGACCAAAGTCAAACTGCTGATAATCTATGTTTTATCATGGATGATTTGAAAAATTTTAGCAGTGATGACTTAGAGGAAATGGACATATTACACCAACTGGCCATGCTAAGCATTAAAACTAACAAGTTTTATAAAAGGTCAGGAAGGAAATTTCCAGGATTGACCAGTAATACAAAAATTGGTTTTGACAAATCTAAACTGAGATGTCACAAGTGTCAGAAGTTGGGACACTTTGCTAGAGAATGTAGAAGCTCTAGCTTTAACCAATCACAATCTGGAAATAACTATAACCCCAATTATAATAGGAACAATGGAACTCAAGGGAGTGCTCATTTTGTACAGGCACAAGCTCCTCAACAGCAATATATGCCTCAAGTACAATATGTTCAAGTGCCTGCTCAACAGATGCAAAGCCAACAATCAATCCCTCCCTTTCCAGCTGCTCAACTTCCTCCACAGCCTCAACAACCCCCTCAACAAAGTCTCTTTACCTCGGGGTATGTTGACTGGAGCAGTCTCCCTTATGACACCACAGAGTGCAATCCTGATGCAGACAACAAAGTGTTTTACATCAACTGGGGAGAACCAGACAATGGCAGAAAGAACTTTGCCTTAATGGCATTTGAAGGCTGTACCTCAAAATCTGCATTGTCTCAGGTATCAAAAGAATCTTTGACAAAACTTTGTTCAAACTCTTGCAAAGAAACTTTTGCTCTCATAAGAGAGACAAACGTGCACCTACAAGGCAAAGCCAATGATTTAGAAAGAAAATACACACAGATAAAATGTGATTTAGAAAGAAAACTGTGTGCTAAAACAAAAGAGGTTTCTAAATTAACTGACTCTGCTATTGAAACCCAAGCACAAATCAAAATGATGCTAAATGACCTGGGAGATGTCAGACAAGAGCTTGCTGACACCAGGATCACTTGTGAAAAATGGGTGGAATCTTGTAGGGGGTATCAACTACTGCTAAACAAACAAAGTGCTTCAAATGTTAAGTTTGGCATAGGATACCATCATGTTGAAACACCAACAGATTTTTCTCCCAAAACTACTGAAGATGGGAGAAGAATTGTTTCAAATAAAACTTCTGAAGGGAAAGAATGCACATCTTTCCATGAAAACTTTCTAAACAGAAATCCTGGCATTTTTAAAGAAAGTACTTCAGAAGTATTTACAAAAACTGACAATAAGCCATCAGTAGTTTCATCTACTTCAGGAGTTGAGACCCTAAAAACTACTGATGAGCAAAATCTTTTCACAACTGTCAGAAATTTGCCTTCAGAACAAAAACAAAAGGCAAAAGAATGTGAAATTTGTGGCCTGTTCAACCACAAAACTGAATTTTGTAGATACAGAAAAGGAATTCAGTTCAATCAAAAATTTAAACAACAGGTTGTGGGAAATCAAATCAGAAATGATTATGAAAAAGTCTTTAAACCCAAGAAACAACAACCTGAAAACACCTTTTCTCAGAAAAAGATAAAATCTCAACCAAAATCTTTTTCTCAAAATTCCTTGTCAGTAGTTAGACCAGAATCTTCAGCAGTTTCACAAACTGCTGAGATTCAAAATCTAAAGAACATGGTAGAACTACTGATGACCAAGGTTGATGGTGATCCTAAAAAGAATACCACCATGGTTCTTAATGAAAAATCCATTGCCAAAAAGACATGGATTTCTCCACCTAGTCAAGAACAAACTGTAACTGTTCTCAAGAGCAAACCCAAAGCCAAACAGGCTTGGGTTTCCAAATCTAACTAATTTGCTTTTATGTGCAGAGAGTTTCCAGGGGCTTAAACAGCATATGGTATGTTGATAGTGGAGGCTCTATGCACATGACTGGATGCAGATACCTGATAAACAATTTTATCAGCCAAAGAGAAGGATCTGTATCCTTTGGGAACAATGCTAAGGGATATGTGCTAGGACATGGCAATGTCTCCTCTGGCAAAATACAGTTTGACAAAGTCAATCTGGTGGAAAACCTTGAATACAACTTGCTGAGTGTGTCACAAATGTGTGATAAAGGATATTCTTCCTTTTTCACAAAGACAGCTTGCAAGATCATCTCACCAGAAGGCCAGAAGTTGATTGAGAAGATTATAGAAGATCATACTTTGCTGATTGCCAAAAGATGTGGCAATGTCTATGCAGTGGACATTGAGAAAGACAAAGTATTGAACAACACTGCCTGTTTCTTCTCAAGGGCATCAACTTCAGAAACAGATCTCTGGCACAGGAGACTTGGCCATGTGAACTTTAAAACCATAAATAAAGTCACAAAAATGGGCTTGGTCAGAGGTCTACCTTTGAAAGTATACCAGTGTCAAGAACACTGTGTATCCTGTTTAAAGGGAAAACAGCATAAGTCCTCCTATAAGTCTATTGAAGAATAAAAAACAACTGCATGTCTTCAACTACTCCATATGGACTTATTTGGACCTGTCAAGATTACGAGCCTTGGTAAAAAGAAGTACTGCTTAGTCATCATTGATGACTACTCAAGATTCACATGGGTATTCTTCTTATTTTCCAAGGATGAGGCTGCTGAAATCATCAAGTTCTTCATTCTACAAATAGAGAAACAATATTCTCTATCTGTCAAAACCATTAGAAGTGACAATGGGACAGAGTTCAGGAACAAAACTCTGGATGAATTCTGTTTGTCTAAAGGGATTATTAGACAATTCAGTGTTCCCAGAACTCCTGAACAAAATGGTGTAGTAGAAAGGAAGAACAGAACACTGATAGAAGGAGCAAGAACAATGTTAGCTGATTCTGGACTGCCATTGTACTTTTGGGCAGAAGCAGTTAACACAGCATGTTATGTTCAGAATAGAGTTCTTGTGGTCAAGAGACATTCCAAGACTGCCTATGAAGTTCTTCATGGCATGAAGCCCCTTATCTCCTTTTTCAGGGCTTTTGGGTGTCAATGTTTCATCTTGAACATCAAGGAATCTATTTCAAAGTTTGCTGCCAAAGTTGACTCAGGTTACTTTCTTGGTTACTCTTCAACTAGAAAAGCCTACAAGGTTTTTAATTCTCACACCAGGATAGTAGAAGAAACATTGAATGTCAAGTTCAATGAGTCAAAACACACTCTTATTCCAGCACATCCTGCTGAACTCTTTGACCTTGACAACTTTCACTTTGGACCTGAAAAGGCTGTTACTTCTTCCAAACCTACTTATTATGGTGCTCAAAGGTTTGAAGATGAGGATCCTACACCATGGACTCCTCAAACAGTCATTAAGTCAACTACAACACCATCAGAAGTTTTTCAAACTTCTGATCAAACAAATACTGAAGGCCAAACTCAAACATCTGCTTCAGCACCTGCAACTACTAAAGAAGCTGAAACTGCTGAACCAGATATTATAGACCTCAGTAGTTTGTTTGAAGAACAAGAGCCACCTACACCTGTCAGTGGTTTACAACAACTGATTGAACACAGAGATCATCCACTTGATCAAATCATGGGTGATATAGCTACAGGTGTTCTGACCAGAAACCAGCTCTCCAACTTTTGCCTATTCTCAGCCTTTATTTCACAGTTGGAACCAAAGAAGTACCAGGAAGCCCTCAAAGACAATAATTGGGTGCAAGCTATGCAATATGAACTACTTCAGTTCAACAAGCAACAGGTCTGGGAAATCTGTCCCTTACCTCAAAACAAGCAACCAATTGGTACAAGATGGGTTTTCAGGAACAAACAAGATGAAGCTGGTATGATAATCAAGAACAAGGCAAGACTGGTAGTTCAAGGGTACTCTCAAGAAGAGGGAATTGACTATGATGAAACCTTTGCTCCAGTTGCAAGGCTTGAGGCCATCAGGTTATTTCTGGCCTATGCCATTTCCAACAAAATTAAAGTTTATCAAATGGATGTGAAAAGTGCATTTTTGTATGGAAAAATCAAAGAGGAGGTGTATGTCTGTCAGCCACCTGGGTTTGAGGATCCTTCTCATCCTGAGTGGGTGTACAGACTGGACAAAGCTCTTTATGGGCTCAAACAGGCTCCAAGAGCCTGGTATGATACACTCTCCACCTTTTTACTCAAAAATAACTTTACAAGAGGTGCCATTGATAAAACACTTTTCATTAAACATGTTGGAAATCATGTCTTACTTGTTCAAATTTATGTTGATGATATCATCTTTGGTTCAACAAACACAAAATTGTGTGATGATTTTAAGAAACTCATGCAATCAAAATTTGAGATGAGTACCATGGGAGAACTGCAGTACTTTCTAGGACTGCAGATTAAACAACAAACAAATGGAACTTTTATACATCAATCAAAATATGTTAAAGAATTATTGAACAAATTTTCTTTAAATGACTGTAAATCATGTTCCACTCCCATGACACCAATCACACAAGTTGAACCTGATGATCAAGGAAAACAGGTTGATCAAACCATGTACAGATGCATGATAGGTTCCCTTTTATACTTAACTGCTTCTAGACCAGATATTATGTTCTCAACATGTGTCTGTGCTAGATATCAATCAGCACCAAGGGAATCACACCTTATAGCAGTCAAAAGAATTTTTAGATATCTGAAAGGAACTCCAACACTGGGAATTTGGTATCCTGCTTCAAGCAATACCAAGTTATCAGCTTTTTCAGATAGTGACTATGCAGGGTGTAAGATGACAAGAAAGTCAACATCTGGTGGTTGTCAATTCCTGGGTAACTGTCTAGTGTCATGGCAATCAAAGAAGCAAACATCTGTTGCAACTTCAACTGCTGAAGCTGAATACATTGCAGCTGCAAGTTGTACATCACAGATACAATGGCTCCAATATCAACTTCTTGATTATGGAATCAAAGAGACCAAGACACCTTTGTTTGTAGACAGCAAATCTGCCATTAGCATCATTCGAAATCCGGTACAGTTCTCAAAAACTAAACATATTGAGATCAGGTACCATTTCATAAGAGATTGCTATGAAAAAGGCAAGATTGAGGTGAAACATGTAGCAACAGCTAATCAGATAGCTGACATCTTCACTAAGCCCCTTGACACATCAACATTTCAGAAGTTAGTATCCATGCTTGGAATGCTAAATTTGTAAGTGTTTATTTTTTTTTTTTCTGCATATCAGTTAGAATCCAAGTTAACACTTGATTCTACCCAACTCTACATCAAACTTCTACATCAATCACTACTGTTATGCATCAAAATTTTCTTTTTCCTTTTTCCATCCTTGATTCCATCCTGTTTACCTTGGTGGAATCTAAGTTAACCTTTTTATCTTTTTTCTGGTTTTCACTTACAAAAGTCAAAAGTCTGAAACAAAACTTCTGAAAAACAAAATCAGTTTGAGAGAAACTACTGATGAACAAAAATCATCAGTATGGGGATAACTTTCTGAAAAAGTGTGTAAACTTCTGATTAAAATAACCTTCAGAAGTTATAAAGTATTTATAAAAACATTTCTCATCAGATGTTAAAACTGCTGAAGAGAAAAATGGGAACTACTGATGAAGTAATCCTTCATCAGCAGTTTAAGTCAAAAGGATAAATCTGACTTTTCCCATCATCAGAGGTTTGACCTAATCAGTTTAAAACCTCTGATAAAGAGATTTTTAACCAAAGGCGGTTTTAAAACTTCTAATAAAGAAGATTCAAGCGGTTAAAACTTTTAATAAATACCTTTTCTACACACTTATCCTTTCAAACTCAAAAATATCCCTTCTTCTCTCTCAAAACTCTCTCAACCTATACCTGCAAAATTCACTGTTCGATCAAAAACCCAAACCACATGGCTCTAGTTCTAAAACAGGGACACAATCAAAGAGCCTTTCTTGAAAAACAAGAAGGCTGGTCCCAATACGATGAGATCATTGATCTTGTCGTCAAATCCCAATACTTTACTGCTCTCACAATAAACCCACCAATTCACACTGAAACTCTGAATGAGTTCTGGGCAAATGCTGAGACGGTTACAATGGGTGATGAAGTCATTTCCCTCAACTCAAAGATAAAAGGGAAACAACTGACCATCACACCGGCCATACTAGCAACAAGACTGGGTCTGGATGATGTAACTGCCCCTGACCATGTTGCTAACGCTGATATTCATCTAACCATGACTGAGTGTGGTTATCAAGGTACTCTCTCCCATGCTACAATATTCAAAAAATATTTTGAACCAAAATACAAACTTTTGTTTCATTATATTATTATGTGTTTGAGTCCAAAAACAGGGTCCTATGACCAGATGCCCTCCACTTTTCAACCAATATTTCATTCCATTGTGAATGAAACTAAATTCAGGGCATCAAAATTATTTTTCAAAGAGTTGGTGTTACATCACAATAATACCAAGAAAAAGTTTTTGTTGTACCCAAGGTTCATTATGCAATGCATAATAGGGGAACTGGGTAATGAGGTGCTTGTGGGAAAAATTTCAACTTTAAACCCTTTAACATCACAAGCATACTCAAGACTTAACAAACCGGCTGTCTGGCCAGAAGATGATCAGGGAGAACAACAACAAGTCCCCCTGAAGCCCACATCTTCCAAACTCACACCACCAAAAGCCAAAAAGCCCAAGCCAACAAAAACTGCAACCCACCAACCCAAAAGAAAAGCTGTTCAGGAGGTTGAGATGCCTGAACATGCTCATGAGCATTCTGCTCTTCAAATTGTTGAGACTGAAACACCCTCTCAGTCTCATCCATCTCAAACCCCACCAAGAGCACCCATATCTGTTCAATTCAAAAGAAAAAGACTTAGAAAAACATATCAAACACACTCTTCTTTTGAAACTGCTGAACAACAACCTATTGCCCAAACTACTGAACCAACCCCACAAATTTCTGAACAAGAGGCAATAGAAATTGCCAAACTTCTCTCTGGGCTAAAAGAGAATGTCCCATCTGATCATGTCAGTCCCCATCATCCACAACAAACAGGGGACATAACTACTACAACAGACATGGATGTGGACATCACTAGCCCTATCCCAAGAGATGAGGGTGGACCAGAGTCTTTAAGCCCAATTTTAGAGACTCTTGGGGCATCTGAGGCTGCTACTACTCAGTTACCACCCAGTGGTGGATCTGAGGACAGAAGTAACATAGCTAAGACCTCAGATATGGCAACTACTGATGAAGGCTTAATGCCTGAAGTAGGAAATCCTCAGTACCAAGACAAAGAGGTTCATGAGAGAACTGAGTTGGGCTCAGCTCATGATTTAACTGAGACAGTCCTCACTAGGGCTGCAAACGAACTGAACTTTCAGCGAACATTTCATGAACCGTTCGGTGGGAAGTTCGTTTGTGTTCGTTCGTTTAATAAATGAACGAACACGAACAAAAAAATCCGTTCGTTTAGTTAAACGAACGAACATGAACAGAGGTCATGTTCGTTCGTTTATGTTCGTGAACGTTTGGTAACGTGTTCGTTTATGTTCGATAGTTTATTAAGGTTTTAATTTTATATGTTTTTTTATATTCTTTTATTTTTATTTATTTTACCCAATAAATAATATATATGAGGTAAATATATAACTATATGAGATCAATAAACCTACTTTTTATAGCCAAGCTCATTATATGTTTCCACATTTCAGCGTTGATGCCCCCCACCTCCGATGCCCTTCTCCAGTATTAAGTATTTTGAATAATTAGGTTATATTTTGGGTAAATCTAGCTAATGTCTTAATATATGTGAATTCAATGTTATTCAAAAGTTAATATATGTTTTTTTTGTGTTTGTTTCCGTTCATGAACACTTGTTTGTGTTCATTAATATCTATTTGTGTTCGTATGCGTTCATGAACAAAATTAACAAACGAATACAAACGAACACGAACATGAGTATTTTCTTAACAAACGAACACGAACAGAAAATCTTGTTAGTTAAGTGTTCATGAACTGTTCGTGAACACATAATTTTCTTAACAAACGAATACGAACAAGGCCTTGTTCGTGTTCGTTCGGTTCGTTTGCAGGCCTAGTCCTCACTGAGGGCAACATCAGGGATTCAGATGATTCCATTAGTTTGGATGATGTTTCACATACACAAACAACTGAATTGACGGCACTTTCTGAAGGTCCTGCTGCAAAGGTATTCAGGCTCAAGAAGCCAGTCACCTCTGCACAGGTTAAAGCCCACTCAATCCCTAAAACCCCTAGAGTGGCATCCTCTGTACAACATGAGGATCTCCCAAAAACACCCCCTTCACAGCAAATGCCTACCCAATTCCCTGGGCAAGCAAGCATAGACCTGAACCAGCTATGCAGCCCAGAGGGTCCCCTGTACCACATGATGAATACACTCATCAGAAATCACTTCCAAACATATACAGCTGACTTGGAGCTGTCCATCAAGAACCAATTTGGAGTGATCAAAACCAAGATGAACGATCTGTCCAACAAAATAGACTTCAACAGCCAGCAGATTGCTCATCTTCAAGGACAATTCTCCCAAACCTCTGCTTCAAGGGTTAAAATTGATGAATCCAAAAAGGGGGAGAAGATCAGGGAACCTAATGAGTCATTCCAAGCCAGGATAAAGGCACGAGTGGCACTCCTTGAAAGAGATCAGAAAGATCAGGCCAAAAAAGAAAAATTGGCCAAACAGTTTGGTGTCTCAATTGAAGAAATTAAAGCTGCTGAAAAAGAAGATGAGACCCAAAGTTCTGAAGATTCCCTAAGGCATAATGAAGAAACTTCTGATGACCAAACTTCTGATGAAGAATCAGAAAGTACTGAAGACAATCCTTCAGTAGCTGACAAACCATCAGCAGTTGTCAGCACATCAGAAGTTAACACTTCCCAACCTCAAACAACTGAACCTTCCAGAACCACTGCTCCCATTCAACCAACATCTGATCCCATTAGGCCTACATCTGTTACAACAATGACTGTATTAAACCCTTCTCCCATCTCTCAATCAGCTGAACTATTAGAGAAGAGCTTAATTGCAGCCAACAAGAAGGCCAGAGAAGATCAGATTTGGAAATCTCTGGAAGAAAGGGATGATTTGGACTTAAGCCATGAAGAAAAACTTCAGGCTTATGCAGCTGAACTACAAAGGCAGGCTAGCCTTGATGAGATTGCTGAACAGGATAAAAGACAACAACTGGTGTCTTATATTACCAAGAACAGCAAGACTAAAGCCTTTACACTCAAAGGACTCTCTATGCAAGAGCTGACAAGAAGAGCACAACTGCTTGCAGACAAAGTGGCCACAAGCAAAGATGGAAAGGCCAAGAGAGCCCAGATAATAGAAGAGCTAGTAGCAGAAGGATATGGTTCAAAAGCCTCTGTATCCAGATGGAAAGAAGAAAGACTAATGGATACATATAGAAAATACTTGGCTGCCAAGGCTGCAAATCCTGAGAAGTTTCAAACTGCTGATCCTTCAAGATCAGTAGTTAGAACTTCTGGTGCATCTAGAAGATCTGCTGCTCAGAAGAAGAAGGCAGAGGACAATGTCAAAACTGATTTCAAAATGGTACTACTTGAAGGAAGTTCAATAGTCCATTCAGATTTTGACATTGAGGAGAAACCTCTGTTGACACAATTCAGGGATCCTTCCACTTTTGCTTATCAAATACAAAAGACCATCAAAGAGAAGATGCATACCAGAGTAGTGACTGAACACCATCTCCCAACTGTTCAGATGCCTGATATGCAACAACAACAAGGAAGAGAATCCCACCTGAGGCTATCTGAAACTGAAGACATCCAGCACTCAGGACCATCAACCCAAGGGACAAGTCTGGTTCCCTATTCTTCTGACTTTAACAAGTCAAAGATCCCTATCATCAGATGATCACTTACTGATAACAACTCAGTACTGTTGACAAGAAGAGACCTCTCAAGCAGGGCTTACAAGAAGATCAGTGATCTGAAGAAACTGTCAACACAAGACCTGCTCACAATTCAACATCTAGAACCACAGAGAGGATCTCTATCTGATGGTCAGTACAACCAGCTCAAGAACACCATGTACAAAGAGATATGGAAGATTGTTCAAGACAAAAGAAACACATAAGGAATTAGTAAGGTTTTGGCTTCATCAATCCAGGGGGAGATTGTTAGGACAAAGAGGATTGGTGAAACCACTTTTGTAAACCTTAGTCTAATTCACTTCTGTCATTTTTGGCTAAGTATAGAAGTACTGAAGAGAAGACAAGAAACTGCTGATTAGAAGATATGAGAAGTGCTGAAGTTGCAGAAGTTCTGAAGTCCAAACCAGACAAGTTCACTTCAGAAGTACTGAAGACAAAACTACTCTTCAGTAGTTGTCCTTCATCAGCACTTAGCAAAAGATATTTCCCACCGCCTTTTTGCATCAGTAGTTTATTGTTTAATATTACTTTTAGCTGTTTTTGTTTCTTTCAATGTTGCAACTTGTGCAACTTGTCACTGTAGTTTCTGTGCTTGCCTTTTAGGCAAGATACATGCATGTAATCGTCTATAAATAGGAGGCTTCAACCTTCTATTTTAGACATTGATTTTTAACAGAAAAATCCTTCAAACACTCTCATTGTTATATTCCATTTCTGTATTTATTGTGAATCTCTCTAAGTATCTAATTCTCATTTACAACTTAGATTCATAATAAATACTTGGTCATTTATTAGTTTCACACATCAAGGGGGAGTTATAACTCTGCCTTAGTGTAAAAAGTGTTGCTTTAACTTATAACATTCCGCTGTGCTTATAATCTGATTTACAAAGGACTTGCTAAACACTTAAGTGTCAAGATAGCAAGTTCTTACTTAGCAAAAAGAGCAAACTGATCCAACACAGGTTTTGATTTAATAAAACTTTATTAAGTGGGAATATCCTTGTTATGACATTTATAGGAGTTGCAAAGTCCTACAATTTACTTGAGCCTATAACCAAACCAAGACAATTAATAATGCCCCCGCCCCAAGTCGTTACTCGGTATTTCTACGACTTGATTTCAGAATACGTGCACCCCAGGCATACGCCGATGCATAATCGACGCTATCGATTAGGGGTGGGCCTTGTCAGGCACCAATAGTACTATCCAAATATTCCTTTGGTTTCTCTTTCCTGAATTAATGATTATAGTGGGGAGGTCTCAACCCCGAGTGGCGATCTTAACTCAAGTATCCAACCCGTCATACAAATCCCAACATATCTTTCCCCCGTAAAAACGTTAAATAGTTTAGAAATGGGGCCGTGAGACTCACCTGTAACTGTGCTCGGCTCAAAGAAGAAAATAGTAAAGTTTGTGATCCCGCACCTACAATTGTTCTAGGCGTATAAGTCACTACACCTATGGTGTATGTGCCTTGGCAAGTTGTACACCCAACTTCCCGACCATGTCTTTATCCCAATTCCCGTTTAATAGTTTCGTATCCTAGGTTCAATGGCGATGGATTACCCTTTCCTTACAAGTCATGTATTATTCTTATTAATATTCTTTGTGACTTGTACAATATTATACTCGACGCGACTCTACCCAACGTATAATTATTTTCCCATTTAAATAATTATACTTAGGATCGTTTCGCTCGATATAATGTGATTTCTTATTATCCAACCCGACTCACTTTGCCACATATTTATTTTCCCATTCAAATAAATATGCTAAGTTATTGTCGTTTGGTAACATATTCTTAACGCCCGACTAGACTCACCACACCGTACATTTATTTTCCCATTTAAATAAATGTACTAGGATCTTGTCGGTATTCACACGTTCGTAGATATATTTCACCTACCCGTCTCGGTTTTCCTTCTCGCATATCTATTCTCCCATTCAAATAGATATACTAGAATTTCGTCGAAAACGAGCATATGTACATATACCATCGCGTGGATACTACTTGTTAAGTTCATGTGTCGTTTAGCGTTTTTAATTCGTTACGTTGTGTTTTCCTTTCCCACGAATATTCTTTCTACACTTAGGAAAGTGTTTCGCACGTTTCACCCTTGCTATATATATTTTATTTCCTTAAAATATATATGTATATTTTTATCTTGTCGTAATGGCATTTTTCTCATATGTCCGTTTACGTTAGTTCGTCTAAGTTCGTTAGTTAGCGTTTTTCATATTTGTTTCCATTGCGCGTTCTTATGGAAGTATTATTCCTACTTCCGATTCCGAACGTTTATTTCTTGGAAAAATATACTTTGTACGTTTTAGCCCAACTTGTCCAACTTGTTACCCAAAAATGTTTCCGATACTTTTATATTCCCATTTATATAAAAGTATCCTATTTTTGTACAAGTCTTCCCAAGTCTTTATTTTATAAAATCTTATTTTATAAAATCCTTGTGTTACTCCTTTTATTTTTATAAAACTTCCATTTTTATAAAAATACACTTTTTACACAAAATGCCCAAGTATGTTACTAGTATTTACCAAATCAACCTTGTAAAATTATTACTTACACTTTTGACACCAAACTTTCCATTATTGTGTTTTTGGACTAATAGTTTCCAAAATATTCATTTTAGTCCTCTAACTTTCAAAGTTACAACATTAATCCCTTATCCTTCAATTGTTGCATTTTTCTACTCTAACTTCCAAAGTTAGCATTTTTCACCTAAATTAGTGGACTTTGAAGATCCATTTTCTTGATGCGTAGTTGTTTTTACCTCTTTTCACTTTTAATGGTCTTATAATCCATCCTAGATGCTATTTACATGTTTGTTCCATACTTTAATCCAAAACATCAATTTTTCACTTATTCAAGTGAGTGGACTTTGAATATGGAAACTTTTCATCTATGTTTATTTAATCCATTTTAATTCACTTTTGTCATTAATATATCATTTTATGATGATTAAAATCATCTTCCATCTCATTCAAGTCCTTCTCATTAATCATGCCCAAATCATCCTTTTTCTCAAGTGTATGTGCATTTCATCATCTTTTCTTCAAATATTACATTTATTAATATAAATCCAAGATTCATCAATGTTATTATTATTCTTCCATTTTTATTCTAGCAAAACCCATTAACTTTATAAAATCCATTTTATTACCCATTAATGTACAACTTGCTTTCATAGCACAAAACATGAACATTTAAGGAATAAAACAATGTAATACTTACTACTAGCTCAAGGCTAGGGAAGACAAAGATCTTGGATTTGGGTGAGGTTTAATGTGTTCTTCCAAGTGGGTTAAGCTCCAAGTTCTTGAACACACAAAAGGGGTTTTGAATAATGATGATTTAGAGGTATAAAAATTGAAAGAGAGATGTTAATGGGGAGGTGCAAACTTACGGCCAAGAGGAAGAAGAAAGAAGAAATTTTTGTGATTTGTTTCAAGTGTCTTCTCAAGTGGCTTATAATCTCACCTTCAAATCTTGCAAAGATCACCTAATATCTTTCTTAGATTATGTAATATCTTGGAAGGATTTAGAGGATTGCACTAGATATGGAAGAAATCCTTGGAAGATTATAATGAGGGTGTTTGGCCGAGTTTAAGAGAGAGAGATGAGAGGATTAGTTAGTTTTCTTGGCCAATGAGAGTCCATGCATGATCATGATTAGTTCTAATTATTAGATATTAAGGAGGTGAAAGGTTTAAAGGAGATAATAAAAGATATTGCTCATTTTGGGTGGGCCATGGCCGGCCCCCAAGAGGTATGGGTGGGGTCCACTTTGCCAAATATTGTCTAATATTATGTTTAAGTTAATCTCGTTCGGGTACCGTCCGGGTATTCTTGGGTTTTTAACCGTGTGTCACCCGAATATTAAAATACCATTAATATTCCTTAAATTTTGCCCAGTTAAATTACTGATAATTTATTTCGGCTTTTGCCGGGTGAAATTACGTGCTACGCGCGTATCGGGTGCGGTACGCGCACTTTATTCGTTACCGGGAGATTTGTACAATAAGCTTTCACGTATGGCTTTGGGTTTCCAAAACTCATTATATTTTGTGAAAATATTATTTGTTTTATATTCCGGGTGTCCGGAGTTCGTTTCGCTTATTTAAGTTTTACCGGGTAATCGCCAGTGTCCATACCGGATAGTTTTGCTTGCGCATGATCCTATCATGCTTTGCTATTAAACTTATGCATTCCTATGCATTATTTGGGAACTTCTATCTTTCTAAGGCCTCAATTAAATAATCAGCACATAATTACGGTTAATTACGTTAATTGCGTTTAATTAATCAGTACGGAATTACCTTAATTTTGCCGGTTGTTACATTCTCCCCCCCGTTAAGAGAATTCCGTCCCGGAATTCACTTCGAGCTCTCCGGTATAGGGGTCTTCTCGAATAGGGCGGGATACTTTTGCTTCATCCGGTCCAGCCTTTCCCACGTGAACTCCGGTCCACGCTTGGCATTCCAACGCACTTTGACCAACCTGATCTTACTGCGTCTTAGCTTTTGGACCTTCCAATCGGTTACTTCGATTGGCTCTTCGACGAAGTGTAACTTGTCGTCAATGTGGATTTCGTCTGCGGGGATGATGAGGGTTTCGTCGAATAAGCACTTTTTCAAGTTCGACACGTGGAACGTGTCATGTACACCGTTAAGTTCTTGTGGTAACTTGAGCTTGTATGCTACGGGGCCTACTCTGGACAGGATTTCAAATGGTCCAACATATCGTGGGTTTAGTTTTCCGCGCTTCCCAAAGCGCGCGACACCTTTCCAAGGTGACACCTTTAGTAGGACCCTGTCTCCGACTTGAAATTCCAAAGGCTTCCTCCTCATGTCTGCGTAGCTTTTCTGTCGGTCACGTGCCGCTTTGAGACGTTCTCTTATCAGAAAGACCTTATCCGTCGTTTCTTGAACAATTTCGGGCCCGGTAAGTTGCTTTTCGCCAACTTCGGCCCAACATAGAGGTGATCTACACTTGCGTCCATATAGAGCTTCAAAAGGTGCAGCTTGAATGCTTGTGTGGTAACTGTTGCTATACGAAAACTCTACCAGTGGCAAGTGTGTATCCCAATTTCCGCTGAAATCGATTGCGCATGCCCGTAGCATATCTTCCAAGGTCTGGATGATCCGTTCACTCTGACCATCGGTTTGTGGATGATATGCGGTACTCATGTCAAGGCGAGTACCGAGGGCTTCATTCAAACTTTCCCAAAATCTTGAGGTGAAACGACTATCTCGATCGGAGATGATGGAAATAGGTACACCGTGCTTCGACACAACTTCCTTAATATACAAACGGGTCAGTTTCTCCAACTTATCCGTCTCGCGAATGGGGAGGAAATGTGCAGATTTTGTCAATCGATCAACGATTACCCAGATCATGTCATGGCCGCTTGTTGTCCTGGGCAACTTGGTAATGAAATCCATAGTAATCCTTTCCCATTTCCATTCTGGTATTTCCGGTTGCTGGAGCAAGCCGGATGGTCTCTGATGCTCGGCCTTGACCTTCGCGCAAGTCAAACATCGCGCAACATACGCCGCTATATCTCTCTTGAAGTTTGGCCACCAGTAAAATTCCTTCAAATCATGGAACATCTTGTCTGCTCCAGGGTGAACCGAATATCGCGAACTGTGGGCTTCGGCTAATACCAGTTCACGCAGTCCACCGTACACTGGTACCCAAATTCTATTCATGAAATACAGGGCTTGATCCGCTTTTGACTCCAGTGAATCAACCATCTTCCGCAATCTTTCACCTTTGATATTCTCGGGTTTAAGAGCGTTAGTTTGAGCTTCACGAATCCGGTCGGTCAGGTTCGTGTGGATGGTTAGACCCAAAGCTCGGACACGCAAGGCTTAACCCGTTCCTTGCGACTCAAGGCGTCGGCTACAACGTTTGCCTTCCCGGGATGGTACTTTATCTCACAATCGTAATCGTTCAATAATTCGACCCATCGCCGTTGTCGCATGTTCAATTCCTTTTGGTCAAAGATGTGCTGCAAACTTTTATGATCAGAAAAGATTGTACACTTGGTTCCGTACAGATAATGTCTCCATATCTTGAGCGCGAATACCACGGCTCCTAATTCCAGATCATGTGTGGTGTAATTCTTCTCGTGAAGTTTTAGCTGTCTGGAAGCATAGGCTATGACCTTCTCTCGCTGCATCAATACACAACCCAATCCCTGGTGAGAGGCGTCACAGTAAACCACGAAGTCTTCCGTACCATCGGGGAGTGATAGTATCGGGGCGCCACATAACTTATCCTTTAGCAATTGAAATGCTGCTTCTTGCTTTTCCGTCCATTCGAACTTCTTATCCTTTTGGGTTAGCATGGTTAAAGACTGTGCTATCTTAGAAAAGTTCTCGATGAACCTTCTGTAGTAACCCGCAAGGCCAAGAAATTGTCGTACTTCAGTAGGAGTTCTAGGGGCGTCCCAATTCTTGATTGCTTCGATCTTGGCGGGGTCGACATGTATGCCCTTTTCATTCACTACGTGGCCTAAGAACTGAACCTCTCGAATCCAAAAGTCACATTTCGAGAACTTAGCATAGAGTTTCTCTTTGCGTAGTACCTCGAGGATTAACCGAAGATGATCCTCGTGTTCTTCCTTAGTGCGTGAGTAGATCAAGATATCATCAATGAAGACGATGACAAATTTGTCCAAGTATGGCTTACACACGCGATTCATCAAATCCATGAAAACGGCTGGTGCGTTGGTTAAACCGAATGGCATAACCAGAAACTCATAGTGCCCATAACGAGTCCTGAATGCTGTTTTTGGCACGTCTTCTTCTTGGATACGCAACTGATGATAGCCGGACCTTAGATCAATCTTGGAGTAGAAACTGGATCCTTGAAGTTGATCAAACAAATCGTCGATCCTGGGAAGAGGATAGCGATTTTTAATAGTTAGCTTGTTCAGTTCTCGATAGTCGATGCACATTCGAAAAGTGCCATCCTTCTTCTTCACAAATAAGACGGGAGCTCCCCAGGGTGAGAAGCTTGGTCTTATGAAACCTTTGTCCAACAACTCTTGCAGTTGACCAGACAGTTCCTGCATCTCAGATGGAGCTAGGCGATATGGCGATCGCGCTACAGGTGCTGCTCCTGGAACAAGGTCGATGCGAAACTCGACTTGTCGGGGTGGTGGCAATCCTGGCAAATCTTCTGGGAACACATCTAGAAAGTCTCTGGCTATTGGAATGTCTTCTAACTTTCGCTCGTCGGCCTTCTTATCTACTACGTGCGCCAAGAATGCGACGAGACCTTTCCTTAGGCACTTCCTGGCTTTCATGCTGGTAATAATTCTCAACGGTGTTCCACGCCTTTCCCCTTGGATCGATAGGGTTTCACCGCTTGCGAGGGGAACTTGAATTACTTTGTCATTGCACACGACGATGGCGCGGTGTGCGGATAGCCAATCCATGCCAACGACTATGTCAAAGCTACCCAGTACGACTGGCAATAGATCAATGCCAAACTCGTGACCACAGAGATCCAACTTACAATCCTTCGCTACCTCTCGAGTTTCTATAATCTTACCGTTAGCCAGTTCGATAGAGTATGGTGTGTCTAGCTTACTAGTTCTTAGACCAAGTAATCTTTTAAATTCGACAGGTACGGAGCTAAAATCAGCGCCAGTATCAAACAATACTGAAGCATAATGACCATTTAGAGGGAACGTACCAGTGACCACATTAGGGTCTTGTCGTGCATCACCGGCACCAATCACGAATGCCCGCCCACGGGCTTGGTTTTTGAGTTTGGGGCAATCCCTCTTCCAATGGTCGAGCGATCCACACGAGAAACAGGGCCTCGCTCCTCCGTTCTTTGGCGCTCCTGACCTGCAGTCTTCTGTCTTGTGCCCAGAACGACGGCACTTACCGCAGATCACTTCGTTCTTGCCCTGGTAACCTTGCTTTCCATTATTTCCACGTCCAGTGGCCACATACCCTTTTCCTTTCTTCCCTGAACCTCCTGATGATCCATCCTTTTTCCTTTCATCGCGCTTACGCTTCCCAAACCTTGGCCTATTTCCCTGTTCGCTTGACCCAACGACTGAACTTGTACCCAGGTTCTTACCCTCGACACTGCTGGACTCAGTAAGCTTCAATCCTGATACTTTCCGGATTAGAGTGCCCATTCGGATGGCGTCTTCAGTGAGGCTTAAGGCGAGGTCGATAGCTTCGCGCATGGTTGTAGGTTTGGAAGCAGTGACCATGCCGCGTATCTGTGGTGCCAGTCCGAATAGGTATCTTTCCACCTTCTTGCTTTCCGGGGTAACCAAGCGAGGCACTAACCGGGAGAGATCATGAAACCTGGACGTGTACCCAGCTACGTCCGATCCTACCATGGTGAGGTTCCAGAACTCAGTCTCTAGCTTCTGCACTTCACTTGCCGGGCAGTACTCGGCGATCATTAGTTCTTTCAACTCCAACCATGACAAGGAGTAAGCAGCATCATCTCCCAGTGTTTGCACTTGGTTGTTCCACCAGGTTAGAGCTTGGTCCAGGAACAGGTTAGTGGCGTACATGACAGCCTGTCGCGGGGTACAGCTGCTAATACGAATCACGGCTTCGGTCTTCTCGAACCACTTGACTAGTCCGACAGAACCTTCAGTGCCGCTGAAGTTGAGCGGTTTGCAGTCCAGGAAAGCTTTAAACGTGCAGCCACGTTCTCGTGAGGCCGTTTCTGCAATAATAAAGCAACATGTTATATGAGGTAGGAGTTTTACGAAGACTCCTGTTGTATATATCCGAAGTCTTCTTACCGGTAGGGGAGGTTTCGCGTCTGTCGCTCCCTGTTCGATCTCGCGACCTTTCGGTGCGCGTGGCATTGTGTTCTGCGAGAGCTTGGGCGATACGTCCCGAAACTAGGGTTTCAAGCTCCTCGGGTGTCGTGGGCAGTCTTTCATTTCCACTGTTGCTTCGGGTGGCTGGTGCCATTTTTCTTCAATAATCAATATCAAAGGTTAATTTGGCGATCATTCATACAATATCGTCATACATAAAGCATAAATAACAACACAACACACGAACACAATAATAACAACATCACACAATCACAATATAAACGGAACAAGTAATAATAATCGTAGACAATCACAACACATATTTTACCATAACAAAATTTTCATTAATTTCAATACCATGAGTACAATGATTTGTTCATAATAACAAAAACCGAGGATACCTTCCTCATACATTGCTCCTTTGAAATTTACTAGAAACATAATGTCATATACCGGCACAATCCCGCTCGGCTAGGCAAAAATGCAGATGGGTGCTATAACCCATACTGTGCTATCATACTACTACTACTACTACTACTACTACTACTATGTCCGTAAGTGATCTCCCAAGCGTCTCTGATGTATCGCTACTGTGGTGGCGGCGGCGGCGGGTACTGATACTGGGGTGCGCACATGCTAATGGTCATACTGATCGCCATAATGCGATCGTACAAGAATTGGCGATGCGCAAAGTGTGCGTCGCCCGTAATCCCACAATGAGCGTCCATGCTCAGCAACTCCTCAGCATAATGTGCCAGTGCATCCCTGGCATCTATGATCCTGGCCCACATGAGCTGGGCCTGCTGCTCCATCTGACTCACGGTGTGCTGCACCGTGTCGGTGAGGGTCTGGAAATCCCTCTCCAGTGAGATCACCGTGGACCATGCTGGTCCTGACAGTGGGGCCATCCCGTGGGGCTGCGACGGCCCGGGGATGTCAGTATACGTCGGCTAGGACGGGCCGACGATATCAGGTATGGGTAGGGGTGTGAAGGGTGGGGCAAAGCCCGGTAATCCGGTGAAGTAATAGGGTGGTACCTGGTACGGGTTTCCCGCACCTAGAGCATATGGTGCAAATGGGGGTATCAGAAATGGGGCTCCTGCATCCATAGTGAATGGTGCAGGTGGTGGTGTAGGGAGCATCTCGGGTAGGGGTGGTAGTGTGGGAAAAGTGGTGATGGGTAGTGTCATGGATACGGGTGAGGGGACTATAAGCTCGGCGAGTGGGACCATGAGAGGCTGGGTGACAGTGACCCACTCTGGAGCGGATATCACAGTGGTAGGGGTGGGAGGGCTAGCAGTGGCGTGAGCTGCCAAACCTGCTCGGTGCAGCTCAGAACTACGGGCTGAGCTGCCCTCAAGGATGTGCCCAGTAGAAGCTGGCCCATCCTGTGGTACGGGCTCGGGCATGGCGGGTAGGGCGGCTGGGGTAGTGGTGGCATGCCCTATCATCGGAGCGACGTGCTCCTCCTGGTCTGCTGGTGGGATCGGCACAGCAATGTGCTCTACCGATGCAGTCGACTCATCATCGGAGTCATCCGAAATCCACCCGTTGTGTCCTCGGCAGACAGGCACGAGCCTCATGCCTGAGGGAACGGGGATGAGTGGGGTGGGTAAGGGCTCATGATCGACAGGTGCGCGTCGGTCGTATGGAGACTCAACAGTCTCCGACTGTGTAGGGATAGGCCTCGAAGGACCTGCACAGCCTACGGGGAAGTCCCTGACGGCTCGGATGGGAAGTGCTGGCAGTGGTGCTGCCTGGAATGGCACTAGAGGCAAGTCAGCCTCGGCCATCGGTAGGTCGGCCACGGCGGCCATGTCGCCTCCAGCGGGGGCCCACGCTGGGTCCTCGCTCGGGTCTGTCTCGTCGGAGCTATCTCCGTCGGCGCCCTCCATGGCGGCATCAACCTCCATCTCGTCATCCTCAGGATCGAGTATCACCACCTCGATCGGCTCTGCTGGCGGTGCTGGGATGATCTGAATGCTACTGTCGTAGCTCGGTGCTACGCTCCCTGCGTCTGACATCCTGGCAAAAGAACCGTACTAATATTTAAGTATTATTCGTTAGGTAGTTAAGGCACATATCTACGGTACTCTTCCTAACCTTCTAACACAAAAATAATACGTATACTTACCATGGCTAGCTTGGTCGGAATCTCCATATACCCAAATGGTCGTTGGAAAAATTTAGTTTATTGCGTTTCGCATTTATTTTGAAAGCTTTTGAACCAAATCCGGTTATAGTTTAGATTTTAAAAATGCTAATTCGCTATAACCTTGGCTCTGATACCACTTTCTGTCACACCACGCCTATGGCGGAAACACGTGGCGCGACGGTTCAAAAGTATTAAGCCAAGATTAATGCAAACCACAATAGTAATTAAACAAACGGGCATTTATTCAACGCCAATAATCATGTCAAATTATCCGTACATAATCATAAATTGTTTTTGAAATTAATAAGGAGGCTCCTCCCTTTATCCCTAAGTCCATGGAATAAAGAGATGAGACCCTTTTACGACATTCCCAACGCCCAACTTGGAGATACCCCCGACCCTGCTCGCCATGCTAACCTCCATCATTCAATTACCTGAAAGATATGTTTGAAAATCGTCAATATATAAATATTGGTGAGTTCACAGGTTTTGATTTAATAAAACTTTATTAAGTGGGAATATCCTTGTTATGACATTTATAGGAGTTGCAAAGTCCTACAATTTACTTGAGCCTATAACCAAACCAAGACAATTAATAATGCCCCCGCCCCAAGTCGTTACTCGGTATTTCTACGACTTGATTTCAGAATACGTGCACCCCAGGCATACGCCGATGCATAATCGACGCTATCGATTAGGGGTGGGCCTTGTCAGGCACCAATAGTACTATCCAAATATTCCTTTGGTTTCTCTTTCCTGAATTAATGATTATAGTGGGGAGGTCTCAACCCCGAGTGGCGATCTTAACTCAAGTATCCAACCCGTCATACAAATCCCAACATATCTTTCCCCAGTAAAAACGTTAAATAGTTTAGAAATGGGGCCGTGAGACTCACCTGTAACTGTGCTCGGCTCAAAGAAGAAAATAGTAAAGTTTGTGATCCCGCACCTACAATTGTTCTAGGCGTATAAGTCACTACACCTATGGTGTATGTGCCTTGGCAAGTTGTACACCCAACTTCCCGACCACGTCTTTATCCCAATTCCCGTTTAATAGTTTCGTATCCTAGGTTCAATGGCGATGGATTACCCTTTCCTTACAAGTCATGTATTATTCTTATTAATATTCTTTGTGACTTGTACAATATTATACTCGACGCGACTCTACCCAACGTATAATTATTTTCCCATTTAAATAATTATACTTAGGATCGTTTCGCTCGATATAATGTGATTTCTTATTATCCAACCCGACTCACTTTGCCACATATTTATTTTCCCATTCAAATAAATATGCTAAGTTCTTGTCGTTTGGTAACATATTCTTAACGCCCGACTAGACTCACCACACCGTACATTTATTTTCCCATTTAAATAAATGTACTAGGATCTTGTCGGTATTCACACGTTCGTAGATATATTTCACCTACCCGTCTCGGTTTTCCTTCTCGCATATCTATTCTCCCATTCAAATAGATATACTAGAATTTCGTCGAAAACGAGCATATGTACATATACCATCGCGTGGATACTACTTGTTAAGTTCATGTGTCGTTTAGCGTTTTTAATTCGTTACGTTGTGTTTTCCTTTCCCACGAATATTCTTTCTACACTTAGGAAAGTGTTTCGCACGTTTCACCCTTGCTATATATATTTTATTTCCTTAAAATATATATGTATATTTTTATCTTGTCGTAATGGCATTTTTCTCATATGTCCGTTTACGTTAGTTCGTCTAAGTTCGTTAGTTAGCGTTTTTCATATTTGTTTCCATTGCGCGTTCTTATGGAAGTATTATTCCTACTTCCGATTCCGAACGTTTATTTCTTGGAAAAATATACTTTGTACGTTTTAGCCCAACTTGTCCAACTTGTTACCCAAAAATGTTTCCGATACTTTTATATTCCCATTTATATAAAAGTATCCTATTTTTGTACAAGTCTTCCCAAGTCTTTATTTTATAAAATCTTATTTTATAAAATCCTTGTGTTACTCCTTTTATTTTTATAAAACTTCCATTTTTATAAAAATACACTTTTTACACAAAATGCCCAAGTATGTTACTAGTATTTACCAAATCAACCTTGTAAAATTATTACTTACACTTTTGACACCAAACTTTCCATTATTGTGTTTTTGGACTAATAGTTTCCAAAATATTCATTTTAGTCCTCTAACTTTCAAAGTTACAACATTAATCCCTTATCCTTCAATTGTTGCATTTTTCTACTCTAACTTCCAAAGTTAGCATTTTTCACCTAAATTAGTGGACTTTGAAGATCCATTTTCTTGATGCGTAGTTGTTTTTACCTCTTTTCACTTTTAATGGTCTTATAATCCATCCTAGATGCTATTTACATGTTTGTTCCATACTTTAATCCAAAACATCAATTTTTCACTTATTCAAGTGAGTGGACTTTGAATATGGAAACTTTTCATCTATGTTTATTTAATCCATTTTAATTCACTTTTGTCATTAATATATCATTTTATGATGATTAAAATCATCTTCCATCTCATTCAAGTCCTTCTCATTAATCATGCCCAAATCATCCTTTTTCAAGTGTATGTGCATTTCATCATCTTTTCTTCAAATATTACATTTATTAATATAAATCCAAGATTCATCAATGTTATTATTATTCTTCCATTTTTATTCTAGCAAAACCCATTAACTTTATAAAATCCATTTTATTACCCATTAATGTACAACTTGCTTTCATAGCACAAAACATGAACATTTAAGGAATAAAACAATGTAATACTTACTACTAGCTCAAGGCTAGGGAAGACAAAGATCTTGGATTTGGGTGAGGTTTAATGTGTTCTTCCAAGTGGGTTAAGCTCCAAGTTCTTGAACACACAAAAGGGGTTTTGAATAATGATGATTTAGAGATGATTTAGAGGTATAAAAATTGAAAGAGAGATGTTAATGGGGAGGTGCAAACTTACGGCCAAGAGGAAGAAGAAAGAAGAAATTTTTGTGATTTGTTTCAAGTGTCTTCTCAAGTGGCTTATAATCTCACCTTCAAATCTTGCAAAGATCACCTAATATCTTTCTTAGATTATGTAATATCTTGGAAGGATTTAGAGGATTGCACTAGATATGGAAGAAATCCTTGGAAGATTATAATGAGGGTGTTTGGCCGAGTTTAAGAGAGAGAGAGAGGAGAGGATTAGTTAGTTTTCTTGGCCAATGAGAGTCCATGCATGATCATGATTAGTTCTAATTATTAGATATTAAGGAGGTGAAAGGTTTAAAGGAGATAATAAAAGATATTGCTCATTTTGGGTGGGCCATGGCCGGCCCCCAAGAGGTATGGGTGGGGTCCACTTTGCCAAATATTGTCTAATATTATGTTTAAGTTAATCTCGTTCGGTACCGTCCGGGTATTCTTGGGTTTTTAACCGTGTGTCACCCGAATATTAAAATACCATTAATATTCCTTAAATTTTGCCCAGTTAAATTACTGATAATTTATTTCGGCTTTTGCCGGGTGAAATTACGTGCTACGCGCGTATCGGGTGCGGTACGCGCACTTTATTCGTTACCGGGAGATTTGTACAATAAGCTTTCACGTATGGCTTTGGGTTTCCAAAACTCATTATATTTTGTGAAAATATTATTTGTTTTATATTCCGGGTGTCCGGAGTTCGTTTCGCTTATTTAAGTTTTACCGGGTAATCGCCAGTGTCCATACCGGATAGTTTTGCTTGCGCATGATCGTATCATGCTTTGCTATTAAACTTATGCATTCCTATGCATTATTTGGGAACTTCTATCTTTCTAAGGCCTCAATTAAATAATCAGCACATAATTACGGTTAATTACGTTAATTGCGTTTAATTAATTAGTACGGAATTACCTTAATTTTGCAGGTTGTTACACTTA
The DNA here is from genome assembly GCA_028751855.1 of Ambrosia trifida. NCBI lineage: Eukaryota > Viridiplantae > Streptophyta > Magnoliopsida > Asterales > Asteraceae > Ambrosia > Ambrosia trifida. The sequence goes on from CM054130.1 coordinate 81,876,179, forward strand.
TGTATATAATTTATGTTAGTCTGTAGTAGACATTTGTTTAATGTATTTTGTTTTTTGTATGTATAAACTCATTATATATCTATGCAGGTATGTTTGTTTCAAATGTTTACAATCTTTTTTAATGTTTGTTTCACAACATATTGTATCAATGTTGTAGCATTTAAATTAACATCATCATCATACTCAGTTAATCCTACCAATAGCAAAAGCTACAGTAGGTCTGAGGAGGGTAAGATGTAGACAGCCTTACCTCTACTCGTGGGAATAGAGAGGCTGCTTCCCGTGAGACCCTTGGCTCGATAGTGGTTTTTGTATCAAGCCTTGGACATATGACACATAATGCTTAGTAATCAGGACAGACCCGATTGGTGCATGTACCTCATTGTCTTTTGGCTATCAACGCCACCACATGATGCATGATTAACCGTCCGTCATTTTTAACGTTATTTTCACGATATTAGTAAAATAACATTAAACATGTTTGCGTTATTTTATAAAAGTTGAAGTTTTTAATAAATAGACTAATAAATAAAAGAGTTAATAGCCATTTTCGTACCTGAGGTTTGGGCCAGTTTGTCACTCTAGTACAAAAGTTTTTTTTTTTTTTTTTTGCAATTCCTTCCCTGAGGTTTGGATTTTTTTTGCCAAATTCGTCCTTTTCACTAACTCAGTTAAAAAAGGTCGTTAGTGTCAGGGGTATTTTTGTCTTTTTACCTATAATTTAAAATTTTAATTAAAATCTTACCCCACCCCATCCCTACCCCACCCACCCCACCCCACCCCACCATTGCTTTTAATTAAAATCTTATCTGCCTACCAAACACCCTCTCAGAAGAGAGAGAGAGAGCGAGAGAGAGAGAGAGAGAGAGAGAGAGAGAGAGAGAGAGAGAGAGAGAGAGAGAGAGAGGAGAAAGGTCTTAGACCACCACCATCTCCGGCGGCCTCTGACTACAACCGACACGCATCCCCTTTTACCCTTTTACCTACCTTAAGAAGTCTAGAGAGAGACAGACGAGGGGAAGAGAGAGAGAGAGAGAGAGAGAGAGAGAGAGAGAGAGAGGAACTGGAGAAGGGGTTCCGACCACCGTGGTAGGGTTGGAAGGAAAGACGAGTGGAGAAGTTGGGTTTCCGGGGTGAGATTGATGTTTCTGATTGAAGATGGGTTGAGTCTGGGTGTTGTAGGTGGTTTTCTCGAGGTGGGTTTCCGGTCAGATGGTGACGGGTGGGGTTGTAGAGGGTGGTAATGATGGTGACGGGTTGGGTGTGGTTGCAGGTGGGTTTCGGTGGATGTAGGTGACGGGCCGGTGGTAGGGTGGCCCGATGGCTTCCATGAAGATGATGCACCTTTCAATTGTTCCTCTTCTTCTTCTTCTTTTTGAAGCTCTTTCTTGAAATTGAGTATTGTTTTCTCCCAATTGGCTTCCATGTCTCCATGTTTTGACTTCAATTTCAGCACTAGATTGTCAATTACTGATGCTGAAGGTGGCCACAGCTTCAATTGCTCATTGGTGGCACATTTGTGAAGCATTATTGTTAAGTGGGTTAAATTGGGTTTCAGCTTTTACTGTATTTAATCGATTGATTCGATTGTAAGTTTGTTGCCTACGCTTTTCTGTTAGGTTTTTCGATTGAAAGATTGCTAAGTTTGGGAGCCCAACCAAAGCTATAAAGCCCATGGATCAATATCTTATAATAATTATTAATATTATAGGTAAAAAGATAAAAATACCCTTGACACTAACGACCTTTTTTAACTGAGTTAGTGAAAAGGACGAATTTGGTAAAAAAATCCAAACCTCAGGGAAGGAATTGCAAAAAAAAAGAAACTTTTGTACTGGAGTGGCAAACTGGCCCAAACCTCAGGGACAAAAATGGCTATTAACTCTAAATAAAAAAATGAAGTTTCATAAAATGTTAAACGACGTCGCCGTTGAAGTTGAAAATAATAACAATAATAAAATGTAGGGTTTGTGGTATTGACTATTATTCCGGAAGTCTAGGATATTCATGTATTACGTACATTAAATTGTGAAAGCTGTTTATACCCGGAAGTTTATTCTGAAAACTACAAACGAGCAATTAAACCAACCAAAATGCGGCAAACAATTTTTTTTTTATTGAAAATCAGTTAAAACACTTAAAAATGAATTAAAAAAATTTAAAATCAATTAAAACAAATTATTTTTTTTACAAAAACCCTCAAAACACCGAGCTATGGCCATAGCTCGACGCTTTGACCCCACAAAAATCCAACCAACAATCTCCAAAAAAACCAACCCCAACCCCAATCCCAAGACATGCAATGATTGTGTCGGAAGTTTATTCTGAAAACTACAAACGAGCAATTAAACCAACCAAAATGCGGCAAACAATTTTTTTTTTTATTGAAAATCAGTTAAAACACTTAAAAATGAATTAAAAAAATTTAAAATCAATTAAAACAAATTATTTTTTTACAAAAACCCTCAAAGCACCGAGCTATGGCCATAGCTCGACGCTTTGACCCCACAAAAATCCAACCAACAATCTCCAAAAAAACCAACCCCAACCCCAATCCCAAGACATGCAATGATTGTGTCGGAAGTTTATTCTGAAAACTACAAACGAGCAATTAAACCAACCAAAATTGTATATGCCGAAAAATGTGGGTGTGTGTGTGTTTGTTTCTTCTTGGGGGTTGGGCCACTGTGAAGAGCCTTTATTAGCTTTTTTCGGCATGTTTCTTTCATCACAAACATTGTATATGTGAAGCTTTTCGGACCTGTTTTGCTGCAAGTAATCCGGACAGTTTTGGCGAGTCATTACAGCCTGTTTTTATGCACAAACACTGCAGTTATGTGCAGCTTTTTTGACTTATTTATGTTGCATTTAACACACAGTTTGGCGAGTCACCGGAGGCATCTGCAGCATGATTTTCTGCACAAACGCTACAGATATATGCTGAGTTTTTGACCTTTTTTGCTGCATTTAATCACAGTTTGGCGAGTCATCGCAGGCATCTTGGTTCTGGTCTTTTTCTGTTGATTTAGGTGCGGGTGGTATTTGTGAAGAAGCGTTTTTGTATAGCAAGTATTTATCGTGCGACTATGGTATTAGTATGGAGTTCTTGATGCCAGAAGTGTAGCTGAAATCATGGCGAAGATGAAAGTCCATACCCTCTTATTGTCTTAGTTCAAGTGAATCCGCCTTGTTGGTGCGTTGTTTATGCTGGATTGACAACCATATGCTGCAAGATTGAATTTCCAAAATTGTATCATGTCAAAGACATTGGGGAATAGTTCTGTGAAGAATTGAAGATCTAGGTTCTGAAGTGTTTTTCTTGAAGCTATTAAGTCCATATCCTTCCGACAAGTGTGATCTAGAGTATCCGATTTTTGGTGCGTCATAGACTTTGGTTGAGAGATAGTATCTTTGTATTAGTTTTTTGGCGAGGGATATGTTAGTGTATTTTTGTTTTTTTTTTCTTATTACTCCCGGTTTTTCTAACCTCTAGTTAGGAAAAATCTGTACTCGCATATGTTTTGGTTGTTTTCGTGTGGAATAAAAGTATCCCCTTCTCCTTTAAAAAAAAAAAAAAAACCAACCAAAATGCGCCAAACAAATTTTTTTTATTGGAAATCAGTTAAAACACTTAAAAATGAATTAAAAAAAATTAAAATCAATTAAAACAAATTATTTTTTTACAAAAACCCTCAAAGCACCGAGCTATGGCCATAGCTCGACGCTTTAACCCCACAAAAATCCAACCAACAATCTCCAAAAAAACCAACCCCAACCCCAAGACATGCAATGATTGTGTCGGCATCGTTATGACCATAGCTCGGTGGGGGTGAAAATAGACAAAGGGGGGAGGGGGAATAGATGAGGCGGCCAAACCATATGCTCTCGGATAAACCACTAAACTACAAAACCATCAAATGGTTTTAAGAAACCTCAAAACTCTCGTACTTGCCTATGTGCATGTTTGGCTCTCCATTTCCACACCTCCTTTTAACTTATTAACTTATTCAATAAGTCATAAGTTAAAAAAAGTGTTTGGATGGTGTTTTGAAAAGTAACTTATGAAGGGGTTTTATGCTTTGAAAAAGAGATTTTGGGGGAAAAGTCACAAGTCACAAATTGTGACTTATGGGAATAAGTAACTTTTGAAGGAGGAAAAGTTATAAGGAGAAATGGAAATGGAGAGCCATACATACCCTATATGAATAGAAAAGTGGATAGAGACGGATGACAAACAATAAGGGAGTAGCGATGGTTTCCGACAATGACGATGACGACAATGACCACATCATATAAGTAAATCCAAAGACTCATGCCATGTCAACTTGAAAATTTTACAATTTTCGCATTGTTTAAATTCTACTCCCTCCGTCTCTATTTAAATGTCCATCTTTCTATTTTTGGTTGTCCCAAATTAAATGTCAATTTCTAAAAAGAGAAATACAATTTCCAGTTTTGCCCATAAAAGACAAAACACAATCACCACTTTTGAGGATATTATTGTCATTTTACCACATACAAACAAAAGATTTATTAAAAAGTGTGTTTTTTGGCCCATGACATTTAAATAGGGACGGAGGAAGTATTAGGCTACTCGGAGTGGGGGGGGGGGGGGGGGGGAAGGGGGGATGAAGCGCCATGTGGCACTTGTGGGGTGGGGGGGAATTGTGGGGAGTGGAAGGGGAGGAAGAGGGGGGGGGGGGGGGAAGTGACATGTGACATTTTTTTTTCAACGGTCCAATTATAAAACCCACCAATCAAATTGCGTCACGTGTCCAAATCCTTGCCCCACGCCAGTGAATTGCCCCCGCCCCCAACCTCCCGCCCCTCCACGCCAGCTTCGGCGGCGGTGTTAACCCCCTTCCCGCCCCCGCTCCAGATACTCTTAAGTAAATAAGAAGAAATAATGACAAACGGGTTTTTTCAAATGCAGGATTCAATCAAATAAAAAAAAGTTGACTTCAGTGTGTGCATCCACCACTTTGTCACCACCACCTTTGCAACACGGTACACCAACACGTAACCTCGCACAACTACAACCGTCAACACCTACGGAGCACAACCACCACCTCTGACCCCCTCCAACGGTTCAAGTCGCTAGGGTGCCTTTTATCAGATCTAGGCTTTGGTAGTGCCATTTGTAATGGCGGCCTCACCGTCGCAACCCTCTCTGGCTCTCTCATTCGATCTACCGTACAAGTCAGAGGACTAATAGTCGATTTTTTCCGTTTTTTATATAGCACTATGGTACTCGTTAGAAAGATAATAAAACGCTCGTTAATTTGGTGTAATTTTTTTTCTTTAAAAAATTCTGTATATAAAAGATATAAACGTTTAAAAATTAAGAAAGGAAATATAAGAGAGAAAATTTTAAATTTATTTTTAAATTCTTTTTTCCTAAAATAGCTCAATTTAATTAAAAAAATGAAACAATTCAAAAAACACCAAAAACTCTCTATTACGTGACATTCTCAAGGAAAGGTTGAGGCCTCCATTGCACGCCACGTCAGCATATACGTTTTCTTTTATATATATATATAGATAGATTATCGAAATTGGTTTGCTTAGTGGAGTCGGGAAGAGGCTATTATTGAAAATAAAATATTTGATTGCTGTTTCGTAGAAGGTTGTTAAATTTTTTAAAACATCAAGTAGTTCAATAAAGTATAAAGGTTCTCGGTAATTACACTATACGCGTCTCATTTTGTTCTTACGCGGATTTTGATTGTGTAGATGTATGTAAACTTCATTGTTTTGACTTTTGATGATAAAGTTTTCTACAGTGTAGCAAGAGTTTTCTTGTCTTTGTCTTGTCTTTGTATTCAATCAGTTTTCTGTTTGATATAAACATAAACATATTTTTTCAACATGCTTTCACCGTCGTTACCGTTGACTTTATGCCGTCAGTTCTCACTTTCTGATATCATATACGCCACAGACAACTTCTCCACTGACTTGATCATTGGAAAAGGCTCATTCGGACCCGTGTACAAAGGAAAGATCGTTCTGGTACCTGGAAACACCACCACTGTTGCAGTTAAACGAAGGAGTTTCGACTCGAAGCAGGGTTTAAACGAGTTTTGGACAGAGGTAAAGCTACTCTCACACTGCAGGCATTCTCATGTCATTTCTCTTCTTGGCTATTGCGTTGACGACCAAGATGCCAATGAAATGATCCTTGTTTACGAGTACATGCCTAATGGAACACTTGCTGATCACATTTACAAAAAGAATGACAAGTCTGTTTTGTTGAGTTGGGAACAACGGCTCAAGATTTGCATAGGTGTTGGGCGTGGATTGGATTACCTACACACGGGAACTGGAATCAATCAGATGGTTATTCACCGTGATTTGAAAAGCTCCAATATTCTATTGGATGCGGATTGGTCAGCTAAAATATCGGATTTTGGTCTTTGCAAAAGATGCAGCGGAGACCAGCCTTATGCTCCGATTACTGCAAGTCTGAAAGGCACATTCGCGTATATGGATCCTAAATATATCAGCACGAGGGAGTTGTCAACGAAAACTGATGTGTATGCGGTTGGTGTAGTGTTGCTAGAGGTGTTATGTGGCAGGCGGTCACTAGATTTTGAAGTGGCCGATAGGCAAAAGAGGCTAGTGTTGTGGGCTGAGCAATGTGTCAGAGAAAGGGTTGCGCACAGGATCGTCGACCCTGGCCTAAGGGGAGGCTTGACTAATGATGGTTTAAATATTTTTCTTGATATTACCTTGAAATGCTTGCAGTGTCGACCGAAGAAAAGACCTACTTTGGCGGAAGTGGTGGGGAGGCTTGAAATTGCATTGGCATCACAATATACCATGTATTCATCTTCTTCTTCTGTGGATAGTGAAATCTTCAAACATTTTAACCAAGGTACGGACCAATAAATGCCCCTAGTCTGTTATATCTGTCTGGTTGCTTTTACATTGGTTAAATTTCTTTACCATTGACTCTTTATACTTCCTCTATTATGCCAAAATTGACTGTGTTTGAAGTTATCTTTTCGAGTTTTAATCAGACCGGCCAAAATTAATTGTGTTGGAACTTTTGTAAACATGACTTGTAACGGTGTAATTGTGGCCTAAAGTGACCCGAAAGGGATGATTGCAGTTAATATGCTTGTTTCTTTTGTCTTCAGTGGCCTATTCGAGCACTTCTGCAAACTCGGATGTAGATCCATCTAGGTAATCTTGCGTTCAATATCCTTTGTTGTTTTTACTTTCTACAAAGCTCCTGGATTCCAACTGTGATGGTGTCTGGTTATTTTTTCAGACATACAGCTGAGACAGGGTCAAGTAAAAGCGATACCACGAAGCAGGCATGTTTTTAATAATAATTATGTTATTTCTACTCGTATCCACCTTTTGCATACAATGACAACCAAGAGTTTTTTTTATCCGAAACTAGTTAAGACAGGCTAATAAACAAAGGGCTTGTATACATTCTGTACAGGATCCTGGTTCAGACTCGAAGAGTACCACAATAATTAGGAGATATAATGAGTTGAAATTTTCTAAAAAGAATGGTTTAGAAGTGCCCGTGCCCGTAGACCGACAACGTAAAGCTAATGTGTCCATTCCTTCAACTTTTAAGACAAATAATAGATTGTCCAATGACAAGGATGATATATGTGAGAAATTGTTTACGAGAATGAACCCACTTAGGTACAAACATTCTTCTCTTTTATTTATATATAAAGGTTGATTCCATTGAAGTTACTAATTCTTGAAATTATATTAAACCTTTATTTTTCAGCGTTGTGATCGATAATGAGTCTTGCAAGAATGCTACAGTCATAGAGGTATGTGCTGGTAAATATTTTTTTGTGTCTCGTAGGCGTGAGATGTCTGTAGTGATTGATACCATGATGCAGTCATGTTGGGTCACAAATTTGTCTAACTCGTTTTTGTACTAATCTCTGCCAATTTCAAGAACCCTAAACCAAGGTTTAAAAGAACGGACACGAGCATTGAGGCGTTTTCCCTTCGCCTCATAAGGCGTAAGCCTCGAGGCGAACCGAGGCATAAGCTCGAAGCGCAGTCAAAAAATAAATATGAAAATTATGTGTCTATAAAAAATAAAATACTTGACCTACAAAAGTCTAAAACATCAAAAACACATATCAAAAATAAAACAATTGACCCAAAAAGTCTAAAACACCAAAAAAAAAAAAAAAAAAAAACATCAAAAACACCCTAAACCACCCGAGGCGCACTTGAGGCGCACATTTTCTTAGCGCCTCGGCCCTTAGAGGCGTATGTACAATCTGAACCCCATAAGGCGCGCCTCAGACTCGTTTTCGTAGAGTTTCGCCTCGAGGCGTACGCCTCATCCGTTTTTTTAAACCATGCTCTAAACCATCGCAAACTAGGCCGCATATTCTCCACACTATTTGTGAGTTGTTTTGTAACTTTTTGGTGAACCTTTTGCAGGTTAATGGTATCAAAAGTCAAGAAGTACTATTAGAAGTTGTCCAGGTTTTAACTGATATTGATTGCATATTTACTAGAGCTACAATAACTTCAGATGGATCATGGTCCATGAATGGTATAATATGTTCTATTTTGTTATTTGTCTAGCAGTTTCTGTTGCAGTTTATTTCCTGCATATTACTTTGAGCTTCTTGGTTCAACTACAACAAATAATTTATATTTTGTTAACGTTTTTTAATCTGTTGGAAAGCAAGTTTGATTAAAAAAAAAAAAAAAAAAATTTCTTATGCGTGCCAAATGGTTTGTCGGAACTTAGCGTAGCTTAACTGAGAGTATATTCATTCTTGGAGTTGCGTGTTGGTTATTTTGACAGTTTTCACAGTTACTGATCCAGAAGGGAACAAAGTCACGGATGAAAAAATCTTGAATTACATTCTAAAGGTAAAATATTTATATTCTGTTGACCTTGTGTAGTAGCTATACGGTACAAGTCCTTCAAAGTTCAAACACCCTGATGATTTAGAGATGGTTTCAGGTTCTTGGCTCAGGCACTAGCTTTCCAAACTCAATGAAGTCTATTGGGTTGCCAAACACAGCGGACATGACGGTAATCGAGTTAATAGGAAGTGATAGACCTGGACTACTCTCGGAAGTGTGCACGATTCTATTAGACTTAAGGTGTAATGTCGTGAAGCTCAGTGTATGGACTCACAACGCAATTGCTGCATTTATTATTCTATTAACTGATGAAGAATCAGGGGCAGCCGTTACTGACCCCATGAGACTCTACAATATAAAGAAAGCTCTTTGCTGTGTGCTTACAGTAAGTAGTAATGATGATAAAGGAGCCAATGTTGCAGTCACTCATGGTGCTATCCACACCGACCGTCGACTGCATCAGATGATGCTTGCAGAACGTGACTACGAGAGAGGCAGTGGTGTTGATTTAGACGAATCAAAAAGGCCTTGTGTGACTGTTTTTAATCTGCATGACAAAGATTATTCAGTAGTCAATATTAAATGCACAGATAGGCCTAGACTACTGTTTGACGTAATCTGCACATTGACAGACATGGATTACATTGTTTTTCATGGGTATATAAAGGCCGAAACGACAGAAACATTCCAGGTTAGTTAAATTATATGGGTTTTCTACTTCTTATTTGTCTTATAATGTGCATTCATAATGTGTTTAAGTGTTTATAGGAATACTTTATCAGACACGTAGACGGTTCAGCTGTTAAATCAGACTCTGAGAGACAGAGAGTAATCCAATGCATACAAGCAGCCATTGAAAGAAGAGTATCCGAGGTATGACATTATCTAGTTGTAACTGGTTGGGGTTGAGTTTTGAAATGAATTTTTAGATTATTACGTTTTGAAAGAAAACGCAAATAATCAGTTTCATGTTTTTGTTTAGGGGTTGAAGATAGAGCTATGCTTATCGGACAGAGTCGGGCTTCTCTCTGATGTTACACGCTTTTTCCGTGAGAACAGCCTGATGGTAACAAGAGCTGAGGTGGAAACACAGGGTGACATAGCTGTAAATACCTTCTATGTTCGTGATGCCTCAGGGTATCCGGTTGACTCAAAGATTATTCATTCAATAAGGAGAGAAATGGGGGCGACGGTTCTCGAAGTGAAATACGACCCTCAATACTTGAATCAAACTCAAGAACCTTCCAGCAGATTTCTGTTTGGGGGCCTATTTCTTGGTAACTTGGGGATTAAACCGTTTTCCAATATTAACCCTTTTGTATAAAATATATCTAATCCACTCTTCATCACATCTCGTTAGTTTACATTGCAATCTTCATTTTCTGTATTATATTATCCAAGAAACATACTAACTAGTTTTATACCCGTTCAAGAGACGGGTTATAAAACAAAATTATACAAAAAAACTTATAAAATTTATATTTCTTTGTTTTGGTTTGCTACTACTACAACTAGGTTTATTAACAGGGCGCGCGTTGCGCGCCTTCTAATGTGTCGTGAAAAGATAATCGTGTTTCGCGAATTACTGATCTCTCATAATATGCCAGGTATTATTACTTAAAAAGTCGTTGTGAACAAAAAATCAAATACATGAAAACCAAAAAAGTAATGAGAACAAAAATGAGTCATTAGTTATTGTGGTATGCAAATGTGAAATAACTGTATTTACCTAAAGAAATATGTAACCGGACTTATATTGTAACAAATAATGTCATAAGCTGGCAACATATGAAAGCCTTAATGTACAGCACATATACACACTTCAAAAAACCTTTAAAACACAAAAACTAATGTAACTACCAACCAAAACAAAAGAATTCCATTTTTGTGCCTATTACTTAAAAGACATCTCCATTGGGCGTCTGGATGTCCATTGGCAAGAAGCCAAAATCACATTTTTATGCCACCTGCATAAAAGACATCTTCATTTCCTGTCAGGAAGTCCGTGTCAAGAAAGCATTAGCGCACTTGGATTATTTGTCAAGGTGCTAAAAATGTGTCTAAAAATGCCAAAAAAAAAAAAAAAAAAAAAATAGAAGGATTATGAAACTATAAAGTAAAACAACCACTAATAATAGATTGATAATCTTGCCAACAAATAGATTGATTCTCGCCAAACCTAAAAACCCAACAAATAGATTCATTAGTACAGAGCAGTATTCATTCGACAAATAAAATGATTTGGATACAAAGAAATACTAAACATGTAGAAAAAGGTTGACCTCTTTGGTGGAAGTGTGGTGGTGCTTGCTTTGCTTCTTGATGTCATTCCTTTGAGCCTTGCAATGCCTGTAATGGGCTGTGTGATTTTTAACTCAAGCATTCCTCACACACTAAAAAGAAGAAAGTCTAAGGACAAATTTCTATTACTTTTAACGAAAACTTAAATTAAGGGCGCCTTAAATACCTTGAGAGGGTGTTTCTTCCCAAAGCACTTCAGCCCGGGATAATCAACTCCGATTTGTAAATTATGTTGAGAGTGGGATTTGAACCTACGCCCTTTCGGACCACAACCTTAATCTGGCGCCTTAGACCAACTCAGCCATCTCAACTTGACGCTCTCTGTCTTTGAATGCCTATAATAATACTTGGAACAAAAAACATATTAAACGTTCATGTTTCATTACCTTATCATTGCTTTTATTCTGGGAACCGTATATATTTATACCAAGGTAATAAAAGCATTTTACATTGTATTTCCAAGAATATTATACGTGCCTTAAAATCATTAGAGAAATAAATTCCATTTGATTCTTTATTTCTATAACTCATGCTTAGCTTGTTTCATATCTAATTTGATGTTTTTAGTATATATAGTAGTTTATTTTGTGTATGCATTGTTATAATTTAAATTAAATATGTAACAGAACAATTAAAGCATACCAACTAAATCAAACTCGGTGTAAATCATCATCCATCTTAGTCACATGCTGATCAGCACCTCCTTTAAGATTCGACATCATAGACACCTTCTGATACTCACCAACCCGCTTCTCAAAGAAATTCGTCTTCCCTTGTAGCGATATCAACTATGAAGAAATTGACTGAAAATAGTTAAAACAGAATACTAATAACTAAAACATACATAAGAGTGTAAAATAAATCTGTCATTGAATAAGCGCCTACGCACTTAGGCAAATAGGTGCCTAGGCGTTTAGGCCTCTAGGCGAATAGGCATTTCACTTTAGTTTAACTTGATTGATATGGGTTTCTCATTTAGTTTAACTCCAGATAAACATCATGCGTTGTGGACGTAGATTGTTGTCCAGACTGTGGAAGCGTTGTGGTTGTTGCGTAAGGTGAGTTTTAGACACTGATTTTGGACGTTTTGTAAAGGCGCTTCACAACCCTTTTGAAGACATAACAAATATCTTATTCAGGACCTGCACTGTGGATTGATATAATTGTCATGTTTTGAAGGCATAGATATTGAAATCACTGTTGTTATGTAATGTTGTTAGTTTTTAAACAGTTTGAAACTGAAAAGGAAAAAAATATCTAGCAGCTTTATAATATTAAATTGGAAAAACTCGAATTTTAAGACACAAAATTGGACTTTTGTTTTAGTGCTGAGATACCATATTTGGATTCTTGTGTTTGCTTTGAGATGTTGTTTTGTCTTTTTAATAAAAAATGTATGTGAAGCCTGTATTTGTACAAATGCTGTATCAAGACTTGAAACAATACGGTCACCTGGTACTCAGCCAACCTGTTTTTGATAAAAAGCTTTTCTTGATTCTTTTTATCATGGTGTTTTAGGCTGTGGATAATAATGATTTCCACTACCTTTTATCTGTGTTCTTTGACAATATATTATATTTTATATATATTTACTGTATGATTTTGTGTAATTAGTACATTAATGATTTGAATATTCTGTACATTATACATTTTCCCAGACCCTAACGCCTTCAACAACCTATCCGCCACAAAGTCGATATAAGTAATCATTAATCCCCCATTCGATCCCAACCAATCCACAAGGAAACGCAACACAAACAAACTCCCTTTCGATCTCAACCGCAGCCGCAACAATCACTTTCACTCGCTCTTCGGTTACTTTCATTTTCAGCAAACTGTAGAGTAAACACGCGAAATCGCAGTGTAAGCCCTCATCTTGGGATATCAATTCATTTGAGAATGTTAACCCCGGCATTAACCCGCGCTTTTTAAGTAAAAAGATAGCGTAGAAGTTACCAGAGAAGAACATTCCTTCAACACAAGCGAATGCGACGATTCGCTTAGCGAATGATTTGGATCCATCGATCCAACGAAGCGCCCAATTTGCTTTCTTCTGAATACAAGGAATCGTATCAAGTGCATGAAACAACCTCCTAAACTCTTAAAACCTAATCATTTATTCCTAATATTCTATATAATGAAACTCCAAAAACCACTTTACCCTAATATAAAGAGGTTGCAAATTGGAAGAAAATTGAAGCATCAAAGATTACCTTGCCAAACATCATGAACTCGGTTTCGTATTCCGTGTATACCCTTTCATGTATTTCTTCATTTGTTCCTTGCTCTTGCCTAAGAATCTGCTACGAGTGTCATAGACAAAAGACTCGAGGGTGTTCCGTTAGTCCTTAGTTTCCTCCACCTTTATATCTTGTGTTGTCAACACTGTTTCTTTCTCTATAGCTTCATGTAGCTCATCATTTGTTGTTGAGACATCCAAGTTCTCAGAAGTTGAAAGATTCAACGTATTACTGTTGGCCAGCAACATCATCTTCCATGAATTATGGCGTTTATCCTCTAGGATCTGAAGGCACAAAAAAATTAAGGATGATATCATGGTGCTTTTAATGAGCCCATGTTCAACACTGGTGTAATAAATAATAAGCAATGCTTACTGTCGCGGAATCTATCTTAACAATTCCATGGCTATTAAGCCTCACTTTAAACTCGACCTTCACCTTTTCTGTATCAGAGGGTTCAGATGGACTGATCTGAAAGAACATTTAACAACTATATCAAGGTATCAATGGGCAAAGCATAGCAAGTGTAAGCACAAATGCCTAGAGCACATGCAATATTATATAAGCACACAAGTACGAGATTGTTACCTCAAAACAACCAGCTATATGTGATGTTCCTGCAGGAAAATCCCTCTCTTTGATGTATACGAGTTGAAGACGAAATGAAGTGTTTCCAACATATGTTATCATCTTCTGGTTTGGAAATGGACTGCCTTTTGGAAAGAACATAAATTCTCCTTGGGGTGAAGGAATTGCTATCGAGTATCGAAAAGACTCCTTAATCTGCTTACAGTAAGAAAACATAACATAAATCCTTAACAACAAATATGCATAACAAATTAACTCTACACATTAGGGCCAGAACACCAAAGTACCTCACCCATGTCCGAGCATATATACAAAACATATAACCCATTCCAACATTAAACTACAATTCACATATCAGAAACATAATCAAGCACTAAAATCACCAAAACCATAAATTCAATCATCAAACAACACGCTTATTTAATCAATAAAATATAAAGATCGAAACATTGAAACAAATACCTACATACATGAAGAGCAAATGAAAGATGCAAATGATAACATACCGAGAGATCTCCATGTTGTTTCGTTTAGCTGTACTGAACAAAAACTTGAATCGAAAGAACATGTAATCGATTAAGAGAAATAATGTTAGATTGATTAGGGGAAATAAGAATTCCCAAATCTTTCCAAACAATATTCCAAAATTCTAGACCAAATCTGAGCATAGAAACCAAAACACAAGTGAAGAAAACAGCAAAAAGATCCCATTTTTATTAAGTAAAACAATATCTCCAAATCATAAACTCGCTTGTAACACCACAGTGACAGCAAGGTCCTTGCTTTCCCATCTCTAAACAATAATAAAATATTAGAATAATCTAATTAATGTCAAAAATCATGCGCCTAAAGTGGGGTTTTAATAACACCTGAAATTCGCCGTGAGTTCTTACATCGGCGATGGCCGGAGATCATCCGGCTCCCCATCTTTCTCTCTCTCTTTCGACTTATAATCGTTGCTTAAAATCACCGGTAGAACCTCCACCAGTGCTTGAGTGGGTGAGCCGTCACCACTCGTAGGTGCGCCATACTCGGGTTCTGGGGTTTGGGTTGTTCACGCGCCAGGAGAAGGCGATGCGCCACTGTCTGTGGCGGTGCTCCGACGTGGGTTCTTCTCGAATGGTCGGAATTATTCTCTGCTTCTCACTCTCTATTTAGTTGGAGTATTTGTGGTGTTGGTTTGCAGATAAAATTGTCAAATTGTGAGGATTTGAACACCACACTTTATGCAAGCCACAATTTTGATGTTGCTAATGTTGAACTAAATAAAAAATGGGGATTAAGACTACATAATAAATGAAGACCACACTTTATCTGATATTGTTGGTGTTGACCAACCCACCTTATTTGAACTCCACACACAGTCACAGTTCCATATAAGCAGGTCAAAATATCAAATTCAATTATATAAAGAAAATCGTAAAGGCTTTTTTAAGATTGCCAGGTGTTCTTTATTAAGTGGGGATCTGGACATGGTGTGGTGTGATCAAACCATCATCATCTTGAGCCTATGATTGCTAAAAATATCCTTGAAAGAAAAACAAAAAAAAAACAAATTTATACCATTTGAGCTACCCAGTGATATTATTGCCTTTCTGACGGTGACGGTGGCGATTCACATTTGCAGCTTCACAGGGGCAGTAGCCACGGTTGAGACCCAGCGGCGTCATTTTTTCTTCCAATGTCGGTATGTGTCTCCATAGTGACGACGTTGTCGTCAGAGATTGTGGGCAGCATTGGTTTTTTTTCCATAACAAATAAGTAGGCAATGGCAACCTAGGGGCAGCCGAAAACGTAACATCACGGGTTGCTATCTCCCTCGAACTGTGCTCATTATCATCATCGATTCAAGCCATCAAGAATAGAAAGACAGTAGGTTTTATCAGACACAGATTCGCAACCGCAGATGAAACAATATGCCGTCTAAAACCCCTCACCGTGTCGCTTTATTTGGGGTTCGAAATGCCAAAGAAATTCGCTCACATATAACCTCTCGCCGTGTCGCTTAATTTGGGGTTCAAAAGGCCAAAGAAATTCGCTGCAACCGGAACCGGTGTCGCCGGTGAACTACCGGAACGCAAACATATCTTTGCAGAGCAAATATTGTAGAAGGCAAAACATTAAAAGGTAGTCACAGTGAGCGTCGACCCTTAGGCAAAGAACAAAAAAAGTCACGATTCATTCAATTAAGAATAAGTTAAAAGGTAACTAACAGTTCACATCACTAATAACACATATCTAAAACCATATCAGATTCAAATACGATTTCAAATAGGTGATGAAATCGGCCATGAAGTCACACAGGCCGTATAATTACCGTAGTAGGATACCTAATCGACAACGAACAACCACAATCGAAAAAGGAGATGTAAAAGTTTGTCGGTTTAGCATAACCGAGCTATTTTGTAAAGGCTACTTACACGACATGATAACGTATCAACTAAAATCGCCTAGACTTGTTACCGAACTAATTTATACCACATAAAAGATTTTATAAAACACCATGAGCTTTATAGGGTCTCTATGAATTAGCATGTTTGGTTATGAGTTGCAGTGATTATCCACTGTTTATCTTTCCGTTGCGCAATGACTATGCGCTTTGTTATATCGGCTTTTGACTTCCATTAACAAATAAAAAATTTAGGCACCACAGCAGCATAGCTATAACCTAATACATCTAAGAACCTAAAATGACCTACAGTTCCAGTCTAAAACAATACATAATAACAAATTCACTATTTCCATTTAGATAGTCTAAATCAGTAATCAAGCAAAACTAATTACCTCTTTAGCCCAACCAGCCAAACACTCCTTCACATTTTCCTTCAAAAGCAATATTCCGGTCCTCGGACAACTACAAATGTACAAAATCCCAGCCTTCTGTTGCCCAAGATACTGCCAGTAAAACTCAACTATCCTTTTCTGCTCATCCTCACGGCACACAATCATAGACGGTGTTGTCGATACATGCAACGCCTCTTTCGCCGCACTCAATTGCTCTGAATCTACACAAAACGAACACAACTTTCAACAAAATCACATACATTAACCTACACAAAAGAAAATTAAACCAAAATATACCTTTTCTCCCTTCCTTTCTGAGACTTCGCACAACCAACCACCTATTAACACAAAATCAAACATCCATCATATAATTAAATGCAAAATAATTTCAAACCTAAAAATTGAATAAAATATAATAGTATGTTAATATTTGGAAATATAAAGGTAATAATTATGGATGAGATGTGTACGTTAATGGTGCATTGGAAAATTTTGCTAATTTTTTTGTTTTGGGTATTTTGAGGAAATTTAGCACCCACCATCTCTAATCATCAAACTCGCCACCAGCAGTCCGGTGTCCGGAGGTCATCTCCGCCGTCAACGGTCATCACCACGACCTATAATCACCATTTCAACCAGCAGATATAGTCTCAAACGTTATGTCAATGTTGAATAAAAATTAGGTGTGGAAGATGGGTTTTACCTTAGTGTCTGTATAAACACATCTGAGACTAAGACCGGTTTCCTAAAACCTTGCCGTTGCCGGAGCTATCATAGACGCCTGTAAGTTGCAAGACCTTCCGGAGATACATCCACCATAATCAATAAAAAAACGTGGCTCAAAGATTGGGGTAAGTTACATGAGAGGGAAACAGGTAAGACACCTGAGAAGAACACGTGTACAAGAACAATGACTCAGCCCACATGCCAGCCAACAGGATATTATCATAAACCACTTGCAATTACCAACGCAATGAAAATAGAAAAAGCCAGCTGTTATTAAGGTAAATATAATAAAATCACTGTTGGTTGGCCTTTATAAAAAAAAATCACTATTGAATATAATAATAATATATTACTGTTCAAATAAGTTGATACATTATTATAGTTAAATTTAAACAACCTTTGTACGTGAAAGTATATATAAAAGTCAATAGTAGTATCACTTAATAGTGACGGATCTAGACTAAAATTTTAGGGTTAACGTTCAAATAATTTTTTTGGTGCACTTTCATACAATGAACACGAAACAAGCGATATCTCTTTTTGTATTGATGGAGCTATCAACTTATTATTGTTTTTTGCACCCTAATTTATACATTTTGACTCAATACCCGTATCCGAAACTATACCTGATTTTGACTCAATACCCGTATCCGAAACTATACCTGATTTATACAGTCGATACCCGTATCCGAAACTATACATGATTTGTACCCGATACCGGTTTTTTTTTATACCCAAATTTTTAAAGTATATTTTTATGTTTACTTTATAACTTTTATATTTAAGTTTTTTAAAAATGCATATTGTAAAGCAAATAGTTTGTAGTTCGGTAATTATGTTATTGTAATTTATATTAATTATTTTTATAAATTAAAAACCAAATATAATATTTAAACGAACTTATTTTTGTGTAAAATAATAGAAAAACTTACTTTGGAAAACTGGAGATTAATACCCGGACCTTTACCCAGTTATACCCGAACCCGATCATACCCTGCTTGGGTACATTTGGTATGATTTTTTTTTTCTCAGTGCCTGTACCTAAACCCTATCCGATATGTGCACCTCTACTCTTAACCCACTAATAGGCTTAAGCTTTAGTGGCTTCTTGTGACACCCGACAAACTCATGTTAGTAACTTTTCATTAACTAGTCAGTCTACCTTAGCAAGTCATGCATACGTTACATTTAACTGAGCCAGTTGAGTAATCGGGGGTGGATTTACATTACATATTGTCCAGGGTTCGATGATTTGGAGGATCATCGAGGTTATTGCATGCACACACGAGTCTTGAGTTCCGTTGTTGGTGATCTACATTAATTGAATTAAGTATGATACATAGATTGATCCATACTTGTGGTATAATGTACAAATACATGTTTTAATGGTGTTTATATGATTATACATGGTTATATATGCTTAACATATGTTAGGGTTGCATGTTCATGTGTTAGGATGTGTTAAAACGCGTTTAAACGACAAAACTAGAAAAAGGGGAAATTGGTTCGACCCTTAGGGGATTCGAACCAGCTGAATAAAACCCATTCAACCCTTGTAAAGCTTCATTCGACCTATGCAAGGGTCGAATGAACAATACCTATAAATACCATACTTTGCAATTTTTCATTATTTCACAAACCCTAAACGCCTCTAAGTGCTCTCTCTCAACCTTAAACACATGGGGAGGAGTTTTTGACCTTGTTTTTCATAATCTAACCTACAAACACCTTCTATATCATAAATAAGTGGATATCTAAGGTGTGTTCTTAATCCAAAATCCTTTTCAAGCATTTTTTATTCGTTTTTATCAAACCCCAAAGGTCCAAATCTGTTCTAAGATGGTTTTCATGAATAAAAACCTTTCTAATATCTTTCTAAACAAAACCTCATCATTAAACATGAGTTTTATAAAAATTAACATGTGTTAATGGTGTTTAATGATATGTGTTGCATTAATTGATGATTGGATGTTGTTTAGTTGCCATAACAATGATCTAGGGTTGTTATAGATGATGTTGTATGATTATCTTAGGATAAAAGTTGTTGGATGATGATGCTTTGCGCTTGTGGGCCGGTATTTGAACGGAGGGTGCAGTTTGGGTGAAGGGAGTAGGTTGGGCCGGTGTGGTGGGGGAGGGTCCAGGTTGGGAGTATTGGGTCGAGGGTGAGCGAGTGGGATCAGAAGGTATGGGGGTGGGCTGATCGTGATGTTGAAAAGATGGTGATGGGCCAAAAGTTATTGGGCTTAGGGGTTGTACGCTGGAGGGTGGGCTGGGATTGTTTTGGGAAGGTTGATTGGGATTGTGGATATGGGGCAATAACAAGGGGGAGATATTTGGTGAAAGAAAATCATAGTCAGTGGGTTTGGTGGGATGTTGGATAGAAAATGGGAAGATGGATTCCTCGAACTGAACATGACGAGAAATAAATGTTTGTTTTGAATTTAAGTCAAAACATCTATATCCTCGTTGGTTTGAAGGGTAGCCGAGGAAAACACAAGGTTGGGACCGGTTTGCTAATTTATGAGTGGTGGTGGAGGGAAATGTGGGATAACACAAGCAACCAAAAACACATAGGTGCTTGTAGGTGGGGAAGACGTTATAGAGAAGGGTGGTAGGGGTGAGAAAACGATGTGATTTTTTAGGTAAGGTGTTGAGAAGGTAAGTTGTTGTTTGATATACGTTAAAATATACATATTTAAGTCCCCGATTAAAATCCCAAATTACGCGTTTTCGACCATAATTGCACGAATTCTGTACTTAACCGCTTCATATGTTTATTGCAGGTCTTAAACGACGTCCCACGAGCAAAGTCGAAGAAACCGGGCGAAAAACAGACAAGACGGAAAGTTTCTGCAAAAACCAACTAAGTCTGGAAAATGTGCATGGCCGTGCACCTCAGGTGCACGCCCGTGCGGACTTGCTTGGCTCGGACACAGATGAGCTGCACTGCCAGTGCGACCTGGCGTGCAGTTGATGTTCCCGGGCACCCTGATCAGCACTTCCGTGCGGGTGCCCGTGCGACTCAACTTCTCGTGTGCACCAGGCAGTGCAACCCCAGCACTCGGCCACCACCAGACCCGCACGCCCGTGCACCCTAGGTGCACGACCGTGCGGAATATCTAGATATTTCCAGAAACGACTCAGCCACTTGCCCACTTGCACGTCAACTCATATTGATAAAGTGCACGGCCGTGCACAAAAGCAGAGTTTCTATAAAAACAGAGCATAACCCACTGATCAGATATTGGGTGATCTCTGGGCGATTTAGGGCGATTTTCTGGACCAGGGAGCTGCTGCAAAGGCGAGGAACAAGCTCGGGAACTCATCCGAATCATCTATCATCATCCAATCCATCACATTCAAGTTTTATGGTTTGATCTATTAAGCTTTTAGTAGATTCAAATCTGTTTATTTTAGCTTGTTTGTGTTGTTTATGTATTACATTATAATCTAGTAATCATGTTTAGTAATCGTTAGTAGAATAAAAAAACAATCGTTAGTATATAATCATGTTTTGTATAAATTTGGTGTTTTTCATGTTTAGATCTTGATGATCATAGCGCAACCTTGTTTCGTTGTTGTTGGATTTATAGTTGTATTTGAATGACTTTAGCGAATGTCGAATGTGTTAGGCGGATAAATGTTGAAAAACCGTCCGTTTAATCGTCCGGTAGTAGACTAGTTAACTTGTTAAATAGTTTATGCCATGAAACTGTAACCGGGTATTGGTTTGGTTAAAGTCAGTCGAATAACGGTTAAAAATGCTTACCGGCACGTAAAAGGGTTTTAAAAGCTTAATGGTGCGGTTACTGATCTTTGACACAATTAATGATCTTTGGTAGTTATTTTGGTGAAAATAGCGATCTTAGTAGATTTGTGTTCAAAGTTGGTAAAATGGAATAGGTTGTGAAATGCTCTACTTTATGCTAGTTTAGGTTAGGTGGCTGTATTGTGTATTCGGTATTGCTTTCCTGAATTAGTGAGGTTAGAATACTCTTAACAGATGACTAACTTATCTTTAGAAGATCTGCATGAGATCATATCAGCTGCTCGCTAATAAACGACTTGAAGTGGTTAACGTGTGTATTCGTGTTAGCTTTCTGTATAGTTGTCATGTTAGGATGCCCGAAAGGGACACTAACTGTCGGAAAATGAGAATGTTGATCACACGCCTGTATTACTTATTATATGTAGATGACATGCTAAGATTGGTATATTATAGTTTATATAGTTATATTTTGTATTTGGAGTCTTATATATGTCATTTAGATATTTTAGAATTAATCTAGTTAAAAACAACAAACTTTCACTATCTTTTCTTACTGGTAAATCGGGGATAGAGTTTTAGTACCATTGCTCCGCGCGCGTCCATGGATCGATATCTGGTTCTTATCTGTACATTACTACATATATGACAGGGTACACTTGCCCTATTGTGTGTGTTTTAATATCAAGGTCTAAACCATTTTTATAAATATTAAAGCAAAACGTGTGTCTATTCATTGTAAAATTATGTGTATATCCGCACACGTCAAGTTTTTGGCTTTCCGTTATTTTCGCATGAATTTATTGATTCTTTATTTCATTTATTTATTTTTCTGTCTTTTATCGCCTTTTTGGGTTTGTCATATATTCGCCTGTTGCAACTGTATCATTCTTACATGCTGGTTGATGTCCACGAACCCTGGGTCTTCTGGTGATCTTTCCGACGAGGAGCGAAGGCGCCTGAGGAGAAGCGAGAGGATTAGACTTCATAAGTCGTGTCTTGTTTCTGATATTCTTATTGCTGCTCCTATAGTTGAGGTCCCAATCGAAGAGGCGAGGCACGATCTGGCTGACGACGAGGGGTCGGAAGCCCACAGTGACATTATCATGGCGGACGACGACCTTCCGCTGAATGATAGTGGTCGTCCAGGAGGGGATGGACTGGCACCGAGTATTGTCCGGCCGGCTATTTTGGCTGACCATTTCGAGATCAAATCCAGTATCGTGAACATGATACAAAACTCGGTACAATTCGGTGGACTGGAGCATGAGGATCCAGGCCGACATATTGCTGCATTCTTAGAGGTTTTAGCCACCTTTAGGATGACGGGCATCTCCGATGATGCTATCCGTCTCAGACTCTTCCCATTCTCACTGCGGGACAAAGCCCGGACTTGGCTTCTGTCACAACCCGCAGGGTCGATCACGACCTGGGCAGAGTTGTCCCAACAATTCATGCAACAATACTTTCCTCCTGAAAAGACACAGAAATTGAGGAATCGCATCATGACGTTTCGTCAAGATGACGAGGAATCATTATACACCGCGTGGGAGAGATTTAAAGACCTACTCTTGAGCGTCCCGCACCATGATATCTCAAAAAGACATCTGGTGCAAACGTTCTATCAGGGACTCGAGTATGACTTACAGGAACGCCTAGATGTATATGCTGGGGGAGATATCGGAACAAAGACCCCCAATGAAGGTCTTCATCTGCCCGATCGGGTGTACATGCCGTGGATAACTACACGGCCATTTCTGCACAGATAGAGGCGTTGGGTACGAGATTTGACAGATCTCAACAAAGTGTAGCCCAGGCCCAAAGTCTGTGTGATCAGTGCGGGGTGTCTCACGAGCCTGGCTCGTATAGGGCTGTACACGAGCCGAGCCAGGCCCAGCTCGAGCTTGAACTTAAACCGAGCCAGCTCGGCTCGGCTCGTTTTTATGATCGAGCTGAAAAGTCGAGCTCGGCTCGTAAATGTTCGAGCCGAGCTCGAGCTGGCTCGAGCCAGCTCGTTATATTTTTTTATTATTTTTTTTTATTTTTTTAAAAATATTTATTAAATAAAAAACAATAAAATTACACATAATCATGTATATATATTTTTTTCTTTTTCTAAGTTATGGTTTATTTATTATGAAAAGATGGAGTAGATAGGTAGTATGAGCGGGATTTTCAAATTTTGAATTTTAGAATTAGGTTTGGAGCCAAAATATATTAGTTTCATCTATATATTAATTACACATACACAAGCCTGAGTCGAGCCATATGTCGAGCCATCGAGTCGAGCCACGAGTCGAGCCATCGAGCCGAGCCACGAGCTGAACACCCCTGGCTCGAGCTCGGCTCGATTACAAAACGAGCCAGCTCGGCTCGGCTCAAAAACAAAACGAGCCTCTTCAAGCCGAGCTTTTTTCGAGCGAGCCGCGAGATTTTTGTACACCCCTAGGCTCGTGTGCTCAGGGGGTTATGTATACTGGCCACGAGGATGTGGCTTACATGGGGAATCAGTAGAGACCCCAAAATAACCCCTATAGTAATACTTACAATTCGGGATGGAGGAACCACCCAAACTTCGGGTGGAGATCTGGTACTTCGAACCAGAACCCTCTCGGATTTCAGCAAAGAGCCTCCGCACCACACCAATCTCACCAATACCAACAGTCCCACCAACAACAGCCTTACCAATCTCATGGCCAATCCTACCAACCCAGACCAAACCAGTACCAGAACCAGGGCGCCGGGGGCAGTTCCCAGCAGCACGCCCAGGGCGGTATGTCTAGGTTGGAGGAAATGATGTCTCAACTCCTCACCACTACAACAAATTCCAATCAAATTGCTGAGCAGCGCTACCAGCAACATGAGGAGCGTTTCTCCAATTATGAGGGAGAGATGAGGGGACAAAAGGCGTCCATGCAGGCCATTGAAAACCAGGTAGGCCAAATGGCGAAGATGATGTCCGAGAGACAGCAGGGCAATCTCCCGGACAACACTGAGCCTAATCCGAGGGGGCATGTAAATGCCATCATGACGAGGAGTGGTAAAACCACGGGACCTGACACATCGGGCTCACCACCGATCACTGAGACGGTCCAGACTGAGTCTTCGGACGTGGTGCACGCTAGGCGAGTCCCAAAAAGTACAGCATAGTTGCCGAAGCCAGTCACTGACTACACTCCTCCTGTTCCATATCCTGGCAGACTTAGGAAACAAAAAGACGAGGCGCAATACGGGAAATTTCTCGAGCTGTTCAAACAGCTACATATAAACATCCCGTTTGTGGAGGCCTTAGCTCAGATGCCTAAGTATGCCAAAATCCTGAAGGACATCCTCACCAATAAGCAAAAACTTGAGGACCTGTCCTGTGTGCTCTTAAACGAGAACTGCTCTGCAATTCTGCAGAATAGACTATCCATGAAGATGGGAGATCCAGGTAGTTTCACCATCCCTTGTCTGATAGGGAACATGTCTGTTAGTAATGCACTGGCAGACTTGGGTGCGAGCATTAACCTTATGCCTTATAAGGTTTTTGAGAAGCTGGATCTGGGTGAGCCTTCACCCACCAGGATGAGTATTCGTCTTGCTGATCGTTCGATCAAATATCCTCGGGGATTTGTTGAGAATATGCTTGTCAAAATTGACAAATTTGTATTCCTGGTGGATTTTGTCATCCTTGATATGGATGAGGACTCTAAAGTGCCTCTGATCCTCGGACGCCCTTTCCTTAACACGGCTAGGACGATTGTTGACGTGGCTGCGGGCCAAATCACACTCCGGGTGAACGATGAGCATGTGACTTTTGATGTTCAGAGGTCGATGCGTCATCCCGAGAGTCAGGATGACACACTATACTATCTTGATATAGTAGTCCAGTGTGTCAGTTCTCACTTTCGAGGCACGATAGAGTGGAATGTTTCGGGCACACATCTGTTGTGTGGGGATTTAGATGGCATTATGAAGGAGGGCATAGAGATGAGCAGCCGGTCTATCAGATCGGTGATGATAGTTCCCAGAGCCCGGAGCGTTTCGTGGAGATTGAGCGAGAGGAGAGCGATAAGTCGAAGCCGTCTGTTGAAGATCCGCCTTCTTTGGAGCTGAAGGAGCTCCCACCGCATCTGGAGTATGCATTCCTTGACGAGGAGGGTCGTCTGCCTGTTATCATTTCATCTTCTTTATCTGTAGTTAAAAAGAGCGAGTTGCTTCGTGTGCTTAAACTTCATAAAAAGGCAATCGCCTGGAAGATCTTGGACATCAAGGGGATTAATCCCTCATTCTGTACTCATAAAATCTTGATGGAAGATGTCTATAAGCCTTGTGCGCAGCACCAGAGGCGTCTGAACCCGAACATGCAAGAAGTTGTTAAGTCCGAGGTCATTAAACTGCTTGATGCTGGATTGATATATCCGATCTCGGATTCTGTTTGGGTTAGTCCTGTGCACGTCGTGCCCAAGAAGGGTGGCATGACGGATGGTCACGAATGATAGGAATGAGTTGATTCCTACGAGGACCGTCACGGGGTGGAGAGTTTGCATTGACTACCGCAAGCTCAATGACGCCACCCGCAAGGATCACTTCCCGCTTCCATTCATCGATCAGATGTTGAAACGACTGTCGGGGAAGTTATATTATTGTTTCCTTGATGGTTTCTCGGGGTACTTTCAGATCCCTATCGATCCTGTGGACCAGGATAAGACGACTTTCACATGCCCTTTTGGCACATTCGCCTACAGGCGTATGCCGTTCGGGTTGTGCAATGCGCCGGCGACCTTCCATCGTTGCATGGTTGCCATTTTTCACGACATGATCGAGGACTCCATGGAGGTATTCATGGATGATTTTTCAGTCTTCGGGAGTTCATTCAATCAATGTCTAGGGAATCTGGAGCGGATGCTTCAGAGATGCGAGGAGACCAGTCTTGTACTAAACTGGGAAAAATGCCACTTCATGGTGAAGGAAGGAATAGTCCTGGGGCATAAGGTCTCCCAAAGTGGGTTGGAGGTTGACCCGGCCAAAATAGATATCATTTCTAGGCTCCCTCCACCCTCCTCTGTCAGAGCGATCCACAACTTTTTGGGTCATGCGGGTTTTTACAGGCGATTCATCAAAGATTTCTCAAAGATCGCCCGTCCGATGACCCGTCTGTTGGAAAAGGATGCACCGTTTGTGTTTGGTGCAGAGTGTGTGAAAGCCTTCGGGCTTTTAAAGTGTTTGCTTGTGGAAGCCCCTATATTGGTAGCACCCGACTGGGAGTTGCCATTCGAGATTATGTGCGACGCGAGCGACTTCGCGATAGGGGCGGTCTTGGGACAGCGGAAGGACAAGCACTTCCACCCGATCTACTATGCTAGCAAGACTCTTCATGATGCTCAGGAGCATTACACCACCACGGAGAAAGAGCTTCTAGCTGTAGTATTTGCATTCGACAAGTTTAGATCTTATTTAGTGCTGTCGAAGACCATTGTCTATACGGACCATGCAGCGATCCGATACCTTTTTAGCAAACAGGACGCGAAACCGCCCCTGATTAGGTGGATCCTGTTGCTGTAGGAGTTCGATATAGAGATTCAGGACAAGAAGGGTGCCCTGAATGTTGCTGCTGACCATCTGTCCAGACTCAAGCATGAAGATGCCGAGAACTCCGCGTAGGATACCATTAATGACAATTTTCCCCACGAGTTCTTGATGAGTGTCGAGTTGGTGGAAGATGTATCGCCATGGTTTGCGGATTTTGCGAACTACCTCGCGTGCGGAATCCTTATCAAAGGATTGTCGCACCAACAAAAGAGGAAGTTCTTCGCAGACCTCAAGTATTACTTCTGGGACGACCCATTTTTGTTCCGGGTCGGGGCGGATCAGCTGATTCGCCGTTGCATGTTCGGGGTAGAGGCGGCGCAGATCTTGCGCGATTGTCACGAGGGGCCTACCGGAGGTCACCATGGAGCGAATTACACTGCTAAGAAAGTGTTAGACTCTGGGTTTTACTGGCCCACACTCTTTCGTGACTCTCAGATATTGGTTGGTGCATGTGATTCGTGCCAGAGGGTGACGAACATATCGGCACGCGACCAAATGCCGCAGAACCCCATCCAAGTATGTGAAGTCTTTGACATTTGGGGCATTGACTTCATGGGACCATTCCCCTCCTCACGGGGCAATCGATATATACTCGTGGCAGTTGATTACATTTCAAAGTGGGCCGAGGCGCAAGCCTTACCCACAAATGATGCCCGAGTTGTAGTGAGGTTTGTTAGGAGCTTGTTCTCGCGGTTTGGTGCCCCAAAGGCACTAATTAGTGACCGTGGTACGCATTTCTGCAATGCGCAGCTTAATCACGCGTTAGCACGTTATGGTGTCCACCACAGGTTATCCACCCCGTATCATCCACAGACAAGTGGACAGGTGGAGGTCACTAACCGTGGATTGAAGCGAATCCTTGAGCGGCCAGTTAATCAAAACCGCAAGGATTGGGCGGACAAGCTAGATGACGCGTTATGGGCCTTTAGGACTGCCTACAAGACGCCTATTGGGACGACTCCCTTTTGGCTTGTCTATGGCAAAGCGTGTCATCTCCCTGTCGAGTTAGAACATAGGGCATTCTAGGCTCTTAAAACAGCGAATTTGGATCTTAAGACCGGCGGTGCGACCCGTTTCTTGCAGATCCATGAGCTAGAAGAGCTTAGGCAACAAGCCTATGAGAGCTCGATATTGTATAAAGAGCGCATAAAGAGATTGCACGACAGTCGTTTGAAACACCGAGAAGATTTTTAGGTAGGCGACTTGGTCCTGCTTTACAACTCGCGCCTGCGTCTCTTTCCAGGAAAGTTGAAATCCCGATGGACAGGACTGTACACTGTTAAGGAAGTATATCCATACGGAACTGTCTCGATTGAAAATTCGGAGGGTTTGACTTTCAAAGTTAACGTTCATCGCCTGAAAGTCTACATTGACGGGCCGGTTAACAAATCCGTGGAGATGATCGATCTCTACGACCCGCGCGCCTAATAAGTGTGGGGAAGTGAGTCTAGCTAGCGACTCGTTAATAAATATAGCACGGCGTGTATGGGCTCATGCCGTCTATTTACCCGGGGCGTTTCTTCGACACAAGGGGAGTATTATTCTCCTTTTTCCCACTATAGATAGCTAATTCATAAACACTTTCTATTGTCACATTGGGGACAATGTGAATTTCAAGTGTGGGGAGGGATTATATCTAATATGTTTGTCCTTTTGTATATATATATATATATATATATATATATATAAAACTTATAAGTAAATATATGTGTATATATATATATATTCATACAAACATCAAGCCTAACTAATTTTTGATAAAAATAACTTGAGGCGCGACAAACAGATGAGACACGAGCGTGTTAGATTCGTACACTTGCACCCATTTCCTTCCGATTACGTGAGCGTTTGAGCCTTAGAATAGATTACATTTCTTTGACATGGTTGCGAGTGAGCCGGATGTTTTGTGCAGTTTAGAACTTGTCACTAGTATACTTGTTTAGACAAGATATGTGTGAGATTGTACGAACGTGATTGAGGCATTTAGGATACCCTTTTGATTTAGCCTTTTCTTTTCGTTCTATCTGTTTCCCGCACCCATATGTTATCCACTAGTTAACCATGTTGAACCTAATCCCGTGTTTTTCTTATTTACCACACCATTTCCCCACTAAAACCTAACAGCCTTTTTCTTTTAAACCCTTGTGTTAAAACTCGGTTTAGGTTATTGTTTAACTAGTTTATGTATCGTAAATAGTTCGTTTTTGGGTATATCTGGTTAGAACCCGTATGTTGATATTATATCAGTTTCAGTTCATTATATATCATAGATATATATGTTAAAAAAATGAAAAAAATGAGAACACCCTAAATAGGGTGAATTAGCAGTGTTCGAGCAGTTTTTAGAGTTTTAAAGTTAAGAATTATAAGTTAGCTCGATTTAAAATAAAAATCGCCTATATTCGCGTTTGTGTTGTACAGTTGTATTAGTTGATATTATTTAGACATAACCGCCGAGTTTTAGCCGATTCGTCACTGTAAATATCCATTCCATACCCTTACCTATGCCTATTATTACAACCCGTACAAGACCTCTTGATTTGTGCCTTTTCACACGTTAGTTGGTGAAGATTAGATCTTTTGACAAGCTTATGATATTGCACGATTCATTGTCTTGGCAATGGAGCGATTTACACATACACATTACACGTATGTATCTTAAATAAAACCGAGTGTGTGTGAACATTGTGAGTTGTGTACGGGTTTGCGCATTTATAGATCGGAAGTGAGTCGTTGCTTTTTAGTTATCTTATCACCTATTTATATATCTTTGCCGGCTTGTCTATTATCGTCTGTACAGGTTATATTTTGTCTTTGTTGCCACTTGGCGAGTTTTTCGTTTATTTCTGTTTAAGTGTTTGCTTGAGGACAAGCAAAGTTCAAGTGTGGGGAGGTTTGATATATGTTAAAATATACATATTTAAGTCCCCGATTAAACTCCCAAATTACGCATTTTCGACCATAATTGCACGAATTCGGTACTTAACCGCTTCATATGTTTATTGCAGGTCTTAAACGACGTCCCACGAGCAAAGTCGAAGAAACCGGGCGAAAAACAGACAAGACGGAAAGTTTCTGCAAAAATCAGCTAAGTCTGGAAAATGTGCACGGCCGTGCACCTCAGGTGCACGCCCGTGCGGACTTGCTTGGCTCGGACACAAATGAGCTGCACTGTGTTAGTGCATGTTTTGTGACTGATGATTATCACTGTTTGTCAGAGTTGATAGCAACGGTCAAGGGGGAGTTTGTTAGTGCATTTGTGACCGTCGCTATGCAAATTATGTGGGCTTAGTCTAATAGAACTAGAGTAGGGGCGATTGTGGTAGCCCAGGCAAGTGTGCCTGAGGCCCAGCCCAAATTTAGTTAATTAGTTAGCCTATATATTTATGTGTAAGGGTTTAGGGTTTCAAGGAGAGAGTTGCAACAGTCTCTAGGAGAAGACTACTATGTGTGGTCTAGTCCAGGTTGGCCTGAGGTTGAGCTCACCTCAGGCCGGCGTCCCATTCAACAACGTATGTATGTGTGTATGTATGAAGAATCTGTGCCGACTTGTTTTATCAATCAATAAAGTAAGATTCTTGGTTTTACACATATATTATTTATCGTTTTATATATTCGGTTTGACGTCTTGTGGAGACAATCAGGAGCGATTGGTGATGTAGTATCGATCCTACACGTATTAACAGTGGTATCAAAGCATGGTTACGAATCGGAAGGTCTAACCTCCTCTCGATTCACGATTGCTCTTGATTTTTGGGTTTTTTTACGCTAAAACTCATCGTTGACGTAATACCGAATCACGGTTTGTATGTGTGATCGTTAATTGGATCATAGTTTGGTTGTGAGAGGTAAAGATTGATAAGGTTGATTAAATGATTTTCATATAATCTCCATCCTTGTTCTTGAGGATTATAAATATTTTGGATGTTTAAAGAGCAAGGGATGTTGTTTATGCTTTAATTCGATTAGGATGATTGGAAAGGATCCGGGGTATGTTATCTGGTTTGGGTTTTTGATTGGTTTTTTCAAGGTTTGATTTAGTTCCAAAATTTGAGCCTCAAAATATGGAAGGTGATAAATGCAAATTTGAATCTTCCTAACTATTATGGAGCTGAATTTTGAATTCACGGATGTTTTGGAATGATAATAATAGCTGTGATCTTTCCTTGATTAAGATGATTGGCAAGGGTTCAATATATGTGGACATGGTTGGTGTTGGACAAGATTGGTGGCAATATTGTTATCATGTGCAAATATCTCGGTTATATAAAAATAATAATAATAATAATAATAATAATAATAAAATAAGGGGGAGCCGAGAATGATTTGTCAAGGTGTTTTACTAAAAAAAAAAATCGAAAAAAAAAATGTAGTGCTCAATATTCAAATAATTTAGAGGTAAAAGTGATAGTGATTGGTGCAAAGCTGCTTTGAAAGGGTCAAATTGCCATTGCGTGGGACCTACAAGTGGTATTTGTTGCACTAAAAGTAAAAAAGGGGAAGTGAATCATGGATGACAGGTTATTGTTTTCCCTTTGAAATTGCACAAAAGTGAAGAATGGGTTACTATGCATGGGCAAGAATCATATGAAGGTTGAAGCTGTATACGGTTGGAATTTTCGATTATGAGCCTGGTAGTTGTGAATCGGGGAAACCAAAACTATACACGTCAATGCGGTAAATTTTTGCAGAGAAAAAGGGTGAGTTATTTTTATTTCTCAATTTTTGGCAAAATTATTTAATGCATTGTTCTCTGAAAGATCAAATGCGCGAGGTTTTGTTGAAGTATTTTTGCAATGAAGCTGGATGTTCGTTACTGATTAGTTGAAGATTGAACCTTATCATATGCCAGTTACTTGGGTCCTTTATTAATTAGGTGTAAATTCTTCATAGGAGGAAAGATGAAGATTATGGTGGATATAAAAGTAATTTGGATAGACCTACATTGAAGGGGAGATTGGATGCGAAAGGTTTTGGATATTCGATGGATTTGTGAAGATATTAGACAGAGTCAGACACAGTTGATTACGAGACGAAGATCAAGTCTTATCAGAGAAGAACTGAAATCATCAGTCAAGGGGGAGTTTGTTAGTGCATGTTTTGTGACTGATGATTATCAGTGTTTGTCAGAGTTGATAGCAACGGTCAAGGGGGAGTTTGTTAGTGCATTTGTGACCGTCGCTATGCAAATTATGTGGGCTTAGTCTGATAGAACTAGAGTAGGGGCGATTGTGGTAGCCCAGGCAAGTGTGCCTGAGGCCCAACCCAAACTTAGTTAATTAGTTAGCCTATATATTTATGTGTAAGGGTTTAGGGTTTCAAGGAGCGAGTTGCAACAGTCTCTAGGAGAAGACTACTATGTGTGGTCTAGTCCAGGTTGGCCTGAGGTTGAGCTCACCTCAGGCCGGCGTCCCATTCAACAACGTATGTATGTGTGTATGTATGAAGAATCTGTGCCGACTTGTTTTATCAATCAATAAAGTAAGATTCTTGGTTTTACACATATATTATTTATCGTTTTATATATTCGGTTTGACGTCTTGTGGAGATAATCAGCAGCGATTGGTGATGTAGTATCGATCCTACACGTATTAACACACTGCCAGTGCGACCTGGCGTGCAGCTGATGTTCCCGGGCACCCTGATCAGCACTGCCGTGTGGGTGCCCGTGCGACTCAACTTCTCGGGTGCACTGCCAGTGCACCAGGCAGTGCAACCCCAGCACTCGGCCACCACCAGACCCGCACGCCCGTGCACCCTAGGTGCACGGCCGTGCGGAATATCTAGATATTTCCAAAAACGACTCAGCCACTTGCCCACTTGCACGTCAACTCATATTGATAAAGTGCACGGTCGTACACTTTAGGCGCACGGCCGTGCACAAAAGCAGAGTTTCTATAAAAACAGAGCATAACCCACTGATCAGATATTGGGTGATCTCTGGGCGATTTAGGGCGATTTTCTGGACCAGGGAGCTGCTGCAAAGGCGAGGAACAAGCTCGGGAACTCATCCGAATCATCTATCATCATCCAATCCATCACATTCAAGTTTTATGGTTTGATCTATTAAGCTTCTAGTTGATTCAAATTTGTTTATTTTAGCTTGTTTGTGTTGTTTATGTATTACATTATAGTCTAGTAATCATGTTTAGTAATCGTTAGTAGAAAAAAAACAATCGTTAGTATGTAATCATGTTTTGTATAAATTTGGCGTTTTTCATGTTTAGATCTTGATGATCATAGCGCAACCTTGTTTCGTTGTTGTTGGATTTGTAGTTGTATTTGAATGACTTTAGCGAATGTCGAATGTGTTAGGCGGATAAATGTTGAAAAGCCGTCCGTTTAATTGTCCGGTAGTAGACTAGTTAACTTGTTAAATAGTTTATGCCATGAAACTGTAACCGGGTATTGGTTTGGTTAAAGTCAGTCGAATAACGGTTAAAAATGCTTACCGGCACGTAAAAGGGTTTTAAAAGCTTAATGGTGCCGTTACTGATCTTTGACTCGGTTAATGATCTTTGGTAGTTATTTTGGTGAAAATAGCGATCTTAGTAGATTTGTGTTCAAAGTTGGTAAAATGGAATAGGTTGTGAAATGCTCTACTTTATGCTAGTTTAGGTGGCTGTATTGTGTATTCGGTATTGCTTTCCTGAATTAGTGAGGTTAGAATACTCTTAACAGATGACTAACTTATCTTTAGAAGATCTGAATGAGATCATATCAGCTGCTCACTAATAAACGACTTGAAGTGGTTAACGTGTGTATTCGTGTTAGCTTTCTGTATAGTTGTCATGTTAGGATGCCCGAAAGGGACACTAACTGTCGGAAAATGGGAATGTTGATCACACGCCTGTATTACTTATTATATGTAGATGACATGCTAAGATTGGTATATTATAGTTTATATAGTTATATTTTGTATTTGGAGTCTTATATATGTCATTTAGATATTTTAGAATTAATCTAGTTAAAAACAACAAACTTTCACTATCTTTTCTTACTGGTAAATCGGGGATAGAGTTTTAGTACCATTGCTCCGCGCGCGTCCATGGATCGATATCTGGTTCTTATCTGTACATTACTACATATATGACAGGGTACATGTAACACCCCAACTGATGGCGGAAACATCGGGATGTCACGTATTGATGATGGTTCAGTAGCTCATGGTAAATAATAAATTTCATTATATGATTTAGATAAATTACATACAATTGTTCTACAAGAATTCGTACATCAAATTGAATAAAACTATGCACACATCTTCAAGCATTAATTCAAATCTTCAAGCAAGTAGAACCTGAAACATGTTAAGTTGAAAATATTTTGGGTCAACAAAAGTTGGTGAGAATTACATAGGTTTTGATAATCGAATGAAATTGTTGTGCAATTCATGTGTCATGGCAATCTAGTCCATATGTGAAAACATACTAGAAGTAAATCGAGTGCATAATCAACCATTGTGACTGTTGTATTGTGGTACATCCCATACGCTCATGGTTCACTCGTTTATATTGCAGTAACAAACACCCACGCAACCTTTGTAGGAGGCACGTATCCGGGTGGGATTGTCAGTCCAATAGATCTATCAATGTATACCGTCGGTTGATCAATGTTTATGCTAGAATTGTGCTTACCCTAGTCATGTTCAAGACATAATGCAACATAGAAAAACACATAGACACATTGATGATTGAATTGCATAAATAATGTTGTAACATGTTTCACCCCAAAAATGGTGATAAATAGAAAAGGGGCTATGTAAAACTCACCTTAGCAAAATGTTATATCTGTTGAAAAATTGAATAGTGGTGTTGCCCAAATGTGTCAAGTATCACCCTATAATAAGGTAATAAATATGTCTAAGTCTATCTAGTCTACAAATGTATATGTTCTAGGGCTTCGAATTGGAGATAAATGCTTGTTTGATTATTATAAAAAATGTTTAATAATTGAGAGAATATTAGTAATTAATTAGAAAAAAATCTTTTTATAAAATTTAAATCTAAGATGGTCACAAGAATGTGTTTAAAGTATAAAAATAATTTTTATAAAATTATTTTCTTTAAAATAGAATATTAATTCTATTTATAACAAATTGTCATAATTTAACTTTAATATTTAAAAATATTAAAATTAAAGAATTATTAGTTTAAAATTTATATTTCTGTTCTAAATATTTAGAAATAATTTGTATAAAAGTTTGGTGCAAAAATATTAAAAATTGGATTTATTATGATTTAATTATGATTAAAACTAACAAAAATTGATTAAAAATACTAAATAAATGATTTTTTAGAATTAAAAATCATTTCAGAAAAGTTTATCATTATATAAACTCAGAATAATTTTTGTGAAAATTTATAAAATCGTTTTGATATTTTAATGGAATTTTATAAATATAATAGAATAAAATTGATTTATTTATAAAATATATTAAATAAATAAATTTTTGAAAACTAAAAATTGTAAGTTAAACTTTTTCATCAGATTAACTATAAATAATTTTTGTAGAATTTTTAAAACTGTTTTAGCATTTTAAAATGAATTTAAAAGATTATAAGTATTATATATAATTGATTTGATTTGTTTGTTTAAAAACCAAAAATAAGGAAAAGGGTTGCCACAGCCGGGAATCGAACCCGCGTGGCTCGGATGTTGGGCACCAGACACAACCACCTGGTCCAGGCCAGTGGTTGTGTTTGGTTGTTGTTAATTTAAAATAAATACAAACAGAAAAACGTGTTCTTCCCCAAAATTCAAATTCGAAACCCTAATTTTCCAATTGATCAATCCACACATCAATAACCCAATTAACCTTAGGGCTATTGATGTGTGGATGCCGAAGATAAAAACCCATCAAAAACATCACACTTACAATGTTTGATTGTACACGACTGAATGGTCAAGGCCTCGAAGTCAACTTCAAACAGAAACGCACGAACAACAGTTTTTTAGAGGAAATTAGAGGTAGAGAGAGATTGTTTGGCGAGGTGAAGAGGTGGAATGATGTCCAATTTATAGTGTTCAAGTCCAGATTGCATAATTGGAAGGTTTGACTCGTTTTGAATGGTCCACGCGTTTGATCGAACAATTTGGTCAATTTGATTGTAAATGCACACGCAAATGATGGTGAGTAGGCCGGTAATCACGTAATCCTTCCTATCTTGGATCAATTACGCGTTAAAGGATGATAATTATGGTGATCGATGATCACAGTTGACTTTTCCTAAGTCAACTGTTAGTATAAATATTCGATATATAAATAAAACGAGTTGGTTTAGTTACAAGAAGTAGGTGTGGAGCAGATGGCTTGTGTGTGTGGTGTTATTGAACCGGGTCTGGACGCGGGTTCGATTCCCGGTCCAGACGGTGATTTTTTTTTTTTTTTTGCTAAACAGACTAATGGGCCGGATCCAAGGTGGTGGGCCGAGGTTTTGTTTGGACTTGGGTTATGTGGGCTCGTCTGGTGGGCTGCAGAAGGGTTGGGTTAAGACCAATAAAATTAGTTTTATTTTTCTAAGTTATTATTTATTATAATTATTATTATTATTGCATATATATACATATATATATATAAGTTGTGTGTTTAATGATAAAGGTGTATAAAGTAAGGCTTTTACGTATAAAAATTTGGGGAAAATTTTGCGATGTTACAGTACACTTGCCCTATTGTGTGTGTTTTAATATTAAGGTCTAAACCATTTTTATAAATATTAAAGCAAAACGTGTGTCTATTCATTGTAAAATTATGTGTATATCCGCACACGTCATTGTTTCCAGCGCATAGTGCCAATAGGAGATAGGTAAAGAGGCTTGGGCAAGGATGGTACAAATCATGTTGTTGATGGTTCGTATTTTGTGTTCTGCCTTCCCGTTTTGTGGAGAGGTGTGAGGGCATGAAAAGCGGAATTGCATTTCATTTAGGTGACAAAATTGTTTGAAATTGTTATTGGTGTATTCAGTTCCGTTGTTACATTGGAATTGTTTAAGTTTCCTGTCAAATTGAGTGTGAATTAAATTGTAAAAGTTTGTGAAAACAGAGTAGACATGGGATTAATTTGTGATGGGATAAGTCCATAGAAAGTCGATATAATCATCGAGAAACAATATATAATAACGATGCCCACCGGTACTTAAGACCGGTGAAGTCCACAAGTCACTGTGAATAATGTCAAAAGGCAAGTGAGTTTTATTAACTGAATCATAAAATGGAAGCTTAACGCTTTTGCCAAAAACACATGACTGACAAAGCTTATTAGTAGGTTTATTAAACTTGATAAAGGAACAAGACTTTAACGAATGCAATAAATTGTTGCCCGGGTGCCCAAGGCGTTGATGCCAACGTTCTTGAGTGGTAGCAGTGAAAGAAACTGGTGAGGTGGGTGACTTGATAAAGTTGGTTGTCAAAGGGTAGAGGTCTCCCGAGCTATTGCATCGTAGGATAGGCGCCTTGGTCTTAAGATCCTTCACAAGAAAACCAAATTGGTCAAATTCTATGGACAGTAAATAGGGATGGCACTAAAACCCGAGCCCGACGGGTATACCCGAAACCCGAAGCATTTGGGACGGGTATACCCGATACCCGACGGGTATGGGACGGGTTTGGTATTAGAAAAAAAATATTTCGCGGGTATGGGACGGGTATGGTATTAGGTTATACCCGACCCGATTACCCGAAACTAAATACCCGTCTACCCGAAATATGTACCCGAATACTTTTAAGTTTTATATATATCTTTTCTTAAATAATTTTTAGTAATGTTTCATTCTAATAGATTCATTATTTGATGAATA
Source organism: Ambrosia trifida (assembly GCA_028751855.1). Taxonomy (NCBI): domain Eukaryota; kingdom Viridiplantae; phylum Streptophyta; class Magnoliopsida; order Asterales; family Asteraceae; genus Ambrosia; species Ambrosia trifida. The sequence goes on from CM054130.1 coordinate 81,913,829, forward strand.
AACTTTTCGTCTAAAATATATATTCTAATAATAACATTATTATTTATATTTATATTTATATTTATATTTATATGCTATGAAATATATAAATAGTTTTCAAAATTCATACTATAATATATATTTACATATTAAATGTTTAAAAGATTATTATGGTGATGATAATATATATGTTACTTATTACAATTTCACAAACTTTAGATTTCTTAAAACATAAGACTAAAAGAAAATAAAAATATATATATATACATGCAAATACCAACGGGTATACCCGATACCCGCGGGTATGCTCTATACCCGACAAAAACCCGACGGGTCATGGGACGGGTATGGTATGAGTTTTATAACCGGGTATGGGTATGGTATTAGTCAAACCCGACCCATACCCGACCCGTTGCCATCCCTAACAGTAGATTATCCGTCGTTAGGTGGCGAACGGATATTAGATTTTTTAATGAGGTGAGGAGCATAAAGGATATTATTAAGTTTGAAAGGCGGAAAGGGTGGGGAGTAAGGTTTTGTTGCCTTGTCCAACAACCGTAATGGTCGTGCCATTCCCAACAATGATTTGTTTATTAGTGCAAGAATTAAAAACAGACAGGGAGAGATTACCTGGTTGCTCCATATGAACCGAAGCACCTGTGTCCATATATCCCACCGGGTCAGACTGTTGATTCATAGATAAAGTGTAAAGTGCCTGGGAGATGTCGGTGGGAGTCGGTGCGTATGCAGCCAAATGGGCCTGTGCGGGTCCAGGTCCGATGATGCCTTGTCCATTATTGGGCTTTGGGTTGGAGGGGTAAGGGCATGGTGGGGTTGGGTATTGGGCCGAGTGAGTATTATGTGGTTGGGATTGGGCTTGCTGTAGGAGATTGGACCATTGAGCTTGTGTCCAGTTGTTTGGGAAAATGATATATGGATGAGATGGTTGGGATGAGAAAGAGGTGGGTTGATTACGGGTCTGGGAGTTTGAACTCGAGCGCCCTCGGCCTCGGCCCCTTGAGCGGCCTCTTCCTCGGGAATACTCGGCTCGGTGGTCGGCTGATGGTAGGTTACTAGGTGCGGAGAAGGAGTTGGATGAGGGGTTGGTTCGGGCCCGCACGTGGAGTGTAGTGGCAGCCTAAGAAGCCGAGTGGCTGGCATGGTTTGCCTTGGTCGTCTTGTTCATACGTAGCTGCGAACGGACTTCAAAGAAGGAGGGAAGGGGCTTCGTATTTTGGAGAATGGTACCGACCGTCTCATACTGCTCAGTCAGGCTAGCGATTGTCTGGAGGACAAGGTCTTGCTCATCAATAGGAGCGCCGACTCCCGCGAGTTGATCGGCTAATACCTTAATTTCTTGACAATAAGCATTCATAGATGAGAAGTTTTCTAGGCGGGTATTAGCAAATTTCTGTTTGAGATACAAAGCCCAAGTAGCTTTGTTATCTTGGAAGAGGTTTTCAATGGCCTTCCACATGGTGACAAGAGGGGAGCATTACGAGATAGGAGCCGGGTTCCCTTAGCTAACCCGATTAACGGAAGGCAGAGCCAGGTATAAAGCCCTCACCCGAACTATAAGTATTTAATTATTTACTACTAGATTTATATCCTGGGAGCGTCCTGGGGTTGAAAAATCTAATATGACATATCAATTTTATATACAAAATAGACTGATGCGCTTTACAGTTACATGCACGAAAGTTTCGGGTAGCATCTAACCTAAAACAATTAACAATGTATCTCCAATGTTAACGCCTAACCTTAAACAATGTATAACTCTAATATTAAACCTAACCTAAAACAATGTACAACTTCAATGCTAACACCTGTTGTAAATAGAATTCATATTTACTGGTTTGAACATAATTAATGACTTGTCTATACATGATTAATGAATAACCTAAACACTTTGTGATTTTTTTCCTGTATGAACAAAACCCCACAAAAAATAGTCGTTTTTTTTTCGTTTTTTATATAGCACTATGGTACTCGTTGGAAAGATAATAAAACGCTCGTTAATTTGGTGTAATTTTTTTTCTTTAAAAATCTCGTATATAAAAGATATTAACGTTTAAAAATTATGGGATGAAACATAAGAAAGAAAAATCCAATTTTGTTTTTAAATTCTTTTTTTCCTAAAATAACTCAATGCCACATGGCACTCTCAAAGGGGAGAATGAATGTACGAGTTCCATGTATGATTAACCCATTTCAAATATATATATTTATAGATTATAGATTATAAATTATATATACTCACATACCGTATAAATCATTCGGGTGACACGTGTGAAACTTGACGAGCTTACGAACCAAACCAACCCGACTAACAAGACACAATGGTTAATGAATTTATATAAAACATAAGGATTCTTACATGTGCTATTGGAACTTAGAAATATCACTAAATAGAGATGTAAGGTTGGACCTATAATTATTTGAACATTTATATGATAGGGGAAAGTTTAATTGCGAACTCATAGTTAGGGAGAGAACTTAATAACTCCTACTTAAATTAAGGAAAAAATAAAAAAAAAATTATAACTTAAAATTTAAGTCAAAAACCAAAAATCTGGTTCGGAGCTTCTCTTTCCCACGTCATCCCCGTTCAAAAATAAATAAATAAAAAAAAATAAAAAATAGGCGACTTCTAATGCACGTGTGTAGTAAATGTCCGGTTAGCTTTAGGGTTTAGTTTTTAGGTTTACTTTAGTTTTTAGGGTTAGTTTTTTAAGTTTAGCTTGTAATGTTTAGGTTTTTGAGGGTGGGGTGGGGGTGGGTTTAGGTTTTTGGGTAGGGGGTTAGGTTTTTGGTTGTGGCGGGTGATCGCGTGTCGAAGTGCTAATCAAAAAATATATTAAAAACAACTCCTTAGCTACAAGGACTGTAGTATATGGAGTAGGGTTGTCGAACCACGAGGAGTATGTGGTTAGTGTTAATAGCAATTTATTGATTAAACTAAATTAATTTTATGAAGTTGAGTTGCTGCTTGCTTGCAAAAAAAGGATTGATTAAAGTTTGATTAAAAACAATAATATAAAGAAAAACGGTCACTCCGGGTTTCTGATTCGGTAATTTTAAAGCTACTCCGTAATCAACCTAGCTAGGGAATCACATAGACATGATCCTGTTTAAATTGTTCAACCCAATTCAATTATCTTAACACTAAATACAAAATCAAATTATTCCTAGTGCAAGAAAACCAAGAAACGATGATATGTTGTACCAATGCGAAGAAACCAAATTGTCTAGATCAGTCAAACATACAATTGAATCCAAAAGAACTTTAAGATGTTCACAAAATTCAATCCAAATACTAGGTATAAAACAGAGTAAACTAATAAAATAAATGAATCATTCACCCGAAGAGACCGCGAGAGGATTAGCCTTGCGTCTTCAGATTTTAGCTTCAATCTCTTCTCCGTGCAATGATATCCCTCGTCCTTCAAACTGTGCGAACCCCACAGCCGTCAAAAGATAATCCCCCTCACAATTTTTCACTCCACTCGGTTTAATATCTGGACTAGCATGTAATGCGCTAGTATATTCACTCAAAACCAAACATGCAACTCTGTTATCATAGGCTTGTATAACAATCACACCTCAACTATAGACAATGCACATATCTAAAGGACTTACGGGTTTTGGGCTTCGGGTAAAGGTAGGATAGTTTTGGCTAACAATTGGTTTAAAAGCAAAAGTTTCAACACGCTTGAATGACCATCCTTATTCACTAAGCACCATAATCCAATAATCACACAACTTTGGGCATATTTGACCCATAACACATACTTCTATTTTTTTTTCTATTTTTTTTTTCACTTAAATATTTTTTTTCTTTTTTTCACAACTTAAACATAACTCAATCACTTGAACAAACATAAACACAATGGATGTCATCAATTTATTACACAAAGGTAAACAGGTCAACTTGGGTAATAGGTTTAATCAAATGAAAGGGTATAGGCTCAACATGGGCTACTAAGGGTGATTTTAGGTAAACGGGTCAAACATAACAAATAAATGGGTATCAAAAGAAAAAGGGGAAACCTAAATTGCCTTTATCATCTATGTATCTATGTACATATCTAGTCTACAACCTCGGCATGTATCAAATCACACAAGTTATGCAACAGAGAAACATCTGGCCTACACTCAACAAATGAAAATATATATGTATCAATCTATCATCTAATAGGCTCAAGATCTCACCAAAGTGTGGAAATGGGTTACCGATGTGTGCATGCATTTATTACCGACAGCTCGTTACACCTAACCGGGCAAATTCTAAACATTTTCTCTAAAATACCTGCTGAAAACGAATCATATGTCTGTTCTAAAGAATTGGACCATGATTAAGGACCCACACACCACAAGCAGAGACAGAAAGAAAGCATTGAAACAGTCGCTTTCATGCCCGATCAGACCGCTTTTAAGACATTTTTTAATTTTTTAATTTTTTAAATTTTTAAATTTTTTTTAATGACTCAAAACTAAATAAAAAAAAAAAGAAGTTTCCCCACCCCCACACTTGAATGACACATTGTCCTCAATGTGAGCTAGGAATAAAATAAAGCAGAATTAAAAATAAAATACAACAGAAGTAAAAGGAACAGACTCCCCTGGATAAGTAATACGCATATGAGTCCGTTCAATTCCCCCAATGTCGGCCGTATAGCATTTCATTCGCAGCCGGTAAACAAACCTGAAACAAAGAAACAAGAGAAAAAAAAACACAAACAAATCGGGATACCTGCAACCATTAGCGGTTTTCAGATCGTCCCCGCTCGAATGAAGATTGAGTACGAGCAGGGCAATCTATTCTTGCAATTCAAATCATATCAAGCAATCCCATGACTCCAACAAAAATAAAACTGACTCAAACACACTCAAAATAAAAATAAAAATAAAAATAAATAAAACAACTAAATATACAAAATATACAACAATCATACCTGATGTTTGTTCATGGTGGTCTCAAAGAACATTTGCCTACCGAATTCCCAATGTATGTTCGGTAGTTGACATGTCGAATCTTTATCTTCTTTCTTATCTTTGACATGTCTGCAGGATCATTGTTGGGCCACTTCACTATACTTTGTCCAAGGTCTTCAATGCTCACCTTCCTCTTTTGCCCACTCAAGCCATCATCTTCAACTTTGTCTATTTTCCTCATAAATATGGGAGGAAGGTTAGGATACACTAAGGTTACCCGGTTCACAGGTTCTTCAGCAGGTGTGTCTACAAGTGGTTGTACGCACGAAGTCGCGTCTACTTTAAGGCTTGTAGCTTCCTCTTCTAAGGCTTCCTCCATCACATCTTGCTCCACATATGCCTCTTCAACAACTTTTTCAGCCACATCAACATTAACCATATCCGGTTCAACAGTCAAATCTTCAAGTTCCAAATCTGCTGCCAGTTGACCAACTTGCTTCAACAATGCCTCAACGGTGTGGTCCCGAACTTCATTATCCTTCTGAATTCTCTTAAAATCTTCCCGGATCGCCTTTACATCTTCCTGGACAGCCTTTATGGCCTCTAAGATCTCACTCAGCTGATCATTGCTTCCCTCTTTATTGTTTTGTTGTTGCTGATAACCGTAGTCAACACTCTGGCCTCCATGAACAATCGGATCAGTATTCATGTAGTAATCTGCAGTTTGTTCCCTAGAGTGATAGATGTTTGGCTTGTAGTATCTTTGCTGACAGTTCTGATATTGTGGCCAATAATAAGAGGATGATAAGTATGAGTCTTCATCTTTTTCTAGCCCAAAGATAATACGATTATATGCTGCAACTCTCTGATGGGCAATTCGACAATCTTGCATCACATGATATGGGCTCTCGCAACAACCACATGCATCATAATCCACCCAATTCATCTCAATTTGCCTACAAAACTAACATACCCAGCGTAATACTAAACAAAATAGAGAATAATACAAGACAAGAAAAAAAAATATTTGTTTTTTTTTTAAGTTTTTTTTTTTTTTACTAAAAGTAAAGACGACTAAAACTAAAAACACTAAGCGCACGCACTCCCCGGCAACGGCGCCATTTTGATCGCGTGTCGAAGTGCTAATCAAAAACTTAATAAAAACTACTCCTTAGCTACAACTGACTGCAGTATAGGAAGTAGGGTTGTCAAACCACGAGGAGTATGTGGTTAGTGTTGATAGCAATTTTATTAGTAAAACTAATTAATTAAAAATAATATATTATGAAGTAGAATGTTGTTTTGCTTGAAAAAGTTTAGTAAGTGATTCGAATAAAAAACAATAATAATAAAGAAGTAACTCCCTCTAAATTTCAGGTTTTAGGTTTCACACAGTTTTCAGTTTATAGATTGGAAACCACATAGACATGGTTCTGGAAATTAATTAATTAACTAGTAGCACAAGTTCTTGTCATCAAACCTATTATCTACCCAATTGTAAGCGTCAAATTAACCCTCTTTATGTCACCCAACCCGCTACTAAGTTTTGTCATCAACCGAACAAGTTGTAAAGAAAAGACTCAAAACGCAAATCAATTGTTTGCTTAACTAATGCATCAATAATGTTTTATATGCTTGTCATCACACAAAAACACAATCCAATACTAAAAATAAATAGAAAATAGTGCAAAACCTAATTGAACCATTCATCTAGAGGAAGTCACAAAAGATTTAGCCTTGCATTTTGGTTGTGTGCATGACTCCTCTTTGTTTTTCTGTTCGTGCGATTATCTCTGTAAATACTATTGTGCGATGTATCCCTTCAAAGTGTGTGTCCTCTCGAAATTAAAATCTCCTTGTGCAGCCAAGAAGGCGCAGCCTTCCCTTCAATTCTGTTGACCTTCCAAAACCTCCTTATAAAATAATGCCACCAATAATAATCACCCATTATGGGCCTAGGCCACGTGACATAAAGTCACACTTCCAACTTTCTTTTTTTATTTTTTTAATTACATTATTATTATTATTATTATTATTATTATTATTATTATTATTATTATTATTATTATTCAATTTGATTGTTCTTTGCTCGACCAAAATTTCTCGTCTACGCCTCAACGTCCATGAACACCTGCTCTTAAGTGTTTGTGTCTCGATTAAAATTCTTTTGTTTTGAGCCAATTATCCACGAACACCTACAAAACACAAACGCACTAATAAACAATTAAGACCGACTAAAAGCACACAATAATAGACTAAAATATATACAAAACTAATATATTAACAAGGTGTTTTCACCAACACATCAGCGGGTGGGGCTTAGGTTTTTGGTAGGCGGTAGGTGGGGTGGGTTTAGGTTTTTGGGTGGGGGGTGGATGGGTGGTTTAGGTTTTTGGGTAAACGATTTATGTTTTTTGGTGAGGGTGGGTGGGGTGGAATTAGGTTTTTGGGTTGGGGTAAATTGGGGGTGAGGGTTTAGGCTTTTGGGTTATACTATACACGTGCAGTAGCGTTTTTTAGGTGTGTTTATTTTTATTTTTTTTTGAACGGATATGACGTGGGAAAAAGAAGCTCCGAACTAGTTTTCTATTTTTTACTTAAATTTTAAGTTATGATTTTATTATTATTATTTTTTTTATTTATTTATTTTTTTTGTATTTAGTTAGGAGTTCTCAAATTCTCTCCCTAAAACAAGTTTTCTATTGAACCTTCCCTTTAGATGATATAGTAATAATTGTAACCAGAACAAGCGAATATTAACATTGGAACAAGAGGATAAACTACTCAAACATGGAAATAATGTGTAACTTGACTATTGGGGTACCCGAAATATAGAACAACTAGTTTTTATCCCGGGAGCGTCCTGAGTTGAAATATCTAGTGCCATTACAAATGAATTCGGAAGTTTGTAATCGATCATTCTAAAAAGAACTAACATGAAATAAGAAAAAAAAAGTTAATTATTGAAATATCGAATGCATTAGTCTAAGGGTTATGTGATGCGTTAAAAAATTCACGGGTATATGATCGGGTATGTAGTTCGGGTATTTGAGTATGTTGTTTTGGGTAATCGGGTCGGGTATCACCTAATCCCAGACCCGACCCAAACCCACAATTTTTTTTAAACTAATCTCAAACCCGACACAATACCTGTCGGGTTACAAAAAATAGTCATTTTTTTCTCCGATTTTTATATAGCACTATGGTACTCGTTGGAAAGATAATAAAACGCTCGTTAATTTGGTGTAATTTTTTTCTTTAAAAAATCTTGTATATAAAAGATATTAACGTTTAAACGTTATGGGAGGAAACACGAGAGATAAAATAATAAAGGTTTAATATTTAGATTTTGTAGATTAGGTATTTAATAGATTAGGTTAAAGATTATAATAGATTAGGTTAAATCATATTTATTTCTTTTTTTTTTAATTGGTTTAGAGTTGCCACATCACATCCTATGTGGCATCTCTCAAAGGAGAGATTGCATAAGAGTATGACATGTAGGATTAATCCCTTTGCAATATATATATATATATATATATATATATATATATATATAGATGTGAATGATCTCTAAAACTTTGGATTGATATTATACAAACGAGTGCCTGAGGTTTGACCAGTTTTGCTACATCAGTCCAAAATCAAAACTTTTTACATCTGAGTCCTTCTATTTTACATTTTGTTGCTAAACTTATCCATGACACTTAACCCAGTTAACTATTGTCGTTAACTCTAGGGGTATTTTTATCTTTTTGGTTGTCCCCTTTTTTAAAACTCAATTTAAACAGAATTATTTATACCATCAGAAGACAAAAATACCCATATGTAAAAAGGGGTAGCCAAAAAGACAAAAATACCCCAAAGTTAACGACAATAGTTAATTGGGTTTAGTGTCAGGGAAGAATTTGGCAACAAAATGTAAAACAGAAGGACACAGATGTAAAAAGATTCGATTTTCAACTGATGTAGCAAACTGACCAAACCTTAGGGATAATTTTGGCCATTAACTCTTATAGAAACTCATGGGCAAATGATAAAACAATTAGGACACTTGACATACCCGAGACATTAGATATCTATATGAGACATTAGAACTACTTGATTATTGACAAGGAGTCAAGGATATAATATAATAGGCTTGGCATGTAGAAACTCTAAAGGATAGTTATACAAATAAGACAATTAAAAGTTATGATGTTGGTACTATTATAGTACACAAAAATAGATAAGCATTTATATATGTGAAACCATGCGTAGGCGTCAATAGGATAACAGAAACTATGAGACGGCAATTATATCAAGTCAACATTAATAAACCTTCTAGCTCGTCCACACGTGTAACCGCGGTGTTCGGTTACACCCACTAATGTTTGTGATTACCATAGGACCATGTGTGTTAAGGACGGATGGGCTCCAGACTTGGGAAACTGTATGATATGATTTGATACGCTGTCGAGGTAAGTTCCGTGTATCATTCCCCCTTTTCTGTTTTACTATTTTGGGGTGAAATGTGCTTGTGTGTCTAAACTGTGATGTGACAAGATACTGGCTGCCGGATAATACTGACACTCATTAACTCATAGGTGAGCCACTTAATATATGGGTAGTACTACTTGGGGAATCCCCCACGCAAGGTGGACTCAGGACGTAGGGCCCTAGAAACCCTCCACTAAGGTGAAAGACCATTGCGGCATATATTTTTCCAGGACCTATAATGGCAGTAGATAGAGTCCATGTTAGGGTTGAGGGGTCGATTGTACATCACGTGTGTTAAACTGTATGAACTTGTTTATGAAATGATAAACTGTTTTGGATCCACTAAACTACTACACGGACTCACCAGCATAATTGCTGACCAACTCTTTTTAAGCATGTGTTCAGGTACTGCGTTTGGATGATCATGAAGACGAGGTATATGCTTGCTTGTGTGGATTAGAGATTATCGTGTTAGAAGGTTCGAGCTTTAAGCGTTGCGGTTTAGAGCATCTAGAGATATGTACGGATAGAGATCGGATCAACTACAGGACTACACTCCTCAATTGCTTCGACGACTGCCGCATTTCGTCCCTACATAGCTTGAAACTATTTATTTAAGTTGTGTAATTATATTTTGGATTAGAATTTGTATTAAAACATTAAATATTAGTTCTCGTTGCTTCCGTTGTGCAAGTTTGGCATCAATCTGTCGTTTCGTCTAGACCCCCTGGTCTGGTTGTTACAGTTTTTAGGAAACCCGGGGAGATGGTACCATAGATCCATTGAAGGACTATGGCATCCAGACACTCCCAGGAGTCAAAGGCTGAAGGGGCGGCGATTTGTTTGTCAGAACTGGTGGTGGCGGCCGGTGGAGGGGGACGGGGAGCAAGGTGGTCAGCAACAAGAAAGGCGGTGTAGTGGATGCGAAACAATTCGGACCAAAGATTGTAGTCCGATGCTTCGTTGTCAAGAATGATAGGGATAAAGGTTTTTATGTTGGTGATAGTGACTGCGGGACGAAGTGTATAAGGCTGTAGTAAGGAAGATGATGAAAAAAGTCAACGGCGATAGTGTATAGGGCAGGGAAGCAGGGTAAAGGATCGTGGTTTAGAGGCTGATACCATGTAAAATGGTATACTTGTCAAGATTGATTTTCTCTATTCACAAATTAAACATATATAGAGTTACAACGACATCTCCTATTCTTGGGAGATGATAATCACATTTAATACAATATAATTAGGGGATCAATCTTTGGCATGATTTGTGCGGTCTATTAATTAGTTTCTAAATATTTACAAAAAAAAAAGTTGAAAACAAAACAATAAATCTGGGTTGTTTTGTTGGTACATCGGATCTTGACTCGTCACCATCGTCGTTCACCACCACCACCGTCAGATCTAGAAATGTTTTTGATGAAAACATTTGTAAGAAAATATATAGAGAGAAGGAAAGATGGAAACCTTTCTCAGATCTTAAATCTGTGTTGTTTTGATGGAAATGTTCATCGGTTTCTACATTAGATCTGGCATCATCAAGGACGGCGTTCTATGTGGTGGTGATGATGTTGGGGATTGTTGGTGGTGCAGGTTCGATTTTAGATGTTATGATGTTGATAGTGTTGGGTCTGTTGACCTGAAGAAGAACAGATGATTGAAAAGCCAAAATATACTAACAGTTGATCCACATAAATAAACAGTCTTTACAACATACTCTTCCCAAAAGACTGTTGACCCTAACAACTGTTCCACCCAAACAACTGCTATGACAACTGCTGCTACAAAGGACTGCTGGATAACAACTGATAGAGAACAACTGCTGACCAAAGGTCTGTTGGAGCCAACAGCACTTAGGCTCCAACAGATGATACAAGACCATCAGAGTTTTCCCTCAACAGTAGTTTACCTTACAGTGCTTTGTAATATAACAGTAGTTTGTATAGGGCAGATGTTTTATGTTGTTATTCTGTTAGAGGTCACTATCTTAGGTGACGTCAGCCATAGGTCACCAGTGGTTTAGATTTGTCTATAAATAGAACCTTGGTTTAAAATAGCGCGAGGCGCTCCGAGGCGTTTTGGTCCCAAAATCCGAGGCGCGGGGCTTAAAGCGCGAGGCGAGAGCTTCACGTATGTGAAACACTTAATAATAAAAAAAATATTTATATATGTTAATATGACATTTTCTACTTGTAATCAATCATAAACACAAGAAAAATGTTACAAAACAGGTAAAAAACATAGTCAAACACTTAAAACTTAAAGAAGATATTAAAAGTAGTCTATAAAACAAAACAGGCCCCATTATAATATGTATTTGGGCCAGCAGTGAATTAGGCCCATATTGGACTTGTATTAGACTTAACGATATTTTGCATCTCTTATTCTGTAACCCTAACACAAAAAGAAAAGAAACCCTAAAAGAAAAGAATGAAAGTTGCAGCCTCCATCTACATCTCTTCTATTTGCATGACTGCATCTCTTCTATTCTGCATCTATCGATATTTTGCATCTCTTCTACAGCGTTCCTTTTATCTGCATCTCATTCTACAAGCATCGATCTTCATAAAGAGGTAAGTTTTAATCGATTCATAAAGGATCCTTCAAACCCTCTACATCGCTTTTGTATTTGCTGTATGTTTTGCTCCCATATTAGTGTCTTGGTATGAGTAAGCGTCGCCTCAAGCGCTAGGTTTAAGGCGCCGCCCCGAGAGCTTCGTGTATGCCAGCGCTTTTTGGCAAAAAAAGCGATTCTTCTGGCGCCTGGCGCCTCAAACGCCTTAAGCGCGCCCCAGGCGCGCTTTTTTAAACCAAGAATAGAACAGTGCTTGTACTGTTCTATTGGTCACACACAACATTCTCTCAGACAAACAATCACTGTGTGATCAGGCTGAGGGGGAGTACTTGTATTTGATTGTAATCTTTCAATTTAATGAAAGCTTTCGATTAAGAAAACATTTATTCCTTTGTTTTGATTATAGTTTATCATTCCGCTGCACTTTCCATATATATTCACTTCATTCAATTCTCATTCTACTCTAAACAAATCAAAACAATCAAACTCAGATCCTAACAATTGGTATCAGAGCTTGGTCAATTAAATTCGATCTAATCAATCAATTTAATATAAACAGATCAGCTCACAATTACTGATATCGTTTGTTTGTCGGATTGAAAACAGAGTAATAGTTTATTTTCGATTCAACCGGTTATAAACAGACTTTGTTTTTGAAAAATCAGAGAATGGCTTCAATCAATCACGATCCACACAACACTGGCACGAACAACAAGCCACCGATGCTTGTCAGATCTGAATACAATATCTGGCAACGTCGGATGAGCCATGTTCTAGCTTAACAGAACACTGGGTGTTGGAAGTCGGTTATCTTCGGACCACATGTTCTGATGGTGCCGAGTACCGAAGATCCCAAGGTTCAGGAGCCTAAGAAACTTGAAAACTACCCCGATCAGGATTTTCAGAAAATTGAGTTAGATGCTAAGGCCTTCAGTATTGTGACCATGGCTCTACCCAATGATATATATGCTGGGCTGTTACACTGTAACAGTGCAAAGGAGTTGTGGGATGCACTGAAAGAACAATTTGGTGGGACTGAAGAGGTTATTGAAAACAATCGTGAAATACTTAACCAACAATATGAAACATTCAGTCATGTTAAGGGAGAGTCATTAACTCAACAATTTGAGAGGTTTAACTGTCTCATTAGTGAACTAAAACTGGTTGGTCTAACTTACCCTCATTCAACCTTGAACCATAGGTTTTTAAGATCAGTACCAGATAAATGGGACACAATTGCTATAGTTATGAGAAACTCAATTGGATTCAAGGACCTATCACTGACCCAGCTTCATGGTAAGCTCTTGACCTATGAGAGAGAGCTTAACCCGAAAAAGAAGCTCCAGGACTCTGGAAAAGTGTCTGATGATTATGTATTTGGTAATACAACACTTTTGGGTCATGATGAGGTGCCTGGAAATACTAAGGATCAGAGTTATGATCATTTCATTGACATAACTTCAGGTTTTAACTCTGATTCTTATTCACCAAACTATGCTTTTACAGCAAGTGGTGGTGATATCCAGGCATCTGATAACATATCCTTTGAGTATGATGGCCTAAAATATTTTGACCCTGATGATTTGGAAGAAATGGACATTATGCACCAATTGGCCCTTCTTAGTGTAAGAACTAACAATTTTTACAAGAAAACTGGGAGAAGGTTTCCAGGGTTAACTGGCAGATCAAAGGTTGGATTGGATAAATCAAAGATAAAGTGTTATAAATGTCATAGACTTGGTCATTTTGCTAGGGAGTGTAGGAGTCAACATGGTACACCTATAATTACCTATCCAAATCAAAGGCCTCAGACCAACACTTATCAAAATTCCTATAATACCCCTGGACCAAATGTGCAAAACACTGTTCCTGTCCAGTTTGTCCAAACCACTGTTCCTCAGATCTACTATGTGCAAACACCTGTTGCTCAGGCACCTGTGCCAATGACTGCTGCTTCATCCTCTGCTCCTGCAGAGACCAGTCAACAGAGTTTCTTCACACAAGGCTTTGTTGATTGGAGCAGTCTACCAGATGAGTTAACAGATGAAAATTTTGCACTAGTTGCCAAAGCTGAAAATGAACCAGAAAATTTTTGTTTCATGGCTATGGTAGAAGAAGTTGAATCTGAGGAGGTGGTGACTAAATCTAAAGTTGTGACTGATGATGTTGTTGATGAAGTAGTTGCAGGTGAAAACCCTGAAGAAGAGGTTGTGAATCTCTCAGATCCCTGGGGTGCATCTGATGATTGTGAGTGCAAGTGTGATTGTGCATTGATGGTTGCTGCTAAGGTATCTCCTCAAATTCTTAAAGATTTATGTTCTGACAAATGTGTAATAGCATTTGCTAACATCAAAAAGGTGAATGAAAACCTTAGAAAGAAAATTTTAGATGATGAAGTTAAATTTGAGAAACTTTCAAAAGATTTAAAAACAAATTTAACTGAAAAAGAATCTGAAATAAGCAGCTTAAAACATGAAGCAACCACAACCAAAGACCAGCTCCAAACTATGATAACAAAATATCAGAGTTGTAAAAGTGAGCTTGAGTCCACCCAAGTTGAATGTCAGAAATGGGTGGAATCATGTAGAGGTTTTGAAATGCTACTCAACAAACAAACCAAAAGTCATGTGAAGTTTGGTTTTGGTTTTGAAATCACTGCTCCAGCTTTTGAAAACACTGACAAAAGGGATCAAAAGTTAGTTGAGATAGTACCAACAAATTTGAAGGGTCAAGAGATTAAAATCACTGAACCAAATGGTAAGAAAATTGTTCTAGAAAAACCAGAAGGTTCCTCATCATTCACTGAACTTGAAAATTATGAATTTAAACCTACTTGGTCTGATGAGTGTGGTACTCTCGAGAACTTTAAACCTGTTGATTTCAAAACTCCCGAGGGAAAGACAACACCTCAGGCAAAGATCATTCCCTTGAAAAACCTTCCAGCAGATGCTCAAACATCTGCTGAAAAGAAGGTTGAAAAAGGGAAAAAGAAAGAAAAGTCTGTCCACTTGTTCTGTGATTTCTGTGAAAAGAAGAATCATGTTACTAAAAACTGTTTTCTTCTAAAAGCATATGATATTAACAAAGGAACAAGTGCATGTGATTCCAAAGCCACGTGTTCAATATGTGTGAAAAAGAATCACAAAACCAAAGAGTGTCTGTATCTCAAAATTTTTGATGTCAAAATACAAGAGTACAAGGCTAAAACTCTTGCAAGTCAGGTGGTGAGTACTTCAAAAGGAAAGCCCAAACAGACCTTCACACCAGTCCAAACATCTGTTACCAAAAGTCTTGAAACATCTACTCCCAGGGATGTCCAAGTAACAGATGCTCCACCCACGAGCAAAATTTTGTCAACATCAATTCTGTGTTGTCTAAACTTACAGATGAAATTGCCAAGATGAATCATAAGAATAATGATAATAATAATAAAACAGTACCAAATATGAATGACAATAATAATAATAATAAGCATAATGATAATAGTACTTTAGTATACAACCACCATAATGATAATAGTACATTCACAAACAAACAAGTGGTGGATCTAACTAAAACATACAGATTCCACAGAGTTGGTAAAATAGAGTTTCCAAAATTCAATGGCACTGATGTTGATGATTGGGTTTATAGAAGTGAACACTTCTTCTCAATAGATGAAACTCCTGAAAATTGCAAAGTAAGGTATGCTGCAATTCATTTAGAGGGAAATGCAGTCAAGTGGCATCAAAGATTTGTGAAAAACAAAAATGTACCAATCACTGATATTTCTTGGAAGGAATATTCTGAGGCAATGGTTTCAAGATTCTCTGAGAATTTTTATGAGGATGCTATGGGGATCCTAACTTCTTTGGTACAGGGAGATTCTTTGGAAGAATTCTACACTATGTTTGATGCTTGTTTACTTAAGGTTTCAATTCCTGAACCTTATGTAGTGAGCATATTTTTGAAAGGATTAAAGCCTGAAATAGGAGGCCCTGTAAGGATGTTTCAGCCAACTAATATGTCTCATGCCTACCATCTAGCCAAGATTCAAGATAAAACCAATAAGGCAATGGGTACTTCTTCTTCTAAATCTTATTGTAAATACAATCCTGGTTTCAATAAAACTTTTAATACCATCAAACCACATGTTAACAAACAAAAATGAGACAGTAGTAACACACAACACTTACCCTTATTACCCACTCCTAATACCAAACAACTACCCTCAAATGGAAACTATAGGTCATTAACCAGAAAAGAAATGAATGAAAAAAGAGCTAGAGGTTAATGTTTTGGGTGTAATGAAAAATACACTGCTACACATAAGTGTAAGAACAAGCAAATTTTCATTCTGGAATTAGATGATGAAAGTGATGATGATGCAGAGTTGTTGAATTGTGAAGGACCCATAAATGACCAAAATGCCCCTAAGGGAAAAATTTTAACTGAACCACAAATTTCGATACATGCCATAACTGGTATACCCTCATTTTCAACAATGAGACTTATTGGCACTATTGGGACTAGACAGTTGATCATTTTAATTGATTCTGGATCTACCCATAATTTCATTGACATAAGATTAGCCAAGAAATTGATGTGTCAAATGAAAAGGGTCCAAGGTATGAGAGTTTCAGTGGCAAATGGAGAGATGTTAGAATGTGTCACTATGTGTTTGGACTTTCAATGGGCTATGCAAGGGATGTGGTACAAAACTGATGTGTTGGTACTACCCTTGCAAAATTATGATATGGTGTTAGGCATCCAATGGTTGCTAACTTTAGGAGATATTACTTGGAATTTTAAGGACTTGGTCATGAAGTATAAGGTAGGGGATACTTATCATGAATTGAAAGGGTTTACTAACAAAGACCCTACTCTTTGTTCTGCTGAGAAACTGAGCCAATGGTTAGCACAAGATAATGTGGTATCAGCTCAGTTGTTGAGTCTGCAGTTGGACTTAGAAGAGGATCAGTTCCAATATTCCACTAAAGTGTTGGAAGCTGATAAAGAAGAAAAGATTGAGAAAGTATTGGCAAGATTTGAAGATGTTTTCAGTGAGCCAAAAGGGTTACCACCATCAAGATCTTGTGACCACAGGATCATTCTTCAAGATGAAAACACAATTATCAATCAAAAACCATATAGATATCAGGCTCTACAAAAGAGCATTATTGAGCAGTCAGTGCAAGAGTTGTTAGACACTGGGGTGATTAGATGCAGTACTAGTCCTTTTGCTTCTCCTGTAGTTCGGGTCAAGAAAAAAGATGAAAGTTGGAGATTATGTATAGATTACAGGAAGCTTAATCAAACCACAATGAAGAACAAATTCCCTACACCTTTAATTGGGGAAGAATTACAAGGTGCCACTATTTTTTCCAAGTTGGACCTAAGATCTGGTTATCACCAGGTTAGAATGTATGCTGATGACATCCAAAAGACTGCTTTCAGAACACATTTAGGCCTCTATGAATTCTTAGTAATGCCTTTTGGCCTTACTAATGCTCCAGCAACATTCCGATCATTGATGAACTCAGTTTTTCATCGATATTTGAGGAAATTTATACTGGTCTTCTTTGATGATATTTTGATTTACAGCATAAACCTTGAAGAGCATGTTCAGCATTTAACTATGACTTCGGAAATTTTTCAGCAGCATCAACTTTTTGCCAAGAAATCAAAATGCAGCTTTGGAGGGAAAGCTGTGGAGTATCTTGGCCATTTTATTTCAAAGGAAGGGGTATCTACAGATCCTAAAAAGGTAGAAGCAATCATCTCCTAGCCAATTCCTACTAATGTTAAACAGTTAAGGGGATTTTTGGGGTTGGTAGGGTACTATAGGAGATTTATTAAATCTTTTGGTATTATGGCTAAACCACTAACTGAGTTGCTTAAAAAAGGGGCTTTTGAATGGACTGATAAGGCTTCAATAGCCTTTGAAAACCTTAAACAAGCCTTAAGTTCCCCAGCTGTTTTAGCCTTACCAAATTTGTCCCTCCAGTTTGTCCTTGAGAATGATGCTTCAGCCTTAGGAATTGGGGCAGTTTTGATGCAACAGGGTCACCCAATTGCCTATATCAGTAAAGCTTTGTCACCCAGGCAACAAGCTTTATCTGTTTATGAGAATGAACTATTAGCCATCATGTTTGCAGTGTCTCATTGGAGACATTACTTATCAAGTGGCAGATTTTTGATCAAAACAGATCAAAAGAGTTTAAAATTTTTGTTGGAACAAAAGGTAACCACACCCCTGCAACATATGTGGTTAGCAAAAATGATGGGCTTTGATTATGAAATCTCTTATAAAGAGGGTAAACATAACTTGGCAGCAGATGCTTTGTCAAGAGTCCAAGGTCCTACCCTGCTACCAATTACATTGTCTACCTATGATCCTTCTTTATTGGAGAGTATCAAGGTCACTTGGCAATCTGATGAAGTTGTTAAAAGTAAATTGGATCAATTGTTGTCTGGAAAGGTAGTTAAGAATTATCAGTGGGATGGCCATCTTTTGACAAAGAAAGGCAGGATGGTAGTAGGCAATGATGAGGAAGTGAGGAAGAAAATCCTGCAGTTGAATCATGATTCTGCTGGTGCAGGGCATTCAGGTGTTCATGTTATAATGCATAGGATTAAGCAATTCTTTAGTTGGAAAGGACTCACTAAAGATGTCAGGCAGTATATTAGGGAGTGTGACATCTGTCAGAGAAGCAAGAATGAGACAGTAGCAACACCAGGACTATTGCAACCACTCCCTACCCCTAAATATATTTTTTCTAACATTTCAATGGATTTCATAGGGGGTCTGCCAAAATCAGGGGAAAAGATACTATAATGGTGGTAGTTGATAGGCTTACGAAGTATGCCCATTTTATACCACTCACTCATCCCTAGACTGCTTCAACTGTGGTCCAATTATTCCTTGATCATGTGTTTAAACACCATGGATGGCCTGAAACAATTGTCTCAGATAGGGATCCCATTTTTGTTAGTAACTTCTGGAAGGAGTTTACTAGGCTGCATGGGGTTACTTTGGATTTATCCACTACTTACCATCCACAAACAGATGGTCAAACAGAGGTAGTCAACAGATGTTTGGAATCTTATTTGAGAAGCATGACTATGAATAAGAACAAGGAATGGTCTAAATGGATACCCTTAGCTGAATGGTGGTACAATTCTAGTTACCACTCAACTATCAAAATGAGTCCTTTTGAAGCTCTTTATGGCTATCCTCCTCCTGTCTTTATACCTTACATTCCTAAGGATTCTAAGGTTGCAGCAGTTGATGATCTATGTAGAGACAGAGAGGAAATGATTAAAGTGTTGAAAAATTCATTGGAAGTGGTTAAGAACAGAATGAAACAATTGGCAGATGCACATAGAACAGAAAGAAACTTTGAAGTGGGCTCTTGGGTTTTTGTAATGTTGCATCCATACTGCCAAGCAACTATGAGAGACACTGGACACACAAAGCTTCCTCCAAAGTACTTTGGTCCATTTCTGGTGTTGAAAAGAATTGGAGTTGTTGCTTATAGACTGGATCTTCCAAGTGATGTGCAGATTCATCATACATTCCATGTATCTCTTTTGAAGCAAGCAAATGGTCCACCCGCTACTGTTATTCCTTTCCCACTGAACCAAGGTTTCACCTTCAACCTGCAGCTGTCCTAGAGAGAAGATGGGTTAAAAAAAAGGCTACAAAGGATCACTTCAGGTTTTGATTCATTGGCAGGGCCTTTCTCCAGCAGATGCAACTTGGGAAGACTTGCAAGAATTATCAATCAGGTTTCCTGAATTTACTAAAGACCTACAGTCTTGAGGACAAGACTATCATAAGGGGAGTGTATTGTTAGAGTAAAACTAGTTACAGGGACTCAATTGTAATAAGTGAAACTATAGGGTCTATTGTGTAATTGTTCTATACTTGTAACTGTCATATAAAGATCTTATAAATAATAGAAATGGGGGAAAAGACCTCACCTTTGAACCGAGTATTCTCTTTCTCTGTTATTCTGTTTTTCCCTTATCAAAGCAGAACCCAATTCGACCTGACCCAGCCTTTGCACCTCTAATTAATGAATACATAAAAAACCAAAAATAAAACATTATATCACAATTATAAATGTCTATAATAGTTGAAACTTAGATAAAGGTAAAAGTAACAAAATCTTTAGACCTAAAACTGTCACAACAGATGTTGCATATTTGACTTCTCAATTCAAAATTTCAACGAAGCAAAAGTCATACAAAATATAAGACTATAATGTAAACATGAGCAGGTTTCATTCAAGTCTGAATCTTGAGGTATGTGAAGGGAGATTCTTGAGGGGTTTGATTCAAGTTTTGAGGGCTGTCTTTCGCTTTAAGAATTTTCTCTTCTATTTCTTTCCTAACAGAATCAATAATCTTGGAGTCTACCGGATACCCTGAGGCATAGCGAACATAGAATGTATTTATAGCTTTGTCACCTTGTGTTTCCACCTCAACTCTTGTTACCATAATATTATTATCACAAAAAATACGAGTGATATCAGCTAGAAGCCCGATTCTGTACGTTGTGCATACTTCGATCTTCAAACCCTACTTGAAAACATGTAACAATTAGCCTCGGTTACAACCAGAGGTAGATAAAAAACCATCATTCAGATATGTATTACCACTATACATGCAATTACTCATCTTTTCTTTTAATAGTTGCTTAAATTCGTAACTCATTCTTAAGGTTTACTAACAGGTTATTAATGATATGCACGTGCACTAACCCAAAAACCGACATAGAAATGGTGTGGTATTGACCCAGTTTTCATCCTAAGCATGTTCAATACTCTTATGTAAAAACATTGAAATGCACATATGCAGTAATCATAATATTGATTCTGAAATGAACACCCCTTAGGTGTGTGTGTAATAGGCGGCAAAATGGTTCAACATATTTTTGACTTTCAAAGTAAAGTCAAAGGAGTTACAATCTCCTTTGACTCTTATAGTTATTATGGAGTAAATCACTACTTATTTGTATACTCTGTAATTGTAAATGATAACACAGAGGCATGATTTGTTTCATGGTATTAGCCTAATATGTATAATTTACTTTGACTTTATTATTATTTCTTAACCCGTGCCTAGCTTCTTTAAGATAATGTCTTACCTCGGATACTCTTCTTTCGATGGCTGCTTTAATACATTGGATCAATCTTTGCCTGTCGATATCTGAGTTCACAACTGAACCGTCTACATGTCTGATACAGTATTCCTTTGAACATAAAAAGACGTTGTGAGCACACATTATATTAGAAATACAAATATATAACGGAAAAAGTAAAAGAAAAAAAGACCCTCAGATTTAACAAACCTGGAAAGCTTCTGCATTTTCGGCTTCTGCCACCCCATGAAGAACAACATAACCCATGTCTGTCAATGTGCAAATGGTGTCGAACAGTAGTCTAGGCCTATCTGGACAACGAACAGTGACCACTGAACAGCCTTTATTGTACCAATTTTCAACATTCACATCAAGCTTTCGCGATTTGTCTAAATTGAAACCGCTACCTCTCTCATAGTCACAATCTGCAAACATCATCTGATGCATCCGGCGTTCGGTGTGGATATTAGAGTCCTTATGATACCAATAATTAACTTTCACATCAGGCTTATGTGATTTGGTTCCTTTATCATCATTACTACTTATTGTAAGCACATTGCAAAGCCTTTCCTTTATATTATCGTCTCTTGTGAGGTCCAGCGGAGCTGCCCCTGATTCATCATTGGCTAATAGAATTATGAATGCAGCACTGGTGTTGTGAGTCCACACGCTGGCATTCATGACATTACACTTCAAGTCTAATAGAGCAGTGCACACATCTGAGAGTAGTCCAGGTCTATCACTACCTATTAACTCAATTACCGTCGTTGAGATTGGCAACCCAGCAGACATTGTTGAGGCAGTTGAACTAGGCTGCGGGCCATCAACTTGATACCATCTCTAACAATGCAGATGCAGGAAATTTGGATGAAATCTCCTTATTAATCAACATAATAATATATGCAAGTTATGAACAGTGTAAAATTACCTTCTGAATGCAATCCAAGATTTTTTCATTCGCGATTTTGTTCCCTTCTGGATCAGTAACTGTGAAAACTGTCAATATAACCAGCAAACAACTCCAAGAGTAAATATACCCAACCGAACTAAATTTTTTTTGTTAACAATTTTAACACAAAACAAATTATTTGTCACAATTAAACAGTTGGACCAAGAAGCTCAACAAATAACATGCAGGAAATAAACCTCAACAGAAACTGATTGACAAATAAGAGAATATACCATTCATGGACCACGATCCATCTGAAGTTATTGAAGCTCTAGTAAATATGCAATCAATATCTGTCAAAACTTGGACAACTTCTAATTGTACTTCTTGACTGTTAATACCATTAACCTGCAAGGGGTGCACCAAAAACTTACAAAATTACTCACAAGTAGGGTGGAGAATGTTGCAGATCCATGGAGTCCAGTTTGCAATGGTTTTGGGTTCTAGAAATTAGCAAGGATTGGTACAAAAACGAGTTAGACGAATTTGTGAGGTGTGACCCAGAATGACTGCACCTTGGGACCATTCGTCACAGACATCTCACGTCTACAAGACATGATAAATAGTCATCAACACATACCTCTACGACTGTAGCATTCTTGCAAGATTCATTGTCGATCACAATGCTGTGAAAGCGAAGTTGAAGAAAATCTCAACGATGAGCAACTTTAATGAAAGCAATTTTTTTTTATATGAAAAAGAGAAGAATGTCTATACCTGTGTGGGTTCTTCATCCTAATCAGTTCCTCATAATCGTAACGAGAATCAGAACATGTAAAATTTATTAAAAAAGATGCAGAAATGGACCCATTAGCTTTCACGTGAGTGCTTTGCAGGTTTACGGGTAGTTCTAAGCCATTGTTTTCAGAAGATGATTTCAACTCATTATGTTTCCTAATTACTGTGGACTCTGAGCCAGGATCCTGTTACAGAATCATCCAGTAGTGTTAGATAAAAGATTATTGTTGTCATTGTACGTATGCAAAATGAAGGAGGATACGAGTATCATATTATGAAATACATGCCTGTTTGATGGTATCAGTTGACCCTGACTCATCTGTATATCTGAAATAAATAATCAAAAACTTGAAATTCATGAGAATTGTAGAAATAATAAAGGATATTGGATTCGAGATTACCTGGATGGGTCTACATCAGAGTTTGCAGAAGTGCTCGAATAGGCCACTGATAAAAACAATAAAAACAAACTTGTAAAAGAAAAACGACTCAAACGAAGATAACAAGCTGGGGCGTTTATTGATCCTCACCTTGGTTAAAATGTCTATAGATTTCATCATCGACGGAAGAAGAAGATGAATAGGCGGTATCTTGTTTTGCCAAAACACTTTCAAGCTTCCACACCACTTCTGCCAAAGTAGGCCTTTTCCAAGGTTCATCTTTCAAGCATTTGAAAGTAATATCCAGAAAAATACGTAAACCATCATTAGCCAAGCTCCCCCGTAGACCTGGGTCTATGATCGAGTTTACAGCTCCTGATTCTTTGATACATTTCTTAAACCACAACACTAACCCCTTTTGCCCATCGGCCGCATCAGGATCAAAATGCCGCCTACCACATAGCACTTCCAGCAACACTACACCGAACGCATACACATCAGCCATGGGTGACAATTCACGTGTATTGCGATAGTGAGGATCCATATACCCAACCGTGCCTTTGACGCTAGCAATGTCTGGAGTATTAGACTGCTTGCCACTACGCTTTTTGCACAAACCAAAATCCGATATTCTAGGTTTCCAATCCGCGTCCAACAGAATATTGGAGCATTTTAAATCACGGTGAACAACTATTTGATTGGTGCCTGTGAAGGTGTGAAGGTACTGCAATCCATGCCCAACAGCTATGCAAATCTTGAGCCGTTGTTCCCAACTCAAAAATACAGATTTCTCATTCTTTTTGTAAATGTTATCAGATAAGGTTCCATTGGGCATGTACTCATAAAGGAGTATCATTTCATTGGCATCTTGGTCAACGCAAAAGCCAATTAGATGAATGATATGAGAGTGTCGGCACTGTGACAGTAGCTTTATCTCCGCCCAAAACTCGTCTAAACCCTGCTTGGACTCAGAACTCCTTCGTTTAGCCGCAACAGTGGTTGAGTTCATCGTGGCTTTGTAGACGTATCCGAACGAGCCTTTTCCAATGATCAGGTCGGTGGAGAAGTTGTTTGTGGCGGATATGATCTCGGAAAGTAAAAACGGACGACATAAAGTCGCCGGTAACGACGGTGAAACCATGTTGAAGAAATTCTTAGCAACACAAACTCAAGAACACAGAAAACTCGCGCTCGACTGCAGAAAACATATCATAGTGTGTGTTGTGGCCCGCGCGAGCGAGCTGCCGCGAGCCACAAACCAATCCACGTGGATCGTGTGAATCAAAACACACCTGGGTGAACGCTGCCGACTCACGTGTGATGGCGAGAACGTTGGGCTATTTTCGACCTTCGGTTTGTTGCAGATTTAGGAAGTGAAGAAGAAGATGAACATTGGCTTGGCTGCAGGGTTTTTTATATATTTTTTTTTCAAGTGAGGAGTGAAGAGTCAAGAAGAATTGCAAGATTCGGATTGTTTAGTGGTGAAGAAGACAAGAAGATAAAGAAGATGACAAATTTACTTTAATATAATAAAATTATTTTTTTATTTTATATTCTTTTTTATCTTTTCCTCTTACTCTATTATATTCATTTTTTACTTTTTCTTTATGATCTATTATTTTTTATAAATTTTTAATTTTATGTAATGAGTTAGGATTAAATACACAAGACATTTTTTATAGAAAGGGTAGGTAGGAATGTGATCCATTAATTATATATTTGAAGGGTTGAGATTAGTTTGTTTGAAAAAAATAAATAATATATTAGAGGAATGACATAAAAGGAAAACCACATTTGCTGACTTTCTCTCTCCACATGCAATGCACATGTCAATTCCCCCTATCATTTTAAAATGTCTATAATTTTTTCATACGACATTTTTTTTCAAAAAAAATTTCACCATATTAACGAGCGTTTTTTTATCTTTAATATGAGTACCACATTGCTACATTAAAATTGAAAAAAAAAATTCGTGCTAAATTGGTTTTCTTCTCCATTGTGTCTTCTGCTCATTCATTGTGTTATAGTTTGCATGTGTGCTTTATAAATATGTTATTTATGTTTTTTTAGTCTACACATGATTTAACTTTGTCTATTGTGTTTTTAGTATGCTTTTCATTGTGTTTTACGCAAATAAGTTTTGTATTTAGGTGTATATTGTGTTTTATTATGTTGTTCATTGTGTTTAATTCTATTATTCATTATGTTTTAGTCTTCTGTTCATTGTGTCGTTGATATGTCGTCCATTGTGTTTCATTAGACTGTTCATTGTGTTTTATACCCTATTGTTCATTGCATATTTAATTGGTACTAGGGCTGGCAATGGGTAACCTGTTAAGACACGATAAGACCTGTTTGACTGAAAAGTACACTATTTGATTTTTTGACTTTTTTTAATACTTAGAATTAAGAGGCAAAAATCTTTCATTTCCCTTTTTTGGTACATAAAACATAAAACTGTGTTATAAACATGAGATATAAATGAGTTAAACGAGTCGTGTTCATGTTTAGAACTTGATTTGTTCGCGCGCATCAGAGACCTGTTAACCTGTTAGGGACACGATTTGCCAGCCCTAATTGGTACTCATTGTGTTTTACGTTATCTCCATTGTGTCTTACGCAACTGGGTTTTCAACTTTTTTTTCCAAAAGTATTCATTGTGTTTTAATCTTTTGTTCATTGTGTCCTTATTATGTCGTCCATTGTGTTTTACACAATTAGGTTTTTAACTTTTTTTCAAAAGTATTCATTGTGTTTTAGTCTTCTGTTCATTGTGTCTTTAGTATGTCATCCATTGTGTCTTACGTAACTGGGTTTTCAACTTTTTTTTTTCAAAAGTATTCATTGTGTTTTAGTCTTCTATTCATTGTGTCTTTAGTATGTCGTCCATTGTGTTTTACTAGACTCTTGATTATGTTTTATATACTACATTTAATTGGTGCTCATTGTGTTCTACACTCTATTGTGTCTTTCGCAAGTGGGTTTTGAATTTTTTTTTTCAAAAGTATAACAATATGGTACTCATATTAAAGATAAAAAGACGCTCAATTTTATAGTATAATTTTTTTTTAAAAGATGACGTTTAAAAAAGTTACAAACATTTAAAAATAAAGGTGAACGCTGCCGCGAGCCACAAACCAATCCACGTGGAACGCGTGAATCAAAACACACCTGGGTGAACGCTGCCGCGAGCGAGCTCAAGTGACCCGGCTCGCGTGTGATGGCGAGGAGAATTCGAACGTTGGGCTATTTTCGACCGTTGGTTTGTTGCAGATTTAGGAAGTGAAGAAGAAGATGAACGTTGGCTGTAGGGTTTTTTCTATTTTTTTTTTTTCCGGTGAGGACTGAAGAGCCAAGAAGAATTGCAGATATTTGTATTGTTTGGTGATGAAGAAGAAGTCAAGAAAATAAGAATGATGATAATTTTACTTTAATATAATAAAATTATTTTTTTGTTTTATACTAGGTGGGTGATTAGCCCGCCTTTCGCTGCGGGCAGTCATTTTTTCGCACAACGTTAGACTATGTGTAATGGTGGGTTAAATTTGTAGAAGAAAGGGACATTAAAGGGCCATTTTATGACATGTGTCATGTGGGGCCAATTTGGTGGGTGAAAGAGACATTAAAGGGGCAAAAAGTGTAATGGTAAGGGAAATTTGGTGTGAGACATTTTTTGACATGTGGCATGTGAGCCACATGCCATTTTATATTATTTTTTTAAATATTTAAATAAACAAATTATTATTTAATTTAAATACTTAACTAGATAAACATAAAAAAATTACATTAATTCACTAAATTAAAAAAAAATATAGAAAAAAAAAAAGCGATCATCCTAAAGAAAAAAAATACAATCTAAACATTAATATTATATTTTGCCATGATTTGTTGCTTGCGAAGGTTAAATAAAATTAGCGCCTCCTTTGTGAGTCCCTCGGACGACTTGTTGAGGAACTCGATGTCCTTCTCCAATTGACGCGCCTCTTGAATCTCTGTTTGGCCGGCTCTCCCTTTTTTTATGCGACCGTTTTTTTTTGTTGGGAGCTCTCAGGTGGTCGCTCAGCTTGCGTCTCTGGTACTTGCTCGGGTTCTTGTTGAGACCCCGACATATCCCCAACGCTAATATTCATATTAGCGTATCCCATAGGACCTTGGAAGAATTGTTGGGGCATGTTTAGTAACTGCGAAAACCCCATGTTGCTTGTGTCCAAATCTTGAAAGTTATACGGTTGTTGAGGTTGGGTGGTATTTGAGCGAATAGCGTTTGGGTTGGCTGGGCGAGATGGTACACCGAAAGGTTGGCGGAATGGTTGCATTTTTTGATTGATGGTTTATAAAAAATAGTAGGATTGTATAAAATATTTGGATAAGGTGAGTAAAATTGGTAGTGAAAAATTATAAAGGTTGGAGGTTATTATATAGGGGTAAATTAATTATTTTTTTTTAAAACAACCCAACGGCTACATTTTTCAACCGTTACAAAATTCGACCGTTTCCATTTTTTTTTAAAAGTTGCCACGTGGCAGCATTTGATTGGCTGGGCACATTTTTGGCGTGAGCGAAATTTTTCGCGTGGAAGGCTTTAACGCCCGGTTAACCCATAGGGGGGCGGTGTAGCTAGGTGAATGGGGCGCTAAAATGCCCCTTTAACGCCCAATTCACATACCATTACGGGTGGTCCTAGACCCTTGGGTGTGGTTGAGCACCGGCATCGACGCCGGGCCTCCACGTCTACCGCCAAGTCACCAACGGTTAAAAAGAAGCAAATGAGGCCCGTCAACAACGGCTTGTG
The DNA here is from genome assembly GCA_028751855.1 of Ambrosia trifida. Taxonomy (NCBI): domain Eukaryota; kingdom Viridiplantae; phylum Streptophyta; class Magnoliopsida; order Asterales; family Asteraceae; genus Ambrosia; species Ambrosia trifida. The sequence continues at coordinate 81,941,779 of CM054130.1, forward strand.
GTTGCCGCTCATGCCGTTGCCGGCATAGGGGGCGGTGTTTTCCGTCCCGACATCATCTTGCCGGCCCGGTACCACACCGAGTGGTCTTATAGTGAGCTAGTTCTGTTTCGTTTCGTTAATCATTACAACACCAATAAAAATACGGGAAAAAAGGAAGGTTAAGCAAAATAAATATTCATTATAAACAAACTAATATCTAACCCACTTATTATATTAGACTTTAAAAACGTGACACCAGATTATTCATTTTGCCCAAAACAAAAAAGGTGCATAAAATAAGCACAAGGCAGGAATCGAACCTACTGGCATACTCCTTTAGGTCAAGCACATCAATCAGCTGGTCTACCAAATGTTTGGTGTATTCTATTTGTTTAATATTATATATTATTTAAGTATCGCGTAATAATAAAAAGAAGTTAAAGTAGTGGATGTCAAGTGGCATCCACCTATTAAGCACCGTATTTCCAGCCAATAAATTCAAATCACCGTATAAGTGTCATTATAGTATCTATTAATTGTACGACATTTCTACAGTGTCGTACAACCATCATAACTGAGATTACAAAATGTAATGCATGTCTAGAAATTAGAGTAAAAGACCGCTCAAAAAAATGCTTCAAAAAACGCCTAGAAAAAGGCTACCAATGGCCCAAAAAACTTTTGTCCAACCGCCCAAAAAACTTTTGTTTAACCTGGTCCCCTTGATTTACTACCTTGGTAAAGATTTACATATATTTATTTATTATCTTTGTGTTTGGATTTCATTCCATAATATGGTAGTTTATAATTGGCCCACGTAATTGAAGATTAGTGGCCCACGTAACTGACGAAAATTGCTAGATAGTGGTACGACACTATTGCCAATTGGTTGAAATAACTAGCGAAGACATTTATGTAGTTTAATAATGGTAAAATGCCACAAAACCTATAACGACATGAGCGTCCCCGCAACGAATCGCAACATATTTGTGGCCTCCGAATAAAGTCAACAAGAGGCAACCCAAGTGTTGTAATCTTAAGGTTGGTCTGGAACTTAATGGGCCACGAGTATTTTTGTGAAGCCCACGCGAGAATAACAGTCACCTTAATGTAATATCTACTGTCTAACAAACCCGCAACAAAACAGAAGCTCCAGCAGCGAAGCGCGGGTAACTAAAACACTAGTTTAAATTATGTATAGATAATTCTTTTTTACGTTTTCTTTTTACTCTATCATATTTTTTTATTTTATATTCTTTTTTACTTGTTCTTTATAACCTATTATTTTTTATAAATTTTTTATTTTATGTAATATAATGTTTTATGTTTTTTATGTATTTTTTAATGTTAAAAAATGGATAAAGTCCTCGCTCACCTTGAGCTACAAACATGATCAAATGAGCATGATTGATACTTTAGTCAATGCCATATCAGCGCCCAATTATCTTGTTTTGATAGGATAAAATATTGGCTAAAAGTGAACGACAACGCATAGTCTCATCTGAACAAAAAACGATCAATATTAAGCAAAACCCATGAGTTTTAATGACCACCAACTACGAATTACCAATTGTAGATAGTGAAACTACCTGTATAACTTCTTGCAAACAACACATCGTATATTCAAGTACTAGGTTACGTACCTGTGTGATACATGGGTTGAACAATTTAAATTATATATATATTATATATAAATTTAAAATATAATTAAGAAAAATTAGGTTACATATTTTATTTAAAATAAAAAAAGTTGTCTTTACAACCGAAAAAATATTAAATATTCATCAGCTCCTAAATGATTTATTGTAAAAAACATTTTTATTCACATAAAACTTTTTTCATACATTCCAAAATGTATCTTCCATACCGTGGCTATTACCTTATAAAACTGCAGGTACAACAAAACAAACAAATCAAAAGAGTAATAAAGGTAAATCTGTTTAGGCTAGGATATAAAAAGTGAAATTAATTTAAAAGTATCTCCTCATCCGTTAAACCATCCCAATCGAGTATTGTTCATTTTGGAATTTGACATCAAGTTTATTCCAAAGCCAAAGTATTTCTAACCTTGAGTGTATAATCATTTTTTTTTCTAACGTCAAGGTCCTTAAACATAATGACATTTATTGGTTCAATTTTACTGTATTATAAAAAAAAGAATGTGTTTTCTTTTATTAATGATTTGAGTTACAAGTATGATTATCAATATAATTAATAAAATTCAATTTAATAAATGTATAATATGCTTTTGCAAATCAATTATTAGTATTAAATTTGAATTTATTGTATTAAATAATAAAATGAGAGAATTCATGAGGGAGTGTCATGTGTTCCTGATAGATTATTGGGGATATTATTTCAGAGTCTCAGTCTGCTTTATTAAAGATAGGCTTATTTTGGATGGTCTGCTGATTCTAAATGAGCTGATTACTTGGGCGAAAAAAAGTGGTAAGCAGTATTTTCTGCTAAAGTTAGACTTCGAAAAGGCTTATGATAATGTGAATTGGGAGTTTTTGTTATCAGTCATGGAGCAAATGGGTTTTCCTGATAGATGGGTTCTTTGGGTGAAAGGCATTCTTCTTTCTGCCAGGTCTGCGGTTTTAGTTAACGGTTCTCCTACGTTTGAGTTCGCCTGTCAAAAGGGTCTTAGACAAGGAGACCCGTTATCCCCTTTTCTGTTTCTCATGGTGATGGAGGTTCTGGATAGAATGGTGTCTAAAGCGTGTTCTTTGGGAGAATTTGAAGGTGTGGTTTTATCCAATGAGGGTCCTACTGTTAGCCATATGTTATATGCTGACGATGCTTTGATTATGGGGGGTGGAGAAAAGAGAATGTGGTGGCTATAAACCATCTGTTGAGGGTGTTCCATATGTGCTCGGGAATGCGGATTAATATTCATAAGTCGTCTATGTTTGGGTTGGGGGTTACTGAGGATACCGTGGCCTCTATGGCTAATTTGTTGGGTTGTAAAGTTGGTAAATTTCCGTTTAATTATCTTGGGATCAAAGTGGGCGCTAATATGAATACGATTTCGAACTGGGAGCCGGTGTTGGATGTAGTCAGGAATAGGCTTCTTTCTTGGAAGTCTAAGTTATTGTCCATAGGTGGGAGACTTACTCTGATTAAATCTGTTTTATCGAGCCTCCCGGTCTATTATTTTTCGCTTTATAGGGCTCCCGTGGCGGTGCTTGATTGCATTGAACAAATGATGAGAAAATTCCTATGGGCGGGGGGGGGGGGGGGGGAAGGATGGTAGAAACATAAGTTGGGTGGCTTGGGAAACAGTGACTAAACCTATGAAGTTAGGAGGTTTGGGTATTACGAAGCTCACGGATGTTAATACGACTCTCTTGGTTAAGTGGGCTTGGCGCTTTAATGTTGAAAGGAATGGGTTATGGAGACGTGTGATTGCAAATATTCATGGGAGGAGGAATAGGTGGCAATTTCTCCCTATTAAAAAAGCGTTCCCGGGGTGTTGGAAGACGATTGCTATGTTTCTAGACAAGCTTCGGATTGGGGGTAAGGCTCTTAAATACTTCTTTTCTTATAAGCTCGGGAATGGAAAGGATATCCGGTTTTGGAAGGATATTTGGTACGGTTCTGTACCTTTAATGGAAAGATGGCCGAGTATGTATGCTGGGGAAAAACTGAAAAACGGTTTAATCCAAGATAGATTAAAAACAGTTAATGGGTCAACTTCTGTGGTGGATATGGGAGCCTTTAGATCTGACACGGTAGAGACTATCTCAGAAGCGCAAGATTTGCAGCACTTATTAGCCCAGGTTCAGTTATCGGCTGGTAAGGATAGATTGACGTGGGATTTGGACGATAATAAAGGATTTACGGTCGCTTCTGTTAAAATAGCGCTGAGGACAGCAGATACTGGGCAGATTCAGCAACGTTTTCACTGGGAATCTTGGGTTCCTTTAAAAGTGAACATCTTCATGTGGAGGAGCGAAAAGGATCGTATCCCCACCCAGGTTGCATTGGTCAAGAGACAAGTTAATATTCAGACCTGTATTTGTCCGCTGTGCGAGGTTTTTGATGAGTCGGCTTCGCATTTGTTGGCAGAATGTGGGTTCGCTGGCGGTATGTGGGCTGCAGTTCTCAGTTGGGTCAAAATCAGCTATTACGGTGCCTTATATGTCGATACTCTGCTGCATATTCAGGATCAGGTTCAGCTTTCTGCTTGGGGTAAGAGGATTATTCGGGGCATTGTTATGATTGCGTGTTGGGCTCTATGGAAGGTCCGTAATAAGAAGGTCTTTGAGGGTTCTGCGCCTAAAATTGTGGAGGTGGTGGCTACTGTTAAACGTTTGTCGTTTTATGGTTTAAGCACCGATCTAGGTTCAAAAATGTAGATTGGAATAATTGGGTGCATTACCCTTTGTATATTTTGTAAGGGTTTGTGTGGCGGCCTCGGTTTGAGGTTTTTGCCGTTTTAATGAAGTTTACTTTCCAAAAAAAAAAAAAAAGTGTTCCTCATGTGTTTTCTTTTATTAATGATTTCAGTTACAACTATGATTATTAATATAATTAATAAAATTCATTTTAATAAATTTATAATATGCTTTTGCAAATCAATTATTATAATTAAATTTGAATTTATTGTATTAAGTTAAATAATAAAATGAGAGAATTCATGAGGGAGTGCCATGTGTCCCTCATGTTTTATCTTTTATTATATAGTGTAGATGTAGAAGTGTAGATATAGATATATATTTAAAAAAAAAAGAGTTAAATTTCATTTTCATTTACATCCCTAGATTTTGTCACTTTTGCGACGTTTATAAAAAATGTTTCTTTTTTTACATTTGGATCCTTGTGGTTTTCAAAATCTTGCCAACTATCTGACTCGTTAAACAATCCAAAATTTTCGTTAACTGTTTATTAAAAGTTCAATATACCCTTGTTTTAAAATCTTTATCTAATATAAATAAGACACACCCACCGCTCTTTCTTATCTACATTTCTCTCTACATCACCATTTTCCAGCCATCACCCACCATAGCCAACAAAATCAGGTCGAGACCCAGCCACCACCACTTCGTGTGTGTATATATATATATATATATATATACCACCCACACACAAATGTTAGGGGTGTTGAGGATTTACAGTAATAACAAACAAAACAACCGGATAATTGAAATCTCTGAGGGCACGTAATTGCTTTCAGATTGAATCAATTCGACGGTTCAATTGAAATAGTCAATCAGATACAATCAGAGATTAAGAATTTTTTGTATCATTATGATTGAGAGAAGAACCAAAGTGTTTGAAACTAAAGAGATTGAGAATTTTCTGTATGATTATGTTTGTTCATAGTTGGGCTTGTAGCAGTTGAATGAAAATAGTCAATCGGATATAATCACTGGAATAATGTTTCAGCAAGTCTAAAACTAAATGAAAAAAAAAACATTTTAAGTCTATAAATAATTAAATAACGAAGTGAAAAAAACTTTTTTTTTTACAACCTTTTAAGTCTAAAAATACCTTAAGTAAATATTACTAGTTGACAAGAAATGTGGACCCCATGTGATTCCGGAAAGGGAAGCTAAAAAGAAACCCCATGTGCTTGTGTGACACCCCTAAACACTTGTTCAAAAGTCGTTGAATGAAATAGCGAACTACCCACTTTTGCTTTGTTTTTCCATGTCCATCTAATTTCACTTCTTTAAAGCCTAAACCGCCTATTTCTGCAAGTTATTCTATGATTGACCCATTTGGATATTAATTTGGGGTGTGGGGGGGGGGGGGGGTGTTTGGGGTTGTTAAAAGTAATACCAATTCTATCTTTCAATTTAATATAGAGGGGAAATAGAATTAAATAATCCCAACTTTGAGGGATTGGAAGGCACTAATCCTAATTTGAAAGTTGTGAAATAGCAGTCCAAACTTGTCTTCTATTTTATTTCATTGGGCCAAAACTAACCGAGGTTAACTCAGTTAGTTAGTTGTTAACATGGCAGCCCATGTGTCAGCTGACGTGGCAAATCTATCCCACTTGGCAAAAAAACCTAGGCCCCACAATGAAGATGTTTATTTATTTTTTATTTAATATTTATACCAATATATATAAACACACACACACACACACAGAGGGAGAGAGAGAAAGAGTACGCCGGTCATCTTCTCCTGTCACCCTCGATCACCGGTGACCGGTTCCGTCATCTCTTCGACAATAACAAACCAACCTCTCTGGTCCGGTCATCTTCTCCAATTGCCACCCACAGCCAACAACCCACCATAACCACCACTTATCAACACACCACCACCCACTGCCACCACACCATCACAACCACATATCAATGTAAATGCTGATTATAAATTCGAACGGAACCCTAATTTTACAGGGGGAAGAAGATAGGGAGAAGCCCTATTATTATTATTATTATTATTATTATTATTATTTTTTGGGAAGAAGCCCTAATAGTCATCTGGTGGGGTGGCAGGTGGTTAGTGAAAGGTTGGTCGGGGTGAATGCTAGAATGGTTATTGTGGGGGTAGAGGTTGACGGGAATGATGGCAGGTGGTTATGGTGTAGGTGAAGATGATGAAGATGTTTATATGTGTGTGTATATATAATATGTGTTTATTATAATTATAAAACAATAATAAAACATTTAAAAATAAGGTGGGCCACCCTTTTTGACAGGTTAACACTTTAGTCCACGTAGGATGCCACGTGTGATGCCACGTAGGCATAACAAAATAAGTTAACGGTGGTTAGTTTGGGACCAACAAAATAAAAGTATTGACAAGTTGGGACTGTTATCTTACAAGTTTCAAGTTGGGATTATTCACCTCCAACCCCCTAAAGTTGGGATTATTTATTTCATTTCCCCTAATATAAATGGCATTTATGTTTGTTTTGTTTTGTTTTATTTTTCATGTATTGGTGCATTGATAGGCTTGTAGCAGTTGGGCTAATTTTACTAGGCTTGAAGCAGTTGGGCTGATTTTATTGGGCTTGTAGCAGTTTGTTCATAGCTGGGCTTGTAGCAGTTGAATGGAGCAGCTGGGCTTGTAGCAGTATAAGAAGTGGTTATGTGATGCAGCCCAGATTGAAGTCTAAATAAATAAAGCCGATGTTGGCCAAGCCCCACCGACGAGGTGATTAAGTCTCACCGACTTAATAACCCTGGGTAGAAAAGGGGTGTTCATATTATTTTATTCTCATTCTCTCACTTGTTGTCTAGAACTCTTTGATATTCTCTCTCTCTCTCTCTCTCTCTCTCTCTCTCTCTCGTGTAAAGTCTAGGGTTCTGTTAGATTTGATTCATCTCGTATTAGTTCTGTAATTGTAGATCCGTTAGAGTTTAGAACGGATTATTCATTAGATAATATGTTCATTAGGGTGAGGTGTTGAGTGTTGTAATATTTTATTTCTTGTCAGATATTTGGGTGTAAAACTTTTTGGGTTGGTTTATGAGTATTTTGGTTGTTTTTAGTATAGATCCATGTTTTGTGATAGAACGGTTGAAAGTAAGTTCATACAAACCACAGTTCAAAGAATTATTGTTGTATCGAGTCAAGTTAGTGACTCATGAGTTGTTATTAAGTCACAAAAATCTATTGGAGAAAAGGAATATAACCATCAAATTTGCAAGGCATTTAATTGCTTTGGCGGAGACAATGAGGCTAAAGCAAATAACCAATTCATAAATGAAATCAAAAGGCATAAACATTTATGACCTAACATTTCGAAAGACAAATATAAACCAACCCTTACCTTCAACTAGAAGAACACTCATCTGAAAAGAAGACAACCCATAGTAGAAACTAGAAAGCATTAAGACAATTGAGTTTAAAAATACCAACGAAAAAACGTGGCAAAAGGCTAACATTAACATGTATAAGAGAAAAATACAACATATCATTGTATAATGTACAACATAGCACAACAACAAAACCAACAAGGGGGAGGGGGGGGGGGGGGGTTGAAAGTCAAGGGACTAAAAGGGACTAAAACAAACCTATATAGAAGAAGCAAACATGAAAAACCCAAAATTGGGAGGACCAAAGATCAAGGCAAACATGTTTAAGTTAAATGGACGGAGGGACCAAGTGACAAACCAACCACACATCAAAGGTTAGGTGTAAATGAGAAATGAGCGACCAAACATGCCACCCTACATTAGGCTAATGGGTGTGGAGATCCATCTTCACACCCATTAGCCTAAAGTAAGCTCACTATGTTTAAACGTTGAAGACTTATAAGTAAGATCGTTGTCATTTTTTTTGAACGGCTAACAAACAATGTCCTGACTATCCGGGGTACCACCAATTGGTTATAAAAGCACCTCATACGCCTTTGGGTGAAGATACGTCTTAGGTGTCCGCCCACAAATAGCGCTGGGTAGCTAGAACCCATCAAGTCACCACTTCTGAGAAAAACCTGATCCACACTTACCCGAAGACACAACATTAGAAAATGGAAAATCAATAAATCCCGATGGGATCAACTTGTCAAACGAGACTTTCCTGTAGTTGAGTAAAGTGTTTCACGCGGTTCATACGCGGATTTTAAATGCAGATGAAAACTTCATCCTTGTAATGCAGTCAAACGATAATTTGTGTTCGTATTGAACCCTTTTCAGCTTAATCTCAAAATATCTTACATATATGCTTGTATTTCTTCAACATGCTTCCACCATGCCGTCAATTTTCACTTCCCGAGATCAAATCCGCCACAAACAACTTCTCCACCGACCTGATCATCGGAAAAGGCTCATTCGGATACGTCTACATAGGAACAATTAGTCTGGTACCTGGAAACACCACCACTGTTGCAGTTAAACGAAGGAGTTTCGACTCGAAGCAAGGTTTAAACGAGTTTTGGACAGAGGTAAAGCTACTCTCACACTGCAGGCATTCTCATCTCATTTCTCTTCTTGGCTATTGCGTTGATGACCAAGATGCCAATGAAATGATACTTGTTTACGAGTACATGCCTAATGGAACACTTGCTGATCATATTTACAAAAGGAATGACAAGTCTGTTTTGTTGAGTTGGGAACAACGGCTCAAGATTTGCATAGGCGTTGGGCGTGGATTGGATTACCTGCACACGGGAACTGGAATCAATAAGATAGTTATTCACCGCGATTTGAAATGCTCCAATATTCTACTGGATGCAGATTGGGCAGCTAAAATATCGGATTTTGGTTTGTGCAAAATGTGTAGTGGCAACCCGTCTTATACTACGCTTACTGCAAGTCTAAAAGGCACACCCGCGTATATGGATCCCAAGTATGTCACCACACGTGAGTTATCGACTAAAACTGACGTGTATGCGGTTGGTGTAGTGTTACTGGAGGTTTTATGCGGGAGGCGGTCACTGGATTTTGAAGTGGCTGATAGGCAAAAAAGGCTGGTGTTGTGGGCCAAGCAATGTGTCAGAGAAGGAGTTGCGCATAGGATTATCGACCCAGGCCTAAGGGGGAGCTTGGATAATGAAAGTTTACATTGTTTTCTGGATATTACATTGAAATGCTTGCAAGATCGACCGAAGAAAAGGCCTATTTTGGCAGAAGTGGTGGGGAAGTTGGATCTTGCTTTGGCATCACAATGTACCATATATTCATCTTCTTCTTCTGTGGATAGTGAAATCTTTAATCATTTTAACCAAGGTACGGAGCAATAAACGACACTAATCTGTTGTACCTTTGACTCTTGTTTGAATCATTTAGCTTATATGAGTTTGTTTGTATTGTTTCATTAGTGGCCTATTCAAGTACTTCTGCAAACTCAGATGCACAATCGTTAAGGTAATCTTGCATTCGATATCCTTTATTTTGTCTAAATTTACCCCGGATACCAAGTTTATGACGGTTCACTATGTAATATATGTTAGACATACAATTAAGAGTGGGTCAAATAATAGTGATGCTATCAAACAGGTAAGTCTTTCCTACTCGTATCTTCCCGGTCCACCACTATTTTGCATACATTAAGATAGACTAATTAAACGATTCCGTACAGGATACTGTCTCAGAGTCGAAGGGCGCCGCAATAGTTAGGAGACATAATGAGTTGAAATCATCTTTTAAAAATTGTGGTTTAGAAGTACTCTTAGACCTGCAAAGTACTCAGGTGAAGGCTAATGTGTTCATTCCTGCAACTTCTAAAACATACATTAGATTATCTGATGACAAGGATGATGTACATGACGACTTGTTTAGGAGAATGAACCCACTTAGGTACATTCTTCTCCTTTTCTTATAACGGAAGTTGCTTCCATTAAAGTTATTCATCCTTTAGATTATTAAAAACGTCTCCACCTTTTCTTATCAGCGTTGTGATCGATAATGAGTCTTGTGAGGATGCTACAGTCATACTGGTATGTATTGATCAATGACTATTTTTTGTGTCTTTTAGATAAAAAAATGTATCTGAAATCTGGTGATAGATAGATTGTTTATGTTAAGTCATGGCATGTCGCCCATGATGTAGTCATTCTGCGTCAAAAATTCATCTAACCATTTTTTGTGTACCAATCTTTGCTAAATTTAACAACCCAAAACCATTACAAACTTGGCTGCATTGATCTGCAACATTCTGCACACTATAATGGGTTGTTTCATAACTTTTTGGTGCCCGATTTGCAGGTTAATGGTATTAACACACAAGAAGTACTATTTGAAATTATTCAGGTTTTAACTGATATTGATTTCATAATTACTAGAGCTTCAATGACTTCAGATGGATTGTGGTCTACGAATGGTATCATGTGTTCTCTTCTCTTAAAGTCTAATTTTTCTATCATGTTACTTGATGAGCTTCTTGGTCCAACTGAGATGAACAAATTGTTTAATTTGATGAAAATCAACATTTTTTGTGTGCCAAATAGTTTGTCAGAATCTATTGTAGTTTAGCACTTTAGCCGCGTATAATGGTATATTCATTCTTGGAGTTGTGTGTTGGTTATTTTTACAGTTTTCAGAGTTACTGATTTGGAAGGGAACAAAGTCACAGACGAAAAAATCTTGGATTACATTCAAAAGGTAATATTCATACTCTTCTCAAATGTTCTGCATTTACGTTGTGTACAGTTTTATGGCACACGTCCCACAAAAACCCTAATGATTACGAGTTGGTTGCAGGATCTTGGCTCGGGCACTAGATTTACCAACTCAACAAAGTCTGTTGGGTTGCCGCCTTCAATGCACCTCACAGTAGTCGAGTTAATAGGAAGTGATAGACCCGGATTACTCTCAGAAGTGTGCAAGGTTCTATTCGACTTAAGGTGTAATGTCGTGAATGCCAGTGTATGGACTCACAACACAAGGGCTGCTTTCATAATTATATTAACTGACGAGTCAGGGGAAGCTATTACCGACCCCACGAGACTCTATAATATAAAGACAAGGCTGTGCAATGTGCTTGCAGTAATTAGTAACGATGACACAAGTGCCAATATTGTGGTTACTAGTAGTGTTATCCACACCGAACGCCGGCTGCATCAGATGATGCTTGCAGATCGTGACTATGAGAGAGGCAAACATGTTGATTTAGACATATCACGACGGCCTGATGTGAATGTTGATAATTGGTATTGTAAAGATTGTTTAGTGGTCACCATTCGATGCACAGATAGGCCTAGGCTACTGTTTGACACCATTTGCACATTGATAGACATGGATTACGTTGTTCTTCATGGGTATATAAAGACTGAAAGAACAGAAGCATTCCAGGTTTGTTAACTTTTCGCGTGTTTTGTACTTTTTTCGTAATATGTTTTTATTATACTTTGAGTTCATCATGTGTTTTTGTGTTCAAACTTCAAAGGAATACTGTATCAGACGTGTAGACGGTTCAGCTGTGAAATCAGACACCGAGAGGGGAAGAGTGATCAAATGTATCAAAGCAGCCATTGAAAGAAGAGTATCAGAGGTAAGACATTATTTATAAGAAACTAGGTGCTGCTGCTTAAAACATCTATATTTTTAATATAAAAAGTAGAAAAAGAAATTAAATACACACACATTTTGCTTTTAACTTTATTACACAAGGGCGTTATTATGTAACCGACTTCCAGTGGGTTTAAAAAAACACTTAAAGGCGTGAGGCACTTGTGAAAATGCACCAGGTAGGCTAATGTGGTCAATGAGAATCATACGATGGAGAAGGACGAGCGATTTTTGCGTCTCCCATAAATTCAAGAAAACGGATATATATGCATACGCCCCACTTACGGTGTGCGCATATAATGTATATATGTGTGGCCCTTGGGGGGCAAAAGTAAAGTTGCACTAGTTTTAACGTTATTTTACTAATTTCGTGAAAATAACGTTAAAAACGACGGACGGTTAATCATGCATCATGTGGTGGTGTGGATAGCCAAAAGACAAGGGGTACATGCACCGATCGGGTTTGTCCCGATTGCTAAATGTTCGGTGCCTTATGTCCAAGGCTTGATACCAAACAACATCGAGCCGGGGGTCTCACTGGAAGCAACCTCTCTAGTCTTAGGGGTAGAGGTAAGGCTGTCTATATCTTACCCTCCTCAGACCCTACCTTAGCTTTGCTATAGGTGGGATTAACTGAGTATGATGATGATGATGATGATGCATATGCATTTGTACGTGTATTTGTGTATGCAATTTGTATTGTTAGTAGTAGTGCATACAATGGTTACAAACTTTGTATCTGCCACTCATGACTGCAATGGAGAGTCTAGACTTAGTTGCTGTATGTTTTTGTGTAGGGTCTAAAGCTAGAGCTGTACACAACTGACAGAATCGGACTGTTATCGTATGTCACTCGCATTTTGCGTGAGAATAGCCTCACAGTAACACGAGCTGAGGTGGAAACACGGGGTGACAAAGCTGTAGATACATTCTATGTTCGTGATGCCTCAGGGTATTCGGTTGAGTCCAAGATTATTTGTTCAGTTAGGGAACAAATCGGGCAGCCAATTCTTAAAGTAAAACATATCCCTCAGGACTTGAATCGAGCTCCTCAAGAGTCTTGCAGCAGATTCGTCTTTGGCAGTCTATTTAAGTTTCTTTATGAACACTATCTAAATAGCTGAGGACTAATTCGTTTTCTAAATTGCCTCTAAATTCATTTTTGAACGTGTGCACAGCACAGGACAACAGTGCTATCTTCATTGCTGTTTGGTAGAGACTATTTATTATCTATACCACATTTTATTTATTTTTTTGAACGAGAATGTTATATAATCCCTACTTCTAAATTACACCAAATTTTATTTAATCTACCCCATTCTAGGAATTGGTGGTTACAGGAGAGGAGGAGATGGTGGTGGGTAGGGATGAGCTCAGGACGGTATCGGTACCGAACCGATAATACCGAAACCGAAAACCTCTAAATGTGGGTACCGATACCGATACCGAACACCCTCGGTTCGGTACGGGATCGGTATTTTTTCGGTTCAGGATCGGTTTTCGGGACCATATGCTCATCCCTAGTGGTGGGTGGCGAACCGGGTGGTGGGGGTGCTGCTAATAGTGATAGGATTGAAGGAGAGGAAAAGGTTTGGAGGGAAAATAATTGGGGAAGAAGGTGTTTTCCCGGCTAAAGGCTTTTAGGGTAATAGTCACGTCGCTCTTAATAGTGTCGCCACTATTGTCATGCTGTACTACTTAACCCCAACCGTTAGATCTGTGATCAGATCAACGGCACATATTTAGACTTAACCCCAGCCTCGGATTCTTACCATATAGCGGTGACATTAGGCGGGTCGCCGCTAAAGCTCAAATTTCTTTTAGTACCTAGCTTATTTCCCGTGAATTTCACGGGTTGGAAAAATTTAAATTACATCAATCATAAATTGTAGTTGAATGTCTCAACCCTATTTTAGTAACTTATAATTCCGGATTTTTTTTTATTTTTTTATTTTTGTAAAAGAGTGGTTTTAACCTATTCCGCTGTAGATGAAAATAGAATCCCTATTTATTGTTTGAACATTATTAGTAACTTGTCTAGACATGATTAATTAATTAGCTGAATAGCGAACACATTGGTATTCGTTGGAAAAAGTCTTTTTTTTTTTTTCATTTTTTGCATATCACTATGGTATGCATTGTAAGACAATAAAACACTCATTAATTTGGTGTAATTTTTTTTTGTTTATTAAATTCCGTATATAAAAGTTATTAACGTTTAAAAATTATTAGTGAAAACATAGAAAGAAAAAAACTTTTGAAAAGAAAATAAAGGGAATGATGTCACGTAAAACAACCAACCAAAGAGGAGGATGGCCTTAATTATTCACATAATCTATATCTATATCTATATCTATATCTATATCTATATCTATAATAAATCAAAACATTTTTAATGACATGTCATAATATTATACAATCTCTCTTTTGAGAGATGCCATATAGGATGTGATGTCGCAACTCTAGACCAATTAAAAAAAAGAATAAATATGGTTTAAATATAATTTAACATAATCTATTAAATACTTAATCTACTTATTATTTTCTCTCTCATGTTTCCTCTCATAACTTTTAAATGTTAATATCTTTTATATACGAGATTTTTTAAAGAAAAAAATTACACCAAATTAACGAGCGTTTTATTATCTTTCCAATGAGTACCATAGTGCTATATAAAAAACGGAGAAAAAAACGACTATTTTTTTTAACCGGACAGGTATTGTGTTAGGTTTGGAATTAGTTTAAAAAAAGTTGTGGGTTTGGGTCGGGCCTGGAATTAGGTGATACCCGACCCAATTACCCATTTTTTATATTAGAATATGATAACTTATGGCAGAGATTTGTTTAAAATAATAATAATAATATTCATTTAATCATATATTGGCAGATGCCATTTTTATAGTTTAGATACTTTTTCTAATTTTATTCATTTTATTTAGATTTCTCAATCCGGGACGCTCCCGGGGTATAAACTAGTTATTTTTTGTTTTAATTTATTTATTTATTAGCATTTAATTAGCTAATCACTCTTTTTCTCATTATTTTCAAATTAATCATTTTATATTTATTTGAGTGCAGAAAATTTTTCAACCATTTTCTTTCCACCCTTTTTTATTTCACTGATTCTTTTTCACGTTTCTCATGTTACGATGAAGCCTAGCTCAATTGGTAAAATTTGAGGGAGCTAGAGTGGAGACCATGTGGAGATTGAGGGTTCATTTCTGTCGGAGCCATATTTACCATATATGAGGGTTCCACCTGGAAAGATCCCCAATCCAGATAGAATGGGTAATCAATACAGGCTAGCCCAAAGTATTAGGCGGAGCTTCACCAGCTAAACCACGCGCCTAAAAAAACCGTTTCTCATATTACAACTCTTCGTTTTATAATTTCAAAATCATGACTAACTATTTAATAATTTTAAAATTCAACCTCTACTCGAGTTTCTAATTAGTATACTATAAATGATTAAAAACTTAGAACCCACAAAACGTTAGCAAGTAATATTATATTTTCTAGTACAATCATCTTATGAGTTTGACCCGACACATAAAATACATCCATGTTTCATTACACATATTCGTGAACCAGATTATAAGTCTCATTCTTATATGTTATTACCAGGAAAACAAATAAAACCATCTAAAAATTTTATCTTGTTGTATAAAAAAGTCAAACTAATAAGTCAAATAAGTTCAAGGGTGTTGCGGCCTATTGAAAAGAAGTTGAGGGGGGCAATTATGACAAGATTGACTAATCTTTGATAAGTTCGTTATAACAGTCATTAGCTCATCAGGTCTATAAGAATTGGGGATTAGGGCTTTCTAATCATTCTCTTGTATTCTCAATTGTTTCTTTCTTTCGTTTCAATTTTTTTCTGTAATCACTCGTAATCTTTTGATCAATAATAGTTGAGTTTAATTGTTCCGCAATAGTGTTGTTTTCTGGTGTAATTTTCTACAATTGGTATCAGAGCTAGGTTGGCTCGATTGAAGAAGACGACGGTGTTCAACGGTTGATTGTTGATCAAGATGGTGTCGACAAAGTTCGAATTAGAGAAATTCGATGGCAGAAACGATTTCAGCCTTTGGAGGTTGAAGATGAGGGCGTTATTAGTTCATCAGGGTTGTGTTGATGCCTTGAAAGGAGTAGATCGAATTGGAGAAGGATTGACTAATAAAGAAAAGGAGATGATGGAAAAGGCTCATAGTGCCATTATATTGAGCCTTGGTGATCGTGTTCTAAGAGAAGTCTCAAAAGAAACCATAGCTGCTGGAATTTGGTATAAATTGGAGACGTTATACATGACAACGTCATTAGCCAACCGGCTGTACTTGAAGAAGAAGTTATACACCTTTCAAATGGGGTCTGGATAAACTATTGAAGAACACACTGATGAGTATAATAAGTTAGTTCTTGATCTTGAAAATATAGAAGTTGTGTTGGAAGATGAGGACAAGGCAATCTTGTTCTTTACTTCTCTTCCACAAACTTATGAGAATTTCGTTGATACTTTGATGTATACTCGTGAGACACTCTCTATTGAAGAAGTTCTTGCAGCTTTGAACTCAAGAGAGTTAAAGATGAAGTCTGATTCTAAAGATGAAGGTGGAGAGGGTCTGTTTGTAAGAGGAAGACCAGAACACAGGGGCAGTTCAAAGAATTCAAAGAGTTCAGGTTCAAGATCGAAGTCTAAGTTTAGAAGAAAGTGTTTCTTGTATAATTCAGAGAAGCACTTAAAGAGAGACTGTCCAGAACTCAAAAGAAGGAAGAATGAGAGCAGTGCAGGTCCCAAGACTCATGTTAATCACAATACTCAGGATGATCTTTCTGATGGGTATGAGAGTTCTGATGTATTTTGTGTCATGAGTGAATGACATGATGGATATAATGGAACAATGGGTGATGGACTCAGGGGTTCCTTCCATATGACTCCTATCAAAAGTTTCTTCAAAACTTTGATCTATGGAGAGTATGGATATGTCAAACTTGGTGATGACAGGCCTTGTAAGATTGTTGGCATTGGAACAATGACTTTCAAACTGAAGAATGGAAATACTGTAGATCTGCACGATGTCAGGTATATTCCTAGTTTAAAGAGGAGTTTATTGTCTGTTGGTACATTTGAAATGGAGGGTTGTCATGTAAGTCTGAAAGATTGTAAGGCCAGGGTTATAAAAGGTTCCTTAGTTATGTTAACTGGAACCAAAAAGAACAACAATGTATATGTTCTTGATGGCAGTGTGGTTGAAGGATTAGTTGCAGCCTTAACTGTAACTAATAAGGATAGTGAACTGGCTTATTTGTGGCATAAAAGGTTAGGCCACATTAGTAGTCAAGTTTGATAGAGTTGAAAAAGCAACAGGTCTTAGGATATGTTAAAGATTGTGACATAGGATTCTGTGAAGCTTGTATAATGGGTAAACAGAAAAGAGTAAAGTTTGGGGTTGGGAAACATATTACAAAGGGAATCCTAGACTATGTTCATTCTGATCTATAGGGGCCAGCAAGAGTTGAAACATTGGGAGGGGTAATGTATTTCATGTAAATCATTGATGATTTCTCTAGAAGGGTTTGGGTATTAGTGATTAAAAGCAAAGATAGTGCATTTCCTAAGTTCAAAGAATGGAAAGCATTGGTAGAGAACTAGACAAGTAGAAAGATCAAGAAGTTGAGAACTGACAACAGGTTAGAATTCTGTAATAGATAATTTGATCAGTTCTGTAAGGATAGTGGTATTGACAGGCATAAGACTATACCCGGAACCCCTCAGCAGAATGGGTTGACTAAGAGAATGAATAGGACTCTTCTGGAAAGGGTAAGGTGTATGAGGCTCAGTTCAGGTTTGCCTAAAAAGTTCTGGGGTGAGATTGTTTCCACAACTGCATTCTTGATATAGATCTCCATCTAGAGTCATTAATATGAAGACTCCAATGGAGATGTGGACAGGGGAAAAGCCTGATTATGAGAACATTAAAGTGTTTGGGTCATTGGCTTATGCACATGTGAGTCAAGATAAGTTGGATTCAAGGTCTTACAAGTGTATTATGTTGGGTTATCAAGAAGGGGGGAGTAAAAGGGTACAGGCTATGGAAGTTAGAAGGAGAAGGGCCTAGAATCATCAAAAGTAGAAATGTGGAAATCAAGGAAGACATCTTGTACAAGGATGTTATTCATGGTGATGTTCCAGGGATGATAAATTTCAAGTCTAAACTTGATCCAGTCCATATTGAGGTGGAGCCAAGTTCTAAAGAAGTTCATACAGAGAATGGGTCAATCAGGGGCAATTTGGGTAATACTGAAAGTTCAGAAAGAGGTGAGACTTCCCAGGTTTCACCTACATATAGTATTGCCAAAGATAGGCCCAAGAGAACTACTGTGAAACCTATAAAATTGAGAGATTCAGCAGAAGTAACAAATGTGTCCATGTCTGTTGTGGCATTTGTTGCTGCTGAAATGAGTGTGTAAATGAACCTCTCACATACAATGAAGCCATGATTTCAAATGAAAGGGATAAGTGGTGGGAAGCCATGAAAGAGGAAATGGAGTCTTTAACAAAGAATGAGACTTAGGTTCTAGTTGACAAACCTAAGGATCATAAGTTGGTATCGTGTAAATGGATATTCAAGGTTAAAGATGGTATTCCAGGGGTAGAGAGTAAGAGATTCAAGGCCAAACTTGTGGCCAAGGGTTTCACTCAGAGGGTTGGGATAGATTACACAGAATTTTTTTTCTCATGTGGTTAAACACACTTCAATAAGGGTGTTATTGTCAATTGTTGCTGCTCAAGACCTTGAGTTGGAACAATTAAATGTAAAAACAGCTTTCTTACATGGTTTTTTGGAGAATATATATATATGTCACAGCCTGTAGGTTTTGTATAAGAAGAGATTAAAGATAAGGTGTGTCTTTTGAAGAGATCTTTGTATGGTCTTAAACAATCTCCTAGACAATGGTACAGGAGATTTGATGAGTTTATGACAACTCACGGGTTCAAAAGAAGTGCTTATGATTCTTGGTAATACTTTAGAGAGTACAAACCTGGTTATTGAAGTTATCTTCTCTCGTATGTAGATGATATGCTTGTGGCCTGCAAGTATAAGGAAGAGGTGGAGTCAATAAAACAGTTGTTGAAGCAGGAGTTTAAAATGAAGGAACTTGGTGATGCAAAGAAGATTTTGGGTATGGAGATTCATAGAAATAAGGAAGTGAACATGTTAAGATTGACACAGGGTACTTATGCTAAGAAAGTGTTCAAAATTTTTACTATGGAGGGTTGTAAAATGGTTAGAACTCCATTGGCAAATCACTTCAAGTTGTCTTTGCAACATTCTCCTATAACTGAAGAAGAAATCAAGTATATGGATAATGTTCCCTATGCTAATATGGTAGGGAGTCTCATGTATCTCATAGTGTGCACAAGGCTTGATCTTGGGTATGTTGTGAGTATGGTGAGCATATACTTATCCAATCCTGGAAAGTATCATTGGGAGGCTGCCAAGTGGATCTTAAAGTTTCTAAAAGGGACTGAAGATTGTGGCTTGGAGTTTGGGAAAATAGAAGAGATTCAGGACAAAGTTGAAGGTTTTGTGGACTCAGATTATGCTAAGGATTTAGACAAAGGAAAGTCCATTACAGGATATGTGTTTAAAGTTCTTGGTAATGTTGTGAGTTGGAAGGCTCAGCTTCAGTCTGTTGTTGCTCTTTCAAGCACAAGAGCTGAGTACATTGCCTTGACTGAAGCTGTTAAAGAAGCAATTTGGTCAAAAGGATTGGTGACTGAACTGGGAATTGAGGATATTAATGCTGTGGTTCATTGTGATAACCAAGGGGCAGTTCAGTTGACAAAGAATAATGTGCTCCATGAAAGGACTAAACACATCAAAGTGAAGTTGCACTTTGTGAGAGATGTGGTTAGTGCTAAAGAAGTTATTGTGCAGGATATTGATACAAGTTAGAACTTAGCTGATTTGTTTACAACATCTCTGCCTGGGTCCAAGTTTGATTTCTATGTTCAAGGATTAGAAATTGGATAAAAGTCACGAGTTTGACTTTTAAGGTGGAGATTGTTGTATATAAAAGTCAAACTAATAAGTCAAATAAGTTTGAGGGTGTTGCAACCTATTGAACAGAAGTTGAGGGTGGCAATTATGACAAGATTGACTAATCTTTGATAAGTTCGTTATAACGGTCATTAGCTCATCAGGTCTATAAGAATTGGGGATTAGGGCATTCTAATCATTCTCTTGTATTCTCAATTGTTTCTTTCTTTCGTTTCAATTATTTCTCTTTAATAATTGGTAATCTTTTGATCAATAATGTTGTTTTCTGGTGTAATATTCTACAAATATAAATCGTTTCGTTTCTATAAAATTAATAAATATTTAAATAACTATTGATAAATTCAAAAACTTTTTCATATAAAGAAATGATAGTAAATATTGTAAGTTGTTTTGAACGGTCATAACATGCGATTTTAATTACAAAGTAATAAAAATGCATGCAACTCGAGAACGAAGCATTTGCCCTAAATTACCACTTTATTTGGGAGAAGGTTGTTGCCGGCTTATTATGTGTTTTTCACATCAACTCAGTTGATCAACAAGCAGATGCTCTCACCAAATTCCATGTCACAACTCACAAGTAAATATATAGTCAAATCACAAATGTAACCTTAAATTTTTCAATCATGCTTGATTTAAATAATTGGAAAAGCATGAGCATGAGCATACCAACTCCACTTTTTTAAATATTAGCAACAAGTCAAATTTCGCGTGACGTTATACCAACTAATCATAATAAAAAATTAGTTTTCTTTTGCCAATTCAAACAATGATACACTCAACTACCTACTATATATAAAGATTCGTTCAATTCTTATTAAGTAACGTCATGTGACTAATTTTATTATGGTGCCACCGAAGTGAGAAATTGAATTTTTTGGGCCCCTATAAAGCATGCCGGCTTGTGTTCAGTAGTGGAGCTTAAAATTATTTTTTTTTTGGACCAAAAGTTACGGGACCTTTAAAAAGTAATAGGAGTGGACTTAATACGTATATAATTTTTGAATGAAAATACGTAAATTTACACTACTGACCACCAAAAAAGTGGGGACGGGTACCCCGGCCCTCAGGCCATCACTATACTTCGCCCCTGCTTATGTTGTCACTCAATCCTTATTACACCCTTGATTTTATGCTCATCGGTTATGATGCGTGTGTGACGAGGAATCCTGAAACTTATAAACTTATTAGACCACCCGTAGTGGTTTGGAGGCAATTCACGCCCCCCTCTAAATGGAGAGTTTTGATTGACTCAAAGAAAGGCAACCATTTTCACGCTTGAAACCAGCGTTAAAAGTTTCACGCCAAACATAAAATTTGAAGAAAAATGCCCCCAAGGTGATGTTCCAAGCATTTTGGGGCATTTTGGCGGATTTTGACGCCCAAATTGTTTGCCACTATGGTGGTCTTATAAGAGTGTGTGTAGTGGGATTGCTATTATAGCGCCCCTCCTTCATTATAATTGGGTGATAGTATTTGGCACACAAACCAAACAACAATGGCGTTATATATATAACGCCTGACACCTATTTTTTCAATTTTAAAGCAATATAGCGCCCCATAAAGCCCTCCCGTAGCGGTGTTTGGGCGCTATTTTTCAATTTCAAGCCTCAATAACGCCCCACTACACATGGTCTAAGTTTCATGTTTGCTGTGTGGGAAAAGGAATTGTAATTCTCTTATTTCATCAGTTTGTGCCATCAGGATGGAGACACAAAGATTATAAAACAGTAGCCTAACATCTTTATAATATTCATCATATGCACATAAATTTTCAACTGCACATCTTCTATTACCAAAATGGTGACTTTCTTGAGAGTTTTCATAAGCTTTCTGTGTTCTATAGTCCTCTTAGCTCTATTCAAATTCTTTTACAAATTTTGGTGGGTTCAGATGCGCATAACGCGTGTACTGAGTTCACAAGGAATACGCGGACCTCCTTACAGTTTCATCTATGGCAACATGAAGGAAATTTCCAACATGATAAAGCAATCCACAAGCCTTCCCATGGACATATCACACTACATATTCCTGCGAGTTCAACCTCACTTTGATTCATGGTTGCACATATACGGTTAGTATTATTCATAATTCATTCAACGCGTGATTGTATATACACGCCACAGGTGTTTTAAATGTCTGTTTGACGCAGGTAAGAATATTCTATATTGGCAAGGTCCTCAACCTGTATTAGCTGTCACAGAACCAGAGTTCCTCAAACAGTTGATGAGTGTCCGAGAGATTTCAACGGCAGGGATACAAGGCATGGGACCTGCTTTCAACAAGATATTTGGAGGTGGTCTAGTTTTTTCTCAAGGCGAAAAATGGGCAAAACAGCGAAAATTAGCAACTCACGCTTTCAATGGTGAACGGTTGAAAGTAAGTTCATACAAACCATAGTATTCAGGGAATTATTGTTGTACCGAGTCAAGCCACTTGGTCATGATTATGAGTTGTTAAGTCAAAAAATATTTTGGAGAAAAGGAATATAAAAGGTTAATGAAATTTACAATGAAACCAATGCCTATATACAGATTCAACTCATCATTTGTCATCATTTAGTATTAAAGATATCATTTGTCATGAGAGTTTGCATATATGCATGTATTATATATGTGCACATATACATGAACTTATTATTTTGCATACGTATGTTTTGAAATTCAAATAAGCATAATCCTTCATGTGGTGTAGATGAGAATTAAGCAAGTACATATGATCAGCAGTTAGTTCCTAGAGAACAAGATTATAGATGACATTAAGGCTCTGAATGATTAAGTGCTGAATGATTCAACTATGCACCAAGTCTGAATAGTTCAGCTCTTAATCATTCTATTCAGAGCCTTTTTTTAGGTTGAAACAAACAGTCTGAATGCTGAACCATTCAAATCTGAATGGTTCAGCTCTGATTGGTTCAAAGCCTCATTAAGAGGCTACCAAACAGGGCCTAAGTGTTAGGATTAGTTTACCTTTTACAATATACGGTCTAGAAGGAATACAGCAACGTATATGCCCAATGTACGTAGACTTAATTCACTGGATTTCCTAAATATCGGAAATGAAACTTGTTTCGGAACAATGATTGAAAGCGTTGACATGATGCTAAAACGGTAGAAAGATGCTGGAACCAACGAGAAAGATGTCCATGAAGAGTTCAGAACAATGACATCTGAAGCCATCTCAAAGGTCGTGTTCGGAAGTAACTATGAGGAGGGGAAGCAAATTTTCCAGAAGCAGGGGGCGCTAATTCAGTTGGCTACCAAACAGTTGTCAAAAATTAGGCTTCCCGGATTTGGGTAAATCTACCTGGCTAGTCTACCTTATCGTATATAGGACTATGATACAATTCATACAATGATCATTAATGTTGAGATCTTCACAGGATGATATTCAAAGATAAAGAGGATGTGGAAACCGACAAACTGTTAGCCGGCATTCAAGGTATCATCACAAAGATGATAAGAAATAGAGAAAGTATGATAGTTTCAGAAGATGACAACTCAACGGCTGATTACCTAGGGATACTTTTGAATGCGCGTCATGATGTCAATGACAATTACAAGCTCTCCACACAGGATATTATTGATGAATGTAGAACGTTTTACATTGCCGGCCATGGAACAATCTCTCTTTTGCTCTCGTGGGCCACTTTTCTTCTAGGAATGCACACTGAATGGCAAGAGAAAGCACGCGAGGAGGTTCAAGAAGTATTTGGAAATCAAAACCCATCTTCAGAAGGCTTAGCAAGACTCAAGATAGTAAGATTATTGATCTAACAAACTCATTTCTTTAGTTCTTATTTTCTGGCACTGTTTTGTAATTGTGTGTTGTTCTCGTATCATACAGATGAGCATGATAATCAATGAGACACTACGTCTGTACCCTCCTGCAATATCCATAGGCCGCAAAGTTCAGAAGGAAACACATGTCGGGGATATAGTTCTTCCACCAAACGTAAATTTGCTAATACCAGTATTACCATTTCATCAAGACCGCACAGTATGGGGAGAAGATGCTCATCTCTTCAAACCAGAAAGATTCTTTGAAGGGGTCGCCAATGCAGTTAATAGTAATCCAGGAGCATTCCTCCCTTTTGGTTATGGACCACGAATCTGTGTAGGCTCCAATTTCGGTATAAATGAAGCAAAAATAACCCTTTCGATGATCTTACAACATTACAGATTCACTCTCTCCCCAAACTATGTCCATGCACCAGTTCCGCATATCACACTTCGCCCAATGTCTGGTGTACAGATAATGTTTCAAGCTCTCTAAAGCTCCCGTTCTTGTGGCTAGTGTGCACTTAATAAACTATTTACATTTCCATCTTTAATCGGATCACATTTTCATTTACCTTAAAACGAATATCTTGACTATTTTTGTTTTTCTTCTAAGTACATCCGGAGAAGTATAAGAAATGAACTGAAATGTTCATTTTATGGCCACATAAAAAGAAAACGGATATGTAACTTAATCTTGTAAAAAACGATTCATATTGAACCAAAACAGTTTATGAGTTGCTAATTATGGTCCAATGAAACTATTGTATTAAACAAAATTACAAAAAAACTAATCTTGTCTAAAGATCATGCATCAATTAAAAAGGAGAAAGCTGGTTAGAAAACCGGCTGAACAAGAGCGCATCCACTTGTTAGTACATGATGTCCCTAGGCTAGTATATCAGTTGTTTGGACGAGTTTCGGGGTGTTTGGAGAGGTTTATACGCGTTTTGGGGTGTGAGATAGGCTATAGGCGAGTAGGAATAGTCTGGCATGCGATTGGGCCTATCCAGTGTCACTATTCACGCGATTGGGAGCTGTCTATAGGCGATTAGGCCCTAATCGCCTATAGCAGCATGTCACATAGCTGCACAATCGCCTATAGCATGCTGTACGTACCCGGGAGGTATAAATAGGCCTATTCTCAGCCCTAATCATCAGTTCTTGCCTCACACACTCTCCAAACACCCTCCCAAGGTCTGTAAGGTCTGATTTGATCTCTGTAAACACTCGTGCTCTGTTTTTAGTGATTAATCGATAATCTTTTGACCCGTGTGTGTGTTGTGATTACTCGTTTGTCTTAGTTTCATTATCGTTTCTGTTGTTAAAGCATATTTGAGGGATTCCGCACCTCTAGTATAAACCCCGTGATTGTTGGATTTAGCGTTATTCGATCCTACAAGTGGTATCAGAGCCAAGGCTCTTATCACGGGTGTTTTAATAACAAAAACGAGCAAAAACAGGTTGTTTTTGGTGTAAAAGTTCAGATTTTTAAGCAAAAACCTGTTCTTATTTTTGAAACTTTGAGTTTTTGTCAAAAACCCATCTTTTTCAACATCTTGGTGTGTGTTTACGGTTAAAAACAAGTGTTTTTGATTAGGGTTTGCTCTAAAACTGTTTTGGTAACTTGTCTAATCATTTGGGATCAAAATACAATGTTTTAGATAAGATTTTGAGGCAAAATAGGTGATTTTTGAGCAAAAGTGCGGCTACAGATCAGATCAGGCGATTGTGCAGCCCTACTCGCCTAAAACTTTCACACGATTAGGGTTTAGGTGCGATTGGCCATCAATCGCCAATAATTAAACGCGATTAACATCAACTCGCGAGTTCTCCCACACGATTAGGCCTAATTGCATAATAGCGATTAGCCCTAATCGCCTAGCATAATCTTGACACTCTAAAACCCTAATCGCCTATAATATCAAGCGATTAGGTCAAATCGCCTAACTGTTTACACGAGTAGCCCCTAATCGCGTATATTATATACCACTTGAAAGCCTAATCGCCTTAAAGGGTCTGGAACATAAAATTTGACTAAGTATCGGACTATTATCATACCTTAACATATGGCGAACCCGTGGGGACATCTGAGTCAACCGAGACCTCAGTATAATCAACAAATGAACAATCAATCTAACGTACCCACGAACCCTTGGCAGTATTCAGCAAAACGTAACGCGCAACGGATGCAACAATCGCAAATGCAAGCGAATGTTGCCGGAATCAATCCGTGGGCGCTAGCTGCTCAACAGCAAATGGTAAACACGAATCCATGGGCACTCGCGGCTGCTGCAAACTCTCAGACAAACCATCTGTCTTCCGTACTCATGAGCGACTTAGAGACGGGTAGTTCTAACAGGGCACCGAAGTTGCAGTACATGTCCGACTACCACGGTTGGAAGGGCAGATTTCAGACTTATGTCGAGGGCATCGATGGTCTTGTATGGTCAGCTATCGAGACAGGGTACAGTCGGCCTTTAGTTGAGAACTCCACTACTCCGATCTCCATTGAAGACATGAATGAAGATCAGAGAAAGAAATACAACTATGAGAAGAAGGCGATGGCAGCATTGAAGCAAGCTCTTCCAAAGGACATCCTCCATCAATTCGCTCAGTGCACAACATCTCAGATGCTGTGGTTAGCATTGGCTGAGCGAAATGAGGGTAATATGAAGACAAGAAAGGTCAAAATGGATCAGCTGAAGAAGGAGTTCGAGAACTTCAATGCTATAGGGAACGAATCACTGAGGGATTTGACGGCAAGATACTACCATCTGATGTCAGAAATGTATCAGTACGGGGTCTTATATTCATCTGCGGACCTTGTAGAAAGATTTGCTGAGGCGCTACCTCCTCACTGGCATCAATGGTTGGATATTCTAAAGTCAAACAATGCATATCAGACTCTCTCCATCAACGAGTTTATTACCGAGCTGGAGAACAAGGAGATAGAGGAGATCAGGAGAGCAAACAAGGCGCTCATTCCACAGAATCCCAGCATCTATTATGGGAATCCTCTTCAGGACACCAGTGTGGGTGGAACCAAACCACAAACTGCTTTTGTGGTTAACCCGGACCCAGTCTATGCATTCGACAACTATGGTCCCCCAACTGATGTTCCTCCTCCTACATATCCTTTTGGACCAAACCCGTATCCTTTGAATTATAATGCTAACCAGTTTGGTGTTAATCCGTTTTCTCATCTTGCAGCACCAGCGCAGGCAACTGCAAACTTTAGTGGACCCTCTTCTGCAGGTTTTGGCGGGGCTCCAGCTACAAGTTATGGTGGATATGGAGGTGCTTCGAGTTCTAATCAAGGTGGCTATCAGACCAACACAGTCCCAGAGCAGCTGAACACTGCGGGTTTAGGAAAGGTGACTATAGAGCTAGCTCAAGAACACATGGCTCTATTGTCGACTTTGGTGAACTCCTATAGTGGATTGGTGGCTGGACAGATCGGGAATCCTCATCTTACACAGGAGGATTACTCGCAGATTGATAAGGACGACATGGATCTGATCGACATTCAATGGCACTTTGCGAGCTTGGTGAGAAGGGCAAAGGATTACATGGAAAGGACGGGAAGGAGAGATGTCTTGATCAACAATAACACCAAGTTTGGGTTTGACAAAACAAAGGTCACATGCTACAACTGTGGCACAAAAGGGCATTTTGCAAGGGAATGTGACCGACCTAAGCAGCAAGGAAATCAGAATCCCTTCAACAACAATAGAGCCAATCAGAATCAGAGGCAGCAAGCTCAGGGTCAACCTAATACTGAGCGTGCCATTGTTCCAGTCAACAACCAGATTCAGAACCAGAGGCCGCCTGCGAACAACAATCAAGGTCAAGCCATGGTTATTCAAGCTGATGAAGGCTATAACTGGAACCATCTGATCATCGGAGACGAAGCTCCTCAAGGTGGTGCAGCCTGTTTCGCTCAACAAGCATCTGAAGCACCAGCCGAAGTTGAAGAAACCTCGAGTCAGTCTGACATCATCACTTCTGAAACCGAGGTGTCTGACTGTGACTCGGAGTGCGATTCTGATAGTGGAGAAGATTTGGAGGAGTTGTTAGCTGAAGCAGATGCATTGATCAGCAAAAGATCATTTCTTGTGGATGCTGACTGCACAGAGAAGAACTACGGCGAATTCTTTGGAGCTCAGAAGACAGCAGCTCACTATGCATTGATGGCCATCACTGAATCGTCGAACAAGGTAAGTTCTTCTTCTGATTCAAAGTTAGATTGTGTAGAGTGTAATCAGCTGAAATTCAGAGTTAAAGAATTAACTGAAGAAAATCTGAATTTAAAAGCTGATGTTGGTCCGTTGCAAAGGTCAATTGATTCCTTGAGACAAAAGGAGAAAAATTTTCTAAGTACAATTGAAAATTATAAAAAGGATGTTTCTGAACTGTCTAAAACCTTAGCTAACAAACAGATTGCTATAAATAATTACATCAATGAGGTCGAAGACACTAAGAAACAATTGGCCATTGTTAACTGTGACTATGAAAAGATCAGGAAAAAGCTTGAGAGTTATTTAAACTGCAAGTATGTCCTTGATCACATAGTTGAACACTCTGACAAGGAAGGTTTCTCTACCAGTCCCAAATACTCTCAGTGTCCACCTCCGGTGAGATTCGAACATCACAATTTTGATGTCTTGCCGAAGGAGGAACTTGTGGACGTGGCAGCCGAGGCAGCAAAAGCTGCAGAGGCGGCCAAGGTTACTGAAGCAGCTAAACCTGCTGAAGTCACTAAGGTTGCTACTCCTGCTAAGGCTGTCAATTTGTGTGAGAAACCTGATGATATCAGTGTATATGACACTGACACTTCGGATGATGAGCTCGATGAACCTCCTAGGTATGCACCGGTTAAAACTATAGATGTTCCTCTTGAGAATCATATCATTACAACTGAAACCTTGAGTGAACTGCAACCGAAAGTGCAAACCGAGGATGGGAGGAGGATTAAGGTGTTCTATAAGTTAAAAGGGTCTGAAAGGGTGTATGCTGATGAGGAAGTCCCTCTTAGATGTATCACCCCTGGTCTTGTTGCCAAAATTTGGCAAGAATCTGTCATTACCATAGAAAAGGAAACCTGGAGTAAAAACAAGGGTAAGGGTAAGGGTAGAAAGGATCAGGGAAATCAGGCAAATAAAAATAACAAGAAAAATCAAAAGTCGAACACCGTTAATCCTCAAAATCAAGCTCAAAAGAACGGTCCGAAAAAGCATGTGACTGAGTTCATTAGATCGAGCGGCACTGAAAGAAATGACGATCCTCAAGTCGATCAGCAAAGAAGATGTCTTGAGGATCTAAAACATAAAAACTCATTTGCCGCTCCATCTAACAAAAGAAACAAAAAGGAGACCAAACCCGGATCTCCTAAGTTTGAAGAATATAGATCCTGTCACAAGTGCGGGGAACGTGGGCATTTAGTTGCTGCGTGCCCTGAATTGAGACGAGAAAGGATCAAAGTGGATGATCCTCCCTGTTCTAGCAAATCCAAGCAACCGGTTTCTCCCAAACTCTCAGAGAAACAAAAGGGAAAGCAGGTTGTTTATGATAACCGCAACAAAATTGCTATGAACCAAAAGCCAGTTGATGGCAGGGGTCCACAGCTGAGGGGGAGCGCTGTTCCTCCAAAGGTTGAAGCAGCGCCTAAGCCACCAGCAAAGGCTGCAGCCAAACCGCAGGGCAACCCCAAAGCCGTTCCACGTACAGTTAATTCTGAAGTGGATCCTAAATCTGTTCCTCCAAAGGAATCCAAGGCTGGACCTTCTAGCCCACAGGCAAAGAAGAAGCCCAAGCCAAAGAAACCTGAACAGATTTGGAGACCCAAGTCACCAACCAAAGAAGGAGAGTCATCTGCTGGAAAAGGCAGTGCGGTACCATCGGAAACAACTCCAACACCAAATGGGAAATGGATTGACTTTCCGATGTTAGATGAAGTTGGTAGACCCAAGACCGTGAAGGCTTGGGTCCCCCTTAACCACTGAACTTTGAATGTTTGTGCAGGGAGTTCCACAAGGCCTTATCAGCAGCCTATGGATTGTTGATAGTGGAGCTTCAGGGCACATGACGGGCGATTTATCCCTGCTTTTTGACATAAAGAATATCAATG
This sequence comes from Ambrosia trifida, assembly GCA_028751855.1. Classification (NCBI taxonomy): domain Eukaryota; kingdom Viridiplantae; phylum Streptophyta; class Magnoliopsida; order Asterales; family Asteraceae; genus Ambrosia; species Ambrosia trifida. The sequence goes on from CM054130.1 coordinate 81,971,645, forward strand.
GGGGGTATGTTGCCTTTGCTGGTAATAAAGGGGGTTATATAACAAAGGAAGGAAGTATGAGCAACGGCATAGTAAGCTTTGAAAAGATAAGCTTTGTTAAACAGATAGACCACAACTTGCTGAGTGTTTCACAGATATGTGACAAGAAGTTCACTGTATTCTTTGATGACAACGCATGTTTCATTCTGAAGCCTGGATTCAAAATACCGAAAGAGTGGGTCATGATCTCAGCTCCCAGGGTCAACAACTTATACGTCCTGGATATGAGCCGAGCAATGACAGCGAAAGGTCAGGTCACTTGTTTTCTGTCAAAGGCGACAGAGAAGGAATCGATAATGTGGCACAGACGAATGGGGCACATCCACTTGAGGAAAATGAACCATCTGGTCCAGAACCAACTAGTGGAAGGTGTTTCTGTTAAGAATTTTCATTTAAACGATGTCTGTGTCTCATGTAAGAAAGGGAAGCAGAAAAGAAAGTCTCACAAGCCTAAGAAGACAAACTCAGTTAGTCTACCTCTCGAACGACTGCACATGGACCTGTTTGGCCCAGTCAATCGAAAGAGCAAGAACGGTGACTCATACTGCTTAGTGGTTACGGATGATTATTCTAGGTTTTCTTGGGTTGTGTGCATGAAGCACAAGAGTGAAACTTTTGATTACTTGAAGAATCTGTTTACTAAATTGGAAAATATATATCAGCTAAAGATCCGTAGGATCAGAAGCGATAATGGAACAGAGTTCAAGAATCACGCTATGGAGGCGTTATGTGCAGAAAAGGGTATTCATCATGAATTCACAGCGCCATACACTCCTCAGCAAAACGGGGTTGCAGAAAGAAAGAATCGGACTCTTATTGAGGCAGCCAGAACTATGCTCGCAGACTCGAACTTGCCTGTGATCTTCTGGAACGAGGCAGTTCACTGCGCGTGTTATACTCTGAATAGGGTTCTAACGGTAAAGAAGCTTGGAAAAACCTCTTACGAGCTTCTGAACCGAAGGAAACCGAACTTAGAGTTTCTGGAACCTTTCGGAGCTCCATGCACCATGATACATCCCGATGGGAAGTTTGGTGCAAAGGCAGAAGAAGGTTTCTTTGTTGGTTACAGCACTCCCAACAAAAGAGTGTACAACAAAAGAACCAACAACGTTGAGGATTGGCTTAATGTCGATGTTCAGCGTTATACTGCCAATGCACCTGGTGTTGGACCTGATTGGTTGTTCGACTATAAGGGTCTATTTGATTCCTTCAACGTGGAGAATTTGGTGGATGATGCTGTAGCGCAAATGTATTACGAATGTGAAAACGCAGCTAGCTCTCCGCTAATGCGTCCGATCGTGGTTAATGCACCTGCGCCTGCTCCATCTGATGCCTCTGCATCCACGGGTCCCCCCGATAAAACCGCAGCAGCAGAAGTTGAGGAAGTTTTTCAGGAAGCGTCAGCAGAGGTTCTCGAATCTTCATCTTCCGACGACGATTTTGCAGAGTCTCATGAAACTCTCACTGAGGAACAAGCTGGAAATGGTGAATCTACCACTACAGCTCCAGTTAATCCGACAGGAAACAATCAAGCTGGTCCTTCTTCTTCAGCAGCTCCAGGGATAGGTCTTCGGATTGATCTCTCCGGTTTTAATATGCAACCCGCTGCTCCCTCTAGTTCAAGCGCAGCTGAGACAAATATATCTCAAGGTTTGGAGAACCTAAATTTGCATTCGGATGATCCAGTGCCGGCACATCCGGAATCTCGGATTCACGACACTCATCCGATGCAAAATGTGATTGGTAATCCGACTAGCAGAGTCATGACGCGCAGTCAGCTCAGAAATGCTAGTTCAAGTGACAATGCAGGTACTCTGGCACTCTATTCGGAAATCAGAAAAGCAGGTCATCAGAACGATTGGTCCTTCGCCTTATATGTTTCTCAAACTGAACCAAGAACTGTGCAAGAGGCACTAAGGGAAGAACCATGGATTGAAGCAATGCAAGCCGAACTTCAGCAGTTCCAAAAGCTAGGAGTGTGGGACTTAGTTGACTTACCTCCAGGCTCGAAAAAGATTGGAACAAAGTGGGTCTACAAGTGTAAACGGGATGACCGCGGGGTGATTATAAGAAACAAGGCTCGATTAGTTGTCCTCGGCTTCCGTCAAATCGAAGGAATAGATTACAACGAAGTATACGCTCCAGTTGCGCGCCTTGAAGCTATCCGGATGTTCTTAGCTTACGCTTCGTACAAACGGTTTAAGGTGTATCAAATGGACGTGAAAAGTGCTTTTCTGTATGGTGTCGTGAAGGAAGAGGTGTATGTTGCTCAGCCACCAGGGTTTGAGGATCCGCTGCATCGCGAAAAAGTCTACAAATTGAACAAAGCGTTGTACGGACTCCATCAGGCACCGCGTGAATGGTACCAAATGCTTAGCAACTATCTGATATCCAACGGGTTCAAACGCGGACTCGTGGACTGCACCTTATTCACCAAGGAAAAGGGTGGTGATCGTCTTCTGGTACAGGTTTATGTTGATGATATTATTTTTGGGTCTACTAATGATGTCATGTGCAGGGAATTCGAAAAGCTTATGCAGGATAAATTTGAGATGAGCTCGATGGGGGAGATGCAATTCTTCCTCGGTCTACAAGTAGAACAACAAGAGTCGGGGATCTTCATCCACCAGACAAAATACGTTGCTGACATCTTGAGCCGGTTCCAGATGGAAGACTCTACTCCAGTAGGCACACCGATTCAGACCAATCACGGGATTGGGCCTGACGAGAAAGGACAAACCGTTGATCCTTTTCTCTATCGAGCTATGATAGGCTCACTCATGTACCTCACTGCATCAAGACCTGACATAATGTTCGCGACATGCTTACTATCAAGATACCAGTCAAGGCCGAAACAGTCACACCTGGTTGCTGTGAAGAGGATCTTACGTTATCTAAAGGGTTGTCCGACCAAAGGTCTTTGGTACCCTAATGACGATAAGTTTGACCTCATCGCTTTTAGTGATGCTGACTATGGCGGATGCAAGACAGACTTAAAATCCACATCGGCTGGATGCCAGTTTTTGGGACCAAGACTAGTCTCGTGGCAGTGCAAGAAGCAAGCCTCAGTCGCCTTATCCACCTGCGAGTCGGAATATGTAGCAGCATCAAGCTGCTGCTCCCAGGTTCTTTGGATACAGCAACAAATGAGAGACTACGGTTTGAAATTTCTTAATACTCCCATTCACTGTGATAATGAGTCCGCTATAGCTCTTGCTAAAGACTCAGTTAACCATTCCAAGGCGAAACATATCTTGGTTAAGTATCATTTCATACGCGATTGCTATGAAAAGAAACTTATCGATATGGTAAAAATCCACACAGACTACCAACGTGCCGATTTATTCACCAAAGCTTTTGACGGTCCTCGTTTTGAGTACCTGTTAATCTTAAACGGCATTAAAGTTAAGCAGGATTAGATCCTCATCGGTAATCGTTTTTGTAAATATTTTTCTTTCAAAAATCAGAAAAATCCAAAAAATATTGTCTTTTCGCAAATTTTTAGATTTTTAGGGGGAGAAAATTTCAGAAAAATACAAAAACATTCAGAAAATGCAAAAATTCAAAAAAAAAAAAAAATGAGAAAATTCCAAAATCAAAAAAAAATTTTGAAAAATGCAAAAATGAGTTTCTTTGGTGAAAATGGGAAGATGATATTAACCAATCAGTCGGACTGTCTGGACCCTTATCATCTTAAAAACATTGGAACTGATAGGTAGCCTCTACAATGATGTGTCGGTAGGCTCAAAATCATTTCCAAGTTCGGCACGGTGATATAAACATAAATCATCTGAATCATGTGTGGATCAACGTGCGTTGGCATATGGTCTTGGTACCGAAATCTCGTTTGATAGCATGCCAAAATCCGAGGTTTCATGGTCTTTAAGAGGTTGGTTCATCCGGGGTGAACTGGACGTCTCTCAGAATAAATAGGAGTGGCACATGTGTCGTACGTTGGGGTAGCAGCCTGCGACTGAGACACCCCTATGTCATTTCCTGAAAAAAAAAAAACAAAAAAAAAAAAATAGAATAAATTCTGATCAGGAGACGTCCGGGAATCCTAAAAGAGCAAAAAGATTCATATATGCCAAAACCCTATTCTCAATGAGAATTCGCTCTAAGGTATCAAATCATATACCTAAAGCATCGTACCGTGAAAAATCAAATATACGGTATTTGACTTGAACCCTGGTCTGGATCTCACTGGTCTCTCTGTTGCAGCGTTTCTGCAGACCTGATCACCACTGAGTCCACTCCTTGTAAAATACGGATGACAACAGCTTACTCACCGGTTACGAGGAAGCTTTGTGCATGACTTGATACGGGAATGTGTCGCGTGGCGGGGAACACCTTGTATCTCAGCCTTAATATTACCTTAAACGTATCTAAAGTGCCTAGCGATAAAACTTGATTTTGAGTTTAGGTGGACAACAATATCGACAGTTGTTGTAGGATACTTATTGGTAATTTAAGCGAAAACTGAAAATATAAGGGTTCTAGTATGTCCGTACACTGATATGATTCCCTAACCGTTGAAACTCGCAAAAATATGCTAGTGTACAGTTAGTTGATCTCCCGTTTTATTTTATTTATGCTTAGTTTAGCTTAGTTAATCATTCTTGGTTGCCGATGTTGGAATCCTAATCCATTGTAATCTTACTTCTTCAAAAATAAAACGCCGAAAAATAAAATGGACAACTAATTGGAAACTTGTGTTTTGCCGGGTCAAAACCGTATTTTTGTCAAGTACAAGGGTGGAAAATGGAATATTTTCAAGTATCTGAGTCATCATCTAAGTCGCGTGTCAAATCGGGTTGAAAAACGCATGTTTTGAACCTTAACGGGTCAAAAATGCAAGATTTGGTGCTGCAGGGGCATTTTGGTAAATTGTGTGAAAATTATATGCATTTAGAAGCCTACTCGCAAGTATGTTTAAGCGAGTAGACGTAATCGCATGTCTTAACAAGCGATTTGATGTTAATCGCGTATAATTAAGTCTACTCGTGTGGTTTTGTATGCGATTAGCCATACTCGCTTGTTGACTGTCTGTATGGGTCTACTCGCGTGTTTTTAAGGGCGATTAGCCATAATCGTTTCTTTCTTCATGCGATCAGATGCCCACTCGTTTATTAGTTCATGCGATTATGCACAGGTATATAAGGGACAGTTTACACCTTTGTTCATCATTCTTTCAAAAAACCTCTCAACAGTCCTCGTTCCCTCTCAACCCGGTGCTTAAACAAACTCTTGCAAAATTTATTTTGATCCTAGTTTATTGTTCCTAATCATCAAGGTAACAATATCTTAAACTTTCAGATCCAAATAACATCGTTTATGGGGTCTAATCTGCTGTTCTTGAGCCGTAACCCTAACCTTTGAGTTCATAATTGTTTGGGTCAAATACTTGTTTATTATGAATGTTTCTTGATGGGGGTTTGATGATCGGCACCCTTAGGTTCTAATGGTGCAAAGTTTTGACCCATATCATCTAAAAATCAGAAAACCCCAAATTTAAAACCATAAGAACCCTAATTGTTCAAAACCGTCAATTAACCCACAATTTTGATATAATTGCATAATAGTTCATAGGGGTTTTCTTGTTGGGTTGTTTTAAGGATCAATGCAACAAAAATCCAGACTTGAATCAAGATAATTAAAATTTTGACAAGTTTGTTATTGGTATTGTACTGTCACGCGATTAGGCCTCCTAATCGTGTGAACAGTATCACGACTGGTGATCTTAGTTGGCCAATCGCATGAATAGTGTGGCGATTGGCAGTCCACTCGTGTGTTTTGATATGCTGATCGCGTGTACAGTACCTCTAATCGCCTGTAACAGGCTGTTGTCAAAATCTGTCCGTTTTTGTGTCCGTTTATCATATCCTGATCTGTTTGTGTCAATTTGTTGAATGTTTGTCTTGCAGAATCATGCAGTACGGTACTTCGGACAAGCACAACTGTCTTCCTTTTCTAGGACCAGTAAAGAAGCCGGAATGTAAGCGTTTTGAAGGCATCATCGAGTACTTGAAGCGCTCGAAGATACACTATGCCATATCTACAGACTATGCGGCCTACAAGAACATTCTCCAGGAATTCTATCAGAATGCGAGTGTCGATGTTAGCACAGTTCCAGCTACTATCAGAAGCACGGTGCAACGAAAGGAGGTTCTTATTACTGAAGATACGATTCGCGAGATTCTTAGATTTGGTGATGATAAAGATGATCCAATCGTCTTCGACTCCATTTTGATACGAGGTGGATTTCTGCGAATGAAGTACACGGGTGATGTACGTGCGCAGGAGATGCTGCAAAAGGGGTGTCTTCCTCCAGAAATGAAGTACCTGACGCACGTGGTGCTAAAGTGTCTCGGACCTCGCAGAGGAACGTTCGATGCAATCAAGGACACTTTGGCATCAGCAATTGTCGCATTGACGTTGAACAAACCGTTCAACTTCTCTGGGATGATTATGCATCACCTCAAGGAAGTGATTCTGCGAAAACCGAAAGAGAACGCCTTTATTGTTTATCCCCGTTTTCTGCAGATGATCCTTGATAATCAGATCCCGAACATGGTGAAACGGGTAGAGGAGCTGATTAGTATAAGGAACATGGATGAAGTTGAGATGAAGAGGATGTTACAGTACAAGAACAAGCCAAAGTCCGAATACCCACCCAGTCGTAGATTGTTTGCCTACCTCATGAGAGACAACTATGTGGCACCTCCAGGAAACAGATGGAGGCATGATGACAGTGATTCAGAGGACGATATTCTGATTCATAGACAGGTTTTCAAGGATGATGACAACATTGGGAGACCCACTGTAGCTTTGGGACCCAATGAACCGGGCAATATGGGTGATACTGGAGCTAGACAAGATGATGATATGCTTGATCCTGATTTGCTGAACATAGATGAACCATCAAGCTCAGGAAAAGGCAAAGCCAAGATTGATGAGGGCCCGGTTAATATTGAAGATGTTGATGAAGATGATGATGACTCAGAGCGTACCGAAGATGAATCACCTGATGTATTGACACTTGAGGAGGATAGAGCCCGCGCGGCTGCGGCAAGAGAGCTCGCAAAAGATCCCACTTTCACTCCTGTCAGTGATGATCTTGTTGCGGATATTGACGTTGAACTCAGCACGCCGCCTCCTCAGAAGAGACAAAAGACGAAAGCAACGAAAGTTAGCAGGGGTCAGAAGAGAATGTCTGATAAGGCAGCTGCGACTGAGAGGACGCCTAAGAAAATGAGGGGAAGGCGTATGAATCTCCCAGAATCTTTTGGACTACCTGCTTCTTCTTCTGTATCAGCAACAACAACAGCAGCAACAGAAACAACAACAGCAGCAACATCAACTGTCCCACTCTCTGTTAGTGCAGCTATGCCTGCAAGTGCGACAATGTCAATGCCTTCATCGGTAATCTTCACTGAGCCAGTCTCAGTTACCGTTGAAGCGACAGGTTCACAGTTGGCTGCTAATCCGATAGGCGACAGAATACGGATGATGAAAGAAGCAGCAAGAACGTCAGCTGCTAGGCCTTCGACCCAATCCTCATCCTCGACTCCAACAACCAACGAACAGCTTCAGCGCCAAGTCAAAGAGCTTACTGCTTTAGTGGCCGCCCAAGCACGGGAAATGGCCGAAATGAAGAGCAAAAACGCCAACATTGAAGAAAATGAGACGGCGATGTTGGAACTGATTGGAGACACTATCACAGCTAACACTGAGCTGAGAGCCACTGTCGACTCACTTACTTTATCTAATCAGCAAGTCTTGGAGTCGAACAGGCAGATTATTGAAACACAACAGCAGATCATGGAATCACATCAGCAGCTAATTCAGTCTAATCGTGATCTCCAGCTCGCAAATGTGAACAACGAGCGTCGAATCACCAAGTATAGGAAGCAAAACATAAGGCTAAGGACTAGGTTGAATGCGCTGACTGGAACTCAACCTAGACTTACTGGTGGTTCGGAAGCTGGAGCAAGTACTGCTGGTGATGATGATGATGAGGATAGTGAAGAGGATGATGATGATGAAGAAGAGGATGATGAGTCTGATGACGATGATGATAACGATGGTAAGGGTGATGGTGGTGATCCCGGAGCCACAGGCGGTGGTGGATCTACAGGTGGTTCTGCGTCGGGACGAACAAAGAAAAGTCACGATCGCAGTGGCAAGGATCCCAAGGCAGGTTATTCTGCTCAGGGGGAGCCAGCACCGATGATAAGCAAGATTCAAGAACTTCGCGATAAAGTAAGAAAGAAGGCGATAGTTCTTGTTGAAGATGTGGAGCCTTTGAACTGCTACTTTGCATATGATGACGAAGGCAACTTGCTTCCACCCCCTGCCATGCCTGAGTACGATCTCGAAGAAGGAGAGATTCCACCAGAGATGACATCGGAGGACATGACCAAAGTATATGGCTTTGCATCTGGAGAATCTTCCAATGCAAGCCAAAGCGTTCCTCCTGAGATGCATCCAGATTGCAACGAAGTGGATCTCGAAGAAGGAACCAGCGTGCCGACCCCTGAGTATGTTGTAAATGACTCGGGCGCTGGAATTCCTAATATTGATGAAGAGATGATACGTGAGGCTGAAGAAAAGTTGAAAGCCGACTCTACTGAAGTTCCTGATGCTGTTAAGATTCGACATGACAAGATCAGAGAGCGGTATCCCCAATGGTTTAAACCTGAAGAGAAGAAAAAGGCTGTTGAGCGAGCTTCCATCTTCAAGAAGCGTCTGTCGAAGATGTCTGGGAATGTGATCAGCTGGGCGTATGTGAGCCAGACCAGAATGCTCGGGGTCAAATGGCAGGAAGGCGTATTGTACTTTGAGAATTTCAAAGATATTCTGAGCCTGCCGTTCTGGTACATTCGCGACTTAGTTCGTCTCAACTATCCGTTATATGAAGAGAAATCTGCTCCTCTAAAGGGTTTTTACACGAAGCTGAAGCGAGAGAGCTCAGAGGGATGGAACGAGTTGATGCCTCAGTATCCCAGATCGTATCAGACAGACAAGATTCATCCTTTCACCTTAAAGCCTATCTGGGAGCATAAGATCAAGCCGCCAAAATGTGTTTCAAGGATTCCCATTATCCCAGTTGAACAAGACTTTTCTTCGAAGCTGTATTATTGGCACTATGATGCAGCAACCACTGAAGCGGTGATAGTCTTGAGCAACAGTCCAAATCCGTGCAGAAAGATAAGGATTTGGGATCCTATGTGGTTGATAAATTGCTCAGAGAAGGACGTAGAGACGTTGTACCAACATCCGATCATGCACTTACCAGCCGAAGCCGATCAAGCCATGAAGTTTCAAAGGGTGATCCAGTTTTGTTATGCCAACAAAGTTCATGCAGGATGTGATTGGTCAAGAATTTCAAGGGTCAAGACAACGTCAAGCTAAAGTTGAAGACGGATGATGCTGTTTGTTATTTTGCTTAGTTGTATTTGTTTATGTTTTATCAAGTCTGTAAAAGTTGTTTGCTGTTGATATAAACGATGTCTTTTGATTAAGTCTGTACGTATACTAGCCTGGTCCAAGGGGGAGTCTATTAGTACATGATGTCCCTAGGCTAGTATATCAGTTGTTTGGACGAGTTTCGGGGTGTTTGGAGAGGTTTATACGCGTTTTGGGGTGTGAGATAGGCTATAGGCGAGTAGGAATAGTCTGGCATGCGATTGGGCCTATCCAGTGTCACTATTCACGCGATTGGGAGCTGTCTATAGGCGATTAGGCCCTAATCGCCTATAGCAGCATGTCACATAGCTGCACAATCGCCTATAGCATGCTGTACGTACCCGGGAGGTATAAATAGGCCTATTCTCAGCCCTAATCATCAGTTCTTGCCTCACACACTCTCCAAACACCCTCCCAAGGTCTGTAAGGTCTGATTTGATCTCTGTAAACACTCGTGCTCTGTTTTTAGTGATTAATCGATAATCTTTTGACCCGTGTGTGTGTTGTGATTACTCGTTTGTCTTAGTTTCATTATCGTTTCTGTTGTTAAAGCATATTTGAGGGATTCCGCACCTCTAGTATAAACCCCGTGATTGTTGGATTTAGCGTTATTCGATCCTACACCACTGACTAAATAAAGTACGTAACAGCTGACTGAAAAAACATTAAAACGGGCAAAAGCAGTGTCGCAGCTGATGTGGAACGAGGCGTAGTGCACAACACTGACCTTATTCAACATCTTTTAAGTAATTTCGATCTATATGTCACATGTATCCATCGTATGCGTGATCTGAAAAACTAGTATGTATCTAAAAAAGCTTGATATGCTAGTGTAGGTGTAATTGGGTAAAACATGTTTAGCTTACATGTCAAAGCAGTTTTAAATACAACTGTACAATTCGTCGAACAGGTGGCGTGCATTTTTATGGGTATATACAAATTTACTCTTTTTTTTATGGGCATATTCAAAAGCTGATTTTGCATTTTAGAGTTTCTGAAGAAGTTACGTTGTTAGAATCGGCAGCCAAAATCAAGTTTCAATTGGTTCAAGGAATCACTCCAGTCTTGAAAACCCTAACTCCATTATCTTCCCCCAACTTGGTTCAAGAGGTGGCAAGTGGCAACTCTTGGTACAAACCCAAACCCGAAATACTACCTGAACACGACACGAAAAAAAGAAAAAAAGAAAATGGGTTTTGGGTTGATTAACACGGTCAATTTAAAAATTAGATGTGTTTTGGACGACAAGGTTTAAAAATAGGTCTGGTTCAGAGTGACCCGTTAAGTTGTTTAATTATTTAGGGAAAAAGAACTTTTATAGGTTTGTTTTTTTTCCTTTTGTTTTACATGGTTAGTTATAGTAAAGTTACTTTTGTTACACTAAATTATCAATTTGTCACACTCTTAATCACCATTAAACATGCTACCGATATCCGTTACAACCCAACGTGCTTGCAATTCGTCAACATGTATGACTCATTCATAAAATAGGTTAAATAATACTACAAGTATGGTTCGGGTTATACATTTCATCTCAGTAACCCGGCAAACCGACACGATTGACACCTCTAGTTGAAATGGAACCAAGACTTCGCGTATAACAGTTGTACTTATAGTTTGAACTGTAATACGTAGCCTCACTAATATTTTCTTCCCAACTAAAATATTAATGCACACCTTGCAGATGCTTTAAATGATTCTCGTAGTTTTCAATATATTACTAGTTCTTGAAACAACTCGTTACTTTGAAGGAAAATGAGTTATATTGGCCAACATCTAAGGTGATTGGGCCTTAAATCTCCTTGGGTTTAAACTTGGATTACCTATTAATATTAGGATTGTTGGTCACGACTCACAACCGAGTTTGAAAAAAAGAAGACTAAGAGAATAAGGAACGACCGAAGCGAATAGTGACCGGCCACCGTGGCCCGTCAAACCTTGAAGCGAACAAAGCTAGATGATGTCATAGGAGATGCAATTTTAACTTTGCCATAAAAACATTATTAATCCCTAGTCGTCGTTGTTGTCTTCTCCTTGTCCTCTCCCTCTCCCCTCCTTCTCCTCCTCGCATTATTATTATTATTATTATTATTATTATTATTATTATTATTATTATTATTATTATTATTATTATTATTATTATTATTATTATTATTATTATTATTATTATTATTGTAGGACCGAATCCGTAATCACTGGTTTCACTCAAATCTGAGTGCGGAATCCAAGGTTTGAGTTTGGTAACTAGATGTACCAATAAGAACATGCAAAAACAAAGAGAATGTTAGTTTAAATGCTTGAATTTATTGATGAAAACTGAGTGCAAGTGTTTTACAAGTAAAGACAAGATTAAAACCAGACAAAACAGACCAACATTCATCTGGAATGATTGAAAATGACAAAAAAAACTATGTGTTACTTGTCCACTACTTCTATTTATAGCTGTTGCCCTTCGCCCAGGCCATTTGGGGCGAGAAGGTTTATACAGGCGAAGAGGTATAGGCGAAGGATGGACTCCTTCGCCCAAATAACAGGCGAAGGAGTGATCCATTCGCCTAAATGGGGACCTCTTCGCCCCAAGGCTACTGACAGAGACTTTAACACATAAACGAGCTACGAACATCAAATAAACATTCGATTAACATAAATACTAGGCTAGGGACATATTACAAACACTAGATTAGAGACCCGTGAGCTTCACGGGTGAAATATTTTTTTAAATGAAACATATTATCGACTAAATAAAATTAAACAATTTTTATAAGGGCAGTGTTAAACTAAAAGTTTAAAACAAAACATGAAAGAAAATATAACATGATAAATTAATATTCTGTTAAAGTTTTTAATGTTACCCAATAATGGATATATGAATCAACAAATGTTTGATTTGACGTGATTTAAAAACAAATCATGAAATGAACAATAACATATTTATTGTAACGGAATGCAAAAGAAGATTAAAATTCAATGTAAATAAATATAGTTTAACAAATCATACAACCAAAAAATTATATAAAAAGAAAATTAAACGATTTATGCAAAATATGATTACATACTTATTCACAACTCTCTAAATATTTATGGACAACATTTATTGTTTGATTTTTAACTCTACCATCTTTATCCAATATTAGTATTTTTCAGTCCATCTCTACTTTTAACAGGGCGACATATATGTCTTAGTCCAAATCCAAAATCTTTTTAGTTATCACCCATGAATATCACGGTTGGAAAAATCTAATTTTATATAAATAAAAGAAATGTAACTAAAGCGACATATCAAGTTTATGACATGAAGAAAAGAACATGTTATTTTAAAAAATGAATATTTAAATTATGATATAAACAACACTTAAAATGAAAAGTGATTGCATAGTACAAATTGTGGTGAAATAATTGAAGAAAAATTACAAGTGAACATACGTGGTGAAAGTGATTACATTATTACGAACAATCCTTTGTAAACAACATTCAATGTCGCTCTAAGGATCGTTTTGTTCCAGTTATGAAAACGGCGTCGGGGGTGTGGCATGTGATTGGATCCATTAATAATCAGTTTCAAAGACGTGATATGTGCTTGGAATCTAAAATTGTATGCAAAGTTGGAAAAGGGGATACTGTCAAGTTCTGGACGGATATATGGGCTCATGGTGTTCGGTTGAAAGATCGATTTCCAAGGATGTTCGAAATGTGCAGGCTGAAGCGTGTATATGTGTGCGACTGTTTTAAGATTTTGAATAATATGGTGTGGTGGGATATCCCCTGGAGTAGACTACCGATTACGGCTGCAGAATTGAACGATGCATCGAGTCTATGGCAATTGGTTAACTCGGTAAATGTAGGCGTTGGTGCTGATGTTTGGTTGTGGCAGAATCAGTCGGGCATGGTGGAATTTTCTGTCAAAACAGTGAGGAAGGACCTGAGCCGTGTAGATAACTTGAACTCCCTGCAGGCGTCTTTTCAATGGAGCCGTATTGCTACACCAAAAGTCAATTGTTACGTGTGGCGTGCAGTTGGTAACAAGATCCCGATGGCGGAAACATTGGCATATAGGGGTGTTGATGTAGGAGATGGCTTATGTAAAAGATGCAGTGCCGAATTGGAAACGACGGGTCATATCCTTATAGATTGTGTATGGGCGAGAGCTTTGTGGTGGAGTGTTCGAAGTTGGTTGAAGATTGATGACGCCCCTGTGTTCACCTCGCTTCAGCAGCTGATCGACTCATGTTTGAAGATCAATCGTCGACCAGAGGTGGTTAAATCCATATATGCGGTAGCTCTTCTAACCTTGTGGAAACTGTGGACAAGCCGTAATGAGAAGCTTTTTAACGACGTAAATAAATCAACACCGGTGATTCTTGAAGAAGTGAAATTGGAATCTTATTTGTGGATGATTAAGAGGGGCCGTCAACCGAGTTTAGATAAAACAAGTTGGTGGAACTTTTCGTTATATGATAACGGGTGAACAATCTGGGGGGATGGGCGAAATAGTTATCGGTCATGCATGAAAGGTTGTAACAATATGGGTCAAGAGTATTATGGCCTAGGTAGTATTTCGCTAAATGGGCCTTGAGGCTGATAATGTAATCAACTTTATATTTTGGTGGAAATGAATAAAGTATCCCGTTTGATCGTTAAAAAAAAAAAGTTTGCCATCCTTGTTTAAGATCAATAATTTGTCATCTTCTCTTGACTTAACTTTAGATAAGATAAGGATGCATACAGTTGACCATAAGTTTATTGAACAGTGGCAAGATTCAACAAATTAAAAAAAAAAAAAAAAAAACCGTCTGAAAGCAAAATTATTTGAAGTAAATTATTTAAACACGGACATCAGCACATCATGTAAAAATCAGTTCCATTAATCCAAATTGTTAACAGGGCAACATGCCAACATCAATAATCCAAAATTCCAAATCAAACAAAATCATCTCAACAATAGTAACAACAAAATTGATAACATGCCATGCCCCAACAAATCAACAATAGTATATCATTAATCAATAAGATAATACAAAAGTCCAATATTTGTGTGTCTTCGATTTCCATCGATTCGGTTTTCTCAAGACTATTTAAATAAAAGTAACAGTTAGCAATTTAAAAACACTCAAATGCGATTGACAATACAAGAATAACTATCTTATACAAATTCGTCGAATTTCTCTAGATCCTCGTATTTGTTGATTTCTTTTCTTCCATTTCAAATCCAGTCATGTGTGAAAATTAACACCTCATCAATTTCTTTTCTTCCCGGTTCCGAACCGATAGAACTACAAACTTGGCCTGCTAGAACCTTGTAATAGAATCATGATGTATATAAGGGTCGGTTTGTGGTTCTTGGTAGTTGGTTCATGCTGTTTCACGGTTTCAATCCGGGTCTGAAACCGCACGACAGTGTCAACCGAGACCACTTAGAATTGATTCTTTTCATATCCCTTGCTTCAGCAGTCGCCGATCAAGTTCATCTCTTTTTTTATTCATCAGATAGATAATTGATAGTATGTAGTTCATCTTCATGCTGTTTGATGCCTTGAGTTAGCTCTCGTGTCAATTTTAAATTATGCTTTTGGTCTTCACCTAGTGCGACCAAATAAGACAAATGTTACAAAATGCTTTGGTTCCAAAAAAGGAAATGACAGTAGAATGGCCCTTCTCCCAAAAGAAAAAAAAAAGGAAATTTCAAAGTCAGCGGTGGCCCACTCTATATTAGATGCTAAAGGTTAGAATTAGTGAACAATAATCATCAAATGTGCTTATTAATGGAATTGTGAAAGAACAAACTATACCTGTTATAAACAACATTTGAAGTATCAGCAACCGACATGTCAAAAGAGCAACCATAACCCCAAAGCTAATTTAGCCAAACCCAGCAGCCTGTATACAGCCAAAAACAAAATGACCCGTTTTAGCCCAAACTTGTTTTGAATCTGCTAGGAGTTCTCTTACAGTTTTAATATAAGACGCCAAACCACCAGGAAAGCTTCCATTAAGTGTTTGCAAGGATTTTCCTCATCATATGTTCTTCTCTGATGATTGCCTAAACAACCACAAACCATTAACAATAAATAACATTTCTTCAAAGATCATTTATACAAAAAAAAAACATCAATATAATACAAATTAGAGCAATCATATGCTGCTCGATTGCGTGTCAACTGCCCGCGAACTGGTGGTGATCAAAACCTGTTTCCAATGGACCTTGGTTCACTTACAAAGTTTGATAACGGGTACTACAAGAACTTGATAGCTATAAAGGGCCTGTTAAGCTCAGACGAAATCCTTTATACACAAAACCAAGAAACATATGATTTGGTAAAACATTACGCCGAGAATCAAGAAGATTTTTTTAAGCAGTTTGCAAAGTCTATGATCAAGATGGGAAATATAAATCCATTGACTGGTAACCATGGAGAGATCAGAAGGATTTGCAGGAGGATTAACACTTGAAAAATCATTTTTAGAAATTTTACATGATGATTATAAGCATTCAAAGAATAGTTGCAGGGTTCACTATAAAACCCAACACATAGATTACTTCTACACAAGATTCAGATGACTTAAAGACACGATGAGCATATCTATCTCTACTACCTTATTAAGGAGGAGACATGCCTATAAAAGTAATTTCCTCTCCCTTTTAAGATGGCATATGAAGAGGCTCTTCACAAAAGTGTAATCTTTGGTCATTTTATTCCATTCATGCCCTTGTGTACAATATGCAATGCTCATTGTATATGTGTGTACTACATACTTTTTATCCGTCTCCACATGTAACTACTCTCATAAAATTTATTAAACCACATTAAAACCACTTCATTTGACGAATATAATACCATAAGTCAATAGGCTATAACATATAACTAGCAGGCAAGATATTTAGGTTTATCTATTTATATCCATATTACGTTATTAAACAAAAGTAATTTACTCTCATTTTTAAGATGACATACAAAGAGTTTAACGCTTCACCACAAATGTCCTGAAAAACTTTTCAATACTACCCAAATTAGAGAACGTAAACGTCAATGATGATTTACTATATACAATTTCAATTTGAGAATTTTAGTTAGCCAAAACAGTATTATATCTATTTGTACATATTATATATGCTTCCATATAAGAGTATCCATTTAAGTCAATTTTAAGTGTTCTAAAAACTCGTAGATTCAAAAATGTAATTTATAAATATTAGTGTTTTTAGTAGACTTTGTTAGGTTGGACCATGCATACACATATAGTCATGACTTGTAAACTTGTAGCAGTTATAATATATGCATACGCTCCTGAAACTTGATCATTTCTTACACGATCCTTAGAAAAATTATGTACCATCTCGTAAATTATTATTTTTAATCTCAATTATTTACTTTATACTTTCTTGTGAATGATATATATTAGTTGTATTGGCAAATTAGTAATAAAAATAAATTATGTAAAAGCCGCTATGCAACGTGCCTTAAAAAAAACATAAGTACCCGCGGCAACGCGCGGGCATTCCCACTAGTTTATATTAAGGACCATACTAAATGAATTAACAAATAAATGGGCAACGGTTAAACCAATACATGGGTTCTTGAGTGCCTCTGATTCTATACTAAGAGCATCAAGATCATATGCAACCCCAACAAATTCCTACAATTAATAATTTAGTTAGTATATATTTATATACATAAAATAACAAAGTGTATGCATAGTACTTGTTCCAAAAATTTAGAA
Organism: Ambrosia trifida; assembly: GCA_028751855.1. Lineage (NCBI taxonomy): Eukaryota > Viridiplantae > Streptophyta > Magnoliopsida > Asterales > Asteraceae > Ambrosia > Ambrosia trifida. The sequence continues at coordinate 81,988,868 of CM054130.1, forward strand.
GCCCCCATTGACAAATAATAATAATAATAATAATAATAATAATAATAATAATAATAATAATAATAATAATAATAATAATAATAATAATAATAATAATAATAATAATAATAATAATAATAATAAAAGCTTCGTATTGAAAGCACTTTGTAAAATCAGGGTATAAATATAGCATCTGACATTAAAAAGAGAATAATATACATATGTAAAAATGGGCGGCTATGGAGGCAAGCCTACATCAAATCAAAACTGAGTTCAAGTAAAGTTCTTTTTATTTTTTTTTTTATTTAGATACATGTTGATTTCATTGATTTGCAAGTTAAGAGCATAAATGCAATGGTTTATCAAACCATTGATTTGTGAAGAAAAATAAGATTGGAAGAAAGACATACGTTTCCAATGCGTAAAACTCCAACTTCTTTGCCATTTCCCCAACCTAATACGGCTAAATCATAAAAGAAAAAAAATATGAAGTTAAAACAGAATAATTGCATACAATATTTATTTTTCTTGTACGATCGACTAACGTGTCACCCGACAATCACGAGGGCTATATTCAAGGTGCGGAATCCCTTGAATATGTCTCAATAACAGAAACAAAGATGAAACAATGATAAACGAGTAATTACAACACACACACGGGTCAAAAGATTATAGATTAATCACTAAAACAGAGCTCGAGTGTTTACAGAGATCAAATCAGACCTTACAGACTATGGGAGGGTGTTTGGAGAGTGTGTGAGGCAAGAACTAATGATTAGGGCAATGATTGGGACTATTTATACCTCCCATACTCGTACAGACCCCTTTAGGCGAGTAGGAAGCTATCACACATCAACAACTAGCGAGTAGGGCCTATCTCACTAGTAGCTTCATGTGATTAGGGCTATACCACATCAAGACTGATGTGGTATAGGCTGTAAATGCCTAAAGCTAATGTGGTATAGGCCGTAAATGCCTAAAGCCACACCGTACTCGCTTGAAGTGTCCCAAACGTCCTGAAACGCGTACAAACATCTCCAAACACCACGAAACACGTCCAAACAACATATATACTAGCCTAGGGACATCATGCACTTACAGACTCCCCCTTGGACCAGGCTAGTATACGATTACGAGCCATAAACTGCTCGATTAACCTAGCCAACGACCTATAGAGACCTATCACTAGCTAGGGACATACAAACAATGCACTTACAGACTCCCCCTTGGACCTAGCTAGTGATTTACAGACTCAACCTATCATCTAGCTGGGGACACCCAAGAAGTGCATTTACAGACTCCTCGTTAGATCTAGCTGGAGATATATGGTCTTCGAGTCTTCAAGTCGTCATGTTCAGCATCCTTCAACTTAGGGTGACACCGCAGTGTATGACCTTTGAAGATTTGAACATATCAACTAATTTGAGCTTTAGTCGTGGCTTCATAAGATCTCGTCTTGGTCATCCATTTGCTTCGATAACTTGGGAGGTAACAAGAAATCTCCGCTTTTAATGATTGACAAATCTTTGACTTGGACGAAGATCAATATCATCTTCACTTTCATCTCTTGACTTTCATCTTCTTCAGCTTCGATTGCTAGAGCTCTACCACGATCTGGTTTCTTCGAAGATGAAATATCGGGTTCTTGCTGTTCAGGATGATTTTGTTGTTCAGGTTCGGGCCTAGTTCAGCTTCGAGCCTTGTCGTTTGAATCATGGTATGCACAGACGTTGTGTTGATCCTGCAGGAAAAATTAATAAAAACTGCCCACAAACTACAACTTGTATTAGATACGACAAATAATCCGGAGTCAATCAAATTCTTGAAGTTTATCATTTGATGAACTTTCAAGATTTGTTCATAATGACCACCAATTTGAGAAACGAATCATTCTCCCCCTGAACATTTAGATCCTTTCAAATTTTACCCTGAACTCTCACGATTGACAATTTGTGACCCTAAAAGTGATATTTGACCCTTGAATTTTGTAAAATTTAGATTTTATTTGAGTTTCAGCTTCGGATCTGAGATTCCAATTGAAGAATACTTGTATTCCAACATCGGTCAATCAAAAATAAAGACAAAAGAAAGATCTTTTTGGATTTTTCAAGATAATCGAACAAAAATTAAAAATGCAGGAAATGTAAAACACTATTCACTATCATATTTTTGCGAGTTTTATCTGTTAGGGAAACATATCAGTGTACGGACTAATCTAGAACCCTCATATTTTCAGTTTTCGCTTAAATTACCAATAAGCATCCTACAACAACTGTCGATATTGTTATCCACCTAAACTCAAAATCAAGTTTTATCGCTAAGCACTTTAGATACGTTTAAGGTAATATTAAGACTGAGATACAAGGTGTTCCCCGCCACGCGACACATTCCCGTATCAAGTCATGCACAAAGCTTCCTCGTAACCGGTGAGTAAGCTGTTGTCATCCGTATTTTACAAGGAGTGGACTCAGTGGTGATCAGGTCTGCAGAAACGCTGCAACAGAGAGACCAGTGAGATCCAAACCAGGGTTCAAGTCAAATACCGTATATTTGATTTTTCACGGTACGATGCTTTAGGTATATGATTTGATACCTTAGAGCGAATTCTCATTGAGAATAGGGTTTTGGCATATATGAATCTTTTTGCTCTTTTAGGATTCCCGGACGTCTCCTGATCAGAATTTATTCTATTTTTTTTGTTTTTGTGTTTTTTTTTTCAGGAAATGACATAGAGGTGTCTCAGTCGTAGGCTGCGACCCCAACGTACGACACGTGTGCCACTCCTATTTGTTCTGAGAGACGTCCAGTTCACCCCGGATGTACCAACCTCTTAAAGACCATGAAACCTCGGATTTTGGCATGCTATCAAACGAGATTTCGGTACCATGACCATATGCCAACGCACGTTGATCCACACATGATTCAGTTGAATTAAGTTTATATCACCGTGCCGAACTTGGAAATGATTTTGAGCCTACCGACACATCATTGTAGAGGCTACCTATCAGTTCCAATATTTTTAAGATGATAAGGGTCCAGACAGTCCGACTGATTGGTTAATATCATCTTCCCATTTCACTAAAGAAACTCATTTTTGCATTTTTTTCATTTTTTTTTTGAATTTTCTCCCCCTAAAAATCTAAAAAATTTGCGAAAAGACAATATTTTTGTATTTTTCTGATTTTTGAAGAAAAATATTAAATAAAAAAAATTTTCCGATGTGGTTTACTCAGATTTTCCCAAAATGCCTTTTACCTTTCAAAGATAGTCAAATTTCAATTTGTCAAGTGATTTGGTAAAAATTTTGGCAAGTCGGTAGTCAGTGTGGACATAAATAATCACTGGATCCTTAGTGATTGTTATGGAAGTTACACAATTAATAAGAAAATGGAGGTGATAAGAAAATGCAAACCGTAGTCAAGCATGTGTGTAGAAGTATCCAAAGATAAACCTAGAAACAGCAGCTCAATGCAGCTACCTGATTCGTCTTCGGAGGTTGCAGGAAACACATGTGACGACCTCCCAAGAACTGATATCCACCCGTTGCGGATCCAGCTTCAATATTGTAACCACAATTGATAAATTCACTAAACTCAACGAGATCCATCTTATCACCATTAAGGTACCATAGACCTTTGGTCGGTAACCCTTTAGATAATGAAGGAACCGTTCTGCAGCAATCACCCAGTCCACTCTTATTCATTACTGACATCCGTTGTTAAGTCGAAACACTGGGTCTAGAATTATTCTTATCGAGCATTTTCTCTTCTTTCTTCTTCTTCGATAACACATCCCCCCCTTTATTGGCTAAGGTTACATATCCTCCAAAGATATTCTGATCAATTTATTGGAGCAATATGACACCTATTTTGTGCTAAGATGCCCCACTGTCAACAATCAAATGACTGCAGATAGTTCCTCCTGGAACACCCTGCACATTCGTTTAAAGATTAGTTCTCGAGGGGGACCCACGCCATGACCATCTCTGGTCTGTCTAAGTCATCAATCATAGGCAGCTCCATCCACCTACCATGAGGGGTAGGTGTTTTCTCATCAACAACAGTTGATGTAGATGGTGCTAATGAAGTAGATTAACTCACAGATGGTGCTTCAGCTGCTTTTGGCTTCCAAATCTGGTCATGCTTAGCCTTTACAGGTCTTTGCTTCACAGATTTGGGTGGTACCTGAGACTTCACCTTTGGGTCAGCCGGTGGCTTTGCGCTTAGGTTAGTCTTTGGACCTGCTTTTGGGCCTCCATTGGGTTTTGCAACCTTAGGTGGAGCCTTGGAGCTTGATGCCTGATCAGCTTTAGGCTTTGCACCATCAACAACACCCCTTTGTTTCTTTTTCACATTCTTTGGTGTCACCTGAACTTGTTGTTCAGGTGTCTTGTATCTTTGGTTGTTGTATTTAGGGGGCTTAAGTGCTTTCCCCTTTAATTTTCTCAGATAGGGACAATTAGCAATCAAGTGTCCAATCTCGTTACATTCATAGCATGACCTCCATTCTTCATAGTACTGGGGTTCATACCGTGACTGTCTCGAACTAACCTGAGAAAATCTAGGGCTACAGCTCCCTTGTGAGCTTCTAAATCGAGAGGTACTCGGATATGAATCATAATCAGATGATCTTGGTGAAAAATTTCTTTGATGATTTTGAAGAGAATGTCTCATCTGGTTAGCACCTTTCGATTTGATGGGCTTAAGTTCATTTATCTTGGGACCCTTTTGATTTTTCCTAGACCAATTCTTTTGATTCACATGTTTGGTGGGTTTGTGTTCAACATGTTTCTTCTGATCAACGAGTTTTCTGATCTGAGCTTCAGTAACTGGTACTTCCTCAAAAATATGTTTAATCAAGGATTGATCCACATTCTTAATGGGAAACTCTTTATCAGAAAACAATTTGTCAGATCCCACCAACATGTACTGCCCTTCCGTGCCTTCAGCAAACTGAAAGTGCTTCTTTTCCGGTTCAGGTTCACACAAAATGTGATTTTTAATAGAGCTATGTGAACCTGATTGAGCCTTCTCAGTTTCCTGGGATTCTTTATTAGAATCCTCAAGGTCTGCCTCCGGTAAGGCCTTTGGTTTCAATTTCTCTTTCCGTCTATTTACAGAACGTTTATTGTAACCAAATCCTTGATTTTCTTTTTTCCGAGACTGTTTTTTAAGATCAACATCATTTTTACTTAGCACAAACTTTGCAAACTGAAAACCATCTAGCTTATGTTGAGCTTTTTCATAATCAGATTTTGTTTGCGCTAATTCTTTCTTTATTTCCTCAAGAGTTTTAGAAAGCTCAGAGTTTTCTTTCATTAAAATTTCATTTAAGTTTTTAAGCTCCATTTCATTTGCTCTCAAAACTTCATTGATGGTTATACAATTTGCTAGATCGCAAGTAAGGGTCTGGTCGTTTTCAGACAGCCTTTCAATCGTACTTTGGAGTTCGGCACAGTTAGAACAGGCAAACCTGGAATATCCTTGAGCAATAGGGTCAGTTCCGTGCTTCATTTGAACTCCAACTTCTGGATTTTCATCATCAGCATCTTCCTCTTCTGATTCACTTCTTTCAGAAGTTGAACAATTTGCATCAGTTCTGTTGATTTCTTCAGAACTTCGTTCAGGATCTTGTTCACTGGATGATGATTCACTATCTACGTCTGTACTCTCTTCTGAGATTTGAGCACTCGCTAACACTTCTCCCGATTCCACAGTCTCTACTCGTTGAGCAAAACACGCAATTTCCCCATTAACACCTCCCATGAGTTGTGTCTTCTGGTCAAAGCCTTTCTCAGCAAGCACAGTAAGTACACTCGCAGCATCCGTGTTTGCTGAGACAGAGTGAATTGCAGGAGTAACCGAAACCACAACCGTTTCTTGATTGTTTTGAACATTGTTAAGTTGTCTGGTTTGATTCGGTTGACTTTGACTAGCATCTGACGTTGATTTCCTCTCCAGATGGGCCCACGGATTACATCCGGAAATCCTCTATTGTTGTCGTTGTTGGGCCGGTTGGGTATTCATTGAAGACGCGAAAGCCCATGGTTTGGTTGCATTTGCCATTATGAAAGCCTTGTGAAAAAGTCAACTCTTGGTCAACAAAAGTCAAACTTCGGTCAAAGACGGTTAACACCTATTTTGAAAGTCAAACTTGGTCAACGAAAGTCAACTTTGGTCAACAAGAGTCAAACTTAGGTCAATTTTAGGTTTCAGGTCCTTTCAGGTGAGTAGGAACTCTATTTGTGAGTTTATAGGCGATTAGGGCTTTGTTGGGGCGAGTACGGTTGTAATCACTAGTATTACACGCGATTAGGGTGTAAATGCTAGTGTATGGGGACCTTGAGGCGAGTAGGGGCTATATCACACGAAGTTTAGGCGAGTAGGCCTCTATTTGCTAGAATTAGAGGCGAGTAGGGCTATACCACACGAAGTTTAGGCGAGTAGGCCTCTATTTGCTAGAATTAGAGGCGAGTAGGGCTATACCACATCAAGACTGATGTGGTATAGGCTGTAAATGCCTAAAGCTAATGTGATATAGGCCGTAAATGCCTAAAGCTAATGTGGTATAGGCCGTAAATGCTTAAAGCCACACCGTACTCGCCTAAGGTTTAGGCGATTAGGAGCTTGATGTGTGATAGAACCTGTATTCGCCTAAGTGATAGGCGAATAGAAGCCTAAATGCTTAAATCTTCTTGCAATCGCCTAAATATAGGCGATTAGGGTTTCCTAAATGCTAGAATGTCTGCGTAATCGCTAGATCTGATCTGTAACCCCACTTTTGCTCAAAAACAACCGTTTTTGCCTCAAAATCTTAACCAAAACAATGTGTTTATACCCCAAATGATTGGAAAAGTTTCCAAAACACTTTTAGAACAAAACCTAATAAAAAACACACGTTTTAATCCATAAACACACACCAAGAATTTGAAAATAAGGGTTTTTATCAAAAACTCAAAGTTTCAAACTTCAAAACAGGTTTTTGCTTAAAAATCACAACTTTCCCATAAAAACCTACCTGTTTTTGCTCGTTTTTGCTATCAAAACACTCGTGATAAGAGCCTCGGCTCTGATACCACTTGTAGGATCGACTAACGTGTCACCCGACAATCACGAGGGCTATATTCAAGGTGCGGAATCCCTTGAATATGTCTCAATAACAGAAACAAAGATGAAACAATGATAAACAAGTAATTACAACACACACACACACGGGTCAAAAGATTATAGATTAATCACTAAAACAGAGCTCGAGTGTTTACAGAGATCAAATCAGACCTTACAGACCATGGGAGGGTGTTTGGAGAGTGTGTGAGGCAAGAACTAATGATTAGGGCAATGATTGGGACTATTTATACCTCCCATACTCGTACAGACCCCTTTAGGCGAGTAGGAAGCTATCACACATCAACAACTAGCGAGTAGGGCCTATCTCACTAGTACCTTCATGCGAGTAGGGCTATACCACATCAAGACTGATGTGGTATAGGCTGTAAATGCCTAAAGCTAATGTGGTATTGGCCGTAAATGCCTAAAGCCACACCGTACTCGCTTGAAGTGTCCCAAACGTCCCGAAACGCGTATCAACATCTCCAAACACCCCGTAACACGTCCAATCAGCATATATACTAGCCTAGGGACATCATGCACTTACATTATTATATTCATAACTTTGAGGAACTAGGTAGGGGTGCCTCTTCATAGTCTACAGGCTCGTGTTTGGGTTCCTTTTTGACCGATTCGACCCATTTGGCTGTTCAATTTTATTAAGCAGTCACACGATGAATAGGAAGTCACGCTATTAATAAGAATGAAAACAGTTAATAACTCTATGATTGCAAACCTACCCATTGGTTCAAGAGAGTTTCCAGTGGGGGTGGAGGGATAACAACTATTATGTGATCTTGAAGCTGAAGTGACAGGCTCTCGTTTAACAGTCTTTGCTGGTTGAACTGTTATAAGCATAGAGGCATGTTAAAAAGAAAATAGCTTTTATAAAACATAAATGAAGGTCTATTTTTTTACGGGTTCACCCTTCAGACCTTTTTACGTGTAGACTTAGTTGGAGCCTATGTGGAAGCTCTAGTAAAAGGCCACGTGTCGTCCGAGTTACTCCTTTATTAGGTAAGGTAGATTTGAAACCTTCACTTATCATTGAAACAAAAAAAGAAAAATTTCAAAACTGAATCATAATAACTAATCACTGATGTGCAAACTGACGAACTCCGAGCAATAATCTAAAAATAAATAAATAGATTTAAACGAAGACCTTTACATTTTATTATTCATTCAATCTATATACACACAATCGATTAAACCTTAAACAATGATTATAAAAGACACATTAAATTAATTCCTTGAGACAAATAACTACGGCTAAAAAGAAGACCTTTACATTTTATTATTCATTCAATCTTTATTAAACTATTTTTTAAGCTACGATAAGTAATATCAAATTGATGATCAAATTTTATTTCTCACTTAGGTTGTGGTCTAACGGTAGAGGGAACAAACCCTCTTGAGGGAGGTTGGAAGTTCGAGTCTCACAAAGGGTGAAAATATAAATGGGTGAAAGTTTGGCAATTAAAAAAAATTGTTTCATAACAAAAATAAAAGTTAAAATCGAAGTCAAAATCGAAGCTGCTCGGCGGTACTGTAACGGACAGTAGTAGTCCTTTGATTTGTTGGAAAAATTGGGTTCCTTATAAATGCAAGATCATGGTCTGGAGATTGATGCTTAACCGGCTTCCTACCACCGCAGAATTAATGAAACGAGGGGTAAATATTTAGAACCAGGATTGTACGTTTTGTAATGGGGAAACAGAAACAGCCATTCACCTTTTTACAGGATGTTCGTTTGCGCAAGAGGTGTGGTTTCGATTAGAGGCTTGGTGTAGATTAAGTCACAGCTTTGCTTTTGATGTTTCAGACATCGTTCACATGCCGGAAAATCAAAGATTATCGAAGAACAACAGCACCATTCTCAGGGGTATTGTCTATACTTCTCTATGGACGTTATGGAACGAGCGCAACAATAGGATTTTCAATGCTAAAAAGCGAAGACCTATAGAGATTATAGAAAATATAAAGTCAATTTCTTTTTTCTGGTTCCGTCATAGGTCTAAACATATTGATATCGATTGGTGTAAGTGGCATTGTTGCCCTATGGATTAACGTTTGTTAGTTGTTTGTGCTCGTAGGTCCTTGTTTTGAGGACGCTCGAGCTTTTGTTTTAATGAAGTTTTCTTTTCAAAAAAAAAAAAAAAAAAAAAAAACCAGTAAAAAACAAAAACAATTAAGTGTGAGCCCTCTTCATTTATCTTCTTCATCATCTCTAGTCTTACACTTATTAATAAACCTGCAAGTTTTTTTCTCAAATAATTTCATTTTCTTTTTTAATTCTTAACATCTCTTAACATTTTTTTACTTTCTGTTTTATATAAACTACCCTTCACTTTGATTAATACCTGATTATTATTTTTGGGGCTCAAATATACAAAAATCCATCGAATTAATGATATCACTATAAGAAAACTTGGATTGCTGGAGGTCAATGTGCCCCCAAGAAATTAGGCCCGGGCTGAAAGTCCTCCCACCACCCCTTAAGGGCCGGCCTTGCAACTAATCATAATAAAAAAATATTAGTTTTCTTTTGCCAATTCAAACAATGATAGAATCAACTACCTAGTATATATAAAGATTCGTTCAATTCTTATTAAGTCACGTCATGTGACTAATTTTATTATGGTGCCACCTAAGCGAGAAATTGAATTTTTTGGGCCCCTATAAAGAATGCCGGCTTGTGTTAAGTAGTGGAGCTTAAAAATATATTTTTTGGACCAAAAGTTATAGGACCCTTAAAACGTAGTAGGGGTGGATTCAATACGAATATAATTTTTGAATGAAAATACGTAAATTTACACTATTGACCACCAAAAAAGTGGGGACGGGTACCCCGGCCCTCAGGCCATCACTATACTTCGCCCCTGCTTGTGTTGTCACTCAATCCTTATTACGCCCTTGATTTTACGCTCATCAGTTATGATGCGTGTGTGACGAGGAATCTTGAAACTTATAAACTTATTAGACCACCCGTAGTGGTTCGGAGGAAATTCACGCCCCTCTCTAAATGGAGAGTTTTGATTGACTCAAAGAAAGGCAACCATTTTCACGCCTAAAACCAGCGTTAAAAGTTTCACGCCAAACATAAAATTTGAAGAAAAATGCCCCTGGGGTGATGTTCCGGGCATTTTGGCGAATTTTCACGCCCAAATTGTTTGCCACTATGGTGGTCATATAAGTTTCATGTTGTTGCTGTGTGGGAAAAGGAATTGTAATTCTCTTATTTCATCAGTTTGTGTCATCAGGATGGAGACACAAAGATTATAAAAACAGTAGCCTAACATCTTTATAATATTCACCATATGCACATAAATTTTCAAACTGCACATCTTCTATTACCAAAATATGGTGACTTTCTTGGGAGTTTTCATAAGCCTTCTATGTTCTACAGTCCTCTTAGCTCTATTCAAATTCTTTTACAAATTTTGGTGGCTTCCGATACACATAACGCGTGTAATGAGTTCACAAGGAATACGCGGACCTCCTTCCAGTTTCATCTATGGCAACATGAAGGAAATTTCCAACATGATAAAGCAATCCACAAGCTTTCCCATGGACATATCACACTACATATTCTCGCGAGTTCAACCTCACTTTGATTCATGGTTGCACATATACGGTTAGTATTATTCATAGTTCATTCAACGCGTGATGGTATATATATATACGCGCCACATGGTGTTTTAAATGTCTGTTTGACGCAGGTAAGAATATTCTATATTGGCAAGGTCCTCAACCTGTATTAGCTGTAACAGAACCAGAGCTCCTCAAACAGTTAATGAGTATCCGAGAGCTTTCGATGACGAGGGTACAAGGCATGGGACCTGCTTTCAAAAAGATATTTGGAGGTGGTCTAGTTTTTTCTCAAGGCGAAAAATGGGCAAAACAGCGAAAATTAGCAACTCACGCTTTCAATGGTGAACGGTTGAAAGTAAGTTCATACAAACCACAGTTATCAGGGAATTATTGTTGTACCGAGTCAAGCCACTTGGTCATGATTATGAGTTGTTATTAAGTCAAAAAAATATTTTGGAGAAAAGGAATATAAAAGGCTAATGAAATTTACAATGAAACCAATGCCTATATACAGATTCACCTCATCATTTGTCATCATTTAGTATTAAAGATATCATTTTTCATGAGAGTTTGCATATATGCATGTATTATATATGTGCACATACACATGAACTTATTCTTGTGCATACGTATGTTTTGAGCTATGCACCAAGTTTGAATGGTTCAGCTCTTAATCATTCCATTCAAAGCCTTTTTTTTTAGGTTGAAACAAACAGTCTGAATGCTGAACCATTCAGAACTGAATGGTTCAGAGCCTCATTAAGATGCTACAAAACAGGGCCTAAGTGTTAGGATTAGTTTACCTTTTACAATATACGGTCTAGAAGGAATACAACAATGTATATGCCCAATGTAGACTTAATTCACTAGATTTCCTAAATTTCGGAAATGAAACTTGTTTCGGAACAAAACAAGAAGTCTTATAGGGACAACCAAAGTCATTTTTCTTGTTATTTTGGCTATAGAACATCGTTCCAACAATGGTTGAAAGCGTTGACATGATGCTAAAACGGTGGAAAGATGCTGGAACCAACGAGAAAGATGTCCATGAAGAGTTCAGAACAATGACATCTGAAGCCATCTCAAAGGTCGTGTTTGGAAGTAACTATGAGGAGGGGAAGCAAATTTTCCAGAAGCAGGGGGCGTTAATTCAGTTGGCTGCCAAACAGTTGTCAAAGATTAGGCTTCCCGGATTTGGGTAAATCTACCTGGCTAGTCTACCTTATCGTATATAGGACTATGATACAATTCATACAATGATCATTAATGTTGAGATCTTCACAGGATGATATTCAAAGATAAAGAGGATGTGGAAACTGACAAACTATTAGGCGACATTCAAGGTATCATCACAAAGATGATAAGAAACAGAGAAAGTATGATAGTTTCAGAAGATGACAATTCCACGACTGATTACTTGGGGATACTTTTGAATGCGCGTCATGATGCCAATGAAAATTACAAGCTCTCCATACAGGATATTATTGATGAATGCAGAACGTTTTACATTGCCGGCCATGGAACAATCTCTCTTTTGCTCTCGTGGGCCACTTTTCTTCTAGGAATGCACACTGAATGGCAAGAGAAAGCACGCGAGGAGGTTCAAGAAGTATTTGGAAATCAAAACCCATCTTCAGAAGGTTTAGCAAGACTCAAGATAGTAAGATTATTGATCTAACAAACTCATTTCTTTAGTTCTTATTTTCTGGCACTGTTTTGTAATTGTGTGTTGTTCTCGTATCATACAGATGAGCATGATAATCAATGAGACACTACGTCTGTACCCTCCTGCAATATACATAGGCCGAAAAGTTCAGAAGGAAACACATGTCGGGGATATAGTTCTTCCACCAAACTTAAATTTGCAAATACCATTATTACCATTTCATCAAGACCGCACAGTATGGGGAGAAGATGCTCATCTCTTCAAACCAGAAAGATTCTCTGAAGGGGTCGCCAATGCAGTTAACAGTAATCCAGGAGCATTCCTCCCTTTTGGTTATGGACCACGAATCTGTGTAGGCTCCAATTTCGGGATAAATGAAGCAAAAATAACCCTTTCGATGATCTTACAACATTACAGATTCACTCTCTCCCCAAACTATGTCCATGCACCAGTTCCGCATATCACACTTCGCCCAAAGTCTGGTGTACAGATAATGTTTCAAGCTCTCTAAAGCTCCACTTCTTGTGGCTAGTGTGCACTTAATAAACTATTTACATTTCCATCTTTGATCGGATCACATTTTCATTTACCTTAAAACGAATATCTTGACTATTTTTGTTTTTCTTCTAAGTACATCCGGAGAAGTATTAGAAATGAACCGAAATGTTCATTTTATGTCACATGGATCCATTGTATGCGTGATCTGGAAAACTAGTATGTATCTAAAAAAAACTTGATATGCTGGTGTAGGTGTAATTGGGTCAAACAAGTTTAGCTTAAATGTCAAAGCAGTTTTAAATACAACTGTACAATTCGTCGAACAGGTGGCGTGCATTTTTATGGGTATATACAAATTTACTCTTTTTTTATGGGCATATACAAATATAAAAATCTACATGCATAAAAGCTGATTTTGCATTTTAGAGTTTCTGAAGAAGTTACGTTGTTAGCCAAAATCAAGTTTCAATTGGTTCAAGGAATCAGTCTTGAAAAACCCTAACTCCATTATCTTCCCCCAAATTGGTTCAAGGATGTCTCTCGTATTCTCCTTTATGGTGATCATCTGTGAACTGTGATTGAGAGAGAAATTGAGCAGCCTAGAACTAGAAATCTAGAATTGGGAGAGAATTAATAGTGTTAGAAAGTTGAAACTAGGGGTGGCAAGTGGCAACTCTAGGTACAAACCCAAACCCGAAATACTACCTGAACACGACACGAAAAAAAGAAAAAAGGAAAATGGGTTTTGGGTTGATTAACATGGCCCGTTTAAAAATTAGATGTGTTTTGGACGACAAGGTTTAAAAATAGGTCTTGTTCAGGTTGACCCGTTAACTTGTTTAATTATTTAGGGAAAAAGAACTTTTATAGGTTTGTTTTTTTCTTTCGTTTTACATGGTTAGTTATAGTAAAGTTACTACTCTGGATAGCGGAACAAGACCACTTACCGACGCTAGTGGGGCTCAAAAGGCGAAGAATTATCCAGGGATTGACGACGTGCAGACTATGTGACGAAATTGACGAAGACGCTGACCATATCTTTACCTCGTGTATGGTGGCTGCAATAGTCTGGCAGAAGGTTTATTCATGGTGTAAAATTTCACTTGTTTTCGCATTCACGGTTCGGGACCTGATCAACATCCACCAGTCGATGAATGAAAACCGCAGGAAAAAAAGGTTAGTTCGTATGGTGGTAGCGGCTACATGTTGGCAACTTTGGCGAGCAAGAAACGACCGGATTTTTGCAGGAAAAAAGGCACAACCAGCTGCTATCTTTGCTGAAATACAGCTGCAGACTTTTATTTGGGTCAAACATCGGCTCAAAGGTGAACTGTGGACGTGGGAGAACTGGAGCAGATTCGAATGTTTGAATTTTTGAGCCTTGTATTGAATGATAATGTAATAGTTTGGTGATGTTTTGGGTGAACTTGGTGGCCAATACTAGTGCCTTATTAGTGTTTGATCTGTAAATAATATTTGGGTTGAATAATAGAGTAATTTGCCGATCAAAAAAAATTTATAGTAAAGTTACTTTTGTTATAGAAATCGAAGCGGAAACGATTTTCTATTTGGTTTTATTTTAGCCCTGTAGTAGCCGAGGGCTGCTCAGTTTCTAGTTATCAACTCTTAAAATGGCAAAGTAGATTGTCAGAAGTGTAGAGATAGAAATGAAAGATGTTATTGATTGATAAAATTTGGTACAACTTGCTACTAATTCCTAGTAGCTATTTATAAGAAACCTAAACCAACTCTTAATTACAAAAGAAATATAAATAATGGCTTAAATCAAGCAATGCTTGATTTATGTCTTTGACTTTGACTTCATCTTGGTTTATGCCTTTGACTTGACTGCATAATTATTGGAGGAGAAATTATCTCCAATACTCCCCCTAAAGTTGGAGCATGAAGGTTACGAACGTCCAACTTGCCCAGCAATATTTTTTTCTTTTCGAACACTCCCCCTCAAGTTGAAGTGTTTGCTTTTCTAGCGGGCTCATAGATTTGGACCCGACTTTTCTTCTTGCAGGTTCAAGGAACCCGACTTTTCTTCTTGCGGGCTCAAAGGAACCCGACTTTTCTTCTTGCGAGTTTAAAACCCGACTTTTCTTCTCGCGGGCTCAACAAGCCCGACTTTTCTTCTCGCGAGTTCAAAAGAACCCGGCTTTTTCTTCTTGCGAGTTGAGAGGAACCCAACTTTTCTTCTTGCGAATTCAAAAACCTGACTTTTATTCTCGCGGGTTCAAGGAACCCGACTTTTCTTTTCTTGTGAGTTTAAAAAAACTCGACTTTTCTTCTCACGAGTTTAAAGAACTCGACTTTTCTTCTTGGGGGTTCAAATATTTGAACCCGACTTTTCTTTTTGCGAGTTCGTAGATTTGAACCCGACTTTTCATCTTGCGGGTTCAAAAAACCCGACTTTTCTTCTTGCGGGCTCAAAGGAACCCGACTTTTCTTCTTACGAGTTCGACGAACCCGACTTTTCTTCTTGCGAGTTCAAAGAACCCGACGTTTCTTCTCGCGAGTTCAAAGAACTCGACTTTTCTTCTCGCGGGCTCAAAGGAATCCAACTTTTTCTTCTTGTGGGTCAAAGAACCCGACTTTTCTTTTTCTCGCGAGTTCAAAGAACTCGACTTTTTTTTTCTTGCGGGCTCATAGATTTGAACCCGACTTTTCTTTTTCTTGGTCTTCAATTTTCTCCATCTTGCTTTCGCTCGTCACAAGGAGCTAGTCATGTCACACCCTCAAAATCCACTTGCGGAGTTTTACCGCGAGGCGCATGACAAACCAGGATCCAAACCAACGATCACAATAAACAAGTCTAAATGAACATATGCAATTTTAAGAAAACATAGTTTAAAATCCCCAATTACAGCGGAAGCTTATTCAAAACATAATCCAAAGTAAACCAAGTGTTCAACGTTTGAAAACCATGCAATCCTAACTAGACGCCGTGCAGACGCGTGCGCCCTAGTTACATTGTGCTACCTTAGCGACCTGAGAAAACATGTAAAAGTTTACGTCAGCACAAAAATGCTGGTGAGTTTACAGGTTTGTAATCCAAGTACCAAGTTCAACCTGTCCATACTATAACAAATCGAAAACCAAAGTACGCTAGCTAGGCGTATGTTTTGTTACTATCACGATTGGAAAACCATTACTAACTCGCAAACCAGATGTTGTGCCCGATGTAGTAAACCTGTTGTTCCTGTTTGAGACAATATGCACCCGCCGACCCTCCAAGTCGACGAGCGGGGTTGGTCACTCCCAATAGCGCTATTCACATTTCCCCGTTGTGCAAACCCGCACATTCATGGTTCCCCCCGGGACTTCCAAAGATCGTATAGTAAACCATAGAAACCCATAGTATGACAGTAGTTACCAAACATAAGTTTTAACACATGTTTTCTCCCCCGAAAAGTGAAACCAGTTAAAAGAGGGGCCGTAAACTCACCTTAAGTTGCGTTACTCCGTAACACGAATAAACTCAGCAGCTATGCTAGTCCCGTAAAGCGGCGACCTAACATATGACAGTTACAAGTACTTAGACTAATAACCCGCAGGTTAGTTAGTCCCTAGATGTCCAGACCATAACCAAGTTCGTTTGAAAACACCGTGACTGTTTAATTGACCCAATGTACAAGACTCGACATCCCATTGGTGACCCGAGACTCCCCGTGTTATGTTTACGCTCTCAAACATACAATCATGCAATCACACTTAACATACGTTAACGTCCAACAAGTTATAGCACGTAGTTCACGTATCACATAATTACATCCAAACATATGTTACCAAGTTATTAGATATGTTACGGGGTTCCTAGCATGTTCCTAGATGTCAAATCGGGTCTCGGAATGCTAATTTACACTTACAGCAGTAGTACACGCGATTAGGAAAAGTCAACTAGCATTTAGGTTGGTCAACAGGCATTTAGGAAGGCTAATCGCATGTAATATAGGCATTTAGGGTCATAAGACATGTAAATCTTGAGTTTATAGGCGATTAGGGCTATAAGACATGTATTTCAGGACTTAACTAGCATTTAGGATCACAATTGCATGTAATAGAGGCATTTAGCCCCCAATTGCATGGTATATAGGCGATTAGGGCATCTTTATAGGCGATTGGCCTCCTAATCGCCTATAACATAGGCGATTAGGGTTGCTAATCGCCAGTAACCCAGCTGTTCCGGTTTTTCGCGCGTTTAACACTCCAAATCAGATCCAGAACGCGTGTAATCATCCAATATCAATCCAACAACTATAACAAACATGTTTAAACCAAAATCCTTCGTTTAGCCTCGTATTATCAGCCCTGCATGCAACCATGTAATCCAAACACAATACATATAGCATGAACATCACATTAACATGCATAACTATAACCCTAATGAACAATTACTCAGATCCTATCATCATGCCATCATTATTAATCTGAAACTAACCTAATAACATGTAATCATCCATCTTGAATCATAAAAACCCTAGATTTTGATTGAAAACCCACATACATCATGCATGCTACTTAAAATCCAATTAACAATGATTATTAACGATTTTCAGAAGACTCATACGTTTTAAAACAGGTCTGGACCGTTAGGGATTTAATAAAAACATTTATAAAGATTTCATGGATGAGAATCACACCTTAGATTGTGATGGTTTGATGAAATAAGCTTGAAACCTTGTGTTTTGATCCAGAATCACGTTCCAAAGGTTGTGTGTGTGTTGGGGCGGGTTATGGGACGACTAGGGTTGTTATTATGAAGTTTAGGAGGTCAAGCATTGTATTTATAGTCGTTTTTAGTCGTCCAGCACGTAACACGCGATTGTGCAGCATTTACACGCGATTAGCATTGCTAATCGCATGACTGTGCATGCATTTAGGGCTAATCGCCCCCTAAAGCATGCATTTGGCATGCTACTCGCCCCTGATGTTGCCCAATCGCATACCCTATAGGCGATTGGGCTCCCCTAATCGCCTATAGGGGTTGGTTCCATCTATTTTGCGCGTTAAACCCCGTTTTAACATATGTTAACACATTTTCACATACCGACAAGTCACATAATGATTGTAAACACATAACACTTGCAAACAAACATATTCACACTCGTTCACCAATTCCCGGGACTCGAGACTTGTATGTTCCGTATGACCTGACGATTCTACGAATCGTCACCATTTGTACACTTGGTTAAGGACTGACATCTAATGAACCTCTAGACTAACATCCGATGATCCTCTATACTGAACTAACAGTTCCCGAACCGTAACACGACTTAACTAATCTAGTTAAGTACAATATACGCGTGACTCGCTAAGGTAGACTTTCATCTAGACAACGTTGTTAACCAGGATTTGCCGGGTGTCACAAGTCATGAGGGCATTATATAAGGATGACTTTGACTATAATAATAAGGTCCGCTTTGACTAGTCAAATGGTCATAATCTCCAATATTTGTTACACTAAATTATCAATTTGTTACACTCTTAATCACCATTAAACATGCTACCGATAATCCGTTACAACCCAACGTGTTTGCAATTCGTCAACATGTATGACTCATTCATAAAATAGGTTAAATAATACTACGAGTATTGTTCGGGTTATATATTTCAACTCGCTAACGGGACAAACTGACACGATTGACACCTCTAGTTGAAATGGAACCAAGACTTATCTTGAGAATCGCGTATAACAACTGTACTTATAGTTTGAACTGTAATACGTAGCCTCAATAATATTTTTTTCCCAACTAAAATATTAATGCACTACTTGCAGATGCTTTAAATGATTCTCGTAGTTTTCAATATATTACTAGTTCTCGAAACAACTCGTTACTTTGAAGAAAAATGAGTTATATTGGCCTACATCTAAGGTGATTGGACTTTAAATCTCCTTGGGTTTAAACTTGGATTACCTATTAATATTAGGATTTTTGGTCACGACTCACAACCGAGTTTGAAAAAAAGAAGACTAAGATGAATATGGAACGACCGAAGCGAATAGTGACCGGCTACCATAACGTGGCCCGTCAAACCTTGAAGCGAACAAAGATAGATGATGTCATAGGAGATGCAATTTTAACTTTGCCATAAAACATTATTAATCCCTAGTCGTCGTTGTCGTCTTCTCCCTCTCCCCTCCTTTTCCTCCTCGCATTATTATTATTATTGTAGGACCGAATCCGTAATCACTGGTTTCGCTCAAATCCGAGTGCGGAATCCAAGGTTTGAGTTTGGTAACTAGATGTAACAATAAGAACTAATGGAATTCAACCCGTGAATATTTCATTGATTTGTAACGGTATTTATAATACAATATTATCTCCTTAATTATGGTAAGGGATAATCACAATCAATACAAATTACATCATACTATATATATCTATTACACCCCCGCAGTCGAAACGGGAGGAGACCGGATGCTGAGACTGAATCTGAAGTCTTCAAATAATACACGCAGCAACCCCTTTGTAAAAATGTCTGCGATCTGATATCTGGATGGAACATGTAGAATGCGAACATGACCCGTTGAACCTGTTCTCGAACAAAGTGAATATCCAGTTCAATGTGTTTCGTGTGTTGATGTTGAACTGGATTCCTGATAAATAAATAGCACTCACATTATCGTAGTAGACCATGGTGGCTCGGGAGACGGGAACGTGGATAGGTTGAATGGAAGTTTGTGTTTGGATATGCCACTTATCGAGCGTGTATGAATGGTCCGAGTGGTGAGTTGGGTGGTGGATGGTTGCGGGTTAGGGTCGGTAGGCTGTGGGCCGGTTGTTGAATGGGGTTATGGAGTGGGTTGTGAGGTGGTGTGGGCTGGGCTGGCTTGGTGGTGTATGTAGTGTTGGGTCGTGGACTGTTCCGAGAGAGAGTGCTTGGTTTGGGTTATTGGAGGTGGGTCGTGGCAGGGGTTGTTTGGGCTGGGAGTAGTATGCGACGGGCCGGAGGATATTACAGGATTGGGGTTGTGTAGATGAGGGCATAGGTGATGTGGAAACGGTTTGTTGAGGAAGTTATAGGTGGGTGCGGGACCGATGGTTTGGGCAAACAGGAAGGTTGTTTCATCAAAGGTGACATGACGAGATATGAAAAATTGTTTGGTGGATAGGTCAAGACATCGGTAGCCTCATTGAGTGGGCGGGTACCCAAGAAAAACACACGGTTGGGATCGGTGTTCAAGTTTATGTATTGTAGTGGAGGGGTTTAATGTGTAGGAAAGGCAACCGAAGACACGTAAGTGGTCATTAGTGGGTGTGGACATATATAATCGTTCAGTTGGGGTTTTGTTTTGGGTGGTTTTGGATGGAAGGATATTTAGGAGGTAAGTGGCGGTTTCTAAGGCAAAGTGCCATAGATGGGTGGGAAGGGAGGCATGAGCCATTAAGGTGCGTACCATGATATTAATGGTTCTGATTTTATGCTCAGCCTTACTGTTTTGGGAGGAGGTGTAGGGGCAGGATAGGCGGTAAAGAATACCGTTGGTGGTGAAGAAGGTTTGGAAAGAATTGTTTACGTATTCGCGACCATTGTCACATTGAAATGTTTTAATGGTACGCTCAAACTGGGTTTTAATGGTCGATGTGAAATGGGTAAAGGATTGGAATACTTGGGTTTTTGGGCAATGGGGTAGGTCCATAAAAAATAGAATAGTCATCAAGAAATAAAACATAATATTTATGGTCTGAAGAACTAATTATTGGTGATGTCCACATGTCACTATGAATTATGTCAAATGGTTGTAAAGTAGTATTATTAGAAGGGAAAAAAGGTAAACGAACACTTTTACCCAAAATACAAGACTGGCAAACATTATTGGAATGAAAATCAAAGTCTAAAACATTAGAACTTTTAAGTTTATTCAAAGATGCACGTCCTGGGTGGCCAAGACAGTGATGCCAGACTTGTGAAGAGATAGCAGCAAGGGCGGTTGGTTGAGATGTGGAAGACCCTAACAGCAAGGGATAGAGATCACCGCTGCTGTTGCATCAAAGAAGTGGTGCCTTGGTCTTGTAGTCCTTCACAAGAAAACCAAAAGGGTCAAATTCTACTGAAACGGAATTGTCCGTTGTAAAACAACGAACAGGTATTAAATTTTTAACAAGTCTAAGGAAGTATAGGACGTTTCTAAGGATAAAGGGTGGGAAAGGCTTAGGTAGGTATTTTGTGCATTGTCCAAGTACCGGAATTGCTACGCCATTACCTACAATAATATTATGAGACATGCAAGAATTAGAAAAGGTATGAAAGTCAACTTGCTCGTGTGTCATGGTAGAAGATGCCCCTTTGTTCATGTACTGAATAGGATCCGGTTGCTGTAGGGACATGGTGTAAAGAGCCTATGTGGGCTTGTTGAGGTTTTGGCCCGAACATGCCTTGGTGGGATGATGGGTTAAAGTTGGGCTTGTTAGAAGATGGATAGGGGCATGGAGGTGTGGGCCACTGAGAGGGGTGTTGGGCTTGTTGGGCTTGCGGGTACGGGTAGGGTGGGGCGGACCATTGTTGCAGCCTAAGTGTAAAGGAATTGGGCCAGGTATATGGTGAAGGAGCCCATTATTGTGGGTACCGGCCGTAGGAATTGAACCGGCCTCCGAAGGAAGACCGGCCCCTGCCACATCGTCTGGACCGACCGCGGCCATGGCCGTAGGTGGGTTGGTCAGTACGGTTTTGGTCTGGGTTTGGTGAGCGGGTTGTAGCAGAGAGGGCAGTAGAGGCGGTTTTGGAGGCGTATTTGGCTTGCTCGGATTTCCGTGTTTCAACCTCAATGATCTAGGAGCGGGCCTTGTAAAAGTTTGGGAGAGGAGATTGGTTGGTTAGTATGGTGGCTATTCCCTCGTACTGTTCGTTTAGGCCGGCGATGAGTTGTAGTACGAGGCGGTCATTGTCGACCGGGGAATCGACATTGGCCAGTTGGTCGGCCAGAGTTTTCAACTCTTGACAATAAGCGGAGACACTAGGAAAAGCATCCAGACGGGTATTGGAAAACTTGTTGATAAGGTAGATGGCACGAGCGCTCTTGTTGTCTTGAAAAAGGTTTTATATGAAAGTCCAGGCTTCATGGGCGGTTGAAGATTTATCAATCACGGTGTGATGAAGATCATTGGAGACGGTGCTATATATCCATTGTAAAACAATGGCGTCAAGCCGTTCCCAATCATCTTGTGGTTTTGGGGTGGTGGATGATGAGGCTTGGGTTTCAGTCGGTGGTGGGTGGGGAAATAAGTGGTCGTGTACAAGGAAGGCTTTGCAGTGGATGGTGAATAGGGTGGAACAGGAACCGTATTGGGATGAATCGATTTCTAGGGTGATGGGTATAAAGTTTTTAATGTTGGAGACGTGGTGGCGGGGTGAAGCTTGGACTCTACCGTAATGGTGGGTGTGGGTGGTGGGTTGTCGACATGTTGAAGGAGGGCTGGATAAAGAATAATCAGGTGGGATAGTTTTGTGTAGGGGGCGAGTTTAGAACAGAAGTATGTGAGGAGAGGGATGGTTATAGTGACCGGAGAATGAAAAGAGGGAGGGCTGCGATCGAAGAAGATCGTGATGGCAGCAAGTAGGGTTAGGATGGGGATCACTAGACTCGTGATATCATGAAGGAATTCAACCCGTGAATATTTCACTGATTTGTAACGGTATTTATAATACAATATTATCTCCTTAATTATGGTAAGGGATAATCACAATCAATACAAATTGCATCATACTATACATATCTATTAAGAACAATCAAGAACATTCAAAAACAAAGAGAATATTGTTAGTTTAAATGCTTGAATTTATTGATGAAAACAGAGCACAAGTGTTTTACAAATAAAGACAAGATCAAAACCAGACAAAACAGACCAACATTCCCCTGGAATGACTGAAAATGACAAAAAAAAAAAAACTATGTGTTTCTTGTCCACCACCTCTATTTATAACTGTTGCTCTTCGCCCAGGCCATTTGGGGCGAAGGGGTTTATACAGGCGAAGAGGTATAGGCGAAGGAGGGACTCCTTCGCCCAAATAACAGGCGAAGGAGTGATCCTAAATGGGGACCTCTTCGCCCAAAAGCTACTGACAGATACTTTAACACATAAACGAGCTACGGACATCAAATAAACATTCGATTAACATAAATACTAGGCTAGGGACATATTACAAACATGTACTAACAATTATTATTATTATTATTATTATTATGTAATATTTTGAAATAGTTAAAGTCATATATATCGGTCTAGTTGTGGGTCATTTGGTGGTTAATATACCCTCCAATAGTGACTGTAATACAGTTCAATTGCTGTAAAAGTCATGGCTATAATTAATAGCCCCATGTACCCGTCATTTGTATGTAATGATGCAAGTATGTTATGTAAAGTTTACCTTTTAAATTTCTCTCTATAACTCAACAAGTGTGATTAGCAATTTTGCTGACCATATTCCAATGATGGGAAAATATGTTTAAAAACATTATTGGGTATCACGAACATATATAGAACATGAAAACATGTATTTGAACAATTCATTATCCCCACTAGTCAAAAAGTGGAGCTTTAAAGAGCTTGAAACATTATCTTAACACCATATTGTGGGCGAAGTGAGATATTCTGAACTGGTGCATGGACATAGTTTGGGGAGAGCGTGAATCTATAACGTTGTAAGATCATCGAGAGGGTTATTTTAGCTTCATTTATCGCGAAATTGGAGGCTACACAGATTCGTGGTCCATAACCAAAAGGGAGGAATGCTCCAGGATTGTTGTTAATTGCATTAGCAATCCCTTCTGAGAATCTTTCTGGCTTGAATTGGTGAGCATCTTCTCCCCATATTTCAGGGTCTTGATGAAATGCTAGTGTTGGTATATGTAAATATAAGTTTGCTGGAAGAACCAGATTACCAACCCTTGTTTCCTTCGTAACTTTTCGGTTTGTAGATATTGAAGGAGGGTATAGTCGTAGTGTCTCATTGATTATCATACCCATCTGTATTATAAGGAACGAACAACTATTTAATATTTATAAACAAAACTAGTGAAATGAGATTAAATGATAAATAATCTTACCTTCTTGAGTCGTGCTATTCCTTCTAATGATGGGTTTTGATTACCAAATACTTCTTGAACCTCCTCTCGTGCTTTCTCTTGCCATTCAATGTCGATTGCTAGAAGAAAAGTAACCCACGAGAGCAAAAGAGAGATCGTTGCATGGCCGGCACTGTAAAAAGTTTTGCAGTCATCAATAACATCTTGTAGAGAGAGCTTGTAATCGTCATCAATGTCATAATGTGCCTTCAAAAGCAATTCGAGGTAATCAGTTGCCGAGTTGTCTTCATCACCTGGAATTATCGTCTTTTCTTTGTTTCTTATCATCTGCATAATGAGATCATGAACGCCACTTTGTAATTTCTCAGATTCTGCAACATCTTTATCTTTAAATATCATTCTGTGGAATTTAAAACATATATAATCAATTTATCTAGTGGTATCGTCTTACACACACATACTTACAAAAGGTGGATTAGTGAAGTTTACCCAATGCCGGGAAGCCTAGTTTTGTTTGCGGTTTTGGAAACTAACATGGTTAACGCCCAAAGCTTTTGAAAAAGTTGCTTCCCCTCTTCATAACTACTGCCAAACGCGGTTCTTGAAATAACATCTGATGCCAAAATTTTGAACTCATTATAGACTTCCATCTCTTTGGTTCCTGCATCTTTCCACCTTTCAAGCATCATTTTGGCACTTTCAACCATCAGTGGAACCGTGTTCTACAACCATATGAGCAAGCAAAGTGAGTCTTAGTCTCATTTTCACGAATTAAGTGTGCTCAATTGTTTTGTTTAGTTAGAGAAGTACATGGAATTGGATTTTAATAACCTAAGCTATTTGGAATTGGCCGTTGGCACCCTAAACTAAAAAAATGGCCATATATAACCTGTATTATTAACCTATTGGATTTTGGCACCCAATTTGGGTTAAGTCACTAACCCAATTAGATTGGGGGTGCCACGTCAGATTGTTGGTGTCACGTCAGACAAAACACTAACTGGGTTAGCGACTTAACCCAAATTAGGTGCTAGAATCCAATAGGTTAATAGTACAGGTTATATATGGCCAATTTTTTAGTTTAGGATGCCAACGACCAATTTCGAATAGCTTAAGTTATTAAAATCCAATTCCCCATTAGCAAGTGGTTACTCTATAACAAGATGCACATATGACATTTTCCATTCGTAAGTTAAAGTCTCCTAATTTTATTGGTTTATTCCACATCTGGAGGAGTCAGTACCACTTACAATGTAACTATAAACACAGATTTGAGACTGAAGATAACTGTTAATGCAACTATTATTGTGATTATTCCAAGTATACTGAGTATCATTCATGTAAGGATCGTGTCCGGGATTCTTACTCTTAGATCCATTATTGAGATAACTAGAATTTTGATAAAAAGAACTTTCTTGTTCAGGATGATAATTGTCAATCTCAAACATATGATCTATTGTGTTTAGTAGGATCGGTAAACTAGGTGAAGGTAAGGAAAGAGAGGGATTCGAACCCTCATTAAGCAAAATTTATTGTATTAGAAATGACAAATATTCTTAATTAACACGGCATGATGTACTCGATACATTTATTTATATAATGTTAAGTTATTATTAATAGAGGTATTAGATTTTAATAATCTAAACTTTCATCCATTGGCCGACAATAATCTGTACTTCAAAAATTCTCAACAACGATCCCAAATTTCAACGTATTGGCCAACAATGAACCTTTGTTAACTGAGAACTAACCTAGTTAGTGGATGCTGATGTGGATGATGACGTGGCATGCCAACCCTGGCATGGATGATGACGTGGACGATGACATGGCATGCCATGTCATCATCCACTAACTGAATTAGTTCTTAGTTAACAAAAGTTATTGTCGGTCATTACGTTGAAAGTTGGGATCGTTATTGGGAATTTTTGTTAGGAGTTTTTGAAGTACAGATTATTGTCGGCCAATGGGTAAAAGTTTGGATTATTAAAATCCAATACCCCTTATTAATAAGAGATTCATATGTGGCACAAGTGTATTGTGAATACATACTCAAATAAAAACTTCTATTATAGATGTCAAGTTATTTTAACACTACATTCATTTGTCACAATAGTGTCTCTTTAGTTATTTTGATCTATTTGTGTTTCGTGATATGTTTCATCTTATATAGATGCTAATTAAATTATTTTCCTTTTTATTTGTACGAAATTAATAAATAATTTAATGCATCTATAAATATTAATTTTATTTATTAAGTTGGTGGTGAGATTATATGAGTTTGAATGTTATTTATTAAGGTTTTTAAAAAAAAAATTAATATGAAAACATTGTAACTGATACTCAATTATTGCCTTATTTACATTTCGGGAAATAATTATGAATCAATCATTATTAATCAATCATACTCCAAATCGATACAAATATGATTATTAACATTAAATTGTTTCCCTTTTAATATTTAAGAAATTTATAATTGATTTAATGATTTTATCAATTTGAATGTTATTTATTAACTTCTAAAGAATTTTAAATTAGGAAACATTGTAATTGATACTTAATTATTGCCTTATTTTAGTTTACGGAAATAATTCCCAATCAATCATGCTTTCAATCGATGGAAATATGATAATTAACATTAAATTGTTTCCCCTTTTATTTGTACGAAATTAATAATTAATTTAATGAATCTATAAATTTGAATTTTATTTATTAAGTCGGTGGTTCTATGAGGTTAAATGTTATTTATTAAGGTTTTTAAAGAATTTTTTTAATATGGAAACATTATAATTTATACTTAATGATTGCCTTATTTACATTTTCAGAAATAAGTCTCAATCAATCATTTTTAATCAATCATACTCCAAATCGATGCAAATATGTTTATTTACATTCAATCATTTCCCTTTTAATATTTACGAAATTAATAATTGATTTAATGATTCTATTAATTTGAAAGTTATTTATTAAGTTTTTAAAGAATTTTAAATATGGAAATATTGTAATTGATACTTAATTATTGCCTTATTTACGTTTCCGGAAATAATTATTAATCAATCATGCTCTCAATCGATGGAAATATGATAATTACATTAAGTTGTTTCCCTTTTTATTTGTTTGAAATTATTATAAATAACAATTCTCATCGATGTGAAAGCGACGTTCGCAACAGTAGTAACGGTAACGGCGTCAGCCGCCTCGGTTGACTTTTGTGGACTGCCTTCTTCGATGACTCACAAACCCAGACACATCCTGCCACGTAGTTCCCGCCGGCCTTCACTTCAACCGGTTGCCCACCCGCTTTTTCCGGTTTCAGGCGAACGTAGCTTTCGCTTCGATTCCTTTCTTCCAACAGCAACATATCCGGCCAGGCGTCCTGCCGGTGTTACCTACAAACGTCAAACACACCAGAAACTAAACACACGTCGGTCATCGACGGTGGATTTGCGTTTGGTATGCCACCGTTGCAGCGAACCGTTAGCGGATTTTGAGGAAGATGATCGTGTTGTGTAGTGGTCTTCGTTGTCACCGGCTGGCTCTGCTTTGTCCTCCGATTAACATGATCATGTCACACACGCGCCGGAAGGGGTAGACGCTCCACCGCATACGGTGGCGCTCCGCCGCTGCTCTCCCATTTCCCTCCTTCCTCTTTCTTCGTTCTCTCTCTAGCCATCCTCTCTTTCTCTCTCTCTCTCTCTCTCTCTTAGCAGTGTATGGGTCTATTGAAATGGATGAGTACATGGTTTTGAAAGCCTGGTTTCACTAATTGGGTTTCCCAAGGTACTATGAAACAACTTATAGGAAAAAATAAATACAACACGGTAGTCCATTAATCCATGTTTGTTGGACCACCTGAGGTGCAATCTTCTAAATGCGTTACAAGCGGTATCAATTCGATTTACTTTAGGTTTCGACGTCGATGCCATCGTAAGGTGCGGCGGGTCATATATGTTATCACGCACCGACGGAACAATACGACTCTCTACGTTGTGTTATCCGATTAGCGATTAGCAGACACTCGCAATACCGTTGGTTTTCACGAATCGGCGCCAGTTATGTTCTACGCCGCGCTTAGCGCGGCGCGTAATTTACTAGTTAATAAATAATTTAATGTAACTCATTTTCAAACTAGAATTAACATATTTTGAAAAAAAGATATAGATTGATAAAAAAAAAAAAAAAAAAAAAAAAAAAAAAAAAAAAAACACATAACCGAGTATCACGTGGCGGAAGTAGTGGCGTTCAGGTTAAAACGGGTCATTTTTAGCACCGGAGGTTAGGTTTACCCACAAATGATTTTTTTATCTCTTATTAAAAAATATATATATCTTATTAAGTCTTTAGAGCCAAGGGTCTCACTGGAAGCAGTCTCTCTATCCTTTTGGATAGGAGAAATGTGTGCCTACATCCTATCCTCCCTGGACCTTAACAGTAATTTTTAGTTATAGTGGGATTTACTCGGTACGGTTGTATTGTATTATATTCATTTGTCACGATTAATGGACTCCCATTGTATTTATATCACTCCTGTATAACGAGTTTAAAGATTGAAGATTTTCTCCTTTTTCATAAAGACAAATCTTAGATTATAGATAATAGAATATGCTTATTATATTCCTTTTGTAAATTAGGATATATATATTTTGTATTTATGTAGTCTTTATTTCTTCTTTAAAATAGAGGGTATGTATTTGTATATATATTTGAATATCAATGATAAAGAGATCAATGAATTGAGCCATAGAATTCTACATGATATCAAAGTCCAGGAACTCTACTTTTCTTTTTCTCCTTTGACGGCTGTTGTGACCATTCTTGGTCTCTGCAGATCGCTACCTTCTTTTATCCTACATCTATACAGCTTCTTTTTCCATTGTCTCATGTTCTGTCCTCCTCTTTCTTTCACAATCGACTACCATGTCTTTCCATCCTCTACACCCGGCAGTCACCGTAACAAATATCAAGAACTTCATCCCAATAACCCTCGACATCCAAACCGGTCATTACAATACGTGGGCCAAGCTTTTCAAGATCCATTGCAAAGCTTATGAGGTCTATGACCATATTCTTCCTAGAGAAACACCACCCCCAACCGGAAAAGAAACCGAGTCCTCCAAACCCAAACATAGTGAATCTTGGGAACTTATCGACGCCATTGTCTTTCAATGGATTTACGGTACAGTTTCTAAAGATTTATTACTTACCGCCATGAAAAATAACTCCTCCGCTTATGCCGCTTGGACAACCATTCGTAACCTTTTCCTTGACAATGAAACCACCCGAATCATCCATCTCCAAAACAAATTCCACAACACTTGACTAGACCAATTTAATAACATGTCGTCATATTGTCAAGCCATGAATGAAATATACGACCAACTCCAAAGCCTCGATTCCAACACTATCGAAAATCAACTCGTTCTTCAAATCCTACCCGGCCTAACCGACCAATACGAAAACATCTCCTTAATCCTACAACAAACTTAGCCACTGCCTGATTTCTACAATGCTCGGTCTCGTCTCTGTCAAGTTGAGGATAAAAAAAAATACCCAAGCCAAACTTGCTGCTCAGTCCGTTGGAACTAGGGCTGTGCAACGGTTCAGAACCGGACCGAACCGAACCGAACCGCGAACCGTTTATTCGAAAATATGAGAACCAAAACCGGAACCGATAATTACTAAACGGTTCGGTTCCAGAACAGGGTGAAACGGTTCTCATGAAACGGTTCTCGATCGGATCCGGTTGTCAATAAAATCCTAAAATTAACATTAACAATTAAATAAAAAAATAAACAAAAACAATGATTTTTCTTAAAAAAATTATCAACAGTTTGTGTTAACCATGGTTACTAAAAGTATAGCAATTTACGTATCAAAATATGTTTTGTTCGGATCAGATCATTCTTTTTATACAGATTAAACGGGTCAGAACAAGTTGTGCTGACTGCTGACCATCACATAAGGCAATACTCTACATTCCTACTAAGTAAAACAATTTAAAAGTGTTAAGAACTATAAAGAAGGAAACAACACATTCTATTTCAAACTAATAATAGAATATTTAAATATTTAATTTAAATCAAAACGGTTCTAACGGTTCTTAACCAGACTCGTCGGTTCTAACCGGAACCGAACCGGGAACCAAATATGCCAAAATATGAGAACCGGAACCGGAACCTATAACATTAATTCGGTTCGGTTCGGTTCTAGCGGTTTCGGGTCGGTTTCACGGTTTTCGCGGTTCGGAACCGTTTATTGCTCACCCCTAGTTGGAACAGCCCTCAATGCATCAACTACATCCACTGATCGGAGCAATAACACAACCCGTGAACCTGCTGATCGTCGCTCCGGTAGAGGCTGCGAAAGGGGTCGTGACAAAGGTAGGCATCAATATAATTATGGGAGACGTTATGGCCAGCAGCAAAATTATTGGCCAAGTCCACCTTGGACCGGCCCACAGCACTCACAACAGCCAATAGGGCTGAGCATTTCCCAAAGACCGACCCGACCGGAAGAAACCCGACCCATAAACCGAAAACCCTTAATATCAAGGACCGACATCTGGACCTAAATGTACATATCGGTTTCGGTCCTGCACAAAGTCGGGTCATCGGTTTCAAGCATAGACCGAGACCGATCCTTCCAAATGTAGCTTTATTGGTTTAAAGTACACTACCCTGCTCCAGATTGATATTATAGATGCAACACACTGATTTAGGTTAAGGGTATAAGACAATCCAAAACTGTCAGCCTTCATTTTCTTCGATTTGAACAACAACCTTTACCACCATCTCAAGTTTGCGACTTCCATTAATGAGACTAACATACATATTCAATTGTTCTAGAAGACCTCATGGTAAGAAAGATGCACGCTCTTGTTAGTCTTGTAACTTAATGGTAGAAAATAGAAATCAAAAAGAAGAAGAAAGGGATCTTGGTTCACAGAACAAGATAGTGAAACAGAGATATATAACAGAGATATATAATGTAGTGTTATGCACAAAAAAGTAATTATTACTTTATTTATTATTTACATTTTCAAATAACTCATGGCTTTAACTTAATTTATGTTTACAAATAGAGTAATAAAATCGGTTATAATTTATAAAAACGAGGGTTGCATATCTTAAAATGAACTAAACAAGAAAAATAAACACTAAAGATATCAAATTTAGATTTTATAGGTTTATTCAATTGAATTTTATTATGTATTAAAACATTGAGCTTAAATGTTTGTTTCTTTACAAGACAAAGTAGTGAAATGATGGTATGCTGTATTTTATGTTTTCAAAGTCATGTAAGCTTTTATAAAGTAAATAGTTATCTTTTCATCTACTCCATATCAATTTATCCTAACAGTTGGTTTACCTTTATCTTTTTCTCAAATAAATAAATAGGTCAAAAGAGTAATTTTACTTTTTGATTTATCTCTCTCCCTACCTGGGAACCATGAAGAACAGAAGAACGACATAACTCAAGAAGATTGATAAAAGGTTTTAATCGGTCCAGTAGGTACAATCGGGTCTTTTAGTTACCCAGCCCGGAACCGACCCGAGACCTGAAACACCCCTAAAACAAAACCGAAATAGGACCCAGGTGTAACATGTTGGGTCGGGTAAGGTCCATATCCTCCTTGTCCGTATCCAAGCGACCCATCTACATCTCATGGCAACCCTTCGGCCCAATCCAATGGTT
Source organism: Ambrosia trifida (assembly GCA_028751855.1). NCBI lineage: Eukaryota > Viridiplantae > Streptophyta > Magnoliopsida > Asterales > Asteraceae > Ambrosia > Ambrosia trifida. The sequence continues at coordinate 82,020,432 of CM054130.1, forward strand.
AGGGAATTCTGGGCTCTAGGCCCTCTAACAACTCTTCGGCCCAATCATATGCAGTCTCATACAGCCCTATTGACATAGCACATGCCCTCTACAATTTGGCGCTTTATCATAACGACCCATCCCGAACCATGGATACGGGCGCCTCAGGTACAATGTCTCCTCAATCTAATTATTAGTTCCCCTCTATTTTTAATTTTGGCATTATTTGTAATATTATAGTTGGTGATGGCAAAACCATTCCGGTCCTTGGATAGGGTGACATCACCCTACCACCACCCTTTCCACCATTTAAACTAAAAATTGTCCTTTACGCCCCCAACCTAGTCAAAAACCTTATTCCAATACGTCGCTTTACTACTGATAATCAATTACCTGTTGAATTTGACCCTTATGGTTTTACTGTGAAGAACCTTCGGACCAAGAAACCTATCCTACGGTGCAATAGCTCGGGGGACCTTTACATGATGAGCCCGTCCAACATCACTCCACTCAACTCTGCGTCCACTTTTGTAGCAATTTCTCAAGACATTTGGCATCAATGGCTTGCCCACCCTGGCCCAACCATTTTACAAACTTTAAACTCTTCTTAAATTATTAAATGTGGTCCTTTAAATAATAATGTTTGTGTTTCTTGTATTTTTGGCAAACATGTACGCCTTCCTTTTGCTAATTCTATTACAAGAACGTTTATGCCATTTGATCTTGTTCATAGTGATGTTTGGACGTCTTTCATTATTAGCAATGGGGGACACCGTTATTATGTGTTTTTTTTTTTGATGATTACACCAATTTCTTATGGACCTACCCACTTACACATAAATCTGAAGTGTTTGCCATGTTCAGCAAATTCACCACCTTCATTCACACCCAATTCGGCCACAAAATCAGACAATTACAATGTGATAATGGTCGCGAATATGCCAACAACAACTTCCACCAATTTTGTACCCAATATGGCATGCACTTTTGGTTTTCATGCCCTCACACCTCTTCACAAAATGGGAAGGCTGAGCGCAAAATACGTTCCATAAACAATTTAATGCGCACCCTTCTTGCCCACCCATCCATGCCAAACACTTACTGGTACCATGCCCTTGAAGCCGCCACACACCTCCTAAACATTATCCCTGCAAAACTCCACACCTTCCAAACCCCAACCCAACGCCTCTACCATTGCCTTCCCTCCTATGACCACCTTAGGGTAATCGGATGCCTGTGTTATCCGCTCATCCCACACACCACCATCCACAAATTGGAGTTTCGCTCCACTCCCTGTGTCTTCCTCGGTTACCCACCCAACCATCGTGGATATAAATGCCTAGACCTTAAAACAAAGAAAATAATTATTAATCGACATGTCTTATTTGATGAGATAATTTTTCCCTTTGCCAACAAACCCAAACCACACCTACATAATTACACCTTTCTTGATGACACCGTGCATCCTTATTATCGCCTCAAGAACTTACCTAGTGCCCCACATTCCACACCCACCTCACCGGCCCACAATCCAAATCCTCACCACAGCCCAACTCCGGCCGGTCCACTTCCCAACCACAACCCGTCTCTCCACCTGATTCATCCACCCCATTCCAGTCCCCTTCGGCCCACCTCAATCCGGCCCAAACCATTTCCCCAAACCAACCTTCCCTCGACTCATAACACTCAAGAACGCCCCAACCACCTTCGGCTTCCCACACCTCGGACAACCTTCAACCGTCCCAAACCGACCTTGTATCCTCACCCGACAGCCCATACCCACCGACCCCACCTCAACGGACAATTCATACTAGATCAATGTCTGGCATTTCCAAACCCAGACAACTATTTAACCTAAACACTACCACTATCTCACATGTACCCAAAACCCCCAAAGAAGCCCTGTCTAACCCAGACTAGTAAAATGCCATGACTAATGAGTTTAATTCCTTAATTAAAAACAAGACTTGTGAACTTGTCCCGAGACAACCGTACATGCACGTTATTCGTAGGATGTGGTTATTTCTTCATAAATACAAGTCAGATGACACTTTGGAATGGTACAAGGCACGATTGGTATGTGATGGTCGTAATTAAGAAATTGGAGTTAATCGTGGGGAAACGTTCAGTCCCGTTGTCAAGCCGGCTACAATTCGGACTGTTTATCTTTGGCCGTATCTCAATCTTGGCCAATCCATCAATTGGATGTGACTAATGCCTTCTTACACGGCAATCTTACAGAAACAGTCTATATGTACCAACTACCAACCCATGGGGTTTCGTCACAGAGATTATCCAGATCATGTTTGTCTCCTCAAGAAATCTCTTCATGGATTGAAACAGGCTTCTCGTGCATGGTACTAGCGTTTTACAGATTTTGTTTTATCGATTGGCTTTCTTCAGAGCAAATGCATTATGGGTTCATTTGATGTCTCGCCTCGCGGCGGAATTTGCAATGAAAGATCTTGGGCCTCTTAGCCATTTTCTGGGTATTAACGTCTTTCGCACAGGAAATACTATGATTCTTAGTCAGCAGTCTTATGCACTGGATATCATCAACAGGGCAAGTATTTAGTCATGCAACTCGGTTGCTACACCCGTTGATACCAAACCAAAACTTAGCTCATCCACTGGCGTTGCCTATGACAATCCCACTTTATACCGCAGTTTAGCAGGGGCTTTACAGTATCTTACAGTCACTAGACCAGATATTAGTTATGCGGTTCAGCAGATATGTATTCACATGCATGAACCGGAGGTTGATCACTGGAATGCTTTGAAACGTATCATTCGGTACATAAAAGGTACCTCATCCTACAACCTAACTCTTTCATTGACCACTACCACCCTTCGGGCCTACACTGACGCGGATTGCGCAGGTTGCCCGGACACTTGTCGTTCTACCTCTGGCTGCTGTGTGTACATGGGTAAGAACCTTCCCTCCTGGTCTTCTATGCATCAATCCACTATCTCCCGATCTAGTGCTAAAGCCGAATATCGAGCAGTTACGAATGTGGTTGCTGAAATATGTTGGATTCGCAATCTACTCCTCGAGCTTTGTCATCCCATTACCATCGCTACTCTGGTCTACCGCGACAACATCAGTGCTATATACCTATCAGGTAACCCTGTGCAGCACCAACGCACCAAACACATTGAGCTAGATATTCACTTTGTTCGCGAACATGTTCAGTGTGGTACGATTCTCATTCTACACACTCCAATTCGTTTTCAGATTCTTGACATCTTCACTAAAGCCTTACCACGGATCCTCTTCGATGACTTCCGCTCCAGACTCAACATTCGGCCTCCTCTTGCTTCAACTGCGGGGTGTAATAGAATATGCTCATTTTATTCCTTTTGTAAATTAGGATATATATTTTGTAGAGTTAATTGCCAATTTAGTCTATGAGGTTTGTCAAAAATTGCCATTTTCATCCAAATCTTTTTTTATTGTCAATTTAGTCCATGTGGTTTCATTTTTTGTTATTTTAGTCTCTGAGGTTTGTCAAAAATTGCCACTTTCATCCAAATCTTGTTAGTCCACAGGGAATAAAATGACAAAAAAATGAAACCACAGGGATTACATTGACAAAAATTTTTTTTTTTGGATGAAAGTGGCAATTTTTGACAAACATCAGGGACTAAATTGGCATTTAACTCTATTTTGTATTTATGTAGTCCTTATCTCTTCCCTAAAATAGAGTGAATGTATCTATCTATGTTATCTTATTAAAGAGGAGAGATGGCTTCAAAGGTAATTTTACACTAACTTTAAGATGAGAGTTGAAAGGGCTCTTCACAAATGTGTAATCTTTGATCACTTTCTTCATTCCCTCACATACAACCTCTAATGCCAATGGCATAAATTAGTAATGCAACTTATTCCAACCCTTAATTCCCTTAGGATATTCAGTTTCACCCATTAATTCACAATTCATTATACCATTATTAATTTAATCAATTGATGGTCGCTTCATCTTGGTTGACAATTTGAAGTTCCCTACCGCAGAGATTACTTCACCTTCCCCTATATAATCCAATTCAGTTGTACCAATTTATCAAACCAAATCAAACCATAATATTATAATCTAAATCAACCAATCAAAACCAAATGGCCGGATTCATGAACGAGATCGGAAACCGATCGCAACTCCAAACAACATCAGAGATGAATTGAATCATGAGTTTTGACGCAAACCTTCTGAAAGTTCAAAACCTGCTTGTACATCATTCACTAATATCTTTGTGATTAGGTAAATATAAATGTAAAACTGATCTTTTTTTTTCTAACAAATACCTCATTCATCAATGTTTTTATGATATACATTGCGGATAAAAAATATGTTCCTTTTAATTTATGTTTAATTTCAGCTATGCACAAACTAAAATTCCTGTATGCTCATTATGTTGTTCATTGTATTGCTATGTAGGTACCTAAAGGTCTTGAAAGGGTATAGTAAGCAGTGATTTATGTAACAAGTCAGTACTTAAATTAAGCCATGATACCATCTGTCGAAGGTATTGAAGAAGTTCACTTTGAAGTGGAGGTTATCCGTTTTATTCAAGTGTGCAAATATTCTTTTCTTTCTTACTTTGAACTATATTTCTTTTTATTTGAGTGCTAACCTGGAGGAAATTATCTACTTAAGAATAGCCGTTAGGTAGCAAAGGGATATGCATTCTTATTAACCTTTGTATTACTTATACATTCTATTCCCTATCATAGAATTTCTTTTTCTTTTAAAAGAAAAAAAATATTTCCTCTTGTATATCATTGTACACGTACGGGATGTACTAGGGTCTAGGAGATGGCGTCTAATTAACCGGCACATAAAAGATGGCAAAAGTGTCGTTTTAGTCCATACATTTGGCCTTTTAAACTCGTTTGACATTACATGATTCCATTTTGGTCCTTAACTTTAAATGTTTATTTTGGTACAAGCTTTCTCTAAAGCAGATATATTATTTGGATATGTTTTAGGCCATCTATACTTGTAAGAACCCTTTTGGTGTCTGACACAAGGAATTTTTTGTATGTACTCCTTTGTTCATAATCATTCAATCTATGAAACTTGGGCCAAAAATCAAAATACAAATTCAACAATCACAAGCACTACAATTTTTTATATTGATTCACTTTGGTGCTATTTTTACCATTATTGGCTATCAATGAGCTCTATTCACATGGGTAGGCGTTTATGTGTTTTGGTATATCGATTATTGTATTTTGTAATACAATGAATGTATTAGTTGATAATACAATAGCTGTGACATGCTTACCGCAATAAAATGTTAGAAACCCGAAATGGATTGTGGTTCGTAAGACATATCAAAGATGATTTTAATATTAGTTGGGACACCCGCCGCAACGCGCGGGCATTCCCACTAGTTTGTATATATATATATTTGAATATCAATAATAAAGAGATCAAGGAATTGAGCCATAAAATTCTACAATAGAGAATGAAATATGAAAAGTCAATGAAGAGAAATGACGGAAGTCCCTTCATTGAAGAAATAGATCTCAGACCGTCTCAAGGCTACTTTTCCCCGAATTGAATGGATGTGTTATGCTTTATATGTAGGAATTAAACATCATTACAAGACATGTCGACCGCACTAACATTATTAATAAGTACTAAGCATGTATCACATGTGGATGATGTAAGGATGGAAAGTTTCTAGCTGAGAGTCGGAAGACTTTAAATGTTTTATCTTAGGGGTATTAGATTTTAATAATCCAAAGTTTTCACTATTGGCCGATAATAATCCCTACTTCAAAAATTCCCAATAATAATCCCAACTTTCGAACATTTGGCCTGTGGTAAACCTTTTTTAACTGAGGACTAACTAGGTTAGTTTATGCTGACATGGCATCTGACTAGGCTGATGACGTGTACAACCTAATCTGACATGTCATTATACATGCTTATGTGTTATTTTCTCACATTATAACAAACTAATAAACCATTATTATAAAATAAATCATCTCATTTTCATCTATTCAACAACATCTATTCAAACATCTGGCAACAACAATGATTCGCATCCCACCACCGTCTTTTCACATCCCACCACCACCTGCCACCACAACCCACCACCACCACCTCCATTTTCTGGTAACCTATATATATATATACACTATACAACATATCAGTAAAACAAATAACAACTCATGGCAACATTCACAATCACCTTCATCACCACACCAACAAAAACCCTAACAAGCAGAACCCTAACAAACAGATCTGAGCCACAAGGATTCGCATCATCATCGCTCTGTTTTTCTGTTCTTTTCTTTTCCTTTTACCGATTATAATAAGTTGGTGCTCTGTTCGTCTTCTTCCTCGAGCTCTGTTCGTCTTCTTCCTCGAGCTCTGTTCTTTTCTTCTTCCACGACGGAGACGAAGAAGAGCAGCCGGAGATCCCTCCGCCTCCACCTGCAACACCATCGCTACTGCCACCACCTGCAACACCACCGCCACAGCCGGAGATCCCTCCGCCTCCAACTGAAGAAGACGACGACGGTGACGTGGGTTCCGATTGGGTAACGTAACCAATTAATGGAGATGGCTTTGGTTTTGGTTGTGGGTTACCAAGGTGTCTTTGGTTTTGGTTGTGGGTTACCAAGGTGTTGGTCGGAGGTCGATACCGATGGCGGACTGAAAGAAGTTGATGGCGACGGTGGTTGTTGGTTGTTGGGTGAACCGGGCAGTCAAATGCTAAGGGAGTGGGTGTGCATATGATTATTATTATTATTATTTAGATATTATATAATACTATTAATATAAAATGCCACGTCACCTAAGTTGTACACGTCAGCAAGTCCAGTCAGCATCCACGTCAGCAGGAACTAACCCAGTTAGTCCACTGTTAAAAAAGGTTCACCAGGGGCCAAAAGTTTGAAAGTTGGGATTATTATTGGGAATTTTTGAAGTAGGGATTATTATCGGCCAACAAGGAAAACTTTGGATTATTAAAATCCAATACCCCTTTATCTTACTATAGTTAAGCTTTGTTTAGCTTGGTTGTACTTTGATCGCCCTGGCTTGTAATAAATACTTAAATTATGTAATGAGATTACGTTTCCACTATAAGTCTACGCCAACTGATTACCGTAAATGCCCTGGCCTAGGCAATGTGTGACAAAAACATGCCTCAATAACAACAAGGATCCTAGAATAATCAACTTTGTTAGGAGATAGAATTTTGGCATTTAGAGGGCAAAGACAAAATATTGTTACCTTAGAATACACAAGGGAGGACGAGGCGGGCTCGGTAAAGCATCATCGGCTTCGTAGCCGATTCGGCTACACCGGCCCGCCTCTTCATCTCATCTCAAGAATGTTTGGCAAAACTAGCTGGTGGCTGATAGCTGTAGCCGGAAGCTGGTAGCTGTAGCCGGAAGCTGGTAGCTGTAGTTTTTAAATATATTTTGGTGTTTGGCAAAGTAGCTGGAGCTTTTAATAAAATGTATAAAATGACCAAAATAGACATTATGTCATTAACTAAAAGCGTGTATGTATGTTTTTTTAATTTTTTTTAATGACAGAATGGGTATTTATATCATTTACTCATTAAAAGTTTGTAACTAGGGGAAGGAATATTATTATTATTATTATTATTATTATTATTATTATTATTATTATTATTATTATTATTAATTATGTGTGTGTTAAAGTTAAAAAAAAAATAAAAAAATCAGCCAATCACAACCAAAAGCAAGTGCCCCCACACCATGCCTCTTCTCCCCGCCCCTCTTCCAAGTAGGGGTGAGCATTTCGTGGTTCGGACCCATAGAAACCTTGGATCCAACCCACGAGAACCTTGGACCGAACCTTTTTAAATATATGGGTCGGTTTCCGGTTCTAGATTTATATGAATTATCGGTTCCGGGTCGGGTCGGTTCCAAACCCACGGTTCTAATATAACAACCATAAAACCATTTGTATTTTAATTAAAAATATAAAAATAATCTTTTTTAGTCTTTTCACTATTCGTTTGTACGTTTTATTGTAATCGATTTCATGTAATGTTAATACAATATTAAAAATATTATTTATAATAATAACAATGTATTTTTCTTGAAATATTCTTCGGCTTAATGGATATGCATAGATGTGATATATTATATAATATATATTATATCCAAATTTGAAGTAAATATTTATATATATCACTCTCATGTGTGTGTGTATTTATTATCTATACATAACAGATTCACATAATGTTTCTATTGATGAGAATGACAAAATTGTTACGAAAATATATGTCGAGAAATGTAAAATGACTTAAAAAAAACTCATGGGCTATTGTAAGACTGTCCGTTGTGGAAGCGCGAGTAGCACGACGTGAACGAGGTTTCAGCGCCCGTGCTCACCCTCAACCACAACAGCCCCACGCGAATAGTCCCGGCGCGAGCACAAGCGATGGTGGTCGCATGATTTAACGGGAAAAAGTGACCTTTGGTCGCGCCATTTCTCACCTCTAGCCACAACAGGGTCAGCTGACCGGATTACTTGATAGTCACGTCGGTGGCTTGCGCACGTTCGCTCGTGCGTCCACATCGGACGACCTTAGAACCATATGGAGGAATTCTTTTACGAGCATGGTAAAAGAATAGAAATATGTAAATCCTCTAAAAGTGGCTATTGCATTAAAGGGTTTTAGAGGGTCAGACCCTTTTACCCGACTCATCCAAACCTTTAGGACCCGGAACCACATAGCCTTTTAAAGTTCGGTTCGAGTTCCTAATTTCAACAATAAAAGGGTATACGATTCTGGTGAGTCCGGGTCGGGTCGGTTCCGGACCCTTTGCACAGCCCTACTTCCAAGCCCCTCCGGGGCGGTGTTCAAGCCCCTTCCCGCCCCTCTTCCAAGCCCACTCCGGGTAGTCTAAAAGCTTGAAGCTCCTTCAATTAAAAAAGGCTTTTTATTAAGTAGGAATTTTTTCTTAAAAGTTTAAAACTTGAAGCTCTTAAAAGCTTTAAAAAGCTCATTGCCAAACATACCCCTCATCAACTGCTTTTAGATTTCTTCTTAATAATAATAATAATAATTTGTTAATCGTGTTGCTTTTATGACATATCACCTGCTTCTTTGATTTCTAGTGCGTATGTTTGACTTAACCACTTTTTGTAGGGAATAATCAATAATAATTATCGCCTAACCTATGTTGTTTTAGTAAACTAATAATCGCCTTTTGATTTCGATCTTAAGTTGTTATTGTCCTACCTCAAATTCGTTTTTTTGAAAAAGAGTATGAAGTAATTTATAAATTTTCCCGACAGTAACATTATCCGAATCACTAATCTCATTGACCTTCTCAATACTATCCATACTAACCCAAACCAACTCGCTAACAACTCGACACACGATGTAAACCTTCTGGGTCTATTAATAATTATTTTCACACCTTTAAACATTTATTAACTTCAACATACATATTTGATAAACATTGTCAATTACTATTATTAGAATAAAGAAAAGTAATGAATAGACATTAATGTAAAGAAAAAGGTTTCCAGAATACCTCTTGCTAATGTCGAGGTTACTGAATACATTTTTCTGATTTTGTGATTTATGAAGTTGATGATAAGCCTATTTATAATATTAGTATTGTAAACAAAACAATAAGTCTTTATTTTAATTTAGTAGATATCTCATAAAAAAGTTGAAAATATATTTTGGTTTTAAATGAACAGATCAATATCTACAAACTTTTTTTATACTATCTTTGCTGGGATTATTTCTTTTATTTCCTTAAACTTTTGAAGATATGTTTCTATACTTACAAATACTATTTAACTATATCGTAATATTACTTCAATAATTTCTATAATTAAAACAACTAAATATAATGAAAAAATAAAATTCATATTTTATTTCCCTTATATATCCGTAATTCAAATATAAGATTTATATAAATAATTTCAATTTCACTATCTATATTTTCAATTTTTTTTAAATATCTTCAACACATGCCACACTTAAGGGGAAGGTTATCCTCTTTAAGTACCATGTAGGATAAATAACTTTGGTTTATGATATTTATAGATAGATAGATAGATAGATATAGATATAGATACGATTCTAATCTTTCCTTTGTGTTTTTAAACAAGACGTTTCTTTAATGGATATACCAGGAATATATCTATAATAGAAACACTAGTTATCAGGGTGCAAGGGGCGCCTAACTAAATGTTTTTTCACTTAACTGATTTTAACCAATCATGTACTGCCACATCACTTTACTGAAACACTTTTATGGAAGTAACACTCCACTGAATCTTTTGTTTATTTTTTTAATTTCACTAATTTTTTTTAATTTTACACGGTTTAAAGGTTAAATATTAATTACTTTGACTATTACAACCGTCCCACAACCAAACGTTCAGTAATTCAATTCAGAAACCGTCAATCAAATTCCACAGCATTGAAACCGTTGTACCAAAACGGTCAGTAATTAAATCTGAACCGGTCGAATTTTTTTGTATATAAACATAGCAAACCATGGGGTTAAAACTCACTTTTATCTTTAATGTTTTTGTTTAATTAGATTTTTAAAACAAATGGTTAAAATAATAAAAAAATTATAAAACAAACGGTAAAAATTAAAAAAACAAACAGTTCAAGCCTTGGAAAAATAGCATTTATAAAACTAAAAAATAAATTAAAAACCGGTACCAGCACGGTACATACAACCAGTAAAACAGTACACGAGACCACTACCAGCGTGGATGGCGACGGTATTACCGTGCTGATATTGGGTACCCGTGAACAATTCGGATGACGCCCCGTCCCCCCTCATACTTTTCATGAACAAAATCAACTCAATAGTTGTTTCCAAAATATGCTGCAATAAACAAAATTAATCTCTACCATTATAAGGGAGAAGGGATGGCTAAAGTAGTTACTTCATGTCAATTTTAAAATGACATACAAAAGGTCACAAAGTAAACAACTATCTTTTTGTCAAATCCTTCCCTTTATGCCCCTATATGCAACATTTGATTACAATTGTACAAATGACTAATGTAAGTCATCTTTTTTATTATTTGCTTCACCTTTTGATTTTCTCATCTTTAATGAATTGAATTTGAGATTCAATGCCTCATCTTTTCCTTTTCTCATCTTCAATGATAAATTAAAATCAACATCCCTCAATTTAATCTCTAAAACCTTTCATACAATTGCCTTATCACACCATTTTCTTTATTTCTCTTGGAAGCAGTCATCGAATGATAGTGTTCAACACTTGTAGTCTTGCACTATCAATTAATATGTTGGTAAGCCAACACTTGTATTCTTGTATATTCTTTATGTATATGTATATTTATTTATTTAGTTATTTAGTTTTTAAGCTTTTTGTTAGTTCTTATATATGTTTTTTTCATTATTTTGTCCGTGTTTTCTTTTTATTTCAATTTCTGTAAATTGTGGTTTCATGTTTATCATTCAATTGAATTGTTTATTTTTTATGATCAAATCTGTTTTGTTTTGGAGACATCACAGCTCATCAACCCATTTCCATGTACATACATATTTTAGTTTATGTTATATTCTCTAAAGTACACTTATTTTCTTCTACGGTTATAATGTGATATTCGCTTCAAATTGTCATTTACGTTTTACCCGCATGGTTTACAATAAGGAGAGGGAAGAAAATCCCATTGACATTTGATAGTGATGTGTGTGAAAGATTTATATTGTAATCTATCTTGTCAAGGCGCATAAGCACACTCATAAGAGCTAGAAACCGTGTCTTTCAGTTAACTACTAATATGGTGCGTTGAGCTGACCTTGAGCACCGCGCCTCTGGCGCGCACTTTTGACAACTTAGATTATAATTGGTGCTCACAGTCATGCATTCCTATGTCATCATTTGAGTATAAATTTGAAGTTTTGTTGATTTCACTTGAAATTTTAAAAATAAATTACAATTTTTTCTCAATTTACTTTGAATGATAAAATTAGAGTTTTAATGGCAATTTTCATTTTTTATAGATCCTAACATTATTAGGGGATGGCAAAACATCCGAGCCCGATGGGAAGTTTGAAATATCACACCTGTATATTGCATTGGCGTGTACGATGGGAAGTTCAGTTGGGAAAATTGTGACTGTGTATCGCATAAGTGTGTTCGATAGAAAGTTTGGTTGGGCCAATTCATTGGAAAAATAATCTTTATTGTGTTAAGAAAAACATTACAAACAATTAATAAGATTACAACTACGACTCACCTATGTAATAAAAGAAGAAACATAAATGATCAAATAAGACATCTTAAAATCAATTACATCGCAACTGTAAATACTCGAGGTTGTTTTTTTAAGTTTGGGTTCAAGAGTTATGTGAAAAAATTACCCTCTTCTAATTTGGAACTAATGCTTTAATGATTTTGATACTTATTTGACATCTTTGTGTTTTTTAATTTACAAGTATATGTATTGGATCTTTATGACACTAAAGTTGAATTTGCCAGGTAAAATTTGTTTCCTAGAAAGATTTTCCTCTCAATTTCTGGTGTTGCTTTAATTGATCAATGACTGTGTGTATATAAACAAGAGGAGGACTTGCTTAAGAAGCGTCAAGAACTATGCTCCCCATATCATTTTCTTAGAACTTTATACAATAAGTTGACCAATACGAACCAAACTTTAAGGAACACATGTTTGTCGACAGGATTTACCCGCTGCAATGCGCGATGGGAAAACTGCTAGCGTATTACAAGTTTTTTGGATCCCGCCGCAACGCGCAGGTAAACCCATTAGTGTTCCGTAAGAATTGAGCATACAAACGTCGCAATATTCTCCCTCAACAAATCCAACTCATAACCTCATGTGTAGTGATTTTACTAAAATGTAAAAAAGATTTGTTTTATGTAGATAGTGGTATTTCAACTAACTAAACTAGGTGTATTAATACGCGCGTTGCGTGTTTTTCACATGACGCGTTAATTCGGATTTTCTAAGCTCAATATTTAAACAAACTTACTCAATGCCCAACATGTTATCATTCAATTCCGTAACAAATATGTTAATTCAAAATTCAACCAATATGGGAATAATTAGAAGAATGTGTTTATAATACACATGACATGCACACTATACATCCTATTTCTTAACTTTTATTGTGTTCTTAAATATTTTAAACCTTGAAAGACACAAAAGTGTTAAGGCTATGTTTTACTTTTGTAATATATTATAAAAAATGCAAGCAAAAAAAAAAAAAGCAAAAAGACAGATGGTTACAAGAATTGAACCCAAGTATTCACCATATAAACAAACCAACACAATCACCACACAAATAGTATACATGTTGAAAGTATTTGAAAATATAAGAATTTAACATAACAAAAAGAATAAAATAATAATAAAATCACTATTCAAATAGAGTTGTCTATTAATATAGTATAATTCATGTGCACTGATTTTACTAAAATGTAAAAAAGTTTTATGTCTTATGTAGATAGTGGTATCTTAACTAACTAAACTCTCAAAATAGATATAGTCACTTAATTAAAAAAAAAAAAAAGAAGAAGAAGAAAAGAAATAAAGATAGGTGATCATGTGACATCAGGCTAAAATACAAAGTTAATCTCTTTTTCTCTCTCTCAAAATCCTCAACGCATGCTTGTTAACCTGGCAACGCCCCCTCCAATGGCGTCCGTGTAATGGTCATGTTTAGCGCCCAATGAGGCTTAGCTATACGTGGGCAAACAACCACTATAAATAGTCTGTTAGGCGGTGTTGTAGAACACGTTAGGTGCTCGTCGAACGGTGGGATAGGGATCAGTAATTAATCGGATCGAGATTTTTATAATTTTGAGTTTTTTATATGCATACACACATTTTTATAGGTATATATATTTTAAATAGACAAGTTTTAATCCCTCGGCCCATTTTTTAAGTATACATGATTAATTACAAAAATCTGCATCCTTTGGTCGGAAACTTGCAAGAATTTACAGGTTTTGGCCGGAATCACATATTTTCGCTGAAATCTTGTTGGAATCGTCGATTTTTGGCAGGCCGACTATGGCTTACTAGGCCGACTACCAATTAATGGACCGATTAACGAAAAATTAGTCAGTCACCAACCGACTAGCAATTAATCCCGATTTTTACAACACTGCTATTAGCTATACTTGACTTATAGCAACCCCTTTCAACTCAAGAACCGATGACTTGACTCAGTAGTAACTCATCAACATTTAAATCCATGATATATATATATATATGTGTGTGTGTGGTTTGTATGAAGTAGTTACCTTCAACCTTTGGCCATTGAACGCGTGAGTTGCTATTTTCCGTTGTTTTGCCCATTTATCACCTTGAGACAAAACCAAACCACCTCCAAGTATCTTGCTGAAAATCGGCCCCACGTCTGGTTTCCCCATCGAAATCTCTCTTGCACTCATTATTTCTTTCAGGAGCTTTGGCTCTGTGACAACTAATTCAGCTTGAGGACCTATCCAATACAAAATATTCTTCCCTGCATCAAAACAAACATCATGACGCGTATATGCAAGCACGCATTGAATAATATGGATCAATACCAACCATATATGTGGAGCCATGAGTGAAAGTGAGGCTGAATTCGTGGGAATATGTAGTGTGATATGTCCATGGGTGTAGTCGTCGTTTTCTGTATCATGTTGGAAATATCCTTGGTGTTTCCATAGAAGAAACTGTAAGGAGGCCCGCTTATTCCTTGTGAGCTCATTACATGCTTTATACGCATTGGAACCCACCAATATTTGTGAAACAGATTGAACAGAGCTAAGAGGATTATAGAACATAGTAGTCCTATTAAAACTCCCAAGAAACTCATCATTATGGTATGGTAGTAGGTGGTGTGCAGTGTGGATACTTATGTGCATATGATGACGGACTTCAGGTTAAAAAAATGTTATTGCTTTATTAACTATTGTGCTCATCACGATTGCAAATAATTTAAAAATTTGGTAAAACGTGAATTGTTAAATCATCTTAGAATAAGTTACATTATTGATGCAAGTGCACACGTGTACGAGTATTCATATCCCACCTATCAAACACCCTTTTATCTTTAAAATATATAAAAAAATTATTAAAAACACACTACATCTTATCCATCATTTTCTAAAAGCTACCGTTCACCCACATCAAATTATTGTGAGTGTATGAAAACAAGAAATATATTAAAATAAGTGTGTGTGAGTAAGATAAAGATAATTATGGTGGATGGGTTGTAAGAGGTATTTTTAAAATGAGAGATAAATTTTAAAAAGTATGTTTTTTAGTTAAATTAGACTAATTGGTGTGGTTTCGGGGAAAACTTTAGGGGTGATGACATGGACAACTCCCCCAAGGGGAACAACCCCCCCCCCCCCCAAACAATTTTTGGTGACTTGGGGGTTTCTTCCCCTTTCTCCCTTTGTCTTCTGATTGGGTCTTTTTTTTTAATCACAGTTTATATAATAAAAAAAATGAAGGGGAATTGGGGGAATTAGGGGAATACCATTTACAAATTTTGGGGGAGGAAATGGGGAAAATGAAGTGGCGCTGATGTGACATTTGGGGAGTTGGGGGAATGTTACACCACAACATATAGTCTTATAGGGTAAAAAATAGTAGATGGGGATGTGAATTGTCTAAGGCTTATCCAACTTGAAAATTGATACCGCACTAATAAATGCTTGACATCTGTTGATACACATACATACATAATATATGTACTGGTGGGAATGCCCGCACGTTGCTGCGGATGCGTTTGTTTTATTGCATCGTAGTTGTTTTTGGGGTTTGCGGTGTAAGATTTTTCATGTGCGCATGTCTTTGTCATTGATGCTACTAACTTGGGTCGGGTGATACCATGAAAACTTGAAAAATAGAATATTTAACGTGAAACATATTGAACTTTACATGGATGATTGTGTAAGAAAAGCCAAAAAACATAATACTTGCAAACATTTATTGATAAAATGTGTGTACCTACCTAATACATATAAATTTCCATTCATAAATCATGGTACATGTTTACTATTATCCATATCTAGAGGACACAAATTCGATCCCCACTTCTAAATATGTAGGTATCTGTGGGAATCGAATACTAATGAGAATGATAAACATGTGTATCCTTAGCCTTTTTTCTTGCCGCTTGTGTCACCTTTTTATAGAAATCTAGTGGAAGCGATTTGTGTATTGAGGTTTGGTCTATTTGTTTGGTTCAACCCTTCAGCCGAGGGCTGCTCGGTTTATAGTCACCAACTCTCAAAACAGCAAGGTGGTTTATTTGTATAGGAGTATAGAGATTAAGATAGAATATGAAAGATGTTGTTGATAGTAATGTTTGGTACAATCAAATGAGGAGATAACCTCCTCTATAAATACATAAATGAAAATACATAGAATGAGGAATGAGCTAATCTTGAGGCACAAAACATGGAGGCACAAATCTTGGGCATAATGCAAGGAAGACTTTGACTACAATTATGACCATTTAACTAGTCAATTGGTCATAATCTCCAATACTCCCTCTAAAGTTGGAGCGTGTATGTCAATAACGCCCAACTTGCCAAGCAATATTTCTTTCTTTTTGAACATTCCCCTTCAAGTTGGAGTGTTTTCTTTTCTTGCGGGCTTATAGATTTGGACCCGACTTTTCTTCATGCGGGTTCAAGGAACCCGACTTTATTCTTGCGGGCTCAAGGGCTCCCGACTTTTCATTTCTTGCGGGTTCAAAGAACCCGACCTTTTTTTTCTCGGGTTTAAAAAACCCGACTTTCCCTTTTTTGCGGGTTCAAAGAACCCTAATTTTCTCTTCTTGCGGGTTCAAAGATCTCGACTTGTCTTCTTGCGAGTTCAAAGAACCCGACTTGTCTTCTTGTGAGTTAAGAAAACCCGACTTTTCTTCTTGCGAGTTCAAAGAACCAGACTTTTCTTCTTGCGAGTTCAAAGAACCAGACTTTTCTTCTTGCGAGTTCAAAGAACTTGACTTTTCTTCTCGCGGGTTCAAAAACTCAACTTTTCTTCTTCTGGGTTCAAGGAATCGACTATTCTTCTTACGAGCTCGAGAAACCCGACTTTTCTTTCGTGATTTCAAAAGAACCCAACTATTCTTTCTCGCATGTTCAACAAACCCGACTTTTCTTTTCCTTTTGTTTAAACCAAAAGCTGTCACCATTATTTTTAATCCGTCACCATCATTAACCATTCTTTTCAAAAGGACAATTTCCTACACCACATGCTTTGTCCCCTTCCCTTTTCCTACATCACGTTCACAATTCACTTATTGGCGGCCATCTTTTCTTTATATTTTATTTTATCCATCACTAAAAACATATGTTTCATATGTCTCATTGCAAGATGTAACGACCCGGG
Source organism: Ambrosia trifida (assembly GCA_028751855.1). NCBI lineage: Eukaryota > Viridiplantae > Streptophyta > Magnoliopsida > Asterales > Asteraceae > Ambrosia > Ambrosia trifida. The sequence continues at coordinate 82,037,783 of CM054130.1, forward strand.
CTGTCGGAGCCGGGTCGTCGGGTCGAGTAATAGAGCTGCGCAGCGGATTCGAATAATAACACATTTACTTTCCTAGGATCCATGTCATCTTAGCTGATGGGTTACCTGAACACATGCCAAAAATAATTTCTATCAACATAAAGTTGGTGAGGTCGTGTATTTTATAAAGTGAATGGCAAGTTCTTTTATTGAGAATTCTATTATAACATTCTTTTAATAAAACATGCATTACAGATATTAATCTTAAGGGGAAAATATTGTGTGATATTCTATTAAATCAATTCTATTATATGTGTCATTCCTATCGATGGTACCACTTTGTCAATGGTAGAATAATGGTTCTATTCCCTCTTCTAAGACACGAAAGGAAATGGCGGAATACCGGACAGTACTGCCCTTGTAGTTTCTATGTCGCCTTTCTATTATACTTCTTCTATTGATAAATCTCGTTCTATTATGTAAAGCATTTCTATTTAATAAAATGTGTAGCATGTATTTCCTCAAAACATTTAATAAAACAAAAAAAGAGGGGACTTCACGATACTCACCGGTTTGCGTAGATAATCTTCTATAGCCTTTCTTATTATAATTATACTTTTTATATATAATGATATGTGTTACACTTGAGGCTTCTTAGGTTTATAATACTTAGTATATATAAAATATATACACTTATACATATAGAACTTGATATATATTAGATAATCCTAAACTCAGGGTTCATTATTGATAGCTATTATATGAGACACGACACGGTCATCCTAATCTAGCTGGCCATTACAGCTTGGCACACGTAAACTAATAAGCTGGCCATTACAGCTTGGCAGATCTAATCTAAAAAGAATAGAAAATATTATTATTCACCTGAGTCTAGTATATCGTCTGTATATCGAATTGTATATATATATAAACATATATATTTTATATATGTTAGAGTAGTGGAAGCGTTCGTTGTAGAGGGGAGAAGGAATAGGGGCAGACCTAAATTGACCTGGGATGAGCGGACTAGACAGGATCTCATAGAGTTGCACCTCTCCGAGGACATGGTCCAAGATAGGAGTTCGTGGAGAAGTAGGATTAAAGTAAGTGACTTTTAGGATTTGTCACTTAGTTAGCATAGCCGTTTATTAGGAGACCTTAACTATAGGATTTCTAAACCTTTATTGATTTATGTATCTATTTATCTTGTTTTCTTGAGTAATGTGAAACTTGCATGTGGTTGTCGTCTCGTGTACATGTTTTGTATGATGTTCAATGTAATATCTTACTAGTTTTTTCCTACTCTTGGTTCGTTAACCGATAGCGGAATATCCTTGTGATAGCTGTCTCTTTACTTGTATGTTTGCCAGTATTATGTTTTTTTGAGCTGGGGATCTCTCTGGAAGTAGCCTCTCTATCCTTATGGATAGAGGCAAGGTGTGCCTACATCTCACCCTCCCCTGACCCTACCGATAGTTTTTACTATTCGTGGGATATACTGGGTATGATTGATTGATTGACCTTATTATTATTATCAAGTCCAATCATTATCCGTATTATATATATATATATATATATATATATAGTTATAATAATAATCCTTGTCTGGTTACTGGACCGGGTTCTGTTCCGGTTGGTGACCGAGTCACTGAGTCAACTCGGTATCGGGTTAAAACTCTCTGATTTGATTAACGGTACCTCACAACAATCAAACCTGATTATTATATCAATACTTAATCATAAGATTGTATAACCAATTAATCCACATATAATAACTTACCGGATATGTGATTGGATTCTCACCGGAGATTGACCGGAATCACACCGGAGTCGAGATCGGATGCTGGCTGTAATCAGGATCTACCGGAAACTCATCAGAATACTGATCAGAGCATAACCGGCTTCTGATTGTTACCAACATCACGTCGTCTCGAATCTTATGCTTACTGAATATCATACCATACTCACATATCGGTGTGTATATGGATGTCGGGATAAAGGTTGGGTTCATGGTGGCTTATCGAGTACGAACCGGGAATAGAAGGATGGGTTCTGGTGTGGGGCTCGATGACAGTCACCATGACTTGGTGACTATCCGATTATGAGTACAGAGAGATGGGTTTGAAGATAGTTCCTCATGACAGTCACCCGAACCGGTGACTGTCTCGATATCCTACAACAGAAGGAGAAGAAGGTTTGGAATTGGACTATGTTGGGTTCTCGGGATTCTTATCAAAAACAGAGGAAGGGTTACGGGGGAATGGTTCGCCGGATAGGAAGGATCCACCGGCGCCGGCAGTCTGGTCGGAAGCTTTCAACAACACACACACAAGTGTGTGTTCATTTGATGTACAAAGACATAAGGGAAGAAGCTGGAATAAAGGGTGTTTGGTGACAGATACAATGGTTGCTTATGGAGTGTTTGGCCGCAGTATAAGAATTGGTTATTTATTACTTTTATAAACGGGTGGTCTGGTACGACCCGGCCTGTTAACGAGACCCGTAACACTGCGGGGTGTTACATTCTTCCCCCCTTAAAGGAAATTCCGTCCTCGAAATTTGAGAGATCTTACTCTTTATATCCTTAATCTTTAAAGATATTACAAATTTAAAACCGAACACTTATCAAAGAGACATGATCAGTTTTCGTGGGTTGCGAGGAAGTCCATCTCATATCAATTCAAGACTATAATTAATTAGAGATGTCAATCTATAATAATACATTTTGAACATTCTATTAATTTATGTTTTAACCTTTCTTGCTATAGTCATGTTAATCCAGATACATGGATTATCTGTATTTTTCTGCCATGACTATTAAAGGTTTTTCTAAATAGATTGATATTTTCTTTATAATATTAATATTCTTCTTTATCTTTTCCTCATAAGGATAAGAAGTAAATTGAATATTATTCCTGTATAAAGAGGATTAGATACGTTTCGAGGTTCTAGTTATTTTGAAGGAATCACCAATTTCCATCAAACATCACTAATGTCTCAAATCGATACAATATATTCACCGCTTGATATCCGGATTTATCTACAATGATGGATTACTAGATAGTTCTTAAGAGATAGATATAGAATTCCCATACCATTCATTGTCATCTTAACTTGAATGGGATCTGAACAACTATCTTGTTGATTGAAATTAGAATTTACCATCATTGTATCTCTGATTTCTTAGAGAATAGAAATGACTTCTAGTAAATATTGGATTCTCTCTTCTTACAAATTCTATCTTGTAAGTTCTATTATATCATCGTAATATGGTTGACCTCTTGGTCAATATCTATATATACATATAGTCAGTAGGTTTCTCAGGCCGTCAGACACATCTAGCTGGAGCCAAAAGGTGCAAGAAAAGAGTAGTCAAACCTGTTGAATTACATGCTTTCAACAATTCCTTTTTATCTCTGGAGAGATGAAAGGCATTCACATTGATGAGTCTTTTAAGAAAGACCTCTGAATTATATTTAAGTGTTTTAACACTTATTTTAATTCTTCTTTCTTTGATAATGATTCAACTGAGATTGAATTCTTATCACTTTTCCTTTTCATTATTTTGACTTACGAAAATCAGTCTTTGAGATTTTTCTTAAATCACTGATAATAAATCTTACTGACTATTTCATTGATGATTGACTGCATTGTTTCTTTATACATATTATTTGACTTTTTCTTTGTGTTATCGTGAATAAGGCTTTCACAATTTTACAGTCAATTTATAAGCGATTCCTTCTTTATAGTCTTTGAATCTACTGGTAACGGTCGTCGTTACGATTCTTTGACTTTAAGATTCTTATGACAATGCATTATCTATTCTTTCTCAGAATTATACTTATTGCATTAAGTGTTTCTATAATAATTCCTTCTTGACACTGTTTTGGGATTCGTTGACACTCTCGATATAATATTATATAATTTCTATTAAAAAGTTCTGTTTAATAATCTATAGTCGTTTCCAGACAACACAAGTTGTATATAATGATAATAACATCTTCTTTCGCATCCTCCTCCTATTTTTTTTTTTGTGTGTGATTTTGTAGTTTGGCGCCCACGAGTATTTTTTGGTACCTCAGGAGGTTGATGGTCAGTCAAACTTGGATTCACCACTGACATTATTTTTGACAACATATTTCTTTAAACCCATGGTGATTGAGACATTAGTGTCTCTGATGTGCTCAAAGTGGTTTAGTAATAACTAACTAAATTAACCTAAACTAGACACTCTAAGTTTTAAATTTATAACCTAAGACTCTCTAAACCTAAACCACACAACCGGCAAGTGTACCGGTCAGTGCAGTACAGCTAAAGTAAGTCCGAGTATCGAACCCACGAGACTCTACTGGAAAACGTAAACTAGACTCGATTACTTATCTACAAACTGACTTAATAATATTTTGTTGCTTAATGGGGGGTTTCTAACAAACTAATGCAAATAAATAAAATAAAACTTAAATAAACTATAGACACAAACTGAAAACCGCAACTGAGATCAGATGATGGGAAGGCACTACCTAGGCTAGAATCCTACACATGAATGATAAAGCTTCTAATGGCTATGGAACTGGTGTGGAACCGGGATCTTAAAATACTAAACATCAAGAATAGACTAGACACCCTCGACCCTTCTCAAGGGGAAACCCTAGAATACTGTTGTGCTGTTAAACCACCGGTTGAGAGGTTACCCTTACAGGCTTACCTACTCGAATCTTAAAGTACCCGCTAGACAGTCTACCTCACAGCGCGAAAGTCACAATACACCCTAAAGTGCAAGGGGTAACTACAATATTTCTGATAAGACTTGGCCTACAAGGAATGCTAGGGAAACTAGGAAGATCTTCTCACAAAGCCTCTAGATCTAGCAATTTAACACCCTAGACAGACCAACAATCTCGCACCTCACAGCTATTGAGAATTGGTAGAATACTTAGAATTATCTAACTAACAATTACAACTCCTATGGATAACCTGCAGAAATTAACCATAAACTAGTTGCTAACACCCAGTCCGCAACCTAACCCGCATTCATACATGAAAGACATTTACAAAAACGCAAGTGGAGTTTATAAAAATTAATTAAACAAAACTAAATACGCATACACATCAATGCAGAAAATAAAAAATTCTTTACTTTAAAATTCATCCCACAACCAATAGTTCCAAAACCAAAAGAAAATAAATCAAACAAGCGTATTCATCATCGCCTAGGTAGTTCTATGATCTAGCCAATAATTGTCATGACAAAATCAAAACAATAAAGGCTAAACATATTAATGGCGTTCACAACGGGTTAGAATAAATAAATAATAAATAAATAAATTAGAACCGACCCGTGCTGGCACCTATACCTCAACCCTTGACCCCTTCCTCTTGATAATACTACAAGAGAAAAGTCTCCTTCGTGAATAAATATTTGCGTCAGCTTCCTCCAAAAGAATATTATGCGCCTATTCCTAGAAGATTGTCTTGTGCGCAGCTCTTCTTCCAATTTCCACTCTCGCCCCTCACAAGAAAAAAATAAATAATCACCTTTGTAGGGTTTTTTGTTTTGTTTGGTTTCCAAAATTTCACTTTGGGCCTCGAGCCCTTTGTGACAAAAGTTACATTCTGTTATTTTTTTTTCTTTTTAATTATTATTATTATTATTAATATTATATATGGTGGTATAACTCCATGCTCTTGACTCGGGTGTTCATGACTTGACCAAAGTTACTCGTTTACGCTTCAACGTCCACACGAACACCTACAAAATAAATAATAAAAATAACAATAAATACGTAAGTACTAAAAATGACCCAAAACTAATAAAAAACTACAAAACGCTAAATAAATAAAATAAAACGGTACAAGCCTAAAACTAATAAAAACAATATCTAAAGGACTCGAAAACTGTACAAACTTTACACTGGAAATAGATGTATTTTACAATACATCAAATATCCCCACACTTATCTCTTTTTCGTCCCTGAAAAAGAATTATGCTATGGAATCACAGTTAGGTTTACATCCAGTTTCAAAACATAGGTTACTTAATTAATAATCTACTAACATGTTGATTGCGATTGCAGGTATACTGATCCTCTTAAACCCAAACCGGTCTTCAAGCCCCTTTTTATTTATGTTAAGTTCATGTTGATTAGTCTATCTAGGGTCTCACTCGAAGGAAGCCACAGTTTCTCCTAATCCCGGCACAAGCTTATGAAGCTAAAGGAACGACCAATTGACCATTTCCCAACCGTCTTATGTAGAAAATCTAGAGAATTTAAAATCACTTTTTTTTTCGGCATACTTAACTCAGAGGGTGTGACCAATTCAAGTCGCTATCCCAGTGGCCAGGCACCTTAAGCTTCGGCAATTTTTTTATTTTTTTATTTTTTTTTTCAATCTCAGCATACTTAACTCAGAGGGTGTGACCAATCCAAGTCGCTATCCCAGTGGCCAGGCACCTTAAGCTTCAGTATTTTTGCTTTGATTTCTAATTTTTTTTTAATTGATTAGAAATTCTGACGGTTTTAAACTTATAACGGTGCTTCTTATACTATTTTTGGCGGTTTCGGTCTCCCCGTTTCTCCTAGATGAGAACCCACAAATTAGCCTAACATAATTAATTTATTACTTTTCAAAGGAAACCTTTCTACCGGTTGAGCCTACCCACATATCCCAAATCAGACACGCTTTCAATCAATTTTAATCTCTTATTATACATACTATTTGAAAACCGGACACCTAACTTTACCTATCATTTTCCATATTTTATATAATGCAAACTTCAAAATCAGGGACTTTTTTTTTTTTTTTTTTTGCTTTTTTTTTTTCAATTTTTGACTCAAAACGACTCTATATACAAACCAAACGACAGTTTCCCATCCCCACACTTAAACTTTACATTGCCCTCAATGTAGGAATAGAAAACGACTCAAAACAAAAGAATAAATTCCGAATACAAAAATTATAAAAGTAAGGGCAAATTGGAAAGGACTTAGCTGGTAAAATAACGCGTAAGCTCCAAAAACTCTAGTCCAATCTAGCTCGATCGTATAGCATTTCATTCGCGATCGGCTCTGACATAATGGTAAACTCTGGGCTTGCCTTGATAAATGATAACAGCTGCAGAATCACCCGAATGGAGATTGAGTACGGGTGGTGCCATCCGAACCTGCGCAAAACGAAACAGACAAAACCCGAGCATAATACCGAACCACACAAAAATAAAAAGACACAACTACTAACTTAGACTCATAATATAACAACAAACAAGAAGACGTACCTGCTTGGCAAAATGGCGGTGAATGATGGTAGAATCAAATGGGTAGAAAGAAAAAAATACGATTCTCGCTCAACGTGAGGGACACTGGTGATCACAACACGCGTTGCTAACGAGAAAGAAAAAAAATATAACTTTCCGAGGTAATAGCTGGTCGCATGAGGCGAACAGGTCAGCCCAGACTCCTCGCGTTACGTGAAAAGTCTTTTTTCACAGAAAGTTAATTAATTAATTTTTTTTTTTAAGAAAAATTCTCTTATTACCCAAACCTTTACCAAACCTCCCACTCAAAAAATATATATAAAGACAATACATGGGATCCGCTCATGTGAAATTTCCTCTACCTAAGCAAACACGCAAACCTACAAACAGACTCAAAGACACAAAAACAAAGATAAAATAGAAAGATAAAAAAAAAACTATGAACCACTACCAAACGACGGATCACAAATTAAAAAAAATGAAAAGCTAGAAAAAAAATAAGTATAAATATAATTTTAGAAACTCTACAGAGCCTTCCCACACTTAAACTTAATCAGGGGGCTTCTCTTTTATCTGGACCCTATCTAACCCGTTTAATTCCACTCGACTCTTATTAAAAATTGAAGATTTATTAGTGGAATTGAAAAATAATTTAACCATGTATAACGGGTCACACCACCAGAATTTAAACTTACCTGGAATGAACCGGATACGTGGCATATAACAAGAAGACTGATCGTGTTTGACTTTCACTGGCTTCTTCTTCTCCAAATCGTGCCATCCTTTGATCTTGTTTCGGTTCCGGTCCTTTCTTTTTCTCTTCCTTGCCCTCTCCCGTGGTGTTGTTGATTTTGAAGTTCCTTCTATTATCACGGGCCAGCTATGGTGCGCTTCTTCTACCACCATTTCCGTGGGACGATCCCCACACTTATTTCTTTCATCTGGTGCAGGTTCAGTCATGTCTGTCGGTTCACCTTCGAGTAGGGCATCTAGGTATGCTATATCCCCATCGGGATCAGACTCCCCTACTTCCTCATAAATAGGCAAACCCTCTAACTCTAGATCTAAAAACTCATCCTCTTCAGACAATGACTTCTCACTCACCTCGTTGTCTTCCTCTGCACCAAACATCATATCTATGGAGTCCCCCAATTCCACTTCTTCAATCCCTTCTTTCCTCATAAACGACCTCTGATATGCCGCCCATTCTTCTTCGTCGTCCACCTCATCAGAGTCACTCCCAAAATCATATATAGTAACCTGTGGCACCGGAGGTGGGACTTCAACGTCCATTTTCGTCTCCGGCGCTAATTGTGATTCAGGGGGAGCGCTACAAACTGGGTGCAGATAAACTGTTTCCATCTCCACTGGAGGCGGCTTTGTTCCTGGGGGAAGTGGGATTAACGGGCCGGAGCCAACATAATGACCAACTAAGTTCCCATTTTTATCATAGCAAGGAACCTTTAGAACTATGGGACTTGGTCTATTTAGACGCTCGATTATGGCCTTACGTTCCCTATCTCGCTCTTCCCTGTATGATCTAAGCCATTCATCAAATTCCTCTTTTGTGTTCAGTTCTGTCCAATGATGCTGCAGGAAATATGGCGTGGTATACGTATTCGCACGATAACCTGGGGGATACCTTGATGCATTTGGGCATTTCACGGTAAAATGGGGTCCTCCACAGATCTCGCACATTATTATTACAAAAAAAAATATTAATATAATTATATAACAAAAATAAAAGACAGACTCAAAATAAAACACAAGTAGCACAGATATGGCAGATAAGTGTAATCAAAGCTAGTAAACGCAATCGTCAAGAGTCCCCGGCAACGGCGCCAAAAACTTGATGTGCTCAAAGTGGTTTAGTAATAACTAACTAAATTAACCTAAACTAGACACTCTAAGTTTTAAATTTATAACCTAAGACTCTCTAAACCTAAACCACACAACCGGCAAGTGTACCGGTCAGTGCAGTACAGCTAAAGTAAGTCCGAGTATCGAACCCACGAGACTCTACTAGAAAACGTAAACTAGACTCGATTACTTATCTACAAACTGACTTAATAATATTTTGTTGCTTAATGGGGGGTTTCTAACAAACTAATGCAAATAAATAAAATAAAACTTAAATAAACTATAGACACAAACTGAAAACCGCAACTGAGATCAGATGATGGGAAGGCACTACCTAGGCTAGAATCCTACACATGAATGATAAAGCTTCTAATGGCTATGGAACTGGTGTGGAACCGGGATCTTAAAATACTAAACATCAAGAATAGACTAGACACCCTCGACCCTTCTCAAGGGGAAACCCTAGAATACTGTTGTGCTGTTAAACCACCGGTTGAGAGGTTACCCTTACAGGCTTACCTACTCGAATCTTAAAGTACCCGCTAGACAGTCTACCTCACAGCGCGAAAGTCACAATACACCCTAAAGTGCAAGGGGTAACTACAATATTTCTGATAAGACTTGGCCTACAAGGAATGCTAGGGAAACTAGGAAGATCTTCTCACAAAGCCTCTAGATCTAGCAATTTAACACCCTAGACAGACCAACAATCTCGCACCTCACAGCTATTGAGAATTGGTAGAATACTTAGAATTATCTAACTAACAATTACAACTCCTATGGATAACCTGCAGAAATTAACCATAAACTAGTTGCTAACACCCAGTCCGCAACCTAACCCGCATTCATACATGAAAGACATTTACAAAAACGCAAGTGGAGTTTATAAAAATTAATTAAACAAAACTAAATACGCATACACATCAAAGCAGAAAATAAAAAATTCTTTACTTTAAAATTCATCCCACAACCAATAGTTCCAAAACCAAAAGAAAATAAATCAAACAAGCGTATTCATCATCGCCTAGGTAGTTCTATGATCTAGCCAATAATTGTCATGACAAAATCAAAACAATAAAGGCTAAACATATTAATGGCGTTCACAACGGGTTAGAATAAATAAATAATAAATAAAAATTAGAACCGACCCGTGCTGGCACCTATACCTCAACCCTTGACCCCTTCCTCTTGATAATACTACAAGAGAAAAGTCTCCTTCGTGAATAAATATTTGCGTCAGCTTCCTCCAAAAGAATATTATGCGCCTATTCCTAGAAGATTGTCTTGTGCGCAGCTCTTCTTCCAATTTCCACTCTCGCCCCTCACAAGAAAAAAATAAATAATCACCTTTGTAGGGTTTTTTGTTTTGTTTGGTTTCCAAAATTTCACTTTGGGCCTCGAGCCCTTTGTGACAAAAGTTACATTCTGTTATTTTTTTTTCTTTTTAATTATTATTATTATTATTAATATTATATATGGTGGTATGACTCCATGCTCTTGACTCGGGTGTTCATGACTTGACCAAAGTTACTCGTTTACGCTTCAACGTCCACACGAACACCTACAAAATAAATAATAAAAATAACAATAAATACATAAGTACTAAAAATGACCCAAAACTAATAAAAAACTACAAAACGCTAAATAAATAAAATAGAACGGTACAAGTCTAAAACTAATAAAAACAATATCTAAAGGACTCGAAAACTGTACAAACTTTACACTGGAAATAGATGTATTTTACAATACATCAGTCTCTTTGACTTTTTCCCACTCACTCGCAAGGTCGCCTTCCCCGCCAACTACTTCCGGTTGATAATTCAATCGTGTCCAGAAGACGTCTACTTCGGACAACTGTATTTTTATTCCTGTACTCAACAACAACAACAACAACAACAACAACAACAACAACAACAATAATTGATGGGATTGGGTACCGAATACACTATTCCGCATACCCAAACCCGGAGTAACATCGCCACGCGGAAAAAGCTCATGCGCAGTAAACGGTCAAAGTACATTAATGACCAGTCAATGGTCATATCTTGGTCAAGACGGAAGTCATGCATGGTCAAACGCCATGCATGAATTAAGCCTTCAAGCACGTTGACCAATCATTAAAAGGCAGTACACGATTCCACTATTCCCACTAATTAAGGTTTCCATATATCACCTTACTAACATAATTAAGGGTGATGGAGACAACCTAACCACGGTTAGGACTTGGGTAATGATGGCATACGGACTCTCCTATAAAAGGGGTCACACCCCCCCAATAAGAGAGGACACTTTCTACTAACCCGGAGAGCTATCACACTTGATAGTACCCCATTCACCCCGTTTTTGTTATAAACTGCTACCTTGTGTAGTCGTCTCCACACCCACATCAACCCTTTTTTGCAGGTTCTTTCATCCGTAGCTGCTAGTGAAGGATCAACCCTGTAGTAACTCATAATCTTATCATCCCTAACCGGTGGTAAGACTATTTGTTTCTTCATTGGCGCCATCCCTTACGGTTTTAACAATCTTTCAAACTAGCAACATGGCTTTCTCAAAGGATGCAAACAATAATAACACTGCTGAAGTAGATGCCACAATCAACGACGAAATCCAGGATGTTACACCAAACACTATCACGAAGAATGTGGCTCAGAAGCAACCGGCTTCGACATTCCAGTTCCACCCAATCTACTGGAGGAAAGAAGAAACAAGACAACCTATCTCCGGTTGATCCGGACGAATGGTTGGCTCGACAAAATTCAAAGACAATCGCTGAATATCAGAAGATGGAAAAGCTTAACGTCCAAAAGACGTTAAGTTTCGACACAAGAGAGGAAGATTCAGAATCGCCTCGCGAAAACAACAATGGCCGTCGCACTAAGGGACCTCGTCAGGCGGTGCGTGGTGGAGACCGTGGAAGAAATACTCACGGTCAGGACCCCTCCAACCTGCATGAGGAACCAGACGGCTATGAATCGGAAAATGAGGTGCATCATGATTCTAATAAAAAGCAGCATTCTAAATCTGTTGCCAGCAGCCTGGCACCCAAAGATGATGACCTCTACAAGCCATACAAGCCGAAGACTTTTGCCAAGAGATCAAAATTCTGTGCGCGTATTGCACTAGCACCAATGCCCCAAGAGGGCAAGCTACCAAGCACTATTAGGAAATACGACGGTTTGCGTGATCCAGACGATCACTTACATGCTTTTGATTGCGCAGGCAGCTCCAAGCTGTGGCCGGTGCAAGCCTGGTGCCATCTGTTTGTGGAAACGTTAACAAGGGCAGCCAGAGTCGGGTATGAAAGTTTGCCTGTGGGAAGTCTGGTGGACTTCGATGACCTCATAAGAAAATTTAAGAATCACTTCTCTCATATGCGCAAACACAAGAAGGATAAAGCTCACATCCTCTTGTGTGCACGCCACGAGAATGAATCTTTAGAAGATTACATCATCAGATATAACAAGGAAGCCCTCCAGCTAGGTTGCGGAGAAGAACTTACCCGTGTAGCATTCATACATGGGATAAGAAATGACGACTTGATGAAGTGCCTGACAGGAAACGATGGTGTGCCGCAATCCTGGGACGAGGTAATTGAAGCTGCCAAAGTGTACGCGTTCTCAGAACGATCCTTTCACCGAAACAAAAACACGCACCAAAGCAGCAGCCACCATCCATCCTCGAACAATAGAGGGAAGGGCAAACAGTCTGTCTGGTCTAGAATTTCAGGCACCGCGGAGGAAGGAAAATACTCCTCCGCGCAAGATGCACGAAACATGCTTAGCTCAAGAGGGCCCCGTGATCACAAGGGACACTCGAAGAAGAATTACGAGTGGACACCACTGTCCAAAACACCATCTGAGGTGCTAAAAACTGAACAAATTCAATTCCCAAAACCGCAAGAACTCCGAGGTGACAGACGGAACGTGGATAAGTCCAAGTACTGCGAGTATCACGAAGACCACGGACATATGACAGACAACTGCTATAGCCTGAAGATGGAAATAGAAAACGCTATAAAATCAGGGCAGTTAACGCACCTCGTGAAGAACATGCTGAGAAAGCAGAGGGACAACACGGAGGGAGGCGAACCCTCTCAGAAAAGGATACGCAATCTCAATGCGCATCATGTGTATAGCACATCGCGCAATACATGCAACATGATCCATAGAAACGCAAGTCACAAACACAAATTTGCGGAGACAAAAGATGACTCACGGAAAGAGGAACAAGTGATCATGCCAAGAGTAAAGGGAGGGGCTTCGTCTACAGCTCCACTGATTATCACAGGCGTTGTTGGCCATTACCGAACAAGATATATGTTCTTGGACAACGACAGTAGCACTGACATTATGTACCAGCAATGTTTCGACCAGTTGGACGATGATGACAAAAGAAGAATAATACCGGTGACAGAGTCAATTTCAGGCTTTATTCATGAAACAATCTACCCGCTGGGAATGCTCACTTTCGCAGTAACACTCTCAGACGGAAAGCACTCGCGCACTGAAACGTGCGACTTTATAGTTTTTCCCGTTAATTCCTCGCATGACATCCTACTGGGGCGAGAAGGATTGGCAAAGTTCAACTGCAACGCATCCACGCCACATCAGATGGCAGGTTTCCCTACATGAACAGGAGTCGCATTTATTCGTGGAAACAAAACATGTCACACAGCCGAAGCGCCGAGGCCCGCAAAACAAACAAAACCAACTGTCAGAAACGAACCATAAAAATGGGTTATCAACCCTACATTCCCGGAGCAGACAGTTGTCATCGGCCATGTAATCTCCGACTCCATTCGCACTCATTTGAAGCAACTGCTAACAAAGAACATGGATATCTTCGCCTTTAAGCCAGCAGATATGGTTGGTGTCCCGCGTAACATCAAGGAACACAAACTCAACGTCTACAAAAACGCCAAACCAGTTGCTCAAAAGAAGCGCAGCATGGGGCCAGAGAAAACAAAGGCGATGAATGAATAGGTGATGGAACTCTTAAAGGCAGGTATCCTCCGCAAGAGCAAATACCAAACTTGGGTGGCAAACCCAGTCATGGTGGGCAAGTCCAATGGCACCTGGCGCATGTGTGTCGACTACAAGGACCTGAATAAAGCTTACCCAAAAGATTGTTACCCGCTGCCCAAGATTGACCTGAAGGTCGATTCTTTGGCACCCTACAGGTTCAAATGCTTTCTAGACGCCTACAAGGGTTATCATCAAATTCAGATGGCCAAAGAAGACGAAGACAAGACAGCATTCCGCACAGATATGGGCACCTTTTGCTACACTAAGATGCCATTTGGGTTAAAAAACGTTGGGGCAACATATCAGCGTTTAATGGACACCGCCTTTGTAAAACAAATCGGTGTAAATTTGGAGGTGTACGTCGACGATCTGGTAATAAAAAGCAGAGAAGAAGATCAGATGCTAAATGACATTCAAAAAACTTTTGATCAATTGCGCAGTGTGCGGATGAAACTTAACCCGGGAAAATGTTCCTTCGGAATGGAAGAAGGAAAATTCCTCGGAGTCATTGTAACAAAAGATGGTTTCCGGCCCAACCCGGACAAGGTGCAAGCAATCGAGCGCATGCCATCTCCATCTTCGGTCAAAGAAGTCCAAACTTTAATGGGGCGACTTGTAGCTTTGAATAGATTTTTGTCAAACTACGCGTCCAAATCTTTCCCCTTCGTGGACACACTCAAGAATTGCTTAAAGAAGTCAAACTTTAACTGGACTGCAGAGGCAGAAGCAGCATTTCAAGAAATGAAGAAGTGTTTGAGCAATTTGCCAACACTCACTGCGCCACTACCAAAAGAACAACTTACCCTATACCTGTCTGTCACTGACAAGGCAGTAGGCGCGGTGCTTATGGTCAATAGAAATGGGGTACAAACCCCGATATACTATGTCAGCCGTACACTACTCGACGCAGAAACTCGCTACTCAACAATGGAAAAGTTGGTTCTCGCGCTAGTCCACGCTTCGAGATGACTGCGCAGATACTTTCAAGGGCATCCGATCAATGTCCTTACAGACTTTCGCATCAACGATATCTTGCGCAAGCCAGAACTCTCTGAACGATTGGCCAAATGGGCAATAGAATTGGGCGAGCACTCAATTTCATACAAAGCAAGACCTTCCTTCACAGGGCAAATCCTTGCAGATTTCATCGCGGAAGTCCCAGCAGATAAAGTTGAAGAATGTACAAAAGAGACATCATCAAAATCAACTCCGCCTGATGAAGCTCAAAAGTGGAAATTGTTCACTGATGACGCTTGTAATGACGAAGGAGCCGGCGCAGGGTTACGTCTGATAACTCCGGAAGGAAAAGAGTACACCTATGCAATACGGCTCAACTTCCAAAAAACTAACAACGAGGCAGAATATGAAGCACTCATCGCAGGCTTACAAATTGCCAAAAAGATGGGCGCACAATACATTGAAGCCCATGTTGATTCAATGTTAGTTGCCAATCACATCGATGGCTCGTATGAAGCTAGAGAGCCATCCATGATTTTATACTTACAGCACACCAAGGAACTGATGAATACTTTCCTCCACTGCAAAGTAACCCACGTGCGTAGAAGCCAAAACAAGCCAACAGATGCTTTAAGCAAAATGGCGTCAACCGCATTTGATCATATGGCAAAAGACGTACGAGTTGAGGTGCTGACTAAGCCGTCTGTGTCACAAAAGCAAGTAAACATGGTTCAGACAAGAAGAGAATCTTGGATCACCCCCATAATGGCCTTCCTGACCAAGGGCATCCTCCCATCAAACAAAGAGGAAGCAAGGAAGCTACAACACAAAGCCTTACATTATGAGGTCGCCGATGGTATCTTATACCGACGGTGCTACCTTGGACCATTGCTCAGATGTGTAGATTCTGCGGAGGCCACGTACTTAATAAAAGACATTCATGAAGGCACGTGCGGATTGCACGCAGGACCTCGAATGGTCGTCGCCAAACTCATGAACGCAGGATACTACTGGCCGGGAATGCACCTCGATGCATTAAAAGAGCTGCGCAAATGTGATGCTTGCCAACGACATGCGCCTGGCACACTCAGACCAAAAAATAATTTGGTACGAGTCACCGCGGCATGGCCATTCCAAAAATGGGCCATTGACTTGGTGGGACCTTTCCCTACAGCGCCAGGCAACGTCAAATACTTGGGGGTCGCCATTGATTACTTTACTAAATGGGTGGAAGCCAAGACGTTAGCCACAATTGATGGGCGCAATATCAAGAAATTTATATGGGAATTTATCATTTGCAGATTTAGTCTGCCACTGGAAATCGTAAGTGACAATGGAACACAGTTTGCGGATCAGCACTTACAAGAATGGCTCTCTTCAATGAAAATCAAACTGATATTTACTTCGGTAGCGCATCCTCAAGGCAATGGCCAGGTTGAACGCGCAAACAGAAGCATCGTTGAAGGCATCAAAACACGTCTGGGAACAAGACGTAGCGGCTGGGTAGATGAATTACCCCATGTTCTTTGGGCTCACCGCACGCTTTCCAAAACAAGCACCGGGGAAACACCGTTCAGCCTAACATATGGAACTGAAGCAGTAATCCCAACAGAGGTCACACATCCTTCCCCAAGAGTCTTGTCCGCGCAAAAAACTGACAATGATAAAAAACTGAGGATGAATCTAGACTTACTAGATGAACGCCGAGACTCGGCCTATGTTCGAGAAACCTCATACAAACGTCAGTTAGAAAAATATTACAACGCGCGAGTCAAATAGCAATCGTTCCGCGTTGGCGATTTCGTTTTCCGCAATAATGAAGCTTCAAATGCGGAAAAACTAGGAAAACTTGCTCCAACTTGGGAAGGACCTTACAAAATCCAAGAGGTACTGGGAAAAGGAGCATATGCTCTAGAACGCCTAGATGGTTCGCCAATACCACGTACTTGGAATGCAGCGCAGCTACGTATATGCTACATGTAATCTGTTATTCCCTGATTTTGTAATAAGGACTTTATGTCCAACGTCATTTATATTACAAAAAACATTTATCATACAAGACATTGTTCAACAGTACAACCTACAAACCCAATACATATATTGTTGTTACACATACAAAAAGGGGTTCATCACAAAAACAAAATATACCCCACAGACATGATGTTCAACAGCAAGTTCAAAAGATTTTACTTATAATTTACACATAAAGACTCCAACATACTAAAAACACACATTAACCTCTAACCTTCCTGGGTTTAGCCTTGGTTATATCTTCTAACTCCGACAACTTCTTCATCTTCAACGGCTGCTCATCAGAGGTCCCTTGATCATCCAGATTATCAGGCCGCATGTCTTCTTGTGACAACAAATGTTGACAATACTCGGCTAGACGATCAAGAGCATCTGTTGAAGACTGATCACGACTAGGATGCTGAGATAGCTTCATCATCCCTTGCAATGCCAATCTCTCCATGACACCAAGATTGTTGTTGGAAGAACTAGTTGCCATTTGCCCAGAAAGAATGGTATATTTTTTTAAGGGTAACTAATGAAGAAGATGAAAAGATACACTTACTATAAATAGAAGAAAGAGGTTATGGTTATTAATTACTATTAATGGTAACCACTCGATTACCCTAGGGCAGTGTGACAGTCGCCCTGACAGTAGCCGTCACAACCGTCACATCAATCATGAGCATTCTGACAAACACTTGTGCCAGAAAACGAAGATGACATCATCAAATGATTAGCATACACGTGTAAGACAAAGGATACATTACATTAGTTTTACGATAAGGAAAGCAACATAAATTGTTCATCAGAAGGTTACAAGCAAAGATAAGGAAAGGAATAAATCATTCAACCAAGATTCAAATATTGAGATACATCATCAGCATTAGAACCTTCCTCACGCTTATCGCTGGCCGCGGACGATGTCCCGACCCCACCATCAGTAGCAACTGTTTTGGCCTTTTCTTCTCTGCGCGCTTTTTCCGCAAGTTCCGCGCCAAGGCGATCTGACTTTATAAAATAATTGCGCAATTCACCTGCGGGGTCATCAGTCTTCATGCAGGCCTCCAGTAGCTCAAACACTTCAAATTTTAAGTGTTCATAATCATCATAGGCCTTCATCAAATCATCATCATACGACTCGTTCTCATACGGACCGGATTCTTTCTCCTTACCATCCGCATGATGGCAAAAGCCTTCACAAAAACCCAGCTTCAACCCCTGCTTCACGGAAGTACCGGAAATGCGGGCAATCACCTCTGTCAGCGTAGGATCATTCCAGACACGCTTAAATATCTGCAAGGCCAAAGTATTACATCAAAACATGAAACAAGATATAATTACTTATGTAAAAGGGAATTTTAGCTTACCCCAGCGACACCATCGCTCATTAACCAAGCGATCCTCTCATTGGCAGCAATAGCCATGTCAGTGGCTTGTTCAAACAAAACTTGAACCTTGTCCAACTCCAACTTTGCCCGAGAACAAGAAGACTCCGCCAAAGCCTTTTCTTCCTGATGCTTGGAATTCTCTAACACCAGATCCTTTATCTTGGCCTCCGCATCAGACAATGAGGTGGTCGCCTTGAGGAGATCATCATGCTGAGCATTGTACTTCCGGATAGTGTCGGAAAGTTCTGTCTGCTTTTCTTCATAAGATTTCTGGCTTTGGTCCATTTCCTTCTTTAGACGAGCATTCTCAATCTTCAAACTCTCAATAGTGGAACGCAAAAGCTCAGTCTCTTGATTCGTCCTTTTACAAGCAATAGACCAGGCCTTAGAAGCTTCAGCCTTATCCTTCTTTACCTTGTTCATCTCTTCCACAGCATCATGAGCCACCTTCTTGTGATGCTCAATCTCCGACTGAATCTCATAACGAGCGTGTTGGAATTCTTCTTCACGCCTCAGCAAACTGGCTTCTGAATCCTTCAGATTTTGATAATCTCGCTGGAATTCGTTTTCACGCCTGATAAGAGAACCAAGGCCGCTCATACCCAATGAGAGATTCATAGCCATATCAATGAACAAGGATCGCCGATCCACACTATCTTGATAATCACGCTCGGCAGGAGGAACAGACAACATGACAAACTCCTGCGCATCAAGCGCAATTATAAACCGGGTAGTGTCAAGAATGTCCCAGCGCGGCTGATATGGCCTTGGGGAATCCGCTTCACGTGAAGAATACCTTCTTCGCCGGTGACCAGCCTGACCGGAATTATCACCACCACCCGTAGAGGCCTCCTTATAAACCATAGTAGAATCTACCACTGTGCGCATAAAATTGGAAGGGTTTTCACCAACAACCTCATCCCCTTTCCCCTTCTCAAGAGCAACTTTGGATCCCTGCGAAGAACTCAACTCTTGTACTTGCTTCAGTGAAAGGTCAGGGCAATCAACGTTCAAATTTGGGGTTGCGGACTCATGCACCTTCTTCCCTGTATCCTTATCAGCATCAATCACCAAATCATCTGTGGTGGGCTCAACCTGTGGTGTCACATTCTCCTCCACCACCCCCTCAGCAACATTGATGGCAGTTGTATCTTTTGTCGAACCTGCAGCCAGGCCAACACTCTCAACCGGCTGGTCGGACAAAGATATCTTCTCTAGCACAAAAGTAGATTGTTTCATGCGGGATTCCGCAAAGGGATATTGTCCTACATAAAAAGCTATACACGATATTACAAGAAATATCGCTTAAAAACGCAAAAGGAAACGCAAAACAAACATACCAGATAAGTGCCTCAATGTCTTCATAGGAAGATTCTCGCGCACTGGCGGAGGCTTCACAAGCACTTCAAGCTTATCACTTGTTGGCCAAGACAACGGCTGAAAAACATCAACCGGGACCGCTGCAATAGGCTCCGGACGCAGCATATCGACCTCTTCTCCCGATGACTGAGGGATTTGAACCTGTTTTTGTTTCAACTCTGTCATCCTTTGCTGATATAACTTTTCGGTAACACTCTCTGACCGGCGGACAGGGGACGAGCGCCTGGCGCGTTTATGCTCTAACTCCGTGTCCGACTCTATTAATTCTTCATCTATCTCCTCAACGATAATGGGAGCAGCCGGCGGTTTTGTTTTCTTACTTGCTATGGCACGCTTCTTAGATGTACCCGTGCCTGGTGCGGAAATTACATATGTGTACATTAAACTATGTGTGAGGAATTAATAAAGGAGTTATAAAGACTAACCAACAGGTTTCTGACGCTCAGAAGTAACTTCCTCGACATCAACTACGGATTTTCTGCGGAGTTGTATACCCGCACCTACCACGAAGAATGCGCTAAATCAGTACGCAGGATGCGTACCTACTGCGCTTCCTTCGCGCACAAAAGAAACTTATCAATAATAAAAGAAAGGGACGGGGTTCATAACCTGTTCTCACATATTGCTTCGGAGGATCAATGAGATTAGGGAACACAAAGTTCGCACTAATCCTCTTCGATAACCGCTACGTGCCTGCAACAAGTGGAGTGTACAACACCTTTGCCTCACCTCGCTTGGCAAATAATTCAAACAGAGAAACACCTGGATACAATCGCGCAATATAAACACCAACACAAGAAAGGATATAAACAAAAAGCATGGACGACCTCATTACCTTCCGGAGGATTCGGATCATGACCTTCATGGCAGATAAGACTGAGTCCCAGCAGATTTAAAACACTTTCTGGACATTCGTCCATCATCAATGGAGTAGCATGATCACAAAGCGACTTATACCAAGCCTGCTCTTTGAATCCTGCCATTGGGGGAAATTCAGCAATTTTCTCCTTTAAACCTACCATCATCCATTGAAAAGCAGCAGGGACAACACCACGGTTGATATAGAAAAACTTATCTTTCCACTCATACATGGACTTCACCTTCTCCGATACAAGTTGCTTCACCTTTCGGCGAATGCCTAACCTATACCAACCGTTACCTCCACGGGCAGCTTCAAGAAAATAAAACACATTCAGCTTCTCGAATGTAGCTTCAATTTCCAAAGCCCTACAGGTAGCTTCAAAGTGAAGCAAACGGCACCACCCATAAGGGGTCAATTGTGTAGGGTGAATGCCATATTTCAGCAAGGCATCCACCACAAACCTGGTGGCCGGTAGACGGAAACAACACTTACTAAAGGTCGTTGCATACAACGTTATCTTCCCAGGGGGTGCTTGTAAAGCATTCTTCCTTTCGGCCGGAAGCTCTGGCTCCCATTCAGACAGAATGCCATAATGATCAAGAAAGCTTAAATACGAGGGTTTGTCCCACTTAATAGTGGTGGCTTCCATACTTTTTGATGATTCTTTCCCAAGATCTTTTACAGAATCCGATGTCTTACTAGATTCTGGAACATTTTGTGAATCTTGAGACATTGTTAAAGAAATAACTAAATATGGGAGAAGAGACGTTAAAGAAGAATTCAAATTTTGAAACAATCGGAAATGGGAAAAGCCATAATTAAAAATCAATATATAGGCTTTGCAATTAATACAGCTGACGTCATGCTCAGTGGGTCAGCAAGGCTTTTTCGTGCATGAGTCTAATAGGGAAGTGACACGTGTACACCTGAAGACAAATAGACGTCACACGCGCCCACTCGCCTGACAACCGCCGCTCAACGTGCCTGCACACGTCTCAACTGCAACTAGTCACGTCAGGCCCACTCGCCATATGGACCACAAGTTTTAAAGATCATGGAGAACTGACAACTGTCCATAGCAAACCACTGACGTGTCCCACACCTGCGGAACTTTGACGTAAATTCCTATCACCCGTTCTCCGCATGAAAAATCCCGCAGCCAAAAACCACTCAGCAACCCCATATGCGCCAGTTACTATTGAAGACAAGCTCTCATCAAACACATACATTTTATAAGTCCAGCATCCCTCCCATCTCATCATAACTTCTTAGATAAGCGACACACTGGACTGGGGGGACTTGATGGGATTGGGTACCGAATACACTATTCCGCATACCCAAACCCGAAGTAACATCGCCACGCGGAAAAAGCTTATGCGCAGTAAACAGTCAAAGTACATTAATGACCAGTCAATGGTCATATCTTGGTCAAGACGAAAGTCATGCATGGTCAAACGCCATGCATGAATTAAGCCTTCAAGCACGTTGACAAATCATTAAAAGGCGGTACACGATTCCACTATTTCCACTAATTAAGCTTTCCATATATCACCTTACAAACATAATTAAGGGTGATGGAGACAACCTAACCACAGTTAGGACTTGGGTAATGGTGGCATACTGACTCTCCTATAAAAGGGGTCACACCCCCCAATAGGAGAGGACACTTTCTGCTAACCCGGAGAGCTATCACACTTGATAGTATCCCCATTCACCCCGTTTTTGTTATAAACTGCTACCTTGTGTAGTCGTCTCCACACCCACATCAACCCTTGTTTGCAGGTTCTTTCATCCGTAGCTGCTAGTGAATGATCAACCCTGTAGTAACTCATAATCTTATCATCCCTAACCGGTGGTAAGACTATTTGTTTCTTCACTTACTTTATTAATTAATTAATTAATTATTATTATTATTATTATTATTATTATTATTATTATTATTATTATTATTATTATTATTATTGAGTATTATTGTTGTTGTTGTTATTATTATTATTATTATTATTATTATTATTATTATTATTATTATTATTGAAGAAACAAATAGTCTTACCACCGGTTAGGGATGATAAGATTATGAGTTACTACAGGGTTGATCATTCACTAGCAGCTACGGATGAAAGAACCTGCAAACAAGGGTTGATGTGGGTGTGGAGACGACTACACAAGGTAGCAGTTTATAACAAAAACGGGGTGAATGAGGATACTATCAAGTGTGATAGCTCTCCGGGTTAGCAGAAAGTGTCCTCTCCTATTGGGGGGTGTGACCCCTTTTATAGGAGAGTCCGTATGCCACCATTACCCAAGTCCTAACCGTGGTTAGGTTGTCTCCATCACCCTTAATTATGTTAGTAAGGTGATATATGGAAACCTTAATTAGTGGGAATAGTGGAATCGTGTACCGCCTTTTAATGATTCGTCAACGTGCTTGAAGGCTTAATTCATACATGGCGTTTGACCATGCATGACATCCGTCTTGACCAAGATATGACCATTGACTGGTCATTAATGTACTTTGACCGTTTACTGCGCATGAGCTTTTTCCGCGTGGCGATGTTACTCCGGGTTTGGGTATGCGGAATAGTGTATCCGGTACCCAATCCCATCAGTAAGGGTATTACGTTTATTTATATACGAATCTAATCGACATGCACATGGCAACCCACAACTCGTGAAAAGCTGGTGACCACAACTCTTTCCTCTTTCCCTCAACTTCTCTATATTTTTTTAACTCAGTTAACAACAACTCGACGCTGCATGGGAAGTGTTACCGAGTAGGTCCTCAAAAATCGGTATGTCATGGTGCACCTTTTTCACCGACAGACTCTCTTCAAACGAGTGGTTTATTGCTATCTGTTGTTCGAACTCTTTTCCAAAAATCCCCTTTGGATTGGTAGTTCGCTAAAAAAAGCAAAAAATATATAAGTCCGCGTTTAAAAAAATATATGTAAAAAATATAACATAACAATATATATATATATATATCTTACAAATAGGGTGCAAACGAGCCGAGCGGCTCGAGATCGGCTCGGTAAAAAGCTCGAACGAGCCGAGTCTTATCGAGCTCGAGCCCGAGCTCGAGCCTGAAATAAAGCTCATTTGGTTATCGAGCTCGAGCTCGAGCCTCGAATGTAAAGCTCGGTTGCTTATTTATGTCAATTAATACTATATAGCCCAATTTTATTGCAATCCATGCATTAACTAAATTACTTTGGGCCTTGGGCTTCCTAATTGTCCAAAACGAGTCCTTAATGGACCAAAACAAGCTCGAGCCGAGCTTGGGCTCGTTTAAACTCTTGCCACATACATTTTGATCGAGCATTCAAGCCGAGCTCGAGTTCTTAAATATACTATCGAGCCGAGCTGGAGCCCAAAATACAAGGCGCGAATCGAGCTCGGCTCGGCTCGTTGGCACCCCTACTTACAAACAATAGGATCCTCCGAAATGTCAACCCACGCTCGGGCTAACGCGAACAACTCATCGCCAGTCCATGGTTGGACGGTTTTTTTGGCGCGGGTTTCCGTCTTTTTCTTTCCGTGAGACCGTCTTCCTCGCCCGGTTGGTCGCACAGGCTCTTGCTCCGGCACTAGCTCCCGTGTCTCCGAAACCGACAGTGCGTCTTGCCAAGCATTTGAGGACCCAAACACTTGTGATGAGCTAAACCCACCTCCCATGGATGACCCGAAACCCCTCCCATGTTAAAGTTATACATGTTCGGGTCCCAACCCATGGGTTGGTTTAACAGGTTCATAAAACCTGCTTGGTTTGAAACCGAACCTGGAGCTATGGGTTGGGTGTTCTCGCCAGTAGTTTGAGAACCGACCCCGAAACCACCTCTACCGAAAGGATTCAT
The DNA here is from genome assembly GCA_028751855.1 of Ambrosia trifida. Taxonomy (NCBI): domain Eukaryota; kingdom Viridiplantae; phylum Streptophyta; class Magnoliopsida; order Asterales; family Asteraceae; genus Ambrosia; species Ambrosia trifida. Next base: position 82,062,355 of record CM054130.1, read on the forward strand.
CTTGTGTTTGCTTGTGTGTGTAGAAAGTAGAAATGGTGTGTTTGCTTTGTGTGTGTGTGTGTGTGTGTTCTGTAATGAAATGGTAGTGTTGGTTGCGGATGAATGTTGATGTATGTATATATGCAAGATCCACATATTTTTTTTTATATTAAAGCTCATGACCGTTCAACGGTCAAACATAATATCACAAACCCCAATGTGCACAACACCCGCCTTCTCCATAACCCTTCAAGCCATAGCGCCACCATAGCGTCCGGGGGCGGTGTTTCCCGGCGCTATGGTGCCCAAAACGACATTATAGCTGACGTGTGCGTAACTATACATATTTTACAATGGATTTTAACACACGTTTTGCTTTAATATTTATAAAAATGGTTTAGACCTTAATATTAAAACACACACAATAGGGCAAGTGTACCCTGTCATATATGTAGTAACGTACAGATAAGAACCAGATATCGATCCATGGACGCGCGCGGAGCAATTGTACTAAAACTCTGTCCCCGATTTACCAGTAGGAAAAGATAAGTTTGAGTTTTGTTTAAGACTAAATTAATTCTAAAACATGTAAATAACTTAACTACGACTCCAAATAGAAAATATAACTATATAAGCTGTAATACGCCAATCCTAGCATGTCATCTATATAAGAAATAACAGCGTGATCAACATTCCCATTTTCCGACAGTTAGTGTCCCTTTCGGGCATCCTAACATGACAACCATATGGAAAGCTAACACGAATACACATGTTAACCACCTCAAGTCGTTCATTATCGCGCAACTGATATGATCTCATGAGAATCTTTAAAGAAGGGTTAGTATCACCTTTCGGGAGTCCTCAACCGCACTAGCAAAGGAAAGCAATATCGAATACACAATACGACCACCGAGACTAGCATAAAGTAGAGCATTTCACAACCTATTCCATTTTACTAACTTTGAACACAAATCTACTAAGATCGCTATTTCTACCAAAATAACTAGCAAAGATCATTAACCGCGTCAAAGATTAGTAACAACACCATTAAGCTTTTTAAACTCTTTTACGTGCCGGTAAACATTAACCATGTCAAAGATTAATAACAACACCATTAAGCTTTTTAAACTCTTTTACGTGCCGGTAAACATTTATAATCATTATCCGAGTGACTTTAACCAAACCAATACCCGGTTACAGTTTCATAGTGTAAACTTTATTAACAAGTTAACTAGTTTACTACCGGACGATTAAACGGACGGTTTTCTCAACAAGTAATCCGCCTAACACATTCGATAATCATCAAAGTCATCCGAACACAACTACAAATCTATCAACAACGAAACAAGGTTGCATTATGATCATCAAGATTCAAACATGAAAAACGCCAAATTTATACAAAACTTGATTTCACGCAAATGATTGTTTTAACTACTAACTACTACTAATGTTCTTGCCCGTAGGCGTACGATTAACTAAAATAACATCAATGTAGCAAACAAAATCAGATTTGGATCTAAGAAAGCTTAAAGGATCAAACCATAAGATTGCTAAAGAGATGGATTGGATGATGAAGGATGGAACGGATGGATTCCCGAGCTTGTTCCACGCCTATGCAGCACTTCGTTAGCCCTGAAAATCGCCAGAAATCGCCCCCCAAAGATCCAATATTTGATCAGTGGGTTCTGCTCTGTTTTTATAGAAAGTTTGATTTTTGGCACGGCCGTGCGCATAAAGTGCACGGCCATGCACTCGATCAACTTGATTTGACGTGCAAGTGGGCAAGTGGGCAAGTGGCTGTTCCTGGAAATATCTAGATATTCCGCACGGCCGTGCACCTAAGGTGCACGGGCGTGCGGGTCTGGTTGTGGCCGAGTGTTGATGGTGCACTGCCTGGTGCACTGGCAGTGCACCCGGGAACTTGAGTCGCACGGGCACCCGCACGGCAGTGCTGATCAGGGTGCCCGAGAACAACAGCTGCACGCCTGGTCGCACTGGCAGTGCAGCTCCTCTGTGTCCGGGTAGACTGAGTCCGCACGGGCGTGCACCTGGGGTGCACGGCCGTGCACTATTTCCAGACTTGGCTGATTTTGCAGAAACTTTCCGTCTTGTCCGTTTTTCACCCGGTTTCTTCGACTTTGTTCGTGGGACGTCATTTAAGACCTGAAATAAAATATGAAGCGGTTAAGTACCGAATTCGTGCAATTATGGTCGAAAACGCGTAATTTGGGAGTTTAATCGGGGATTTAAATATGTATATTTTAACGTATATCAAACCTCCCCACACTTGAACTTTGCTTGTCCTCAAGCAAACATTTAAACAGAAATAAACGAAACACTCGCCAAATGGCAACAAAGACAAAATATAGCCTGTACAGACGATAATAGATAAGCCAACAAAGATATATAACAGGTGATAAGATAACTAAAAAGCAACGACTTACTTCCGATCTACAAGCACGCAAACCCGTACACGACTCACAATGTTCACACACACTTGGTTTTATTTATGATACATACGTGTAATGTGTATGTGTAAATCGCTCCATTGCCAAGACAATGAATCGTGCAATATCATAAGCTTGTCAAAAGATCTAGTCTTCACCAACTAACGTGTGAAAAAGCACAAATCAAGAGGTCTTGTAAGGGTTGTAATGATAGGCAAAGGTAGGGGTGTGGAATGGACATTTAAAGTGACAAATCGGCTAAAACCCGGCGGTTATGTCTAACTAATAGCAACAACTACAACTGTACAATAAGAATTCTACTATAAGCGAATTTTCTTTTGAAACGGGCTAAACACAAACTTTTAGCTTTTAAAGCTCTAAAAACTGCTCGAATCACTGCTAATTCACCCTATTTTAGGGTGTTCTATTTTTCTGGATTTTTTTTTTTTTATATATATATCTATGATATATATATACTAAACATAAACTGAAATATAATCAACAAACGGGTTCTAAATATATATACCCGAAATGAACTATTTACAACGTAAAAACTAGTCAAACAATAACCTAAACCGAGCTTTAACACAAAAAAGGTTTAAAAGAAAAAGGCTATTTGGTTTAGTGGTGAAATGGTGTGGTAAATAAGAAAAAACACGGGAATAGGTTCAACATGGTTAACTAGTGGATAATATATAGGTGTGGGAAATAGACAAAACGAAAAGAAAAGGCTAAATCAAAAGGGTATCCTAAATGCCTCAATCATGTTCGTACAATCTCACACGTATCTGGTCTAAACAAGTATACTAGTGACAAGTTCTAAACTGCACAAAACATCCGGCACACTCGCAAGCATGTCAAAGAAATGTTATCTATTCTAAGGCTCGAACGCTCACGTAACCGGAAGGAAATGGGTGCAAGTGTACGAATATAACATGCTCGTATCTCATCTGTTTGTCGCGCCTCGAGTTATCTTTGTCAAAACTTAGTTAGGCTTGATGTTTATATGAGAATATATACATATATGTACTTTTAAAGGTTTTTTTTTTTTTTTTTTTTTTTTTTTTTTCAAACATATATATATATTTATACAAGAGGACAAACACGATTATAATCCCTCCCCACACTTGAACTTCACATTGTCCCCAATGTGACAATAGAAAGCGTTTATGAATTAGCTATCTATAGTGGGAAAAAGGAGAATAATACTCCCCTTTAGTCGATAACTCGAAAAGTACGGTGATCGCATTGAGCATCCATTCCGGTGCTCGCCGTTTCCTGCACTATCACCATTCTTGACAAAACCAAAAGATATCAAACACATCCGTACATCATCACAATTATTCAAACACAGCAAATATACTGAAAATTAAAGTGCAGAAAAGTAAATAGTTCAAATGCAAAAACTAAAAAGTCATGGGTACGCAGACCCGAATACGAACTGCAAAAATGAATAAAAAGTACTAACACATGCATGCAATAGATTGCCGTGGCTACTGGTCGTCGTCGTGGTGCTGACCGGAGCTTCCTGGCTGGTCGCCAGGAGCACCATAAGGGAATGAGGGAGGGTTACTGAAATAACCCGGATGCACCTGCTCTAACCCAGCGAAAAGGTACTCAAAACTGTGCCTCACATCCTGCTGCACACGATCCATAGTGGACCGCATGTACTGCTGGTCCTGCCTGATCTCCACCTGGTTTGCACCGATGTTGTGCATGTTCAGCTCCATCGCCTGGAACCGCTGGTAGAACTCAGGGTATGTCGGGATGTCTGGAGGCCACTGCTGGTCCTGGGGCTGGAAGTGCTGAGGAGAGTGGTGTGGAATGTCGTGTGGCTGGTCACCACCGCCTCCTGCATGCTGCTCCTGCATCTCCTCATCCTCGTCGGCCTGTGGTGGCACGGGGTCCCATATAATATCCTGACTAATAAGTCGTGGACCCCCGTCCGTGTCAGCTAGCAGGTTCTGAGACCTGAGTGATCTAAAGTCCAGCATAACCCCATTAGTTACCCATGTCAGCGTGGCCCTGACCTCGTCGGTCAGAACTCCCAGTGCCATCGCAATCTGGGTGACGTACTCCCCGCCGTGGATCTCACTCCCGTCCTTGGTGCCCCCAGCAGTGAGAAAGAACTCGGCCATTCGTGCGGCCAAGTTCAGCGGGGCACCCTCGTAGAAATGATACAGATAGAGAAGATCGGGAGTGGGACAGTTCCCTGAACTGTCCTTTCGGCCACAGATCGTGTGGCTGAACACATGGTGCAAGAGGCGGAGTAGCGGGTCCTTAATCCGAGTGGCCTTGGCAGACCTCGGATTATAAGGTCCACCAGTGGCAATAGATGCCCAAAATGCGGCCCGCTCGTCATTATCCACGAAGCTGTGGATCCCGCAAAAATCCTCAGAGTCAGTCTCTAAATGCTCATATATCCCCAGCTTCCTTCCCAGTCTCGCAACCGACCAATGATACCATTTTTTACAAAGCCTAAACCGAATGTCTTTCGAATGGAAGTCCTTATACACCCCCTCCTTTGGTTTTTTGTAGGAGAAGGATGATAAGAACTCGAATGGAAGTCCAGATCTCCACCCGAAGTTCGGGTGATTTCTCCAACCCGGATTATAAGTGTTGCTGTAAGGGTTATTCTGGGGTCTCGTTTGATTACCCATGTAGTTCACTTCCTCGTGGCCTGTATACATTACCCCCTGAGCACACGAGCCAGGCTCGTGAGATACCCCGCACTCCACACACAAACAATCGGACTGCGCTACGTGTTGCTGAGAGTTATCGAGTCTCGTAGCCAGAGCCGCTATCTGTGCCGAAATCGCCGTATAGTTATCCACGGCATGCACACCAGCCTTGGCAGATGAAGACCTAGATCTATCATTCTGCCGGGATTTAGATTTTAGGGACGCCTTCTCAATAATGCTCCACGCTTCCCTAGGAGACTTTGTTCCGATGTCTCCCCCTGCGTATACATCAAGGCGTTCCTGAGACGCATACCCGAGTCCCTGATAAAAAGTTTGCACCAAATGCCTTTTCGAAAGCTCATGGTGCGGGCAACTCAAGAGTAGGTCTTTAAACCTTTCCCAGGCTGTGTATAATGATTCATCGTCATCTTGACGAAATGTCATGATGCGATTCCTCAGTTTTTGTGTCTTTTCAGGAGGAAAATACTGCTGCATGAATTGTTGTGACAACTCTGCCCAAGTCGTGATCGACCCTGCGGGTTGTGACAGAAGCCAAGTCCGGGCTTTGTCCCGCAGTGAGAATGGGAAGAGTCGGAGACGGATAGCATCATCGGAGATGCCCGTCATCTTAAAGGTGGCTAAAACCTCTAAGAATGCAGCAATATGTCGGCCTGGATCCTCGTGCTCCAGTCCACCGAATTGCACCGAATTTTGTATCATATTCACGATACTAGATTTGATCTCGAAATGATCCGCCAAAATAGCCGGACGGACAATACTCGGCGCGAGTCCATCTCCTCCTGGACGACCACTATCATTCAGCGGAATGTCGTCATCCGCCATGATAATGTCGCTGTGGGCGTCCGACCCGTTGTCGTCGGCCAGATCGTGCCTCGCCTCCTCAATTGGGACCTCAACAATAGGAGCAGCAATAAGAATATCAGAAACAAGACGCAATTTATGAAGTCTAATCCGCTCGCTTCTCCTCAGGCGCCTTAGCTCCTCGTCACAAAGATCACCAGAAGACCCAGGGTTTGTGGACATCAACCTGCATGTAAGAATGATATAGTTGCAACAGGCGAATATATGACAAACCCAAAAAGGCGATAAAAGACAGAAAAATAAATAAATGAAATAAAGAATCAATAAATTCATGCGATAATAACGGAAAGCAAATACATTCAAGAAAATCAAATATAAACAAATAGAATCAATAAAATGAACAGAAATAAGCAGACTAAGCCTAAAACTATACAAAGAATGAAATTAATAATTAGTCCGAATACGAACAAATAAATCTAATTAATCAAATAACGAACAAATCAAATTCATAGATAAACCAATTAATCCAATATTCAATAAATTAAATCTATCAACTTCCTAATGAACGAAAAATCAAGTCAAACAATCCTATAAGCAGATAAATGAACGAATCTATATGCAACCTAAAAACCAATCTAAAATTAATCCAATATATCAACAGACAGATAAATCTAATAAAAATTGAAATAATCATATGTGCAAATAAATGAATGAAATAACGAATCAAAGAAGTATAAACAAGTATTCACAAACATGTACACTGGTAAAAAGTTGACTCGGTTCGTTCCTAAAGCTCGTCGCGTCCCCGGCAACGGCGCCAAAAACTTGACGTGTGCGTAACTATACATATTTTACAATGGATTTTAACACACGTTTTGCTTTAATATTTATAAAAATGGTTTAGACCTTAATATTAAAACACACACAATAGGGCAAGTGTACCCTGTCATATATGTAGTAACGTACAGATAAGAACCAGATATCGATCCATGGACGCGCGCGGAGCAATTGTACTAAAACTCTGTCCCCGATTTACCAGTAGGAAAAGATAAGTTTGAGTTTTGTTTAAGACTAAATTAATTCTAAAACATGTAAATAACTTAACTACGACTCCAAATAGAAAATATAACTATATAAGCTGTAATACGCCAATCCTAGCATGTCATCTATATAAGAAATAACAGCGTGATCAACATTCCCATTTTCCGACAGTTAGTGTCCCTTTCGGGCATCCTAACATGACAACCATATGGAAAGCTAACACGAATACACATGTTAACCACCTCAAGTCGTTCATTATCGCGCAACTGATATGATCTCATGAGAATCTTTAAAGAAGGGTTAGTATCACCTTTCGGGAGTCCTCAACCGCACTAGCAAAGGAAAGCAATATCGAATACACAATACGACCACCGAGACTAGCATAAAGTAGAGCATTTCACAACCTATTCCATTTTACTAACTTTGAACACAAATCTACTAAGATCGCTATTTCTACCAAAATAACTAGCAAAGATCATTAACCGCGTCAAAGATTAGTAACAACACCATTAAGCTTTTTAAACTCTTTTACGTGCCGGTAAACATTAACCATGTCAAAGATTAATAACAACACCATTAAGCTTTTTAAACTCTTTTACGTGCCGGTAAACATTTATAATCATTATCCGAGTGACTTTAACCAAACCAATACCCGGTTACAGTTTCATGGTGTAAACTTTATTAACAAGTTAACTAGTTTACTACCGGACGATTAAACGGACGGTTTTCTCAACAAGTAATCCGCCTAACACATTCGATAATCATCAAAGTCATCCGAACACAACTACAAATCTATCAACAACGAAACAAGGTTGCATTATGATCATCAAGATTCAAACATGAAAAACGCCAAATTTATACAAAACTTGATTTCACGCAAATGATTGTTTTAACTACTAACTACTACTAATGTTCTTGCCCGTAGGCGTACGATTAACTAAAATAACATCAATGTAGCAAACAAAATCAGATTTGGATCTAAGAAAGCTTAAAGGATCAAACCATAAGATTGCTAAAGAGATGGATTGGATGATGAAGGATGGAACGGATGGATTCCCGAGCTTGTTCCACGCCTATGCAGCACTTCGTTAGCCCTGAAAATCGCCAGAAATCGCCCCCCAAAGATCCAATATTTGATCAGTGGGTTCTGCTCTGTTTTTATAGAAAGTTTGATTTTTGGCACGGCCGTGCGCATAAAGTGCACGGCCGTGCACTCGATCAACTTGATTTGACGTGCAAGTGGGCAAGTGGGCAAGTGGCTGTTCCTGGAAATATCTAGATATTCCGCACGGCCGTGCACCTAAGGTGCACGGGCGTGCGGGTCTGGTTGTGGCCGAGTGCTGATGGTGCACTGCCTGGTGCACTGGCAGTGTGCCCGAGAACAACAGCTGCACGCCTGGTCGCACTGGCAGTGCAGCTCCTCTGTGTCCGGGTAGACTGAGTCCGCACGGGCGTGCACCTGGGGTGCACGGCCGTGCACTATTTCCAGACTTGGCTGATTTTGCAGAAACTTTCCGTCTTGTCCGTTTTTCACCCGGTTTCTTCGACTTTGTTCGTGGGACGTCATTTAAGACCTGAAATAAAATATGAAGCGGTTAAGTACCGAATTCGTGCAATTATGGTCGAAAACGCGTAATTTGGGAGTTTAATCGGGGATTTAAATATGTATATTTTAACGTATATCAATAGCGCTCCACTACGCATGAACTTAGTTCCAATCACTAGTAAAACCAATACAGTTTTCGACAAAGAATTTCTAGAAGTTTTCCTATAAGTGACATTTCGTCGAACAGGTGGAGAGCATTTTTATTGCATATTCAAATATACTCTTTTTATGGGAAAGCAATGTTTTTGTGGCTGGATGCCTGGATCAGACCAGTCGTTCAGGTTGGTTGGTCGGTTGGACCGGCATTCGGCTTGCCTTTTCCGTAATAGGCTGGTTGGCTGTGGTCGCCGGTCAGGTGTCGGACAGGAAGTTTCAAATAAGTTGACCGTTTTTTTTTTCCTTTTTGCTTAAGCATTCACGTTTGGTTCTCCATAATTTTGTAAGAGAAAACTTTATAACTTTTACGGGGTTGTGAGTAGTTTCGAGTGAAGAAAATGGGAAACTTACTGTCTATCGGTATATTTGGCGATATTTGGGAATATTTTAGGGAAAACAGTTTTTTTGTGTTTGTTTTTTAATATTTGTTGAAAGTGGTTGTGAGGGAATAAGAGAGAAACTATAATGATTTTCAGTGTAATATGTGGTTGTGAGCGGATTGGGGATGAGAAACCTACTGTGAATGCTCTAAATGCCCAAGTCTAGTTTACTTCTCTAATCATTTTCTTCTTGACGGAAAAGTTGCAAGACACTTGCAAGGGCCTTTGCTCTGCTAGTTATTGTGGGTTTCTCTTAGACCCGTGAGGGGACCAGGATCATATATCTTAACTTTGTAACCTTTTTCGAATAATTGACTATTCAATCAAGAGTGAAAGGAGTGGGGGGCATGAGTTGTCATCTGACAAGGGTGAGGTCCAAAAGTCAAGTCTTAAAAAATGTTGGGACTTGGGAGTGTGTGGAGGGGCTTGGGTTTTAAATATTATAAATGTTATTTATATAAAGAAACCAACCAATTAAGAGCAGCCACATCATCTCCTCCTCCCCCACTCCATGGACGTCACGCCATGAATAACACCGGTGAGGGATGGTGTGTGAGGCTTGGGTTGGCAACCCCGCCCCACTTCTGAAACACAGCCATGGGTGAAAAAAATAAAATAAAAAATATATCGCAACATAAAAGCCTATAATCCTTGAAACTTATATAAATGTAAAAAGTAATAAAATCTTTTCATCTAAAATTGTCTTCCAAACAACAGATAAATATTTCTGTAGTAAGGTTGAATAATTGACTTCTCACTTAATAATCTAAAGGAAATAACAATATACAGAAAATAGGATTGCAATGTAAACCTGTCTGGCTGTGTGGTAGGTTTTATTTAAAATAAGAAATATTAGAAGTGTAGTTTTAATTTGAGTTTTAGGTAGAGGAAGGAAATTTTAGTTGAATCCCTTTCTCACATGGGAACAAGAAATTGTGTTTATAAGTGGTAATCTTCCACACTAAATCCATAATTAATGGAAGAGGTGTGGACTCTAACGCTCCGTTCCCGAGTTTACTTGAGGAGGGAAAAGAAAAGAAAAGAACCGAAGGGAAGGGAAGGAAATTAAATGATAGGATACATATCCTTTCCTTCCAAATCGGAAGTAAAACTAAACTAAAGGATTTGGCTTAGTTTTCCTTCTATTTCCTTTCTTAAGTTAAACTCGGCAACACATGTTTTCTTTTTCTTCCTTAAATAAAACTCGAGAACACAATCAAAATTTTCTTTTCTTTCATTTCCTTTCCTTTCTTTCCTCTCGTTAAGTTAACTTGGGAACACAGCGTAAATCAACAACTGATGAACGACGATCGAGAGTGGATTTAGAAACACTTTCCAAGAAGAAATTGATCTTGATATTTGTAAACGGTTTAGTCCCTAACTATATAAATTTCTTTCATAAGAAAACTTGAACAGACCACCAAAGAGGAACCTGTAAGAGATTCTTGAGGAGTGAATCATATTGGAGCCCTTAGGAATCACTAACATAGAATGTAGTAACAGATGTGATCTTGATTCAAAATATGTATTTAAACAATTCACAAAATGCAAACGAACCACAAGAAGCGCGTAGAGCGCTTTAGAGAGGTTGAAACATTATCTGAATACCAGACTTTGGGCGAAGTGTGACAAGTTGAACCGGTTCATGGACATATTTCGGGGAGAGAGTGAATCTATAACGTTGTAAGGTCATCGAAAGTGTTATTTTAGCTTCATTCATCGCGAAATTGGAGCCTACACAGATACGTGGTCCATAACCAAAAGGGAGGAATGCTCCTGGATTGTTGCTAACTGCATTGGCAACCCCTTCTGAGAATCTTTCTGGTCTGAAGAGATGAGCATCTTCTCCACATATTCCAGGGTCTAGATGAAGTGCTAATGCTGGTATTTGTATATTTACGTTCGATGGAAGAACCACGTTTCCAAGTCACGTTTCCTTTACAACTTTTCGGGTCGTAGATATTCCAGGAGGGTATAGTCTTAGTGTCTCATTGATTATCATGCCCATCTGTATAATACAAAAAAAAAAAAAAAAAAAAAAAAAAAAAAAAAACCATAATCACACCAAACTACAAAATTAATAAGAGTGTAAGATATCTAATCTTACTTTCTTGAGTCGTGCTATTCCTTCTGAAGTTGGGTTTTGATTACCAAACACTTCTTGGACCTCCTCGCGTGCTTTCTCTTGCCATTCGGTGTGGATTCCAAGGACAAGCGTAAGCCACGAGAGCAAAAGAGAGATCGTTCCATGGCCAGCACTGTAAAAGGTTTTGCAATCACCAATAACATCCTGTATGGAGAGCTTATAATTGTCATCATTATCATGATGTTCCTTCAAAAGTAAACCGAGGTAATCAGTTGTGGAGTTGTCTTCATCTCCTGAACTTATCGTCTTTTCTCTATTTCTTATCATCTGCATAATGAGATATTCAATCCCAGCTTGCAGTTTGTCAGATTCTACATCATCTTTATCTTTGAATATCATCCTATAAAGGTTAAAACAATTATCATCATGTTATTTACTTGTATCTTCCTATATATACACATGACGAAAGGTGGATTTGTTAAATTTACCCAATGCCGGGAAGCCTAATTTTGTATGTGGTTTTGGAAACTAATAAGCTTAACTCTGCGAGCTTTTGGAAAACTTGCTTCCCTTCTGACGTCAACATTTTGAACTCCTTATAGACTTCCATCTCTTTGGTTCCAGCATCTTTCCACCTTTTCAACATCATTTCGGCACTTTCAACCATCGCGGGAACCATGTTCTACAACAAAATTAACAAGAAAAGTGAGATTAGTATATAGTTCTATTTTCGGAATTGAAATTCAAAATCGATATGAAACCTAAACATTGTTTTATTTGGTTAGAGAATTACATTATGAACTTTTTTTTTAAATTCAATAATTTTTTCATTAATAAAAACCATAACAAAACACAAGTCTTGTAAACGGGCAACAAGCTGCGCTGCTACCCCCTTCTGCAATAGGAGACATATGTGCCGTTTTCCCTACACTAGTAAAAGTAAATATAAAATATTCTTTAACATATCACGATATACACAAATACATGTATGGACAGATATATCCATGACAGGTCTTGAATTTGATATCTGTAGATGCAGATTTTAAATACTAAATGAAGATAAACAATGAGGTGGGTAAGTACAAGTATTGTTTTCATTGTTAAATGAAAACCATAGATTTTTTTTTATCAACAACTCATTGCAGCTCGTTGTGGTTTAAAATTAAATGAACTTACTTTCAACCTTTCACCATTGAAAGCGTGAGCTGCTAATTTTCGTTGTTTTGACCATTTATCACCATGAGCCAAAACTAGACCACCTCCAAGTATCTTGTTGTAAATAGGCCCAACATCTACTTTCCCCATCGATATCTCTCGGACACTCATTATTTCTTTAAGGAGCTCTGGTTCTGTGACAACTAATTCAGGTTGAGGACCTTGCCAATATAGAATATTCTTCCCTGCATCAAGAAAAACATTTAAAACAACATGTATGTGTAAGCGTGGAATGAACTAATAACTATGGCTGATAATACCAACCATATATGCGGAACCACGAATCAAGATGAGGTTGAATCCGTGGGAATATGTAGTGTGATGTGTCCATGGGCGAGGTTGTGGATCTCTTCACCATGTTGGAAATCTCCTTGAGGTTTCCATAGATGAAACGGTATGGAGGCCCGCTTATTCCTTGTGAGCTCATAACATACTTAACACGCTTCGGAATCCACCAAAATTTGTGAAAGAACTTGAACAGAGTTAAGAGGACTATACAACATAGTAGTCCTATCAAAACTCCCAAGAATCTCATTGTTTTGGTAGTAGAAGGTGAGCAATGTGGACTGTGGTTCATCAATAATGTCCATATGATGAATTTTATAATGATATTAATTAAGCTTTAATAACCAGGAACTGAAAGTGACTTCAGACTCTTTTGCTTAAAAAATGTACTATTTTAAACCTCATATGGTCCATCCTGATTACAAATAAGATTAAACTTACATTATTGATGTAGATGAAGATGCCTACAGCTTATTTAATAGGACAATTGATACGGCACTAATATGAGCTTGACTTCTGTTATCTATTTTTTTAACAGCAAATATCTTAGATTTTCTACATACACATAACCTTCACATATGCAGGTAAACAGGTTAAATTTTAAAAACAACATATGAACATGCTGATGAAATAAATATATGTGATATTTGTATGTCATATCTCTATTTGTATATCTCTGCTCAATAATTAAAAGGCAATAAATGATCATTTTGGTTCAGGCGCAGCGACCTTTGGGTATTTCTTATTGTTTCTAATTCATCGACATAGCACAATTTGTTATAGTCCCAATATTTTATTGTTATGCTTCGTGAGCATAGTCTCGATTATTGCCCTAATGATATAGTTTCATCCTTGGTATAGTTATTAAATCTGGAGCGTGTTGGTGCCTCAAATGTGGCTGGCTACCTCATTTTGATAGCATTGTTAACATGTATTAGTCGGCCTTTTACTTTGGGTGCTTGAGTTCTTGACCATCTATGTGAGACATGTCATTATCGCAATGACTGCGTGACACCTTGGTAGCGGTGTGATTACTCTATCTTGCTTTCTCATTGTTTGTGCACTGGTGTGATATAGGCATTTAGTTAAAGCTTCCTTTAGCGCTGTGAATCTGGGGCATAGTAACCAACACCTCAAGATGGGCGAAGGAAGGGGGCTAACTAAACCGAAAGAAGTCCCCCTCCCCCTAATCTAAGCCTACCTCGCTCGCCCAGGCCTGCCATTCAACTTAATGTTGGTAAATTTTAATCTACTACCGCGTGGAAAGTCATTCCCGTAAAGCATGAAGCATGAGCAATTGATGACCCTAAAACCAGAGATGTCAAACTAGGCAAGCCAAACACGTTAATTAGGCTACAAGCCAAAACAGTACATATAAGGTATAACCCAAATCGATCTATTTACCAACTGGGTCGAAATATCACATATACCTGAAACATAGAATAGTTCACAAGTACACAAGTAAAACAGCAGCGGATACACAAAACATAGTGTCACTGTAAAGGTGTATACATATGTTACTAAAGTAGAACAAATGGACAGCTGAATGTTGTTTTACCATCCTTAAAGTGTGGCATGATACTAGAAAATAGTCAGGATGACGTATAACCTTGCGTTGACCATAGACTTAACCTCCACAGCAAGATCCACAGGCTGGAAGAGAGTCTAGAGAACAATCAAATTGTACAATTAAGTCATTAACATCATTAAAAGTTAAAAAAAGCCGGCAAAAATGAAATAAGGAACTTACTATGGTCTATGCCTCTAACGTTATCTAGCCCACGTGGTGGTCCACGTGGACCACCACCACCATAAGGGCCGCCTCCAGGACCACCACCACCCCATTTTGTGCTGCCACCAGAGCTTTTCTTATATCCATCAGATTTCTCCATCTAAAAATGCAGCGTAGATGACATGGTCATGAAGAACACATTAATTAAAAAAAAAAAACTTTGGAGTCCATATTACCGAAAACATGGTCATGAAGAACACATTAATAAAATTAACGATCGCCCAAAAGAAATCAGTTACAGTTTTCAGTCGCCATAAAGATCGCTTGTGTTTCACAACACCTGAGATTGGACACAAAGCACCACTATAAATTTGACGAATTTGACAGTTATGCAGTTTATCAGCCACAGGATGTATACAATATAACTACTACCCTATAGTCTTCTAGCAAGATATTTCAACCTCATCACTCCAATTATCAAGATTTATCATGTCCTATGCTGTCAAAATCGCACTAGACGCATTTTTCAGGCCAAGTTCAATCCAAACTCCAGTGGAACATCTCCAAATTGTTAGTTTATAAATAACAAACTTGGATATCTAGTTATTATGAACTTTATTATTAAACATGTATATATTTGTGAATAATTTGTATGTATGTAATAGGAATAATAAGGATAATGTCTTAGGATTATATATGTAATAGTTATAGTTAAGTTAGTCAAGCAAAGTGGATCATGTTCAAGAATTAAGAAGATGGGTCAAATGCTCAAATGGGTCATAACATAACTGCAGTCTTACAAGAGGCGCGCATCAGCAACAAAATGACAGGAAATGACGATTATGACCCTTGACAGTTTGGAAGTTAATTGGCGCCAAAACAAAACTGGTGGGAACTATAACTGACTTATAACCGATACAACACATGTCGATTCATTTATTATATATAGGATCATTTGTATTCATTGCAAACCACCAAGATTGTATTTCCAAATAACAATCTATAAACCTATGCTTGTAAAAGTTTCTGTCTGAAAGTTTTATAATAATTTTTTATTGTTTCATGCTATATTTGTGTTTGTTGCTTTGATTTATCCGCTGCCATATCAAGTTACTGTCCAACACAAATCACAATAGCCCGAAACAAGCCTAAAACGTATATAAAACCTAGCCATCGCTTTATAAGCGCCTAGGCTTTGGGCGAGGCCTGTGCGCCTTGAGTGTACCATGCGCCTTTGACGTCATAGATTCTGTAAACATTAAGGTTTCTGTTGGCTTAAAAAATTGAAAAGAGGTAGACACAGATAAATAAACATCCTTAAATGTTAAATCAAACTTCAACAATAAACACACCTTAAATTCTCAGTTGTAATGATATTAATCACAAAATACACATATGCCTTATACAATACCTAACCTAAAGCCTACATCAATAACAACCTTATTGGTCAATCAGATGAGCAAAAAGCCTCGGTTCTTTCTTAAATAAAATAGAAAATCCAGCATCATACAACAACAAATTCAAATACAAATTCATCTAAATGATGTAATTAACGAATCAACAAACATACCTCGTTCGACGTAAGCCATAGAAGATATGCGTGGACTTTCCAGAGTCTTCACGCGTCAACTACAGGGTCGTTAAATACAAAGTTCAAGAGAAAGAAGAGGGGACGTGGCGAATTGGTATTGGCCCGGCTTACGTGACAATTAGGGGCTTTGGTTTGTAATTTTATATTATAAATAAAATTATAATGAAAATGAAATAAAATAAAATGCATATCACTTTTTTTTTTTTTTTTCCCTAATTTCTTACACTCATTTTTACACCCATTTTTTTAAACACCTTTTACACTATTTTATACCTTTTTTTGCATACCCTTAAAGTTGAACTCCGAGGATTTCCCCTCTACCACTAGGCTATAACCTAAGTGGCTAAAGTGCATATCTATTAACAATATAAATCTTGCATATATCCATATAATAGAAGTGGGAATGTTCGTGCATTGCGGTGGTTGTCCTATAAAATTTAAATATAATGATGATGATGATTACGAACCACAACCCATACCGGGTATGTAGCGTTTTATTTCATTAAACGGAAAGTAACTGTATAATCTATAAGGCCACAATAAAACCTTTTTGACCCGTTCAACAAGAAAAATAACTGTGGAGTCGTTCAACCAGTGTGACACGTTCTCCTTTTAACCAAAAGCATATGACAAATCAAATGAAAATTTGGATTTGACCGAACTGATGTACTTGAGTTCTTAAGAAGTTATGCTTCCAGTTGGGGTTATTTCTAAATGTCAGGTTTTGATTCGGTTTCATATATAGAAACAAAATAAAATTACACTTTGTGTCCGTAATGTATCACTGAAATTATGAAACATGTCCTTTAATTTCTTTTTTGCATTTTATGTCTAAAATCTTGTTTTTTATTGCATATTGTGTCATTTCTAACTAACTGGGTTAGCAGTCTCAGTTAACCTCATTCCACCTAGGGTTATAATTGTCTATTCAGGTCGAAAATCATCTTTACCTTATAATAGATCTGTGCACTCAGATTTTACACTCTAATCGACCAATTTGAAACCCAAATCAACCAAAACAAGTGATTCATACCAATTTTCGACCACATTTTGTGCAAACGCCACAAGGTTTCACGTCTCCGGTGGCGAGGCAATTTAATGCAGCAGCAAAGATAAATTGGAGCAATTCTTCCCCTAATTATAGAATTCACAAGGGACAAAACCACAACATTCTAGTCAACTATATCTCCAAAGAACATTGGATTATACTTATAGCTAAAACAGTTAATATTATCAACAAGAGATGAAGGCGAATCCCCTACTATTTCCCTATTTACAGCTACGAGCTCCAACCTTTCTTGACTTCTGTAACTTGTTGACCACCTCTTTCCTTCTAACCGACTCAAAGCTTCCAAATCAAGCTCACCATGATTAGTCGAAAGCTCGTCATCCATCCCAACAGATGAACGGTCTCTACTTTCATCCCCATTCGTAAGTAATGGAACATCAGATGTTTTGTGGGTGAGCCTCTTCTTGTTGTAACCACTCATAAACAATTTGTGTCGTCTATGATAATTGACTTGGCTCCCACATAACAAACTGCTTCCCTTTCTTCTTAATGTATCCGAAAACGATGGAGAATAACAACTTCCATAAACGCCACGCTTTGGGGTACTTTTCTTGGATGATGACCAGTAACAAGTAATCCCACATCCCTAGAGACCCGGTAAACCCAACGGATCATCCTAATCATCATCCATCCCATAGTTCAAAGATCCCATTGTCCCATCCCACCACCCAACCGTTTGTTCAGCACTAATAATGATACTATTCTCAGCAGTTTGTTCAACACTATCCCTATAACAATGAGTATAATAGTTTCTATGAACAACACTACCAGTAGTAATGGATCTGGATGACGTAATGGATCTGGTATGAAGCACTTGTTTTGGTCGATTAGGGTTTCAAATGGATCGATTATGGTGTAAAATCTGTGTGCACAAGTCTGTTATAAGAGAAAGATGATTTTGACCCGAATGGACAATTATACCTCTGAGTGGAATGAGGTTAACTGATATTTCTAACCCAGTTAGTTAGAAAGGATACAATATGCAATAAAAAAACAAGATTTTGGACATAAAATGCAAAAAAAAAACAAAAAAAAAAAAAGTTAAACGACACGTTTCATAATTTCAGTGATACATTAAGGACACAAAGTGTAATTTTGTCTAGAAACAATCAAAATTTAATAGAAACTATAGAATTAAATTAGAAATCACACCGACCAAGTAACCACCATTGACCACGTCCGTAATCAACATAAAAAGAAACGGATAACATGTTTTCTTTATTATGTTTGTACAATCCAGTCCTACGGGGGGGAGGTCTACTTTACGCCTAGTAGATATTCTTGTGTTTGGCTGGGCGGGTAGGAAACACGCTTCTTTGGACCTTATGGGTGTATATCCACTCACTAGGTTTCGAGATGGTGGTTTTGTGGCAGGACAAACTATGTTAAAGGCAGAGTATAAGAAGATTGAGAAGCATGCTAAAGCCTGCATGGGTAACCAATATGTTTTTGTCCCCCTAGCCTTTGACACTTTAACTCACTGTTCCCGTAAGCTGTCTAAGTCTTTGACATTGGTCAACGGGTCGTCCATAGTTATATTTCGACCCCAAAGGGCTAGGGATTTGTTTTTAGTAAGTTTAGTTTTTCTATTCAGAAAGGGGTGAAATAAAGCTTGTTGCGTGCCTACCAATCATCCTAATATAAATTGTCCCTTTTACTAATAAAAAGATCAAACAGTACAAAAAAAAAAAAAAAAAAAAAAAAAAAACCCTAAATACCTTTCCGTATATGATTAGATCTTTTACACTCTTGTGAACCGGATGGTTGATCACGGTACTCTTTCATGTGGGTAGTGAACAAAAGTGAGATAAAAATGTTAGAAGTTATTAATTTTAAGATCAACAAGTATAACTAAAAAAGTTAAATAACAAAACGTGAGATATATATATATGTACACAAACAAAACACAAGTAACATGCTATTAACTATCAAGTCTTAAGCCTATTCAATACTAGCCCTAATAATATAGATAAAAAAACTGCCAAAATATATGGGCCTGGGCCAAGTTAGATGGGCCTTGAGCTCTACGCGACTAAACTTAACCATCAATTTTAATACAATTTTCCCAAAAAAAAAAAAAAAAAAAAAAAAAAAAGCTCCTTTAGACTTTAGTTTTATTTATTTACACAAGATGTTAACATGATATTCATAAGTTGCGTTCATCACAGTTGGCTCGTAAGCTCGAGTGCTCGACATATTATTTACTAAAGTCAGACTTATAAATCAGGTCAACCAATGATTCTAATCATTTAGAATGGGGACCGATAGTCCCATATACGACGCCCATGTGCATTTTCATCTAGAATAAAATTGCCTGGAAACATACTTTTTGGATTAAAGTACAATCGGTTGATTGCGGCTGAATTGTTTTTTGGATTAAAGTACATATCAATAGGGTTTTTTTTATTATTATAACGGTTTTATTAAATTTAAACACATAAAGCAAATTACATGAGGATGAGAGACAAATGGGCAACAAGTTGTGCCGTTACGCTCTTTTGAATCGCTAAACATATCCTGCTAAACACGAATCCTTGGTTCCTCAGGGTTGAGGAATTGTTTTAGACGACTTGTTGCACTCGATCCAAGAACCTGTTAGCCTTTGGGGTGAGAGATCCAAATGTATGCAAGGCAAAGGGAACAGACCTATAGGTAGATTGTGGGTGAAAAGTGATGTATAGCCTAAGTTTAAGAGTTAATTACACGGATGGTTCATGTGCTTTGCACATATTGCAACTTTGGTCCTTGAAACTTTAACATTACATAGATGCTCCTAGTGATCTGGAATTTATAACTCGAACGATCTCTACTACTGACTGCCATCTATTTCTTTTGTTAAAAACATATAAAATTACTTATATACCCTTACCATAAAAACAAACAGTAAACAATACAAGACTATAAACTACCACCCACCACATCAGTCATCATCCTCAACAATACTAACAGTAATCGTTAAAGAGAGGCCAGGAAACATTTTTCACTTTCATCATCAATTAAATGCATCTATCCTCTCTACTGTCAGCTATTTCCATTTATCCTCCCTACAACCTGCATCTCGGACCGTCCACCACAACCACCTCTCTCAATCGTTTTTTCCGGTGTGCTTGATCAAACGATTAGTTCAGATCTGAACATCGCTTGTTTCGACACTGCCTCTTGTTGAACCTATGGTCGACACAATTACTGCTCAGTCTCGTAGTTGGAACCGTCACTGGAAAACAATGTGAAGTCAGTGTGGTGTTGGTCAATAGTTGTTTCACCGGAGTAACAAGATGGTGGTCGGTGGTGTGATTAGTGGTGGGTTTGGTGTTGCATAAGAAGTAATGGTTGGTGGTTTATGTGAGACCAACACCTGCGGATGGTGGTGGTTTTGATGAAGGCATGTAGGTCATAGGTGGGGGTTGGATGTGATGTGATGAAGAAGATGGTGATGGGTGGATGATGATGATGATGGTGGTTCCTGGGGGGTCAAGGTCGTCGGATTAACCGGGGTGACGATTATTGAGTTTGGTGATGATTGCAGCTGATGTGTGGTGCTTCGGTAATGGTTACAGTGGTGAGAAATGGTGGGGGATTGGTGGTTGTGATGGTGAATCAGGGAAGTAGCACGGATGATGATGATCGGAGGTTGAGATAAACGGTAAAGTGAAGTTCTGAATGATGATTCGGTCAAAAGAAATCAAACTGAGGGTAATCTGGTCATTTGCTATGACTTAACTAGAAAAATTAACGACGTTAGCTCGTAAGGACCATGGGAGTTACAAAATGCCAACCATAAGGACCAAGGGTGTTAATTGAGGTTATTTATGCAATCTGTATCTATACTATATTATAAAGCATGAGGGAAGGATTCCAACCAAATTTAAGTAATTACAACATATAATGCATATGGTACAATAACTTAATGAAGGTGGTAAATGGGTGAAGTTGTCTTTTTACATTACCAATTAAGTTGATTATGAAATAATAAAGTTATTAGTGACTATCCATGTTTCTAACTCCTTTATATATTATTAGTGACTATCTATGTTCCTAACTCCTTTTTCTCATTTATGTATATACCTTCTATTAGATCCCTATAAATAGTGGCCATTATGTTATTATATACATATCAATGAACAACTCTCTAATTCCTTATTCTCTTTATAATCTTTGGTTTGTTAGTAGGCATTGTCACTTGTTTCTTTCTTCAATTTGTACCTTTATGAGGCCTTATTCTTATTGATATCTTATGGTTGCCTTCTACCATGAAAACAACTAATGAACCATTTTCTTTTGACATTGCAGATTCATAAGGGATTTTGTGTATGAGAATATTGCGGATAACCGTTATGTTATACTTGGTCGTTCAACATTTTGTGAAATATAGGGTACTGATCTTAAGGTAACCTTTTGTTCACCATTAAAACAATATTCTTGCAAACATTATGTGTTTGTGCCCCCAACCAATCCATACTTTGTTGTTTTTATAATCTTTTATACAGTTATTATCTAGGGTTGTATTTTGATATGTAGGAAGTTCATAGAAAAGAAATCGAATAATATATTGATGCATGGAACTATCATAGTCGCTCATAAAATTGATAAGTAAGATAGAAAAATTAATAGATAAGGTAGAGTGAGATGGTTTTGTATGTTTGGGTCTGACATGCATGAGAAACATGACCATATTATGACCTTACTCATAGGTTAATGTATAAAAAACTCTTAAGATTTGTTATAAAAAAAGTTTTTGTAATTAAAAACCACAAAATATCCTTATGAACTGAATACAATATATAACATCTTACGATTATATAGTGGTATACACAACTGGGTTGTTGGTTGACAAAAGACACTCATTCATTACATATCATATATTGTAGATAACAACTTGCATATGGACCGATTAATCAATGTCATATATTTTTAATTATTTAAACCGGCGATGCCATTTGACTTTTTATAATAAAATGAGAAATAAACATGGCATAGAATGAAGGAAGCTTACCACGTACTTGTAGAGTAAAACAATGAATGAACTATGTTTATGTTTTGTAAACATGAGAGTTATAATAAAAAATGAAAAAAATAAAATGAAAATAAATTCGTAATAATCGAGTCGGTAGTTTAAGTTGAATAATTCTGAACCTAAACAATGTCTATAAATTGAGACATAAACATAGCATGGAAGATGGAAGCTTACTACATATTTGTAGAGTAATACAATGAATGAACTATGTTTATTTTTTATAAACATAAAAATTAAAATAAAAAAATGCAAAAAATAGATCAAAAATAAATTCGTAATAATCGAGCCGGTAGTTTAAGTTGAATAATATTAAACTTAAATAATAAAACTATATCATTCAAAATAATAAAGACAATAACTCTTTAGTAGTAACTAATTAAAGATGTAGAAAATATAATAGCTTAAATTTTCTCCTCAATTGACGTGGACAATACTTGTATATACATTACTATAAGAGTTAGACATACAGAATTCCTAAAATGCTTTTATCTATATCTATATCTATACTATATAATAAAGTATTTAAGAAGGTTAATCACAAAATTTAAAAACTTTAATAGGAAATGACAAACTTCTCTTTGTCCAACCTTACACTACTATATGTTAATCAAAACTTACATGCATATCGAAGCCTGGTCATCGTGCCAAGCCTTTATAACGAGTCTATGATATCATTCTTTGTCTCATGTAATAGGCAACAAGACCATATGACACGTGCCCTACCATTGTTTGCATTTATCATTACATATTTAATTTTGTTGTTTTTTCATTTTTAGTAAATGTTGTGCTCCCGCCGCAACGCGCGGGTACCCCACTAGTATATATATATATATATATATATATATATATATATATATATATATATATATATATATATATGACACGTGCCCTACCATTGTTTGCATTTATCATTACATATTTAATTTTGTTGTTTTTTCATTTTTAGTAAATGTTGTGCTCCCGCCGCAACGCGCGGGTACCCCACTAGTATATATATATATATATATATATATATATATATATATATATATATATATATATACCATAGGACCATCTGTGTAATTAACTCCCAAGTTTAAGGTATAATATTGTATGAATGTAACATGAAAAGTAACAATTTAGGTTTCCTATATATTTTCTATGGACGTCTCATTATCCTAATATACTCTTATTAACTAATTATACGTACACCTTGAATGATTTGAACCATTTACATCCTAAATAGAAAGAAGATACCTATCATCAAGGATAAAAAGAGAAAAAAAAAACCGCTTTTGCGTAAACATTAAATGACCTTTTTTTTTTTTTTTTTGTAAACAAATTACTAAGGACATCTTAGTGAAGTAATAGTTAAGATGTTTGTCCTGTAACCAAAAAGTTGGGACCTATTGTATTTTAAACAAATGACTTATGTCCTCAATGAGACATCTTGGTGGAGTAATGGATAAGATGTGTGTCTTGCAACCCAAAAAATAGGGGATTCAAATCTTGTAGGACTTATGTTCTCAAGGGGACATCTTGCTAAAGTGATGGTTATGATGTGTGTCTTACGACAAAAAGTTTAGGGTTCAAATGTTTTAGAATAGTACTTATTATTGCTAATGTTTACAAAATCAAAACTATGTATCATTATATGTTTTTTAATATGACTGATCGATAAAATATTTAAACTTTTATGTAACATTAATACAATCAAACAAACTTTTAGCAGATTTTGGATTTTAGTTGAACTACCATTATCTTAAACAACAGAAACAAAAATGCTTTGGTTATATAGGGCGATCATGAATTAAAACCAAGATACGTTAGATTTAGTACTGACTAGTATTAAGCCTCCTGTGTTGTGGCGGGACGTAAAACCATGCCAAGTAGCACCAATGCCATACCACCGCCAGCGACCATTAACACCAAAAAGCTTATAAAACAAACTAAATAAAAAAGGAAAAAATAAAACTGAATGAAAAGAAGGCGTAACATTGTTGAACCACGCACGCTCGTTGCGGCATGTTAATGCCGAAGGCATAAAATCAATGACTTTTAACAACTACGGTTAATGTGAAGAAGTTAGACCGAAACGTACAACATAGAAAATAATAACTAAGCCGATCTAAGACCCACACATTGCGATGAACCTATCAAATGGGGAAAAATAGATGTGTTGCGACAAATAGACGAAAAAACATTAAACCACATACGCACGTTGCAACATGTTAACTCGCAAAATCTAGAAGGGAACTTAAAACGAAAAACTTGCGAAAGATGAAAAGTATGTGAAACTAAAGTTGAAAGTAAAAAAGTGGTAGGGTTAAATTGTAAAAGATTGAAAATATTAGGTTAAAAGTAAAAAAAACTAGAAGTTGTGGGGTTAGAAGTGAAAAATCCAAATTGTTAGTGTTAAATTGTACAACATAGGAACCTTTGGGTTAAAAGTAAAAAAAAAATGAGTGGGTTAAAAGTGGAAAAATCAAAATTTGTAACAAATTTGAAAAGTTGAAAAGCTAAGGGGCTAAAAAATAAAATAAAAATAGAACCTCTTAACCACAAAAGGTTACAACAAACTAAGCATGCATTACAACCTACATTGCATAGCAATCTTGCTGGTTAGTATAGATATAAATAACCATAATTATAACACGTCACACAACAACATACAAATAATAACTCCTGTTTAATACATGCAATACATACTAGTTTTCCAGCGAACGTGGTTTAAGTTTAGATTACATGAGCCAAATAGTCTTGATAAGCAAACACACCACACACTTAATTGTTGATTTTATTGTTTTATTTTCTTAAATTCTTGATTAATTTATCACTAATATAATCATCATCCATAATCATTAAGAGCGTTGATGGTTCACCACTCACCAGGTGATCACTTTAGGAAGGAAAGAACCTCATGTCGCATGAATATATTGGCTGCAGACTTAGGTCAAGCTCATTGGTCCTTCCATCACCTCCTTCACTACTACCACCACCAGCTTGGTTGTAATCTCCCCTAATTAGATCACATATAAAACAAATTAAACATAGTTAAGATAGTCATGATTTTGGTATTAATTGAAAAAATATAGGTTTCTCACTATAAGCAAGAGTCGAAATATGCGTAGTGGACGTTACTTCCACTGCCACCTCATCTAATAGGGGCATCATGACATGGGCGTTACCCATGCGCACCTTTAGACCCTAATTTCAACATAAGTAGCCGTTCCCTACCTAATTAATTTTTTTTTTCTAAATGTATAAATAACCTCTAACCTTTAACCATTTTTTAAAAAAAAAAAAAAAAAAAAAAAACCAAAAAACCAAAAGTTCATCATCTTCATACTTTCTACATTATAGATTTTAACGCTTCATATCCATCCCACTTTTAAAATATGTATTTGTCAAACCCAAACAACCCGCATTTATGACAAATTCATCCTTAAAACCGGATAACCCGTTCTATATGAACCAAGCACTGGGTGCTCGCCCGAACAATTCAAACGAGATAGGGAAACCTAGCTTTACTATATCTATACTTCTATTTTATTTTTGTGTTGATTTATAATTAAAATGAGTATTCTTAATGAAAATAAATAAAAACAATCATTAGGAAATGATTGTAATTTAGTTAAACCACTACACACCTTAAGCTAGTTAGTTAGTGAAAGCTTCACTGCCTACATAATAGTGACGTAAAAAAAGGCTTTCACTCACTAGCTAAAACACTACACATCGTCTAAGAAGCATATATGCACCGGCGCAGCTTAGTTGGGGCCGGCGAGGGCGGCCGCCCCCACCCCCCGAATTTTCGCGTAGAAGTGCCGATTATATAGTGTTCGTATAGAAAATTTTGGAAATATAAGGTTTCGACCCCCGAAACTGTTTTTCGACCCCCTGAAACTAGTGACTTCTGACCCCCCGGTGACTTCCGACCCCCCGAACCTTCTGTTCAAGCTTCGCCACTGCATATATGGATATGTATTACCGACAATCTTTTGGCAAATGTCACTGTAAACATGCATTTGAAGGGCATTAGTTATGTACAAAGATTATTACCCCACATTGATAACAGGAGGTGGCGGAGGCATGAGGAAGGTTGCATCGGGATCGACATAGTTATTCATTTCCCATTGAGAGTTTTGTGGTATTGTCTTGTCTTTCTCCTTCTCCTTGATCTATATATATTCATGGTATAAGGATTTAATATCACTAAATTGCATTTTGTGACAATTAAAACATTTAGATAAGTTAAAAAAAATGGACATGAAAATAGAAGATGAACATCAAAGAATGTGAGTCTAACAACTTTATAATATTTGAATTTAATGAATAGTAAGAGTGTAACTTACTTTCTTTGTCAAAGTAGTGTTCTGCTCCTGTATGGCCTTTCCCTGGTTGTTCATTATGAGTTAGAAATAAAATAAAGTTGTTAACAACTGAAAATGGATATTTTTGTGATTGAAAGGGTTGATGTTTGTTGGAATTTATTTATATATACCTGTTTGTTATGCTTTGTTAAAGTTTTCTTGAAGAATATATTTCAATCAGTGTACTCTCTTTTACTAAAAATGATTACGCATGCTAATGTAAGGTAAGCCCGGGATCTCGAAATTCTTAAGTTTGCTTTCATATGAAATATATAGATCTATTTTCTACTGATTCACAGGAAATTTTTACACCGATCCATAAAAAAATAGTTTTAAATTTACAAATTAAACCTATTATATGTTGGAAATCATGCCCTTGATGAGTTGATGGTACACACAAACACGATATATAAACTAACTCGTTCGACTCTTTTATTAATTTATCAATGAAAGCACACCAATTACAATAGACCTAACCATCTATTTATACTAAATTCATTCTAATCGTAAATCAGCTCGCTTACTATTTAAACAATGAATTAAAACTAACTTGAAAAACTTGTCTATTAAATAGATAATTCAAAATTTGGTTTGGATAATCCAAGTACATCTAAAAAAAAATTTGGTTTTTTAAAACCAAACTAAACAATTAAATGTGATTCTACTTATAAGGATATGGTTGACAGAGAGCTTTTAAGAGCTTCTAATTTCAAGCTTTTAAAAAAAAGTTTCTACCTAATAAAAAGTTTTGTTTGGTTGAATGAGTTTGAAACTTTTAGGTTTAAAGAAAAAACTCCATGTTAGAACGCCCCTACGACTAGCGTTTAAAAAAAAGCTACAATCTTTTAGTATTTAATATTACTTAAATAACATTCAAAATAATATTTATTTTTGGATTACTACTAATTATGCCTATTTTGTTTGTTTTATATATTTTATTAAAAACTTCAACTATTTTGCCAAACACTTAAATATATTTAAAAAGCTACAGCTACGCAGCCACTAGTCTTCCACCACCAGCTAGTTTTGCCAAAAAAATACCGTAAGCCCATTTAACTTAACACAATCAATAGTTATGCATAGGGGTGTTCAGAATTCGATTCGGATTCGAAAAATTCGAAATTCGACTTAGTTCGATTCGATTACCAAAAATTCGATTCGATTATTAAGAATTCGAATTTGATTCGATTCGAATTCGAGTCCAGTAATTTGAATACGAATCGAATACGAATTTATGATTTTAAATTCGATTCGATTCGAAATTCGAATAAAAACTGTAAATGTATATTTTTTAAATATATATACACATACATATTATTATATACATAAATATACACATTGAAAAAAAAAGAATTTCTAAATTTTGGTCAAACTCTAAGAACTCATAGCCTCTACAACTTTTACCATAACCATATTTTACATATTTACCTTATACATCACAAAACACTAACAAAATATACTCTCTACTATTTTTACTATTCCCGTATTTGACATATTGTTGTTTATTAAGTTTGTAAATTTGTATTTTATATGTTAAAAATAATGAGTTTGTATTAATTTTAAAACAAAAACTAAAACAATTTATTATTTATGGTGAATTTAAACTAAATCGAATTTATTCGAATTCGATTCGAATTTGAGTTTCTTATTCGAATCGAATACGAATCGAATAAATTGAATTTTAAGCGAATACGAATCGAATACGAATTCAGGTAAAAATAATAAAAATTCGAGAAATTCGATTCGAATAATTCGAAAATTCGTTATTCGATTCGTTGAACACCCCTAGTTATGCAAACCAAATAAAAAAAATCCGACATCAGGAAATAACTTGGATATTAGCCGCATTTGAATAGTCACCCAACCGTCTGCATGCACTACCCTAGCGCCTGCCAAAGTGTCATCGGCTGCCGACCTATCTCCGAAGTCTAACTGCTCCTTCACAGTCCAAATTATCCCTCGGCTATTTCTCTAAAAGTTTCTCTAAATAATAATATTACCTTATTTGTTGATTATTTCTCTAAATTTACCTTATGCTTGATTATTTTGAATATTACTTTGTTTGTTAATATTAGCTTGAAAATCAAAACTTCTTGTTAAATTCATTATAATTTTAATTTCTCTTAATCTTTTTGTTATGCAACCTGGTCCGACTTGACCTTAAGCGGAAACTCTTTATATTTAACGATAGAGAACTGGCCAAAAAATTTTAATCTCTTGTAAAAAGTTCTTAGGTCCGCCATCGGTCGTAATATGGCCTTTTTATTTATCCTATATGTATTGGACACGCAAAAGACAATGACGCGGTAAGCCTAAAAGAAAGAAAACTAGGGATATTTTGAAGTTTTAGACCTTTAGCATAGGTCGAGAACTTGTTTATTCTTATTTCTAAAGTGTAGATTATTTCTTGAGTATAGATTATTATCGGAAGTTTGGATGATTACACTTAAAAAAAATTCCTAAGACATCTGACCTAAGCATACTGAAATTGTTTTTAGATCCAACGTAGAAGCAAGAGGAGTGAAGGAAAAAACACCTTTTTCTGAAGCTCAGAGATTGATTCATGCAGGAGTTGGTTCTACAAGACAAAACTACAAGTGAACCCATGATCCAAAATTACAAATGATAATAAAATGTTGCTGGATGCATGCATACCTTCTTTGTTCGAATGTTCTTCAGACCAGTATCAAGTTGTTGCTCCAGATTTTGGATTTCTTTCAAGCTCAATGACTCAAGATCTTCACCCATATAGTGCCTAAACAGTTAAATAATAAAATACACGACCAAGTACACCAAACAATCAGTTACTTCCCTAAATGAATAAAAACTAAAGTATTTAAAAGGTAAGTAAATCTTACCTGTGATTCCTTTGTAAAAGCTCAGCCCTAGATTTAAGTTTGTTGTACTCAAGGGTCCAACTTCTCTGTGAATATACACATATTTATTATGATAAAATTAGATAGAAACATTTAAATAGCAAGTTTTAAAACTTAATTAACTATAACTAGAACAAAAACATCAGTCATGTGTGAAATTCAACAGTAAATGGCTTTTTCTGGGAGAAAAAAACTGAATTTGAACTAGGTAGTACCGGAGTAGCATCAGCGGCAACTAGTTGTCTCTCGCTGTAAGAATAGCGCTCATATCGCTCCAAGATGCTGTCCATGCTGTGACAAGTCAAAACCAGAATGTTAGATGAACTTACATGTTCAATTGAAGCATTGTTTGTCTAATAATTAAGATATACAAGTTGGTATAATAATCCCTCGTCGAGTTCTTGCAATTAAGGTGGATTTCAAAGGTTGGTCCAAGATGGTTGCAACTCTTTTGTATTGGCACAGTAGAAGCAAATACACAGGAACAAAACAGATTATGTGTTAGAAATAATTGGATCGAGCACATACAACAACAACCAAATTTTGTTCCCCAACATGCTTACAACTCTTTTTTATTTTATTAAAGATCACAACCACAAATTACTATGATCAATTTATGCTAACAATAACATATTAAACTTCTAATAAGCCCCAAATTAGCTAGACTTATTACTCCTCATAACTAAGAATATTAAACTAATAGATAAACATTGACAAATAAAATAAACAAACTAACCTGAGTAAAAAAAACTCTAATATTTTGAACCTTATCAAGATTAATCCCTACATTATGAACCAAAACACCAAGTTCCAACTTTTTACTAAACTAACAAAATATGACCATAACTAAACGTTTCACCCCTCTATTTATACTAAACCTACCATAACCACATTATATAAACTAACAAATAAAAACTAAGCCGATAGACCAAATAATTTAAACTAATCTATTAATAAAACAATTCAAACTTTAAACAGTTAACTTCTCTTTTTACAACATATATATCTCCATCTCTTTGAAACCAGCTCCTCTCTATCTTTTGGAGACTAATCCAAATTAGTCCAACAAGATGTTACAATGTGACAATAGCATGTTATTAATTTCAAGCTTGGACGACAACATTAGCAAGTATGGTGAATTAATGGGAGGATATTTTTTTTTCTTTTTATTGTAAATTGGACACAAATAGATACAATTTGAAAAGCCCAAGTGCTCAAATAGTTAAGAATTTAAGAATTGGACTCAGGTACTTTTTTTTTTGATCGGCGAACAACTGTGTGGCAACCACCCTTGCGGGGCGCCGTGCCCAAGAATCGACTACTTGACCTCCAGCAGCCCCCGCCTTCTCCCGATGCGCGGAAACCCGAGCCCCACCCGCCCGAAGGCACGACAGTGTTATAGAACTCGGTAAAACCTCGCCGCCCGTCAGATTCGAACCGGCGCCACTCGTATTCGATCTTCACCCGGATACCAAACCATAATGTTGGAAGTGGGAATTGAACCCTTGATCACCTAAGTGAACATAAGGCCTCTCCACCACTCCACCACTATTAAAACCATTAAAACACAGAGGCTTAAATAGTAATTAACTCTAAAGTTACAATGTTACGGTGGTTCTATATAAAATCAAGGCTATGAATAGTTAAGAACATTTACTTTTTCATTTTGGAAGACCTTATTCTAAGACTCCTAACATACTAAGAGTGTACTATTTAATATAGTATTTTGGTTGCCTTTTGGATTTCACTTAAAGAAATAGTAAATGTTCATGTCGCGAACTTAGCATTTCGGTAACCAGAAACCTTGACTTAAGGATATTTTGTAATGTTTGTGACAACTTTTGGTATATGATAATAAACATTTGTTTCAACATATCTAGCTTTTCTTAGCTTCCCCTTGTGTGATATGGATGGCATCTAAAAAATGGGGATACTGAGACTGAGAGTGTGGAGATCAAACCAACTCTAGAGGACAAGGATAAAGCAGCACCAAAAAATTTGTAAGTTATGTGAACATGGTCATTGCAACTTCATTGGAATTCAACATGATCATAAAAAGGTCAGATACAAAACACTCTTGACCAATATAGAAACAGAAAAAGGAAGCCAGTGGGCTTGCAATAATAATTATTATTGTTGGGTATGAAGTCCTTGGGCTAGTTATTGCTATTGGGCTTGTTTTATTGGATGTTTAGGAAGCCTGTTTAGGTTTTCTTGTTCACCAAGCATAAACCCTAGATTAGTCTCTATATATATCCTGTCTATGTAATTGTAATAGTGGTCAGAGCTTAATAATAAATCCCTAGTTGCAGCCCGTGGACGTAGGTTCCCCACTGGAACCGAACCACGTAAAATTCTCGTGTTCGTGTGTCGTGCTTTATATTTTCTCGGTTTGTTATCGCGTGTTCGTTGTGAATCGGTCCTTCCGCTGCGCCACTTAATCCTAACAAGTGGTATCAGAGCTACGGCTCGTTTGATTCACGTAACGTTTCGCAAGAGGTCTGACGAAAAAGAAAAAAGGAAATTGGGTTTCTATTTTGTCATGATTTGTCGTACAGTTTTGTGGTCAAAGAAATAATTTGTTTGACTATTATTATTGGTTGACATAAGGTAGAAGCCGACATATATATTTTTTCTTTGATTATAACTATTAGTTTTGACTTTGAGAACCTTCTGCCGCCGTCGTAGTACTGGGTTAAACCGATTGAATTGACGCCGCTAATTGTGAAGTTTTCGGGAACGCGCCGTTTACAACCGTTTTTTTTTCAGCCGCGATCAAGAGAGACAGGTTCACTCGTTCTTGTTTTTTGATTAGGTTTGTTTGGGTTGTTGTTCGGGTTTTGGGTGTTCAAGTTTTCGGGTTATTAGTCGGGTTGTTCGGGATTGGTTTAGTTGTCGGTTTTTGACCGGTTATTATCAACTTGGAACCGGGTTACTTTGATCTTTTTTTTTTTTTTTTTTCGTTTGTCACTATGGTTGAAGACGGAAAATTGGTGATTGAAAAGTTTGACGGTTCAGATTTTAGTTGGTGGAAAATGTAGATGATGCATTGTTGGGTCAAAAAGACTTGGATATGGTACTGGAAGAAAAACCGGAGAAAATGGATGAAGCTGACGAAGCTCTGTGGTATGCCAAGGACAAGAAAGCTAGAGGTGTTATTACATTGTCGTTGACGAGGAGTGCTGCATTTAACATCATGTCTGAAACCACGGCTCGTGGGATGATGTTGGCTCTGTCAAACATGTATGAAAAACCGTCTGCAGCTAATAAAGTGTTCTTGATGAGAGAGTTGTTCATGATGAGAATGAAAGAGGGAAGCTCAGTGACCGAGCACATAAATAATTTGAATTCTCTTCTGTCCAGGTTATCGTCTGTGGGAATGAGATTCGATGATGAGACCAAAGCTGTGATTTTGCTATCTTCACTGCCTGATAGTTGGTCCGGGACAGTGACTGCTGTCACTAACTTAGTTGGGCCTGAAGGGTTAACATTTGAAAGGATCCGGGATTTGGTATTGGGTGAGGATGTTCGCTGCAGGAATACTAAAGGGTCGCCTTCTGAG
The DNA here is from genome assembly GCA_028751855.1 of Ambrosia trifida. Classification (NCBI taxonomy): domain Eukaryota; kingdom Viridiplantae; phylum Streptophyta; class Magnoliopsida; order Asterales; family Asteraceae; genus Ambrosia; species Ambrosia trifida. The sequence continues at coordinate 82,095,249 of CM054130.1, forward strand.
ATGTTGCATGTTGGCAGGGGAAGGGGGAATAGTAGAAACAGTGGGAGCAGCAAGGGTCGGGGCAGGAGCTCGTCTAGGGCTCGTCCGAGTGTGCGTTGTTGTGACTGCAACGAAAAGGGGCATTATAGGAATGAATGTCCAAAAAAGAATTCTGATGGAGGATCGAAGAATTCTAGTGGATTGAACACTGCTACGGTAATTGATTATGAGGATGACGCTTTGATACTGTGTGTTGAAAGCAGTGTGGAATCCTTGGTCATGGATTCCGGTGCATCATTCCATGCTACCCATAGCAATGATGGCATGCGGAATGTTAAAAAGGGCGATTTTGGCAAGGTTAGGCTAGGAAACGGTGAATTTCTTGATGTGACTGGCATGGGAGATTTGGATTTGGTTACTACTTGGGGCACTACTTGGACTTTGTATGACGTCAGGATTATTCCGAGGCTTGAAACGAAGTTAATCTCCGTTGGGCAGTTGGATGAACAAGGTTTGGACGTTAAGTTTGGTGGTAGAAAGTGGAAGGTCGTTAAAGGTAATCTCGTGGTTGCTAGCGGTTTCAAGAAGGGGTCGTTATATATGGTGCCTGTTCCATCTGGGGAAGTGACCACCCCTGTTAAGACGAACGCCAAAGTCGGGCTTGCCGATTCGACAGTTAAACGAGTCCAGTTTGCAGAAAAGGACTCTGGGACTTCAGGTAATCAGCTTGAGCGTATTCGGAGGTCTGAACATGTACGGGATTTTTGTAGCAGTGGGAGAACGGGGAGTGTTCCGACACCGTCTGGAAATCGACGTTGGGTTCAGAAAACCAGGTTTCCGAATGAAATCTCTCCTGAGAAGTTTCTGCTAGTGGGGAGTGTTCCTCTGAGAATCCCTATATCTGATGGTTTATGTCTATGGGAATCAGTTGGGAATGAGGATGTGAAGACGGGCTCTTTTGAGACAGGGTTGAAGCCATCTGGGGCTTCAACGGGCCTTTCTGTTTACTGATGATGATTGGCCGGTTGTAACTAGGTTGATTGGGGATACATGGTTTGAAGTTTGGTTTGTTCTTAGGAGCTGGACCTGGAAGACTTCTGTTCCTGTGTGTGTTTGAACTTTATGGATTATTGAAGACATGGATTGCTTTGTGCTTGTTGGCGGACTTGGTGTTTATCGCAAGGCCTTCAAGTGGGAGATTGTTGGGTGTGAAGTCCTTAGGCTAGTTATTGCTATTAGGCTTGTTTTATTGGATGTTTAGGAAGCCCGTTTAGGTTTTCTTGTTCACCAAGCATAAACCCTAGATTAGTCTCTATATATATCCTGTCTATGTAATTGTAATAGTGGTCAGAGCTTAATAATAAATCCCTAGTTACAGCCCGTGGACATAGGTTCCCCACTGGAACCGAACCACGTAAAATTCTCGTGTTCGTGTGTCGTGCTTTATATTTTCTCGGTTTGTTATCGCGTGTTCGTTGTGAATCGGTCCTTCCGCTGCGCCACTTAATCCTAACAATTATGAGCCGGTAAAACAAATTAAATGGAGGACATTGGAGTGGTAGTTGCCTAGTAAGAATAATTTAATATATATCTGCAGGAAACATCCTTGGCAGCATAAAGAATCTAAGGAGATGAAAATCCTAGTGGTCCCAGATTGTTAAAACACACGTTTGGTGTTACCTTTGTTTAGAAACTTTTATCTAGGGTATGTGGAGCATCATAACACATAAAAATGTTTATAGGTATCATGAACGTCCAAAACAAACTCAAAGGAACCTTCACCAGAAAGAAAAATAATAATAATCTATGCCATTGTAATACATAAATAAAGCACACACGTAATGACTAAAGAGAAAGGCGGATAAAGAAGAAATTAAATATACAGGGAGAAGATCGAAGTATCAAATGTGAAAACAATTAAAAATATAAATAAGTAAATCCATCCGGCTACGTATATTGCGACTGTACATATACATATCTCATACGAGGTGTGTGTATGTAAGGGTATAAGGTTCGTGAGAAAATGTGAGAAGATTTAAGAATTGATATGTAGGCATCATTTTTTGAACTTAGTCATGATTTTTGAATTGTTTTGCCTAAACAACACTAGACATAACAATTAAAAACCTATAACAATATATTCCAAGCTTAAAACTTGAATAACATGTCAAGAAAGTTAAACAATGTGTTTTAAGTGTTAAACAGTGTGTTTTAGCTATGTTTTAAAGTCAATGGCTAATACATTGCATTTTGTTTTAAATTATATTGTTTGATGATTTTCTAGCCAACAACAATAACCATACTCAGTAAATCCTACAAATAGCAAAGCTATTAATAGAGTCTAAGAAGGGTGAGATGTAGGCAAACTATTCCATCCATGTAGATAGAGAGATAACTTTCCAGAAAGACCTCCGACTCCTAACAAATAGTAGATAAACAACCAAAACTAAATATATAGAAACAAAAAACTACCAATAACAAAAGAAATGGTGAATGGGTAACATAGGGCAAATATAAACAACCAAAATATGATAAGCAATAAATAATCATACAAAGTCAAAACTCATAAACAAAGCTCATCTAAGTGTATGTATGACTAAGTCTCTAATCCCAAAACCCTGCCCCATTACTACCCTTCCGTAAAAGTCATTAGCCTTAATCTTACGTCTTCATGATTTTCAATTCTGAATCATGTCCTTAGAGATGTACATCTCTAGCAAATCCTGCCTAACTCGTTCATCCTAACACAATTTAGGTCTACCTCTACCCATCATCCCTTCCAGAATAAGGATTTCCACTAATCTAATAGGCTATGTCATCTGTCTCATCTTAACATGCCTAAACCATCTCAATCTCCATTCCTTAATCTTATTCACAATATTAGTCACCCCCAACCTTTCCCTAAAATCCCCATTTCTTATCCGGTCTAACCTTGTGTGTCCACACATCCACCTCAACATCCTCATTTATGCTACCTCCATCTTGCATGCCTATGTCTTCTTAATGGCCCAACATTCTGTCCCATATAACATAGCAGGTCTGACTGTAATCCTATAAAATTTCCTATTTAATTTAGCTGGGAACCTCCTATCGCACAAAACCCCAGTGGCTGTCCTCCACCTACACCAAGCCACATGGATGCGATGGGCTACGTTACTATCTCATCTCCCAATCTTTCTAAATGATCCTAAATACTTGAACCTAGTTATATGCGGAACTACTTGACCTTCAAGGGTGATTTTTGTGTCATCATTGTACCTTGTAACATTAAAATCGCAATTAACGTACTCCATCTTAGAGCGCCTAATTCTTAAACCCTTTCCCTCCAATGCTACTCGCCACTCCTCTAACCGGGCATTCAGGTTTTGTCTGGTCTTCGCTACTAACACAATATCATGAGCAAGGAGCATGCACCAATGGACTGTCCCCTGAATATACTTAGATAACTCGTCAAAGACAATCACAAAAAGAAACCGGCTCAAAGCAAATTAATGATGGAGTCCTGCCTCCACTGGAAACGAATCAGTATCCCTACAAGCGCCCGAACACTAGTTTTGCTCCTACAATACATATCCATAATTATATCTATATACTTTCTCGGAACCCCCTAGCCTCCAAACTATCCCAAATCAGGCTATGTGGCACAATATCGTGTGCTTTTTCCAGTTCAATGAACACCATATTCAGGTCTCATTTCTCCTCCCTGTACTTTTTCATCAATCCCCGTAAAATGTGTATCGCTTTCGTCATCGACCGTCCTGACATGAAATCAAATTGGTTTACAGAAACCTAGAAAGTCTAATTTCAATAACTCCTCCCACGCCTAAACACTTCCATACTTCAATCGGTATGATGTCTGGCCCAACGGCATTGTCCCTTCCTATCTTCTTATATGCCATGCTCACTTTTAGCCAAAACAATATGCCTACATGTTATTTCTTAACCCTCCTCACACTTCTCATAAAATATCACTTTTATACACGAACCTAAATCTCTCTCTCTATATATATAGAAGTAGTTCACGAGCCAAATATATATATTAGCTCATTGATTTACATTTACTTTATTTTATTTCTCCCCTAAAATCGCACAGGTATATAATTGGTGGCAGTAAAGTAGTTTCAAATAGATGTGTAATTAGTAGGGTTGTTCAAAAAGCTCGCAGTTCATAGATCGCTAGAAAAAAAACTCGGAAAAGGATTGCTCGGAAAAAGCTCTATTATAAACGAGCTCGGCTCGGTTTGTAAACGAGTCGAGCCCGAGCTGAGGTAAGTTTGACTCGTAGCTTGCTCGTTAGTCGGCTTGTTGGCTACGTTTGGTTTATTTAAATTAAAGCCTTAATTACAAAATATGTAAATTGTAACAAAATAACATATAACATAGTATCTAATTAAAAATTTACTATGAGTCAAATATCCAAATACTTAATTTTATATGACCATTTTTTTGTTTTCCAATGAAAAAATAAGCGCAAAAATATAAAAATAGTTATAGTTCATGAACTATTTATTTTACATTTTTGGTTAAGTGATTTAACTTATACAATAATAAAATTTTAATTTCTTATTTAATATGAAGATTTGTAAAAATAAAAATAATAAAACAAATAACTTGGCAAGCTCGTGAGCCGGCTCGGCTCAACTCGGTTTTAAACGAGCCGGCCCTGAGCCTAACACTTAGGCTCGGTAAAATAGATGGGCTCGGCTCGATTTGATTAATAAATGAGCCGAGCCTGAGCCCACCCTGGTTCGGTTCAGCTCGGCTCATTTACAACCCTAGTAACCAGAATGTAGAAATTTAACTACTTCAGTATTATCACATAAACATAGGACACAATAGTAGGGATGATGAAAAATCCCCAGCCCGACGGGTATTCCTGAAACCCGACACATATGAGACGAGTATATCCAAAACCTGACGGGTGTGGGCTGGGTTTAGGATTCGTTTCAAAATTTTCCGCGGTTTGGTTTGGGTATGAGTGTAACACCCTAGTGGGGGTTACAATGAGATTAGGTGATATCCGACCCGATTACCCGAAACCACATACCTGTTTACCCGGACTATATACCCGATCATATACCCGAAATTGTTTATTTATATATTTATTTTAGTGATCTATTTAAGTAGATTCATTATACGATATATATATATATATATATATATATATATATAAAATTTCTTTTGAACTATGTATTTGATAACTATTATTTTTATTTTGTATATTGTGAATTATATATATATATATATATATATATATATATATATATGAAAGTATTTAATTATAAAGTAATTATTTATTAATAATAAAACTTATATATAGGTAAGGTATAATTTATAGTTAAAAATTATATAATAATTAAAAGAGTACAAAAAAATTATTTGGAAATCCCATTGCGCATCTTTTAACAAACTAATGATTATATCCAATATCCGCATGTATGCATGATACCCGACAGATGTTAGGCTGGGTATAGGACACGATTTGGATATGGCTATAGTATTACCAATACCTTCCCTAAACAATAGGATTCTTAAAAAAATTCATTTACTGTACTATTTGAGTACTTATATTCTAACAATTTAAGTACTGCATGCCTTTGCACTCAAGGTAAGGCTAGGATATATAGACTGAATTAGAATGCCGTAAGAATCTCTAAGAAAGCTTGAGCAATATTTCACATACATGTGGGGTCTGAATCATTCTTCAGTACATGCATGCATGAGATGATATTGCATGTTCAGCATACCTACATGACCCATTCATTTAACAATGATCTATTGACCCGTTAACATGCTGACCCATGACCCGTATGATTGGCTGACCAGTTAACAACTCGATTAACCCAACAGTTTTAACCTTCACAATCAAGAAATCTACTAATTAAAACCAAAATCTTGTTGGAAGAAAGTGAATAATACCACCAAATTCTGTGATCGCAAGCATTAATATAGGAACTTGCAAAGGATAAGAAAGAAGACTCTACTTCAAATTTGAGGAGGAGTTTAAAAATAACTATTCAGAGAGGAACATGCAAAGGGTAAGAAAGGTCCCTCATGAGTGTTAACCCACTTTAACACGATAAAAAACATATGATAACTCATAAATAATGAGAGACTTCTGCTAAATCAAGAAATATAATCTCTCAGTTTTGAAAATACATAATATCCTAATGATCCCCTTTCGATCTTTTCCTAGCTTCATATAAAGATTGGGTGTACATATGAAACTGCGGCATTGGTGAAGCTTTGTAGGGGCCGGGAGGTGCCCAGACCCCGTTGTTTTTTTACTTAGTATTGGAAATTTATACCTATTAAGGGTCTCGTGATTTTCGACTCCTACGAATTTTTTTTCAAGCTCAGCCACTGAACGTTGTTATGTTGATAGACTCATTTGTCTTCCTATTTTCATTAGTTATATAGTATATATCCAACAAATATTTTATTTATAACTACCTCTCATGTGGCTAAATTTTTACTCCATGGAGTCTTGAAAATGGCCAGAAGTATATTAGTAGGTTCCATGTACCTTTATTCTCTTTACAATTACCCACACGATCCTCAATATCCAAGTACCTTCCATGTACTCAAATTCTTTAACTGTTTTTGTTGTTTTAGGTAAATTATTCTCTTAATGTTTTTGTTTTTTTGGGTATATGATTCTCTTAATGTTCTCAAGTCTTAAATAGTGATATAATCCCTATGTTATATTACGATAACACATTTTTTTAAATATAAATAATAGATTCATTAACAAAAAAACATAACAAATTACAGGAAAATAGATTGAAGGAGAAGAGATAGAACATCATGATTAATTAATTTCATAAGATCTCTTATAATTTTTAAATAGATATTATTTATAGCTAACTGCATATACTTATGGTCAAAAGGGTTATATATGTGAACAAAAAGAATAAAATGAACACTAAAATCATTTGATTAATTGTTATATACACAATATTCATATATGTCATGTAACCGCATACTCACATACACACACATACATACATACATACATACATACATACATACATACATACATACATACATACATACATACATACATACATACATACATACATACATACATATGTGTATGTACGTAGTTAATTTAGATCCTGAACACTGGTACTTTTTTTCCTTTCAATTGAAACACATCAAATCTGTTTTGTATCATAAAGATGACATTAACATGTAAATGCAACTATTCGTACGTACATGGACTTAGTACAAATACTTTCCAAAACTTTTATGAATAATGGTATAGATTTAGTAACTCATCAAGTTGCAATTTTCTTATAAATAATTATTTAATATAGAAAAACAAATTTAATCAGGATAGTTTGTTGATGATCACAGGGGTTGTGCCAGGATTGATATTAGAGAGAATTTGGAATGAAACTAACTTGTGATATATTTACAAATGATTGTTGGATGGGGTTTATATACCCACCGAAATGACACGACGGTTACAATTTGGTTGTGTCGGTTGACACATAACCGACCAGACTTATAATATACTAATAATACATATAAACTTATGATATAAATCAAATATTATACTAACATTCTCCCCCTTAATTTTGATTTATCTTCAATGCTTCATAGTAGGGTCTTGTTTATAATAACATTGGTCCTTCATCTTCCTCGTGTTGGATTAGATGAGCTTCCTCCTTTCCTTTTAGTTCTGGACATTTATTTTTGTAGTGTCCAAGTCCATTGCACTTGTAGCATCTAATGTTGCTTCTTTCATCTTGTGTCTGTTTATCATAGCTTTTCTCGGACCATCTACCTTTACCACGTTGATATCCAGAATTCCTTTGATTTGTTTTCCATTTTCCACAGTGCTCGCATCTGTCTTCTTTAGCTTTTTCTTTGGTGAATAAGAGCTTACTGTGTGATTCACCTTCTTCTGGTTTCTTGATGCGTTCTTCGTATGCCTTTAATCTCCCGATAGCTTCTTGAAATGGCATAGTATTAAGATCCGCAAATTGTTCAATTGCAGCAACAATCTGAATGTACTTTTCTGGTACTGAACTGAGTAGTTTCCGAACTAATCTTTTGTTATCAATTGTAGATCCAAGGTTGTTGGCTTGTGATACAAGTTTGCTAATCTTGCTGGTAAAATCGTCTAACGATTCTGAATCTTTCATCTTTAATGCTTCAAATTCTGAGTCTAACGTTTGTAATCTCGCTTCCTTGACTCTGTCTGCACCTACAAATCGTGCCTTTAAATCTTCCCAAATGTCTTTAGCATTCGCGTGATGAGCAATTTGAAAAACAAGTTCTTCGGGCATAGCTTGATAGAGATAAGCAATAGCCTTGGCATTCTTCTTTGCTTCCACTTCTCCTGTCAGTTCGACTGCTTCCCAAATTCCGTGAACGTTAAAAATTGCTCTAATCTTTACTGCCCAAATTGTGTAATTTGTAGAATTCAAAATCGGGCATTGGAACGTCATTGGCGATCCTTCTTCTTTTACAACTTTATCTTCCTTAGTCATTTTTCGTGACTTCTTTTTCCCAATTTTGGAAACTAATCTTGTTTAAAACGGCCTACTTGTCTTTTGATCACCACTGGATTTGATCAATTCTCTGCTAACTGCTATTGATCAATTTCTTCCTGGATCAAATTTCTGACTTTTTTACTGGGAACAGACCACTGGTTGTTCGACCACCACTGGATTTAATCAAACCTCTGCTACACTGCTGTTGATTAATTTCTTCCTGGATCGAACCTTCGAACCTGTTGTTCCTTAACTTTCCGTTTTCCTTTTGGCCGACAACACTTCTTTTCTTCTTAACAACTTAATTTTTTTGAAATTCTTTTTGTTTTTTTTTCTTTTATAAAACAAAATTTAATATTTTTCCAAAAAATTAAATTCTGTTCCTCCTTTTTTTTCAAAAAAACATAACATATTATTACTTTGTAGAAAAACACGTAATGCTTTAAAGTGAGTATTGACTTTTGATTATAACAATCAAAAACCTGTTTTGATTTTTCCTTTAAAAAACGGTTTATTAAATATACAAAAAGTCAAGATCTTCTGTTTGTAAAAACTTATATGTATGTTGACTTTCAAAAAGGTCAAACTACCAAAAAAATCCCACTGTATATTTTTATGACGATTCAAACGAAACAAAGTTTTGAACCAAGTTTTGATTGTTGTTTCTAAAACATAAATCTTAAAGGTTTTTGAAAGAAACAAAATTTGTAAAGTTGTTTTCAAAAGTTTTGAAAAAACAGAGGATTACAAAAAAAACTATTTTGATTTCTAAGAACAATAAATTTGTATTCTATTAACAAAATATGATTAGGGAGAGGGTATAAAACCGTTTGATTGATGATTTGTGATTAAACTGCATTTGTTCGTCAAAAAACAGAGTATGATCAACTTGGTGTTCTTCGCTCATGATTTGGTAACCTTCGGCTCTGATGCCATGTTGATGATCACAGGGGTTGTGCCAGGATTGATATTAGAGAGAATTTGGAATGAAACTAACTTGTGATATATTTACAAATGATTGTTGGATGGGGTTTATATACCCACCGAAATGACACGACGGTTACAATTTGGTTGTGTCGGTTGACACATAACCGACCAGACTTATAATATACTAATAATACATATAAACTTATGATATAAATCAAATATTATACTAACATAGTTATCCAAGTAAAACAAATTTTAATGAAAGCTGAAAACTGAAGGTCGTACATATGTTTGTCCACTGTTTAATCAGTTTATCCGTTAGATCACTGTTGGATAGAAACACAATTGATAGGAGTTGATAGATCATGATATTACATCCGTACATTGAAAACATAATAATTTCCATAGATCTGAACTGACTGGACATCTTAATTATTATCATCTAGAAAAAAATAAAATAAAATCATTATTATATTTGTTTTAGGTTTATATGTTTTGATAACTTGTTTTTGTTAACAAAATAGGAGAATTGATGCAAATTAATATAAAAATTCCTAGTTGAATTAAGAATATATATGAAAAAAAAAGATGGAGAGTACATAAAATTATTAAGAGGAAAGAATAGGGTACCAAGAGTCAGTAGAAAACTCAAAGAGTTTTCCTTTGTTGGAGAAGACAATTAAGGCAACTTCAGCATCACAAAGAACAGAAATTTCATGGGCTTTCTTCAATAAGCCACCTCTCCTCTTGGAGAAAGTAACCTGCCTGTTGATCTTGTTCTCTATCCTCTTTAGTTGTACCTTACCTCTCCCCATCTCTCTTCAGAAATTAAACTAAGCAAACCAAACCCAGAGGCTAAAGATACTTTGGCTAGAAAAGGAAAGCAGTTAATGAGTTATTGTTAACTTTCTATAAGGGGGGATGGTGTGGGTGGGTTACTTTTGTGCTTCACTGAACCCTTACTTTTTTCTCTAATGACCATCAAACACCCTTTGGGTTTTATGTTTCAGCAAAAGAGGGAAGAACTTATTAACTAAATGAAAATGTTATATTCTTATATACCTGAACCTATGTTGCCAAATGAGTTATGTCCTAGCATTGTTGGCAGATATATCAGCAAAATACACCAATAATATTTAAGTTTGCTTGTTCCTTGTATTAATAATTGTACTCTAAGGATAAGGTCTATAAAAAGATCTATTTACCCCTTTCAAAAATGTTGCATGTTAAAAGAGTAACTGGCCTAGAAAGTGATCCGACTTAATTAAAACTAAAAAACCTTTCGCATTGTTTGGAGTTATGGGCCATGAGATATAGACAAAATGTCTGAATAACACACTATATATGGTCCAAGTTTTTTCGCCCGGAGCTCCAAATGTAGATTTTAAATCTTCCCTTAAATTTCCATGATTTGTAATCGATTTTGTTTCATTTTAAAAGCGCATACATAGCGGCCCTTATGAATTAAGTGCGCATTTGTTTCATTTTTGTCTTGTAAGTTTTGCTATTCCAAAATTTAGGGAAAATTACCTAGAAAAACAACTTTGACAACTTGGTTTCCAAAATATACATCACTTTTTGTATTTACAAAACTATGTAACCAATAAGAACTTGTCAAGTCAGCTGCGTCGGTTAGTACTTAGCCGGTAGCTAGGGGCTTTTCTTAGTGTTTAGTCGGCTACTAGAAGGCTTAGCCAGTTAGCCAATGCTTTTTTTATTTAGCTTACATTTTTTTTTTCACTGGCGGTAAACCTAACTAATTCAAAAAACCTAGAGATCAAATAGCTATTTCGGTTACATTTTTATCATAAATGTTTATTTTGGTAATTAATTTTCCCTTCATTTAAATTTTTGCAAATTTAACCTATCTATTATTCTTCTATGACTGTATTGTTTTTGTTTCCGTTGTGCCGTGAAGTAAGCATGCTTAATTATGCTTGTGAGGCTTGACCCAATCAGAGTAGCTCCAATAACTTGGAATATAGTCATTTTGGGCTCCTTTTACGTGCTTTATGTTGTTGATGTCACTTTCGTTCCTATTTCTGTCTGTCCATATGTGACTTTGTATATGTGTTGTTAGTTTCCCTTTTGTTTTCCATTCTACTAAGGAAAGTTTGCTAGTAACTTAACACAGAGTACTTAACTACTTACTCAAAGTTCCTATATCCAAATGAACTATGCTAGTTGCGACGGCGGATGGACCAGGACGTACTCCGACACTGACGGGCAGGCATTATGTAGACGACGTATTGAGGGACATTTTCTGTGGAAAGTATATTGGTTAGGAAGTTAGCCTCGACTAACACAGACTCAAGTTTGTGAGCCTATTCAGGATGGATGTTTATGTGTTTTTCAACTTTGGCTTGCATGACTACTATAGGGTACAGATAACATTTGGTGTGATGTGAGTTGGTGATCGGGTGATTTCTTGTGTTGATGGATTTTGTTCATGTCACTGGATTTACTGGCGAACAAGGAATTAGATGAAAATTGTTTTGTTTTGTTGTGGAGATTTTATAGTGGGCCCATGTCCACCAATGTTTTTTTTTTTTAAATTTACCTGCCGTATTATTTATTATTTTCTATAACTATCAATATTCATTTTTATTTTCATAACTTTTAAAATTTTGAATTACTAGATTTGTGTTTCAATTTTGTAATTTGGTTACAAAAATAAATATAAAAGTTGATTCTGATATGGAATTTGTAAAAAAAATTAAGATGAAATCATTGCATAATTTAGAAAAAAAAATAAAAAAGCAAAGGTTAATCTATTATATTTACCTTGAATGGGTCGATGAAGATAAAGGTGGTATCTCAGTTGCGTAGGTTAAAAACTGATTAGAAAGGATATAAATGAATACCGACCTCATCTTATGACATGGGAGTCGTGGGTTCTATTAAAAGTTAATCTGTTAATGTGGAGGGCGGAGATGGATCGGCTTCCTATTAGGCGTGCTTTTCTCAGAAGGTGCGTTAATATTCAAGGTGTTTCCTGTGTGTTATATACGACTGATGAAAGTTTGATGCATATCTTCAATGGTTGCGGGTTCACTTTTGGTTTGTGCTTTGTTATCGGAAGTTGGTGTAAGATAGGGCCGGTTTTTATTTGTGATTTCATTTATATATTACGGTTGCATGAGAAGTCTGTTGTGTCGAAGTGGGGGAAATAATTATCAAGGGTATAGTGTTGAATTATCAAGGGTATAGTGAGGATAACATGTTGGGTCATTTGAAGAGCTCGGAATGCTATGGTTTTTGATTCGGGGACGCCTAAGGTTTGCGATGTTGTTGCTACCATTAAGTCTGTCTTTTTTGTGGTTAAAATGTCGGCCAAAATTTAGGTCCCTTTAATGGAAGGATTTGGCTATTTACCCCTTGTACATTTTTAATGGCTTTGCATTGGTGGTCCTTAGTTTAAGGGCGTGTCTTTTGTGTTTATGAAATTTACTGTTCGAAAAAAAAATTACAAAGGACTCTCCTTGCTCAAGTCTAAATATGAGGCCTTTCATTTTAGAGACATATGTCTCTTATAAATGAACTACGTTCATATTTACGAATAAAAATCCTTGATTTTCCCATCTATTGTTACATGCATTTATTATCCATTTATTTTGTATTTTTCATAACGATTAGAAAAAGAGAAATTGAGATTGTTCTAGCCGAAACGCGGATAGCGCCAATGAAGAAACATGAGTCTAATCCGAGGGGATTAGACCAATGTTCAACCGAGTGGA